>CM036314.1:26059115-27262082 GCA_020567845.1 Rhododendron henanense subsp. lingbaoense
TACAGAAGCCTAGGAGAATCCATCTGACGGCCGTAATATCGATCTAACGGCCATAACATCAATCCCTCGCCCGAGCAACCTGTTGCCAGCAAAATCTCCCTGAGAGATCAATCCCTCGGCCGCAAGATCTATCCTTCGGCCGAGACATCAATTCCACGGCCGCGACATCCTTTGCTCGGCCGCCAGATCGACCTTTTCCCAGACTCTGGAACGTTCTGTCAGACGTTTGGTTTGATCCAACTACACTACCTTTCCGATGCGTTCGGGCTACGTTCGGAGATCACGACGTAGAGTTAGAGATGCATTGCAATTGCAATTGCCATCTCGTGATTTGATTGGCCGGAGTGAGTCATCCCTATGCCTATATAAAGGGGCCTTTGGGTTCCGAATTAACACACAGAAATTGAGATACCCACACACTCAATCAAACCTCGAAACTCTGCAGAAATACTCCCTCAATCCCATACTTCAAAAGCCCTAACCTTCCGAAGGCAGCCGTCAATCCGGCGATCAAACCCCGAAGTTCAAACCCTAATTCTAGAGTTTTCAATCAAGCAATCAATCAATCACACCCAATCCAAAGCAATCAAGCAACTGAGGGATCAAGGTGGTGAGGCCCAACGGCCTCTGGTTTGTCTTATTTACTGTTTCTTCTTACTAATCGTAGCATTTTGATTAACTATTAATCTTTCTGTCTGGTGTGAGGAAGAACACCGACCGGGGCTTCGATCCCTCGGCCGGTACATCAAACCAGGAGGATCTCTCGGCCGTGACATCTATTCACCAGCCGCGAGATCCATCTCCCTGGGACATTATGTTTTGTTTCCTGCTTTTTGATGCATGCTTCAATTATCGCACTGGCTCACTTTGCTTACTGTTTAAAGGAATAATTAAACAGACTATGTGTTAGAATTAGACAAAGCATCTACACGTCTTATGTTGAACGATTATGGGCCAGTCTCACGACTGGGCAGAGAGGGGTGCCTAACACCTTCCCCTTACTGTACTTTTGGCTCCCGAATCCAGAATCTCTATCTATTTTCCCAGTTTTAATAAACTGGGTGGCGACTCTATTTGATGATAACCGTTATCATGTGGCGATGTTCCTAGCCATGGGAATGTCCATGATTTTGGTTTATGAAGTGAGCAACCAATCGAGCAAACACAAACGTGATCAATCTGTATGGCGATGCCCCGCTTGGGAGGTGTCTACAGGGAACAGACATAACGAAATATGTCTAGAACAGTAGATTGAGTATGAAACACTTAGACAAAAACTGCACCTGGAGCACAATATTGTATACGAAGCATGCATATATAAAGGTATGAGATACCAAAAACATTTAAAGACAAAAGTATTATGGCCACGAAGGGCCGAGCAAAGTGTTGTGCCACAAGGGGCCGAATACCTGTATTATTAACAAGTATGCAAGAACTGACGCCACGTAGGGCTGAAAACTACGGTCACGCAGGACCTGAACATTGTTTTTAGGAGTTTTTGAGAGCTGTAGGGAACTTACCAAATCAGTCTAGGTTCTGGACATCTGGTTGAGTGTCGCTCGGAACCTCGAACCTCTGTGGTTGCTTCAGTGTTGGTGCCTCCGCCAGTAGCTTGATCCTCTAGGTTAGAGGCTTCTGTTGTAATCTCACGAATGGGAGAACGTTCGGTTGAGGCATTCAGGGGCTCCATTTGTATTTCTTCATCAGCATCTGCAAATTCATCAATCTGCTGCTCGACGTCATCAACAGGGGGCTCTTCAGAATCAACAGAGGCCAGAGCACGGCTGCTCGGTATCTTATTATCTACCCAAAAAGGAGAGTCATCTGGGACCCCAACCTTGGTTAGGCACGCCTCCCAACAAGCAGCCCAAATTTGATCCTGAATGGCTGGCATCTGTTCAACATAACTTGCTGTTGCTGCATCAAAACCCTTCTGGTACCCGTCCTCATGAGCAGCCTTCTTGGTGTTATCCATCTCAGCCAGAGCCTGGTTGAGGCTATCCTTTGCAGTCTTAAGCCGTCCTTTAAAATCATCCACGTCTTATTTGGCTTTGTCTCTCTCTTTCTCTTTCCAGCCTTGAGACAGTCCGCATCAGTCTGGTATTTTCATTGAGCAGTCTGATCCTCTCAGACTCTGCTTCCTGGAACTTTTGGCCTAGGGTGACCATCTTTTGGATAAACTGAGAAGTACCAAAGGTGGAGCAAAAAGTTAGAAATTTGCAAAGAAAGTTAACTATGGCTATGAATAAAGCAAGTTACCTTAATTCCACTAACAAGCCCAGTGGACACTAGCCGTTCAGGAGGGGAGGAGGATTCTTTCTGCATATCCACTGGAAGCAGCAAGCCTTGTGCGAGGGCCAGTGCGGTCTCAGATGAACCCGCACTGTCCCCAATATTGACTGGACGGTCCCCTCTGATGAGTTGAGGGGCCCATGTTTGGGGTGTAACCTGGGTACTCGGAGAAGGAGGTTGCTGAATAGAGGCAGCAGCCTGGGTCGCAGCATCCCCAGTATCTTGATTTCTGGGACGTTTGTCCCGATGAGCATCCTCAGCCTCCAACACGGTCTCAGACTCCCGAGGAGACAAACTACTCCTGGTCAAGGCTCCTCTGGTGCGTCGGGAGGCGGAGGCACATGGCCAGTGGAGGGAGCGCTACCAGAAGAGGCACGTCCTTGGGAGGATACAGTAAGAAGGGAACTCAAATTTAGAGGTTGGCGAGTCATAGTACCTGAGTTTGGAGGAGACGAGGAGTATCCGGAAGAAGATGATTGGCTGGTACTTCGTTCGGGAGCCGGCTGTTCGGCTTGTCGTCGTCTAGACCTTCTTAGGACCACACGAGGGAGTGGGATGCCTTCAGGAATTGGAATTTCTCCTGTTTGCCCGGCAATCGTCACCCCAGCATTGGACCTAGAACCTCTGAGTTGGGGAGCTGATGAGGTAGATGCAGCACTGGTACTTGGATTGGCAAGTCTCCTGTCGATAAAACCCTTGTATGCAGGGTTGTAGCCTAAAAGGACGTCAACATCACGGCCCCGACCAGCTGTTGAGGTACCAGGCACTCCCTTGTATTTGAGAACCCTGTTGATATCCGTTGTTCGGACGTAGCTTGGTTCCCTTCTTGGACGCTTGTTAGCGTTAGTTGCTGAAAAGAGCAAACAAAAAATAAAAAAGAAATGCAAAGAGAATGCATAAGGGAAAACACGGTTACAAAAATAAGGAAGCAAATTAGGAGCATACGTGGGTAGCCCCATTCGTGGGGGCAATGAAAGCCCACCACTTGGCCATCTTCCCCCATTGGCTCGAAGGCTCCAGTAACATAGAGGAAGTCCATCTCATGGTCACGAGCAGAATCTGGCAAGTTAAGCACGAAACGCTTTTCTGCTTTTCTGACCTTGAAATAATAGGTGTTGTATTTGGGGTTTAGCATGATGCTATATCACCATTGAATATCCCAAATTCCTAAATTTGTACCCAGGATCTTATTTAGGGCTACAACCCTCATTACCAGTCTAAAGAAGTTGGTGGAAACTTGCATGGGCGTGAGATGGTACCAGTTTAGAACACGACGAAGCAATGGATCAAGGGGGAAACGAACTCCACCCTCAACTATGGCAACAATAGGGATACATGTCCTATCCCAAGAACCCGCGTTCCTAATCGCACCTAAAGGAGCGAGTTCGAGCCCAACATTATCTGGAATATTGTACTCAGCCCTAAATGCTGTCATGGCAGCATGAGTTTCACAAAGTTTCTTGAATTTACTAGGCTTGGGGCCACTATCACCCTCGTCCGCCATGGAAAAACTTAAAATGTACTAAAGCATATCAAAATCTGAAAATGGGTGTGTCTGCAGCCCCAGGAGCAGTGAAATCAGAGAACGAGATCTCAGAGTGAAGTACGAAAAGAAGAAGGGATGAGAAATCTTATGATGATGAATACGGCGGTTGCTGAAGGCGCAAATTGAAAACTGTAGACAGCGGTGATGGCGGAAGAGGAGGAGGTTTTTTTTTCGCCTGGTTTCTAAGAGAGAGAAAGAAGAGATTCGATTTTGGGTAAAAACCCAAAAAAGATCCCTTTTTTGGGTTTTAGAGACGAGAGATGGAGGCGAAACGTCTCCCCTCATGCTGTTACGAGAAAAGTAACGGAAGGTGAGTCTGGAAGGATATTGTTCTGACGCCGTTTGGTTGGAACGTTAGTTTGAATTTAATGCAAAGCGTACAAAATGTGCCATGTGGAGTCATTTCTTCGAGGAAATATAATGACTAAACCGCCAAAACCATCAATGGGTATAAATACTATGTCTACACAGGACCCCAGGAAGTTCGGCCTAAAGTTTGTTTCTAAAGCTTTATTCATTGCCCTCAAGTGGCAACGAGCAAAGCTGGGGAGCAATTGTAGGGAGGTAATCCCGAACAGGTGCAACTATAGGCCGAACACGTGATGTGTGGGGTCCGTGTAATGAGAAAAGTAATGTAAAGCGCCGTGCAAAATGGTAGACGACAGTAAGAATCAATGATATGAAGAATCATTGGACCGGATAGTCTGTTCGGCAGTAAAGGACCAAAGACATGAGATGTCGTTGATTGGTACAGTTTGTTCGGCGGTGAAGGACCAAAGACGTGAGAAATCATTGATTGGTACAGTTTGTTCGGCTGATGAAAGTGCCGGACAGATAGAGTTATTTGGGAGAACATAACCTTAAGAGATAAGGCAGTGGGAGTATTCCAGAAGAAGAACCCAATATCTGGTCAGTATAAGTAAGAAGGCAGTCCTGTTATAGAATGAGTCCTGAAACAGGAAAAGTCCTTATGAGTTGGGGATCTCGGCTGATTGGGCAGGAGGACTTACGGAAAGGCCAGGTTTCCTGTACGAGGTAGGAGACCTGGGCAATAAGGATGCTTGGAAAGCAAGCATGCTCACATCTATAAATACGAGGTAAACCTAGAAGTAAAAGCTACGCAATACGTTGCATTATTCAATACTTCCTACTGATAATTAGGGTTTTCTGCTAGTACGTGATACTAACTTTGGCATCGGAGGGCCTTTGCCACGAGGGGCAAATGTGCGCTCACCCTTTCCCTGTTTTGCAGATTAGGGTTCCAACGATGCGTTAGGGTTCAGGTGAGGAGTCACGATTAGTTGTTGCAATCCAGTGCTGTTCTAGGTACCATTTATTTTTCTGCACCTACAATTAAAAAAAAAAAAACATGAGAAGATAAACTTGGTGAAAATTGTCGTGATAACACCAAATGATCAGTTTCAAAATAGGCTATATACTAAACGAGCCACCTATACAAACGAGCCGATCTTTTTTGAGCCAAGTCAAGTTTTAATGGAGTTTTAAGCTTGCCTCTTTTGCTAAAGGAGCCTAAAACTTGAGCATGCACTCGACTCGATCACTAAACGAGTCGAACTGAGCAAAGCCCTAACGAGTCTAAGCCTCGAGCAGTTCGATTTATTTATAGCCCTAGATCCAAGCGGCTTGATTTTATAAAGTCTATCGGGAGAAAGTATATGGATGTATCATTATCCAAAACAAATTTTATTGGTCATTTACTCAAAAAAAAAAATTGAATCATGTGGCGTCCAACTATTTTGTACAGATCGTCTAGAATCTTCATCTACGACATAAGTAATCTTTATCTCCTCTTCGCGGTGAAGGTGTGAGCCCACTTGTAATGTTTAAATAGGCGTGAGCACCTTAATCTACTTCTAGTAGAATGATTATGACTTGTGAGTGAACCAAGGGTAGTGCCACAATGAGATCCTTGCTTTGCCTCAATGAAGAGAACCAAACATTTTCCGTGTGGAAGAACAGCAAACTAAAACCAGATCAAATCCATTAAATTGGATTAATAAGGTTGAATGGCGTACAAGGAAACAAAGGTGGAAATAAACTAGGCTTCGAGAGCTTCTCCATTTTCCTAGATCATGGGTTGGTTGAATAAGTCAAACAGCGATTGAGAGACATCAGGGGGTGTTGAAGAAAGTCTTCGGGTTTGTTCGGTTGGGTTTTTGAGTCTTGGACTCTAACTTATTATCTTGCTCCAAAATTCACTCATTACCCATATCTTCAACTATTACTTTCATTTGTATCTCTATCTTTCTCCAATTATTAATCCAATCATTATTCCTATCTCCCTACCCTAATCATTATAAATTCAAATCTAAAATTCAAAATCCAAAATCCCCAAAACGAGCAAGCACTTCGTCTCTTCTGTCGATTGATAAAAAAAAAAAAAAGTCATCATAAGTCCTCACAATTCACAAAGATCTGCCAAGTGTCCCATGTACCTGTCCAGATCCTATAACTTAGGGCCTGACGGATATCAGAAGTATTTTTTTCTGGATTATTAGAGGCAAAATTGAGCAATTGAGCAGTTTCACTTTACGAATCTAGAAAAAATAGTTTCTGATATTCGTTGGATCTGATTTTTTACAAAGCTCCCATAAATTATTATTTTAAAATTTATGAATATTTTTATAAGATCCGGAGTGGGCCCTACACGCGTGCGGTAAAAACTTTGTGATGATTTTAAGACCTGATCCGTATCATCCAGGTGGCACTTCTTTCTTTTTCTCTTTTGGCCCCGTTTGATAACAGTGATAGATGAATGCTATTCGTAAGGAGATGGGATTATGATTAGGATTGGTAATGAGAAGGGATTGATAATGAATATGTTTGTTTGAGATGAGATTAGATGATGAGATTATTAATATTATGTTTGTTTGAGATGAAATTAGATGATGGGATTGGATTGATAGAAGAAATTAGTAATGAGAAGTGATTGGTAATAAGAATGGGTTGGGATTGGACTACGAATATCAAGTCCCAAGGGGTATTACTAATACCCCCTATGGGCCAGATTGTTCATCCCATGGGACTACTAATCCGGACCAATTTTGAAAACCAAAAAAAGTATTACTAGTACCATCATCTTAACAATCCAATCCCAACCTTCAATCCGTTTATCAAACGGGGCCTTTATGTACTCCAAGTGTCCCATATCCACCCCCCCCCCCCCCCCCCCCCCCTTTTTTTTTTTTACAAAAATGCTACACGAATAATGGATAATGGATGTGCAAAATTCTTTGCCCAACCGATCGTTACTCGTTTATTGTTGTAATAAACGGTCCAGATTCGCTCACAGAATAAATACTTTATTTAAAATTTGGACAGTCAGAATTTGTTGCACAACACACACAACGGTTGTGTGTAGCATTTTTGTTTTTTTATCTGGTTTATCCGTACTCTGAGGGATTCGGTTGAAATAACAATGCTACTCACACAACGATCCAAACACAACAACTTACACAACCTCTCACATACATCTGGGCTCCACACACACTACTATGTGTGGAACCCACATGTATGTGAGAGATTGTGTTTGGTGCTGTGTTTGAATTGTTGTATGAGTATCTGTAGGAGCGGTCAAAATCTGGACCCATCTCCTCGGGGTTCAGAATAGAGCCCAAAATATTCATGAGAATAAAATGTGCTGGAGAGGTAAAGAATGGTTAGTGTTTAGAATGAAGGGGTGGAAGAGACATAAAACGTGCGACCGTGCCCGAGTCATCAGGGCTGCCTACGTATCCCGGTGTACAGGGAATCAGGTCAAACGTAGTTCCAATTTCCTCCCGTGGAGATGGTCTCTCCCTCTCTCTAAAAATCTATCTTCTTTCTCTAGAGGAGATGGCTCTCTCTCTCTAGAAATCTGTTTTCTCTCTCTAGAGGAGATGGCTCTCTCTCTCTAGAAATCTGTTTTCTCTCTCTAGAGGAGATGGCTCTCTCTCTCTAGAAATCTGAGTCTCTCTGTCTGTCTATGAAGGAGAGGTCCTCTCCCTCTTCTAATCTGAATACCAGCACTGGTATTTATAGGCAAGGAACGACAACTCCGCTGGACCCCTATTGCCGCGGATCTTGCCCTTCCGCGGGCCTGTCGCGGCCTTGTCCGCGAGACCCTGGCAGGCTTGCTGCCCTCGCGATGACACTCGCGGGCCTTAATACCCCCGCGAGCTTGTTCAGCTGCGCGGGGCACATCTTGCCGCGAACCCCACCTGTCCGCGGGACTACCGCGGCCCTGCCAGCGGGACTTTGGCGGTCCCGACTGCCCTCGCGATGACTCTCGCGGGCCTCAATACCCTCGCGAGCTTGTTCAGCTGCTCGGGGCCCATCTTGCACAACGTCAACGCATCTTATGCCTCGTGGCACCAAATCTCTCTGTGGGGCAGCTGCTTGCCACAAGTCAATCTGTAGACACCTCCCAAACGGGGCATCGCCATACAGATTGATCACGTCTGTGTTTGCTCGATTGGTTGTTCACTTAATAAACCAAAATCATGGACATTCCCATGGCTAGGAACATCGCCACATGATAACAGTTATCATCAAATAGAGTCGCCACCCAGTTTATTAAAACTGGGAAAATAGATAGAGATTCTGGATTCGGGAGCCAAAAGTACAGTAAGGGGAAGGTGTTAGGCACCCCTCTCTGCCCAGTCGTGAGACTGGCCCATAATCGTTCAACATAAGACGTGTAGATGCTTTGTTTAATTCCAACACATAGTCTGTTTAATTATTCCTTTAAACAGTAAGCAAAGTGAGCCAGTGCGATAATTGAAGCATGCATCAGAAAGCAGGAAACAAACAAAACTGTCCCAGGGAAATGGATCTCGCGGCCGGTGAATAGATGTCACGGCCGAGAGATCCTCCTGGTTTGATGTACCGGCCGAGGGATCGAAGCCCCGGTCGGTGTTCTTCCTCACACCAGACAGAAAGATTAACCGATAATCGAAATGCTACGGTTAGTTAGAAATACAGTAAATATAGACAAACCAGAGGCCGTTGGGCCTCACCACCTTGATCCCTCAGTTGCTTGATTGCTTCGGATTGGGTGTGATTGATTGATTGCTTGATCGAGAACCCTAGAGTTAGGGTTTGAACTTCGGGGTTTGATCGCCGGATTGACGGCTGCCTTCGGAAGGTTAGGGCTTTTGGAGTATGGGATTGAGGGAGTATTTCTGCAGAGCTTCGAGGTTTGATTGAGTGTGTGGGTATTTCAATTTCTGTGTGTTAATTCGAAACCCAAAGGCCCCTTTATATAGGCATAGGGATGACTCACTCCGGCCAATCAAATCACGAGATGGCAATTGCAATTGCAATGCACCTCAAACTCTACGTCGTGATCTCCGAACGTAGCCCGAACGCATCGGAAAGGTAGTGTAGTTGGATCAAACCAAACGTCTGACAGAACGTTCCAGAGTCTGGATAAAGGTCGATCTGGCGGCCGAGCAAAGGATGTCACGGCCGTGGAATGGATGTCTCGGCCGAAGGATAGATCTTGCGGCCGAGGGATTGATCTCTCAGGGAGATTTTGCTGGCAACAGGTTGCTCGGGCGAGGGATTGATGTTATGGCCGTTAGATCGATATTACAGCCGTCAGATGGATTCTCCTAGGCTTCTGTATTTCTGTCTGAAAGGCTGTATGGCTTTGAATTGGGTCCTCTAATTGGTCAAAGTTCTCACCGAAAGTCCTAAGGTCCTCAAGGAAGCAATCATCAATCATTGTATCCGTTTCATCATCGGGATTGTCCCAAGGTGGGACTTGAAATAATCGTTAGGCCAAATTGGGGTGTCTACAGATGCCCCTCTTTGACTGAACTCAGACGGATCGCGAGACATGTTTGAGTAAGAGTCAAAGCTGTAAAAAGCAACTCAATTTGGTCCAACCACTATTCCAAGGGGTTTTCGAAAAAGGTTTTGTTGTGGTCGGGCCGGGAGGCTGCCTACGTATTCCACAAGGAAAATTCAGACCAACCGTAGTTCGGGCAAAAGAAGTTTTGTTATGGTCGGGCCCGGAGGCTGCCTACGTATTCCACAAGGGAAATTCAGACCAATCGTAGTTCGGGCAATAAAGAAAAGCAAAAAGTTTGGAGGGTTAGAGACAGAAGACGTACCTTAGGGCTTAAAAAGCCGTAGTGTGACGTACCTAGACTGAGCCAGGGTTTTGGCGGAAGATAGTTGAAGGAGCGCGGGGCTGCCCGGGGAGTTTTTGCGGAGAGCTTCCTTAGTATTTTGGGGTAGATCAGTACACTGCAGGTGCGTTTGCTTTTCTTGATCATCCTTACTTTGACTGGGAGGAGCTCGGTAGAGTAGCCTATCCTTGCGAATGAGCTGAAAGGAATTGATGTAATGGGGTGGAATCCAAGCCATCTGCTGGGGATGAGTTGGACGCCGGTTTGCTTTTGAGATATAGGGGAGGCGCAGGGCCAGTAGCTGTAGCACGGAGCTTTGGTGATGAAGGAACCGAGGCACGAAGCCGGTTGTAGTCATGAGGCGAGAGCCTGGAGAGTGATGGAACCGAGGCGTGGAGCCTGTTGCGATTTGATAAAATCGAAGCACGGAGCTG
Source organism: Rhododendron henanense subsp. lingbaoense (assembly GCA_020567845.1). Classification (NCBI taxonomy): domain Eukaryota; kingdom Viridiplantae; phylum Streptophyta; class Magnoliopsida; order Ericales; family Ericaceae; genus Rhododendron; species Rhododendron henanense. Next base: position 26,069,525 of record CM036314.1, read on the forward strand.
GTGTTGATCATAAGGCGAGAGCCTGGGGTGATTGATAGGACCGAAGCGCGGAGCTGGTATTGATCATAAGGCGAGAGCCTGAGGTGATTTGCTAGGACCGAAGCGCGGAGCTGGTGTTGATCGAAAGGCAAGAGCCTGAGGTGACTAGATTGAGGCGTGGAGCCTGCTGTGGTTTATGAGGCGAAGGCCTGAGGTGAGCTTAGAGCTTGATGGGACCGAAGCGCGGAGCTGGTGTTGACCATAAGGCGAGAGCCTGAGGTGATTGCTAGGACCGAAGCCCGGAGCTGGTGTTGACCATAAGGCGAGAGCCTGAGGTGATTGCTAGGACCGAAGCGCGGAGCTGGTGTTGACCATAAGGCGAGAGCCTGAGATGTCAGAGTTTTGAGCTTGACGTGATGAACCGAAGCGCGGAGCTGGTATAAGGCAAGAGCCTGAGGTGAGGGAACTGAGGCGTGGAGCCTGAAGTGATTGAGGCGTGGAGCCTGCATGCAGTCTTGAGGCAAGGGCCTAAGTTGTCGGAGCTTAGAGCTTGACGTGATATGAACCGAAGCGTAGAGCTGGTTGTATTCTGATGGTCTGTGCACGGAGCTTTCTCATCATAAGTGTTGGCGTGGAGCCAAAAGATCGAGGCGCTGGACCGATCAATAAAATCGAGGCGTGGAGCCGGTTGATTGCAGGGTTGACCTGTTTCATGAGAGATATGCCAAGTGTATATGTGTGATGATGGTTGTTAGATGTGAACAGATATGATGCAGACTCGATGTGAAAATGTTGATGCAATATGTGCACGGGCCCGTGCGTGTGTGTTTGTTTTAAGCTTAGAGCTTCTATCAAGTTCCGGACTTGAGCATTCAGAGCGTAGAGCTCGAGCATTCGGACGGCAGAATCCAAGCATTCAAAGTACAGGCTTTGAGCGTCCAGTACGCAGTGGTTGGGCATCCAAGCGTAGAGCTTGAGCATTCAAGTGTATAACTTGAGCATCCAGTACACAGTGGTTGGGCATCCAAGCGTAGAGCTTGAGCATTCAAAAGTGTTAGATTTTTGAGCATTCAGGCGTAGAGCCTGAGAATAGATGTCTTGATTGTTGGGGCGGCGTAGAGCCTGTTGCTTGTTTACAGCTTCGAGCCAGTTGAGATAATGGGCTTGGAGCCGCTGAGATTGTTTGTTATGGCTTTGAGCCATTTCAGATGGTAGATACAGGCTTCGAGTCTGTTGAAGTAATGGGCTTTGAGCCGCTGAGTTGTGATAGCGAGCGCAGAGCTGCTGAATGAGTGAATATGGGCGTAGAGCCTGTTGATAATGGGCTTCGAGCCGCTGAGATTGATTGTTACGGCTTCGAGCCAGTTGAGATGATGAACACAGGCTTCGAGCCTGTTAAGAACTTGATTGTGTACGGCTTCGAGCCAGCTGAGACAATGGGCTTAGAGCCGCTGAGGTGAGTAATAGCGAGCGTAGAGCTGCTGAGTTGATTGCTATGGCTTCGAGCCAATTTGAGGCAGTGGGTGTAGAGCCGTTGAATCGGTTGATTACAGGCGTAGAGCCTATTTGTTGTGATAGCGAGCACAGAGCTGCTGATTCGAGGGCTTCAAGCCGTAGAGTCTGTTGAGGTAAATGGGCTTCGAGCCGCTGAATTGATCGTTATGGCTTCCAGCCAATTGAGATAGCAGGCTTAGAGCCGCTGAATTGTATGGAGATGATGGGCACAGGGCTGCTGAATTGGTAGATGGGGCGTAGAGCCGCTGAGTGGGTTGATACGGGCGTAGAGCCTGTCAATAATGGACTTGGAGCCGTTGAAGTTTTGAACTCAAGGCTGCTGAGTGTCTTGTTTTGCTGGCCAGTAGTTTGTGGAGAGAGATTTTCGATGCTTGGGCATGCCCCCAAGGCTAGTCTTGATCACATGGTGTTGGCTCGGGGATGCCCCCAAGGCTACTTTGGTTGACTGAAGACTCAGAAATCTGTAGTGGCTTGAGCCAGTGCACCGAGCAAAGTCTGCTGTTGCTGATTGAAGGGCCAGGAGATCGATTTCTCGGCCGAAGTATCGATTAGTCGGTCGAGCTATCAATGTATCGGCCGCGTAATCCCTTTATTTCCAGGGGCCTATAAAAGGTCACAACGTCGACCGTTTCATTTCACTTTTCTCTCTTTCTTGTCCTCTTCTCTTCTTCGTTTCAAAAGCTCCGTAGCCGAAGCCGTTGCTTCCTCGTTCTCGTCGACCTCGGACCATGGATGAGCGATCAGCAATCGCGGAGGGAGACCGCGCCGTCCTTGGTCTCGTCTTGATGCTTGATTAGAGACCCTCACATGGGTAGCTTGCTTCCGTGACGCGGAACTCCTGGCGTGGCGGTGGTGCACGGTGTGGTGATTTTTCTGGGCCGTGTGGTGATCCTTTTGAGCCATGTGGTGTCTCTTCTGTACCATTGCCCCAGGAGTTTCCTTTCCTTTTTTGCAGCTGGTCTCTGGTGTTCGGACCACCAGAGGGTTCGACATCCTCTTCTGCTTCCGTTCTTTTTTGCTTTTTGTCTCTCTTTCTGCATAGGTTAGTTCGACAGAAAATCGATGTATAGTTTGTTTTAGGGGATGTCGGATGATCCACCTTGTGATGTAAAAAGCTTTCGTTATATGAAACAAAAACCTCCCTACTCTGTTTGTGATTGTGTATGCTATATTTGCGTGGTTTGTGTATAATACTCTTGTTAATCCAACGAAATGAACTGAACCGTGGGAACAGTCTGTAAAATAGCCGTTCTGGCGGCCGACCAAATGATTACACGGCCGAAACTTCGATCAGGCGGCCGAAGGATCGTTTGGTTCGCCTGGGTTTGACTTGCAGGTCAACCCTATTATCTACGGGCCGATGGATTGATCCCACGGCCGCCTTATTGAAGTGCCGGCCGAGAGACCGACTAAATGTCCGAGGATTAAGAATCCGATTCCGATTCGAACTAAGACTCGACCTAGTCCTATAAGTATGCGTTCTACGAACCCGATAGTATTGTCAGCAGCAATTTCCTTGCACATGGCACAACCAATCCTTGATCAGTGGTTGGATTCCTTTAATGGCCTTGACCGTCTGCACTTTAAGTCATTTGGCATGGACTTTCTCTTTTCCCTTCGTCACATTCCCGTGAATTTTGCTTTCCTTAGGGCAGCCGCTAGTTTGTGGGACCCTGATTTTCACGTCTTTCGATTTAAGAGGGAGGAGTTATGTCCTACCATCGAGGAATTTGCAGCCATCATGGGTCATTCGGATAGAGAGGGTTTCATTGTCCCTAATCCTTTGTTCAACCGTGGTGATCTCCTGAAGGATTTACTCCAAGTTCAGAAACATGAAGTTAAGTTCTTCCTAGTGAAAGAGAGGCTGGAGATTCTGCAACTCATCCAGCGTTTTGGTGCGGCTGAGGCGCATCGCCAAGTTTCCCTACAGAAGTCGTGCTTCATTACCACTTGCTTGGCCCCTCCTCTGGTCATGCTGATCCTATATTGCTTAACCTTGCTTAGCAAATTGGAAACCGTGTGGGTTTCGCTGGTTTAGTATTGGCAGAGACCTTGATGGGTCTAGATTTGATGAAGGGTAGTCCTACAGCTCAGTTCTCAGGCGGTCCCTTGCTATTACAGGTTCGCTCTTTTATTTGTTTCATTTGTCAGATTTATCTTTTCACTCATCACTCTTTTGTTTTGACTCACATGTTCTCTCAGCTCACAATTTTCCCTTTTTCTCTAGGTGTGGCTGTTTGAGAAGCTAAAAGTGTGGGATGCGCCGGAGCGACTTCCTTACAATCCAGATCAGTGTACGGAGCGTCACATGGTTAAACAGTTCCCAACTGAGGCTGCTTGGGCAGCGTGGATGAAGACTTGCAGAGGTGATTGGATTCAATGGGTTTGCCCCTGGTATGGTATCGAGAGCATGACCGTGAGTACCATGAACCACTTTGGTGTAGCAGTGATCGGCATTACCCGAGTTGTTTTCTACTTCCCTGCTCGCTTTCAAAGGCAATTTGGGGCTGAACAAGCCGCAATCTTGGGTGACCCTGAGTACACTGCTTCTAAGATCCATGATGCCAACTTCCGTCGCAATATGCTACGTCTCTGGCCAAATAGAGTGATGCAGGAGGTTGCTGAGAGCTTTGTTGCCAAGCTATCGGGTTCTTACAAACGCTGGTTGAAGAAAAACCTTTTGGAGGATAGAAGTGCAAAGAGAAGGAAGACCTAGAGATCGACGCTTTGCTTATGTTTTTCAAAAGATGTTTGTTTGATTCTAGCTTTCATGGATTAAGAATTGTTTAGGTTTGCTTTGTCCTCTCTCTTTGGAAATAATAAAACATTTGGTCGTTTTATTTGAAGATGTTGTTGCCATGATTTGATGGTGAACATGCTTTAGGATAGACCTAGAAATTTCGGAAGTGATGATGATAGCAGTGGCCGAATCTCAAGCTTAGAGATTGCCTACGTATCCCATGGAGGGAATCAGGCCATAAACGTAGTTCCAACAAATGGGACTTGTTTTGTTTTTAGTTAGGGTTCACTCGGGTATTTTCCTCTCCTTTTGTGCTCTAAATTTTGCCTAAAAACCGCCCTTGCGGGTTTTCGGTCTAGCGAGCGTTTCATTTATGCCTTAGTTTTTGCCTAAGCCGCCCTTGCGGGTTTTCGACCTAGCAGGCTGCTCTAATTTTTGCTTGGATCCGCCCACCCTTGTGGTTTTCGGTCCAACGAGCATCTCTCATGGGTAATACTTCCTTAGCTTGTCAACGTTGACTGGCGTTGCGAATTCCATTCCATCCAAGTCTGCAATGTATGCTGCTCCTCCAGAAAGTATGCGTTTGATAAGGTAGGGGCCTCCCCAGTTTGGTCTAAACTTGCCCCTTGGGTCCGAGACGTGGCGATGAATTGCTTTGAGCACCATGTCTCCTACCTTGATATCTCTAGGTTTCACCTTTTTGTTGAATGCCCGTGCAATGCGGCGTTGATACCCTTGTACATGGTATAAAGCCCTCAGTCTCCTTTCGTCTAGTAGTGCCAACTCGTCGTAGCGGTTTTGAACCCAGTCTTCCTCGATCATCCCAGTCTCAGCTAGGACCCTCAACGAAGGTAATTCCAATTCGATGGGCAAGACAGCTTCCATTCCATAGACCAGAGAGTAGGGAGTAGCCCCAGTTGAAGTCCTTTCGGTTGTTCGATATCCCCATAGCGCCAGAGGTAGTATTTCCGGCCAGTCTGTGTAAGTGTCGGTAGTCTTCCGCAGAATCCTCTTGACATTCTTGTTTGCAGCCTCAACTGCTCCATTAGTTTGAGGTCGGTAAGTAGATGACCGATGATTTTGTATCCCAAATTCGGTGAAAAGCTTCTTTGTCGCCCCCTTGAAGTGCGATCCATTATCACAGACAAACTCGTGGGGTACACCATATCGATAGATGATATTAGTGCGAATGAATTTGGCCACATGAGTGGCTTTGAGAGTAGCATAAGAAGCCGCTTCTACCCATTTGGTGAAGTAGTCGATAGCCACCAGAATGAACTGATGTTTGTATTTCCCTTTTGGATTTATGCTTCCAATGACGTCTATCCCCCAAGTGGAGAATGGCCAGGGGGATGTCATGCTGTACAGTTCTGTAGGGGGAATACGCATACGATCAGCGTGAGTTTGGCATTTGTAACATCGGCGGACATAATCAGCGCAGTCGGCTTCCTTCGTAGTCCAGTAATATCCCTGGCGCAGGATCTTCTTTGCCATCGTTGCCCCATTCATGTGTGGCCCACAAATTCCTTCATGTATTTCCTCCATTACCTTGCGGCTGTCCTCCGTTGTGACGCAAAGTTGACTTGGACCCAAGTGTGCCCTTCGGTACAATGCTCCTCCACAGATTATGAACCGGGCAGCAAACTTCCGCAGAGCCGTCTTGTCCTTTGAGGTGGCCTCGGACGGGTATTCTCCTTTTTCTAGGAATTTCTTCACGTCTTCGTACCATGGCTTGCCATCGTCTTCACCTTCCTCGGTAAAGGTACACTCACATGCTGGTTTAACCTTTTGTTCGATCATGAGAGGCCGCATTGTGAATCCCAGGGGTATTTCGACCATAGACGCCAATGTCGCCAGTGCATCTGCAAATCTATTGCTCACTCGAGGAGTGTGCGTGAAGATAACAGAATCGAATTGTGGAATTAGATTTTCCAGCACAGAGTGATATAGCTTCAGTGTATCCTCCTTGACCTTCCAGTCTCCTCTTGCTTGAGATACCACCAGGTTTGAATCCCCAGTGACTTCTACCCTTTTTGCTCCTAGCTCCAGGGCTGCCTCCATTCCAGCAATACAAGCCTCATATTCAGCTTGGTTGTTAGTGACTTCAAACCTTAGCTTATATGACAAAGGGATGTGAGAGTCGTTTGGGGAAACTAGCAATACCCCTATGCCATATCCACATTGGTTTGATGCTCCATCAAAGTAAAGTTGCCAGGTGTCGTCTAAGAGACATAAGATATCCTCGTCGGGGAACATGAAGTCCTCTGCCTCGGCCTCTGTCACAGGGTGATCCGCCAAGAATTCTGCCACAGCTCTTCCTTTTACTGATTTCCTTGTCATGTATTTGAGGTCGAACTCCGCTAGCAGCAATAACCACCTAGCTAGCTTTCCGATAAGTGCTGGCTTTTCGAAAAGATACTTGATTGGGTCTAAACGAGAGACCAGCACCACCGGATGTGCTAACAGGTAGTGCCTCAATTTCTTTGTGGCCCATACTAGCCCCCAACAGGTTTTCTCGAGGGGAGTGTACCTTGTCTCATAATCCATCATTTTCTTGCTGAGGTAGTATATGGCGCACTCTACTTTGGCGTCGTTTTCTTGCGCTAGCATACATCCCATGGACGTGTCTGTCACTGAGAGATACAGAATCAATGGCTTCCCAGGGATGGGTGGCGATAGTACAGGTGGATTCTGAAGGTATTCCTTGATTGCCTCGAATGCTTGCTGACAGTCTTGGCTCCATTCAAAATCTGTACCTTTCTTCAGTAGCTTGAAGAGAGGTTCACAGGTGGTTGTGAGCTTGGAAATGAACCTGCTGATGAACTGTACCTTCCCTAAGAAGCTCCTTACTTCCTTCTCTATCCTAGGTGGTGATATCTCCATGATAGCCTGTATCTTGGAAGGATCTACCTCGATTCCTCTTTGAGTGATGAGGAAACCCAACATCTTTCCAGCTGTTACCCCAAAAGTGCATTTTTGAGGGTTAAGACGCAACTTATAATTCCTAATCCTCTCAGAGAACTTTTGGAGTGCTCCATAGTGTCCTTCCCTTTCCTTTGATTTGACTATCATATCGTCGACATACACCTCGACCTCTTTGTGCATCATGTCGTGCAGCAGTGTTGTGGCCATCCTCTGATAAGTCGCTCCAGCATTCTTCAACCCAAATGGCATCACTCGGTAGCAGTAGGTTTCCCAAGGTGTAGTGAAGGTGGTTTTCTCTCTATCCTCAGGAGACATAAGAATTTGGTTATACCCAGAAAATCCGTCCATGAAAGATAGCAATGCATGGCCTGCGGTGTTATCCACTAGCTCGTCTATGTGAGGTAATGGGAAGTCATCTTTCGGGCTGGCTTTGTTGAGATCTCGGAAATCTACGCAGACCCTGAATCCTCCAGTTTTCTTTGGTACGGGAACGATGTTTGCTACCCATTGCGGATATTCGGTGACTATGAGAAAACCGGCGTTGATTTGTTTAGTGACTTCTTCTTTTATCTTTAGGACCCAATCAGGGCGCATACGTCTCAGTTTTTGTTTAACTGGTTTTGCATCGGGATGAAGAGGAATTTTATGTTGAACAATTTCAGGATCTATTCCAGGCATGTCCTCATAAGACCAGGCAAAAACATCTTTGTATTCTTTTAGCAAAATGATTAGTTTTTCACTTTCCTGAGGGGATAGTGCGGCACCAATTTTAACCATTTTGGGCTTATTTTCAGAGCCTATGTTTGCTGTGATTATCTCCTCAGAAAAAGGTTTAGCGTGCCTTTCCTCTTCTCTCTCGATGAATTCTAGAATTTCTTTTGGAATTTCTTCCTCAAAATTTGGTTTGTCGGAATCCACACAATTGATCATAGGCAAAGTGAAATACTCTAAATCTTCCTTCTTATTGCTAAATTTATCAAAAGACATTTCAGAGTCGAACTCAAAGTAAATGCTATGCCTTGGTACTTTGACCAGGTTTTCCTCACTAGATTTAGTAGTTTCAAAGGATGAAAAGCTTGACTCGGACTGAGTCGACTCGGAGTCGGAATCGGAATCAGAACTAAGATCAGAATTAGCGCCTTTCATTTTGTATTTTAGAGTGTGTTCCACGGTCCAGTTAGGGTAAGCCCATTTTTCAGCATCCACAATCAGCTCAGAGCAGTCTTTTTCATCACCAAGGTCGATCACCAATACCTCACTGTCACCTTGATTCGCACTTTCATCGCTGTCACCCTGCAAGTCTTGGAGGGCCATTTGATTTGCTATTGCTGTTATTTCTTCCAATTGAGCTTCAATTTCGGCTTCGTCGCTGTTGTCGACCCGTCGTGTGCCAACAAAGCCCCACCAATTACCAAAGCTGTCTATGATGGGATGGATCACCCTTATTTCATTGTTGGTGACCCCCTCATCAAAGAGCAGGTTTAGTGATATTTCGTCTAGTGGGTCATTGTCGACATCCTCTTCTTCCTTTGCCTCTTCAGTCTCGAGGTTGTTGACCTCGTCTATTGGCCAATAATCATCGGTAGGTGCATAAGGGTCATAAAAGTAGATTGGAATCCTGCGAAGCCCTTCTTCTTCAATCAGGTCTTCTACCTCTTCCTCATAAACTGTTCCAGCGAACATGACATGGTTGTCTTCAATGATAGCCACCGTAGGCTTTGGTTGATTTACTGGAGTGATGTATTCAGAGGGGTTGAAATCTTCAACAGCAAAGTGGAGCGGGCCAGACAGCTTGGTGACAACTTGAAAGTGCGAATCAGACGTGAACAATGATGCAGTCATTTTTCCTGAAAAAGGTTTTTGCTTTAGTCAGATTGATTAATCTTACCTACTGATTATTTGACTTAGAGAGATTCCTAAGGTTTAACCTGCAAAAGAGAAACTTTACAACATACACATATACAATGGGTGTGAGGAAGAACTTTTGCAAGTAGAATGCAAGCAGGTTCCTAGCCTGTAGGTTCCTGTCTTAGTTTGATAAGTTCTATGGCTTTCTAAAACATGCGAGGTTTTGGTAGTCTCAGGGTGCTCCGTTGTCAAAGGGCACCAATCCTCTCACCAGCCCATTATAGGCGGTGATTGGGTGATTTCCTTTTTGATATACCACTAGGTACGAGTGACTGTGGAGTTTGCTGGAACCCCCAACATAGCCCGTGTCATGCCGGGATATCAGTTGAACTCAACGGGTTGCCCGCTCGATGCATATGATAAATGAATTAGACAAGGCATGTATTAGTCTTATGTTGAACTTTTTGGTTATGGCTCTCAAGTCCCCAGCAGAGTCGCCAAAAACTGTAGACACCTCCCAAACGGGGCATCGCCATACAGATTGATCACGTCTGTGTTTGCTCGATTGGTTGCTCACTTAATAAACCAAAATCATGGACATTCCCATGGCTAGGAACATCGCCACATGATAACAGTTATCATCAAATAGAGTCGCCACCCAGTTTATTAAAACTGGGAAAATAGATAGAGATTCTGGATTCGGGAGCCAAAAGTACAGTAAGGGGAAGGTGTTAGGCACCCCTCTCTGCCCAGTCGTGAGACTGGCCCATAATCGTTCAACATAAGACGTGTAGATGCTTTGTTTAATTCCAACACATAGTCTGTTTAATTATTCCTTTAAACAGTAAGCAAAGTGAGCCAGTGCGATAATTGAAGCATGCATCAGAAAGCAGGAAACAAACAAAACTGTCCCAGGGAAATGGATCTCGCGGCCGGTGAATAGATGTCACGGCCGAGAGATCCTCCTGGTTTGATGTACCGGCCGAGGGATCGAAGCCCCGGTCGGTGTTCTTCCTCACACCAGACAGAAAGATTAACCGATAATCGAAATGCTACGGTTAGTTAGAAATACAGTAAATATAGACAAACCAGAGGCCGTTGGGCCTCACCACCTTGATCCCTCAGTTGCTTGATTGCTTCGGATTGGGTGTGATTGATTGATTGCTTGATCGAGAACCCTAGAGTTAGGGTTTGAACTTCGGGGTTTGATCGCCGGATTGACGGCTGCCTTCGGAAGGTTAGGGCTTTTGGAGTATGGGATTGAGGGAGTATTTCTGCAGAGCTTCGAGCTTTGATTGAGTGTGTGGGTATCTCAATTTCTGTGTGTTAATTCGAAACCCAAAGGCCCCTTTATATAGGCATAGGGATGACTCACTCCGGCCAATCAAATCACGAGATGGCAATTGCAATTGCAATGCACCTCAAACTCTACGTCGTGATCTCCGAACGTAGCCCGAACGCATCGGAAAGGTAGTGTAGTTGGATCAAACCAAACGTCTGACAGAACGTTCCAGAGTCTGGAAAAAGGTCGATCTGGCGGCCGAGCAATTGATGTCACGGCCGTGGAATGGATGTCTCGGCCGAAGGATAGATCTTGCGGCCGAGGGATTGATCTCACAGGGAGATTTTGTTGGCAACAGGTTGCTCGGGCGAGGGATTGATGTTATGGCCGTTAGATCGATATTACGGCCGTCAGATGGATTCTCCTAGGCTTCTGTATTTCTGTCTGAAAGGCTGTATGGCTTTGAATTGGGTCCTCTAATTGGTCAAAGTTCTCACCGAAAGTCCTAAGGTCCTCAAGGAAGCAATCATCAATCATTGTATCCGTTTCATCATCGGGATTGTCCCAAGGTGGGACTTGAAATAATCGTTAGGCCAAATTGGGGTGTCTACACAATCTCACGATCTTTCCACGCGTCATCATGTGAGTGGTAGGTCAAACTTCTTCTGGGGTCAACGGTCATAATCTTAACCGCACCTACATATGCCCCCCGTGCGCGTGCGACACTTATGTTGTCGTGCGCGTGCGTAACGTGTTTGCGTCTGAACGAATCTGATAAGGATGCGTACTGCTGCTTCCTTCTCCTATTGCCATTGAGATGCCTGGACCTCTACTCTCTTCGATGGGTTTGACCTCGTGATGCTCACCCTATATCAGGACTGGCGCTGATTCCGGCACCTGCCCGGTGCATCTCGCACTACTCGCCTTTCAATAGGACTCGCACCGACTCCAACTCTTGTTCGATGCATCTCGCGCTACCGATCATTTTCGGACTCGCGCTAATTCTGGGCACTTGTTCGGTGCATCTCGCGCCCCTCGCCCTTGATCAGGACTCGCGCTAACTCTGGCACCTGTTCGGTGCGTCTCGCGCCCCTCGCCCTTGAGAACAGGACTCGCGCTAACTCTGGCACCTGTTCGGTGCATCTCGCGCCCCTCGTCCTTGATCAGGACTCGCGCTAACTCTGGCACCTGTTCGGTGCGTCTCGCGCCCCTCGCCCTTGAGAACAGGACTCGCGCTAACTCTGGGCACCTGTTCGGTGCATCTCGCGCCCCTCGTCCTTGATCAGGACTCGCGCTAACTCTGGCACCTGTTCCGTGCGTCTCGCGCCCCTCGCCCTTGAGAACAGGACTCGCGCTAACTCTGGGCACCTGTTCGGTGCATCTCGCGCCCCTCGTCCTTGATCAGGACTCGCGCTAACTCTGGCACCTGTTCGGTGCGTCTCGCGGCCCTCGCCCTTGAGAACAGGACTCGCGCTAACTCTGGGCACCTGTTCGGTGCATCTCGCGCCCCTCGCCCTTGATCAGGACTCGCGCTAACTCTGGCACCTGTTCGGTGCGTCTCGCGCCCCTCGCCCTTGAGAACAGGACTCGCGCTAACTCTGGCACCTGTTCGGTGCATCTCGCGCCCCTCGCCCTTTATCAGGACTCGCGCTAACTCTGGCACCTGTTCGGTGCGTCTCGCGCCCCTCGCCCTTGAGAACAGGACTCGCGCTAACTCTGGGCACCTGTTCGGTGCATCTCGCGCCCCTCGCCCTTGATCAGGACTCGCGCTAACTCTGGCACCTGTTCGGTGCGTCTCGCGCCCCTCGCCCTTGAGAACAGGACTCGCGCTAACTCTGGGCACCTGTTCGGTGCGTCTCGCGCCCCTCGCCCTTGATCAGGACTCGCGCTAACTCTGGCACCTGTTCGGTGCGTCTCGCGCCCCTCGTCCTTGATCAGGACTCGCGCTAACTCTGGCACCTGTTCGGTGCGTCTCGCGCCCCTCGCCCTTGATCAGGACTCGCGCTAACTCTGGCACCTGTTCGGTGCGTCTCGCGCCCCTCGCCCTTGAGAACAGGACTCGCGCTAACTCTGGGCACCAGTTCGGTGCATCTCGCGCCCCTCGCCCTTGATCAGGACTCGCGCTAACTCTGGCACCTGTTCGGTGCGTCTCGTGCCCCTCGCCCTTGAGAACAGGACTCGCGTTAACTCTGGCACCTGTTCGGTGCATCTCGCGCCCCTCGCCCTTTATCAGGACTCGCGCTAACTCTGGCACCTGTTCGGTGCGTCTCGCGCCCCTCGCCCTTGAGAACAGGACTCGCGCTAACTCTGGGCACCTGTTCGGTGCATCTCGCGCCCCTCGCCCTTGATCAGGACTCGCGCTAACTCTGGCACCTGTTCGGTGCGTCTCGCGCCCCTCGCCCTTGAGAACAGGACTCGCGCTAACTCTGGGCACCTGTTCGGTGCATCTCGCGCCCCTCGCCCTTGATCAGGACTCGCGCTAACTCTGGCACCTGTTCGGTGCGTCTCGCGCCCCTCGCCCTTGAGAACAGGACTCGCGCTAACTCTGGGCACCTGTTCGGTGCATCTCGCGCCCCTCGCCCTTGATCAGGACTCGCGCTAACTCTGGCACCTGTTCGGTGCGTCTCGCGCCCCTCGCCCTTGATCAGGACTCGCGCTAACTCTGGCACCTGTTCGGTGCGTCTCGCGCCCCTCGCCCTTGAGAACAGGACTCGCGCTAACTCTGGTCACCAGTTCGGTGCATCTCGCGCCCCTCGCCCTTGATCAGGACTCGCGCTAACTCTGGCACCTGTTCGGTGCGTCTCGTGCCCCTCGCCCTTGAGAACAGGACTCGCGTTAACTCTGGCACCTGTTCGGTGCATCTCGCGCCCCTCGCCCTTTATCAGGACTCGCGCTAACTCTGGCACCTGTTCGGTGCGTCTCGCGCCCCTCGCCCTTGATCAGGACTCGCGCTAACTCTGGCACCTGTTCGGTGCGTCTCGCGCCCCTCGCCCTTGAGAACAGGACTCGCGCTAACTCTGGCACCTGTTCGGTGCATCTCGCGTCCCTCGCCCTTTATCAGGACTCGCGCTAACTCTGGCACCTGTTCGGTGCATCTCGCGCCCCTCGCCCTTGATCAGGACTCGCGCTAACTCTGGTGTCTTTTCGGGTTACGGGATGTTCTCCCCCCTGGACACATTAAACCACGCAATGGCTCTCGCGGGTAACTTTGCACCTTTGATACTCCCCTTTGTAGGAGATGTCTTGCTTTCAGTTTTCACCTCCGCGGTGGCTCCCGCGGGGTGACCATTCCGACATGTTCGCCAAGAATTAATTCCGGCATTAGGTCAAAAATTCAGCACGAGAATCTTTAGGCGTCGGTAAGCGCAGCGATCTTCAAGCCATGTTGCCCCCATAGATTCTTGCGGTTGATAGAGTAATCACAACACAGCTCTGAAACTAAACAGCCAACCAATCCACCTCCCCAGCAGAGTCGCCTAATGTAGGAGCGGTCAAAATCTGGACCCATCTCCTCGGGGTTCAGAATAGAGCCCAAAATATTCATGAGAATAAAATGTGCTGGAGAGGTAAAGAATGGTTAGTGTTTAGAATGAAGGGGTGGAAGAGACATAAAACGTGCGACCGTGCCTGAGTCATCAGGGCTGCCTATCTATCCCGGTGTACAGGGAATCAGGTCAAACGTAGTTCCAATTTCCTCCCGGGGAGATGGTCTCTCCCTCTCTCTAAAAATCTATCTTCTTTCTCTAGAGGAGATGGCTCTCTCTCTCTAGAAATCTGTTTTCTCTCTCTAGAGGAGATGGCTCTCTCTCTCTAGAAATCTGTTTTCTCTCTCTAGAGGAGATGGCTCTCTCTCTCTAGAAATCTGAGTCTCTCTGTCTGTCTCTGAAGGAGAGGTCCTCTCCCTCTTCTAATCTGAATACCAGCACTGGTATTTATAGGCAAGGAACGACACCTCCGTTGGACCCCTATTGCCGTGGATCTTACCCTTCCGCGAGCCTGTCGCGGCCTTGTCCGCGAGACCCTGGCGGGATTGCTGCCCTCGCGATGACACTCGCGGGCCTTAATACCCCCGCGAGCTTGTTCAGCTGCGCGGGGCACATCTTGCCGCGAACCCCACCTGTCCGCGGGACTACCGCGGCCCTGCCAGCGGGACTTTGGCGGTCCTGACTGCCCTCGCGATGACTCTTGCGGGCCTCAATACCCTCGCGAGCTTGTTCAGCTGCTCGGGGCCCATCTTGCACAACGTCAACGCATCTTATGCCTCGTGGCACCAAATCTCTCTGTGGGGCAGCGCCACAAGTCAATCTCACGATCTTTCCACGCGTCATCATGTGAGTGGTAGGTCAAACTTCTTCTGGGGTCAACGGTCATAATCTTAACCGCACCTACAGTATCATTTTTGCGGTTGAAAAGAGAGGAAGAGAAGTGATTCGGCGTAGTCAAATACCCATTACTTCCATACAACACTTGACTCAGAACCGTTGACCTTTAATAAAATAATATAACATAAATGCCATGAGCCATCATTTGATTGTCGTGCCAATCAATGAATGATTAAACAACTAGTGCACTAATAAATCCCAACATCTCGGCAAAATTAATTTATCATTGCGTGATTTCTTATGCGATGTGATGGCAATCTACTGGCTCGTCATTTTTGGTGTAAACAAAATATAAATAAGCAAAAAAAAAAAAAAAAACTCATAAGGAACACAATGTAAATAAGCAAAAAAAAATTCACAGGAAACACACTATCTCGGCACAGTTTGGTTCACCATTTTGAGAGTAACTTTTAACTCGGCACAGTTTTCAATAAATTTATCTCTCTATCTCTCTCCACTCATTACCACTCAACTCTCAAAAATAATTTTCTAAAACCTCAACCAAACAAAGTTGTATGAGGTGAATAACATCTTTGACTGCCTCAACACTTTTGAACGAGTAACACTACGTCCACCGACAGGCGTGTGAGGCCCACTCCGAGTTCCGCACGGATAATTCGAGCCGTTGGAAAATTTTAAAAAAAATTCCAAGTAGGCATCGGCTCAATTTGATATGTATAGATGCTCGATCCAAACTTCCCATTCTTGAAAATCGGAAAATCTAATCTTTCCTTTTTTTCCAGATTTTTCAAGAATGGGAAGCTTGAATTGAACATCTACACATATCAAGTTGAGCCATTCCTCACGTGGGCCCACTCATAATTTTTTTTAAATTTTTTTGAACGGCTTGGATCATCCGTGTGAGGTCCGGAGTGGACCCCACACGCCGGTTGGTGGCCAGCCACTGACCTCCACTGTCGGTGGGCGTAGTGTTTTCGCTTTTGAACGGATCCGAACAAAATCTGATCCAATTAGCGAAACGAATATAAGCGTGTTCTTTTGGATGTTTATGGTTATTTTATTTGACAGAGTTTTTTATGGTGGAAGAGAAAGAAATGTATTAATAAAAATAAGAAAAGTACAACTGTGATGTCACCGTTACGTTACAATAATGAAGACACGTCAGTGACGAGCAAAAACTAAACTAAGGCCTAAGGAACAGAATACAACGTACTGATCCGCAAGACACAAAATATACAACTACTATGATATCACAAGAAAATAAAGGCCAACAAGAGGCCTAGGGACACTGGCTACAATCGAAGACCAACAAGAGCCTAATGGACAAAACATAGTGTAGAAAGTGCGTGTTATGTGCATGTGGCCAAAAACAAGTACAAAGGAAATCTAAACCCACCACCACAAATCTTACACTACAGCTGAAAACTTCTAACAAAACCTAAACTAATGCATATCCCAAGACAAGTACAAAGGAAATCTAAACCCACCATCGCAAATCTTACACTACAGCTGAAAACTTCTAACAAAACCTAAACTAATGCATCCCAAGAGAACCCCAACCGAGGTGTGGGGGGCCGACTTAACCTTGGACCTCTTGAACCTTCCCTTCTTGCTGTAGATCCGCAGGGGAACGATGTGGAACGCCGTGTACTTGAAAACCGGAGGGGGATGTTCCTCCGGGTAGAAGCTCCAACGAACAAGTCAGAATATGAGGAGGGAAAAGAAGTTTGGTAAGAAATATACTAGGAGGAAGAAGTGAGAGTGTATTTTTTCCGACCTTTGCCCTAGAAGGGATACTCTTCTATTTATAGGCAAAGCTTTGGAGTGCTGGACAAGGTGGAGGTGCACTTCATGCGCGTTGCTACGCTCGGATGACGTCACATGTCAGGTGCATTTAATGAACGTCGCCCTTTGAGATTTGCAGGCCCATGTGGGTCGATGTCAGATATGTCACATCTTGTAGAGGCGTCCCATCGGCTATCAGAGAGGCGAACGTGCTTATCATTGATCTTATCAACGAGATATTCCAAAACGTTCCCCAACAACTTCACCCGAGGGGCTTCCCGAACGATGACACCCAATGGGGTATTCGAGGAAACAAAGGACAAAGCTGTTCTACCGAGCGATTGGATATTTACCGAACAAAGCAAGAATATCATGTTCGGATAACCAGCTGAAGTTCGGTGAGCCACCTCAGTTTTACTTATCGTTCGGTAAACGAAGTAAACGAACGGGATGATGTGTCAAGACGCTTTCTTTCGTGTAGACGAACTGAGACAACTGAACGATGGGTCCACAAGGTTAACCCTTCTGAACCTTCGGATATTTCGGCCCACTGCACGAGGTTTAGCTGGAGCCACCAATAACAAGAAAATCAAGCCAGACCAGCCCACAACCCCGCAACCGAAGGCAATCGAGAAAAGAGGGCCGAACAGCTGGGTTAGTGAGAAAGAAGCGCGTGGCTGGTAATGGGGGCTCCGTGACACCGGAGTAGTAGGATGATGGAGAGAGGCAAGCGCAGAGGCGACGATTAGGCAGCGGATAAACATGGCGGCAACGGAGTATGAACGCACTCACTCTACGTTCTGTGTACGCTAAAAGTGTTTTGGGGACTTTCTTTCTCTAGAACATTATTATTGTAAATTGGTTGTGCAGTACATGTGTCTTGACAGAGTTGAGTTTAGACTAAAGAGTAAAGAACAATCCAAACGCTAATTGGATTTTGTTTTACTTTCCAATTTTAATGGGGCTTTTCAGTTGGCAGTGGTGGAACCAAGATTTCTTTTTTGGGGTGGCATTGCTTTGATGGATGTCCACTTGCATTGTTAAATATATTTTATAAAAATATTGAGAGAAAAGTTAAGTGTAGAGTGAGCACAATACTGATTGTCAAGGTATGTATAAGTTTAAGGACGAAATCAGGCGTCGCGCCCGGGATTCTACCATCTGCGTTTTGCGCCCCCCCCCCCCCCCCCCCCCCCCCATCAAGATAATTTTAAAAAAAAGGTTTGAATTTTAGACAATGAGGGGGTTTCGGAAAAGAAAGGAACCGAGCTTTCAGCAAGCTGCCTACGTATCTCCGGGGAAAGGGGAATCAAGTCCGGCCATAGTTTAGGGCACAAAAGGATTTGGAAAATAACTCAAAGTTGCATCGGGCTTAGAGTTTAGGTGTGCCAGGTCACCTCTTGAATATCCAAAAAGAATAGTTCAAGTATTTTGAAAAGAATTCCGCGAGCCCGATGTTAGAAAAGAGTGACTCCGTTTTGCTTTAGGAAAAGGCTTTAGGTCTGCGAGGTCAGAAAAAAAAGAGTTCGCTAATTCATTGTTACGTGTAGAAAAGCCGGAGCACCCTACCTCGCCCTTGCGGTACTAGTTATCTTTAATCGTGCAGTAGAAATGAGTTCTTTTCAAACGAAGATGAAATAAGTCATTATGTAATTTTTCGGATTTTATTCATGCTTATTGGAGAATGACCTTTTTCAAAATAGAAAGGTGGACCGCGCCTAATCGAAAGGCTTCCTACGTATCTCCAGAGCAGGAGAAATTAGGTCCGCGTAGTTCGGGGTCTGAATTTACAAGGGGACGGTGCTCGGCAGACCACTGGGATTAAAAGGACTTACCACAAGCTTAGGAAAAACTTATTCAGTCAAGAATGAGTCTTCGATGAAAAGTTGAAAAAAGTCAACCTGGGCCCGAAAAAGTCAACCGAGGCTGGGAGGGGTAAAAAGGTAATTTGGCAATAAAAATGACTCTGTGAGATTAAAACATTTACTTTGGTAGAGATTTGAGAAAAAGTCAACCGAAACTTGAAAAAAGTTGACCGGGGCTTAGAGAGGTAAAAAAGTAATTTGACGACGAAAATAGCTTTACTGGATTGAAACATTATTTGGGTGAAATTTTGAATAAAGTCAATCGGGGCCCGAAAAAAGTCAACAGAGCTCGCGAGGGTAAACGGTGATCGAGAGGTCAAAATAACTTAGTTGGGTTAAGATATTGATTTGGTGAAATTTTGGAAAAAAGTTAACCCAAGGCCCGAAAAAGTCTGCCGGGGCCCGGGAGGGGTAAAAAGATAATTCGAGCGATACAGTTACCGTCGCTGAATTTTAACAGGGTCCAGAAAAAGTCAATCGGGGCTTGAAAAGGGTAAAAAGGTAAACCGGAAGCTAGGGTCTCCTCTGTTAAATTTTATTCATTTTTGTGATTTTTTAGAAAAAGTCAACCTGAAGCCCGAAAAAAGTCAACCAGGACTGGGAGGGTAGAATGGTAAAATGACGATAATAACAACTCTGTTCAGGGAGAGTGGTATTTATCGTCTTATTGAAAAATGTTTTTAGATGCAATCTTGTAAGGGGCAAAATAGTAATTATAACAGCTCCGTTTGGAGAAAAGGATTTTATTTGTCTTTTTTAGATATGGCCCTACAAAGCGGCAAAATAGTAATTAGGGGGTGCCTTCGAGGTCGAATGCTAAGTAGCACGGATACGGATACGAGACATGACAATTCTAAAAAAAAAATGAAAATACGGACACGGCGGAGGATACGCCACGTGTGTGTGTGTATATATACACATTGCAAAATGTAAATAATGAACAACTTAACGTGGTTAATGTATGAGATTAACATAGTTCAAATAAAAAAAAACAGTACGCAGGTAAGTAGGTGAGACGAGATTTTCAGTCAGTTACACAGACACGTACATATATATATATAGGGGCTGGTTCTAGAGACAATAAATTTGACAATAAATTTTTTGAAACCCCGCATGGGACCTTCAAACAAATGATCGGAGCCGCTCAATGTATTTAAAACATGTTTTTAAGGGGTCCCGTAAAAAATTAATACATTTGGATATTGGTAAGGGCTTGATCAGCTCATTTACTTGATTCCTATCAAATTTGACAGGATAAAATTGAATGAGCCGATCAAGCCCTTGCCGATATCCAAATGAGTTGATTTTTTATGGGAACTCTTAAAAACATGTTTTAAACAAATTAAACGGCTCTGATTATTCGCGTGGGGCTCCGAAAAATATATTGTCAAAAGTATTGTCAAATTTATTGTCTCTAGAACCGGCCCCATATATATATATATATGAGTCCTCTTCTAATGAGGACCACCTCATTTTAATAAAATGAGGACCTCCCTTTTCCGATTGAATTTTGATGATCCGAGCCGCTCAATGTGTTCAGAACGTGATTTTAAGGGTACCCGCGTAAAATCAGTAAAAAAAAAGACCGGGAAAGGCTTCATTCGAGCAGTTTTTATTTATTTTTTTATCGAACGGTTCAAATAAAAACTGCTCAAATCAAGCCCTTCCCGGTCAATTTTTTTGCCAATTTCTCGCGGGTACCCTTAAAATCACGTTCTGAACACATTGAGCGGCTCAGATCATCAAAATTCAATCGGGAAATGGAAGAAATGGGATAGTTCTCATTTTAGGTCCTCATTAGAAGATTAGTGTATATATATATATATATATACACACACACACACACATACAGAGATGCATAGAGAGACAGATGACAGAGGAGAAACAGAGGAGAGAGAGAGATAGAAAGAGAGAGAGTGCTCTTTGGCTTGGAACTTTGAAGAGTAATCAGAGATCACACCAATCGAACATCAAAATATATGTTTTAAAGGCATAATTACAGTTTAACTCAAAATTTTTGAATACTTTCATATTAACCCCCAAAAGTTTTAAAAAATTACATTTTAACCCCTAACCGTGTCCCCGTTGTGTCCCCCTGTCCCCTATCAAAAAATAATATAAAATATTGGACACGTTACGTGGCATGTCCAATACGTATTAAGGAGTGTCCCCGTGTCCAATACGTGGATACGACGCTCTTTAGGAGTGTCGGTGCTTCATAAGCCGGATGAGTAAAAATTGGCATTGTTTTAGTATAGGGTCCACACATCAACTAAAACAATAACCGTAGAAAAATGATTTTAAGACAGATTTTGACTGATCCCACATCGGGCTGCCTACGTATTTTCGGTCGAAGGAAAAGTCAGGTCAGGTGTAGTTCCTAGGGAGAAAGGTGGGGTAGATTCTAACCGAGCCCACGTCGGGCCTCCTACGTATCTCTGGGTGGAGGAGAAATCAGGTCATGCGTAGTTCGTACAAGTTTTTTTTTGTCTTTTCTTAATCTGACATCCGCATAGGTAGACCACTGCCAGCTCTAAAGGGTGCGCTCGACTACCATGCAGGAACGTGGGTTTCTTCTATTTGATTACCTAGCTATACTCAGCTATAAAGTAAACGACTAAAGTGAAATAGTGAAAGTTGAAAGTTACTTACAAACTCTCAGTAGTGACCTGAGAATTAGAACCGAGGGAGAAAATAAATCTTTAAAATCTAAGCAGAACTTCGACTATGCTGGAGATAAGGTGCTAGCAGAAATCGGGCAGCATGTTGTAGTATTTCTGAGGATCGGACTATTCCTGGCAAAAATTGAGCAGCGGTTCCGCAGGACTTTGGAAATCGAAAAATTCATAGCAAAAATCGGGCACCGCTTCCGCAAGACTTTGAAAATCTGGAAATTCCTGATAGAAATCGAGTAGCGCTTTCACATGACCTTGGATTCTGAGTAAATCAGACGGAATTTTGGCAGAGCTTCTGCAGGACTACAGAAGTTGGTGAATGTTGGGCGGGATTTGGTTGAACATCCACATATGAATACGTCGGGCGGGATTTGTCTGAATATCTGCAAGACTCAAAGGAGTCAAGGCTGATTGAGCGGGATTCGGTTGAGCATTCGCACCGAATTATTCGTCAATGCTAGCCCGGGTTTGTTAACTAGGGCAGGCCTTCGCCGCGCTACTAAGACTCCGAGAGCTGAAGAAGAAAAGACAATCTACTAGGATTTCACAACGGTAGAAGAGCTTTTAGAAGTTTCAATGAAAGGTGAAGGGGTGAATTCCTTGGTGATGCAATAGCCCAGGAGGAGGAGTACCACCTTAGGTGTTTCAAGCCTCGGGTGGCAAAGTCGTAATTATTTGCCCGTGGAATTTGGCGTCGGGCCCGCTTGTGTTCGATACGACACATGGCCTGTGTTTTTTAGCCGTCTGAGACCGTTTAGGCCTTCGAATGGGCCTTCGTTCCATTTTGGGCCATTATCGTTTCGCTTATAACTTTCTGTAGGAAACTCCGTTTCAGCCCGTTCTTTTTTCAGAAGTCTTATTTTTTCCTCTATTTTATGGGTCTGTAATAATTTCGGTATTATTACTTTACGCTTTCTAGGGTTAGAGTTGCTACCTATATATTCGGTTGTTCGCTTTAGGGCTGGGGTTGTTGATTATTGAATATTAAATAGAGTCTAGAGAGAGTTCTCTAAATCATCGTGTTTGTGATTGTCCTTGTCGCATCGTTCTTCAATTTCTTATATGCTTCCCTACATCACTTGGAGTGAAAATGAGGGTATTTATAGGAAAATGGGGGGGGGGGGGGGGGCATAGTAGTTAGAGGTGTCAAATGGGCCGTGCCGTGCCGGCACGACACGTTTAACTTCGTGCTAACCGTGCTCCGTGCCGTGCCGGCCCGTTTACTGTATTTACTCAAATCGTGTCGTGCCGTGCCGTGCCGGCCTGTTCACTTAAATCGTGTCGTGTCGTGCCGTGCCATTTGCCAATCGTGTCGTGCCGTTTTCAATCGTGTCGTGTCGTGCCGGCCCGTTTTCTTAAATCGTGTCGTGTCGTGCCGGCCCGTGTTCTTAAATCATGTCGTACCGTGCCGTTTTCAATCGTGTAAAGATGTCCTGGCCCGTTTACTTAATTGGATAGGGTCAGGCCGTGCCGTTGCCGTTTCAGTCTGCCCTAACATGTGTGGGTTGACTTAAAGCATAACCAATCTTGCATCATACATGCAACCATTGTATACATTTGGTTTTTTGTCATATTGGAAACATGTACATATTTCGAAGATGTACATATTTTGTTTCCTATTTAGAGAAACGAAAAGGCAAGGGGATTACATGAAATAGTTTTGGCATTTGAACCATGTTTGTTGGCCAAGCTTTTAGCATCCTATCCCTTGCATTATTGAAGTATTGAATTATGGGAATAGAAATGGAAGTGTGGAAACTTTTGCTCGTCATAACTGCCTCTACAGGAGACCTGTTGGGGCAGTTTGCCTATTGAGGCACTATGCCTTAGTGCCGCTTGTATCGATGCAGCTATAGATATAATGCGGCACTTTTTATGAGGCATCTTAAAATGCCTTAAGAACTCTTTCTTGAGGCACTTTAAGGAGCCTCAAGAGTTCTTTCTCGCTGCACTTGTAAGTGCCTCATAGATTACTTATCAAGGCATTTTTTGGTGCCGCCACAGAGTTTCAAACTAACCAACTTAACCACAGTTAACAGATATTGACGCATTTATAAGTGCCCCAATAGCTTATTGACAAGGCAATTGCAAATGCCTTAACATGTTGCGTATTGTGGCACTTAAAACTGCCCCAAAAGACTTTCAGGTTGCAAAAAAAAAATTTAATGACCTGCTGAATTAGTGCTAAATTACCCATTCAAGCATCCACCATGCTAAATTACACATTCAAGCATCCAACAATTGCGCACCAAATAATGACGGTATATTTTAGTATTCTGTAAGATCTCATTACAAGAAAGATCCAATGTGCAGACACAACATTAATTCAATATTCCTAGGCCTATCCAGAACAAAAGAAAAAACAGACCCTAACACTAGCATTGAGATTCAATAAGAAGCTTTAATACAGTCGACCGAAAGGAGATTAACTAGGAACTTGTCGTAAGGAACATCTCGCCACCGTGACAGCTCCTGAGAAGATTATCAAAGGCCAAATCTGAATCTTCATTCTCCAGTAGCTTATTTGTTGCAGAAAGTAAATAGTTCTAGTTTCACTTGTGGTTGTTCCTAAACACGACACATTACAAAACTCATCTCTTTATATACTGCAAAGGAAGATAGATACATACATGCAGCAAAAATGAAGTTTTTATGAGCACGCAATTAGAACAATCTCACTAGCTACTGCAATCATTTATTCAAATGACAAACTAAATAAACTACTAGCTCTTCCTACTCTCTCACCAATCCAGTTGACTAGAGAAACAGACATTTGAGTTCATAATCTGGGTTTTAGTCCAAAACAGTCGAACCGAAACCTAGAAAATCACTCATAATGCTCTTAATTATCTTTTCAGTTTCTTTTTCTTTTTCAAATGACTGCATGCACACAATGACCAGGCGCGTGAGAATAATCTTCAAGCATGTGTTTTGGTTTGGCTAGATAACTTATAAAATTCAGGTGCTCATGAATACTCTATAACAAATATCAACAAGAACATCCACAGTTTCCATGCCACCTAATCAGAAACATTTCATTTTTATTTCTACCAAAGTAAATAAGCATATCCTTCAAACTAAAAGTAGGAGGAAGGGAACAATGATAATGATTCAAGTTAGAGTGGAATTACCTCACCATGGCTCCTGGGAATCACAGTAGCCTTGCAATTTTGTCCTCAATGAGATCCAAGGTACCTCTGTTTTGTCTTCGGATGCACTTATAAACATGCCAGAACTGATGGAAAAGAAAGTGTGTCAACAATATGTTTATCACTTACTGCAAACAACATGCAGAAAACATAAAAGAAAGAAAAAGAAGAATATACTTTCTGCACGTCATGACTATATGCTTGTCTATAGCACACTATATGTATAGAGACTGTATGTACCTTGTTCTAATCCCCTTAGTGTTTTTTGTCGTTTCTCCCTTGCCTAAAGCCAAGGTTGATGGTGCAAGCTATGCCTTTGCCATTTTGATCATGCTTTGACATTGTTCTATAGTAGCGAAATTGTTAGCCAGTGAAATACTAAGGAGTAAGGACTATATTTTGAAGCTCATCAATTGATCAAAGAGACAAAGTTCTTTTTTTCCCCACCTAATCAAAGTGAACTTAAGTATAATCATACTAAATCCTTACAAAAGTGGGAATAGCAAATTATACACAATCTCAAAAAAAAGAGGGCACCAAAAAGGGTTCTCCCTTTCCATATTAGAATATATGTGCTATGTTAAAAAGGGGATATGTCAAATAGTACAATACCTGATAAACTGCAAAAAAACAAAATGGAACCAACCTTAAGCCCTATTTTGATCTGAAAGATGCACAATTTTTGCTCAGTTTCTGCTCAGTCCAATAACAAATGAAAACTTGAAGTATAAGACCAATTTAGCTCAGATTATATCATCATAGCCACACTAAACACCAATTAGCCTCATAGCCACACACTTAACACCAATTTGGCTCAGATTATATCATCATAGCCACACACCTGGTGGAACTAACACACACATGACACACCTGCACTTTTTTGAACCAAAAACTTGCCAAAACCCTCCAAACTTTGAAAGACACCCATACCCACACACTGACACACAGTTGTTCAAACAGCAGCAGCAGCAGCACACAAAGTCATTTCTGCTCAATTTTTGCTCAGTTTCTGCTCAGTCCAATAACAAATGAAAACTTTAAGTATAAGACCAATTTGGCTCAGATTATATCATCATAGCAACACTAAACACCAATTAGGCTCAGATTACATCATCATAGCCACACACTTAACACCAATTTGGCTCAGATTATATCATCATAGCCACACTTAACACCAATTATATTATCATAGCCACACTAAACACCAAAGGCTCAGATTATATCATCATAGCCACACTAAACACCAAAGGCTCAGATCAGATTATATCATCATAGCACACACTCAAATATATAAAGAATAGCACCTGAATGCGGCAGCATTAAGTTGCCATTTAAGGCCTTCATAAGTTACCAGCATCATCATAGCCACACTAAACACCAAAGGCTTAGATCAGATTATATCATCATAGCACACACTCAAATATATAAAGAATAGCACCTGGATGCGGCAACATTAAGTTGCCATTTAAGGCCTTCAAAAGTTACCAGCATCAGCAATGCATCTCCCCCTAATCAGCATATATATCTGAGTCCGAAAAATAATCTCTGAATTCATCTCTAGGATGGCATTTTTGAATTCCAAGACGTGCATCCTCCCAATCTTTTAAGCATATAAGACAGTCCAAAATGTCGGGAGCTAGTCTGCTCCTCCTCTCATCCAACACTCTATTACCTGCACTAAAAGCAGATTCGGAAGCCACTGAAGACACAGGTGGTGTTAGTAAATCACGTGCCATGATAGAAAGAATGGGAAATGTCTTTTCAGTTTTTTTCCACCAAGCTAAGATATCAAATGATTGGAACTCCTCATTGGTAACTAAATTTATCTCTAAATATTGAGTAAGTTCAGATTGTGAAGAAGTTTCACTACTACCAGGCCCTGAAATCAGAAACCAAGATGGGTCATTCTCATTGTTACTTGTAGAACATGGGTCACTAATACTTGAAGAATATGGAGCAGCAGTAGTATTAGTGCATGCAAATTTAGACTCATATGAAGCATATATAGAAGTCAACAATGCAGTGACAGAAGAAATAGAAGGTAATGTAATCCCTAAATTCTCACCAATCCCTTTTAAGAGCTTTTCAACACCCCTTACCTTAATCCTTGGGTCCATTGCAGAAGCTACAATAAATAATGTTGGCATGTTCTCGAAATATTTGTTGAATTTCTCTTCCATAGACTTACAAGCAGCTACAAAATTTGGTTTCGTTCTATGACTTTTAAAAGTGTGACTCATATTATACAAGTGATTAAGCACAAGACAAGTAGTAGGATAACGAACACCTGAGCAAGCTAAGGTAGAAGCATAAATTTTTTTCAAAAAGTTCATAAACTCAAAAGCAATCTTCCAATCAGCTCGAGTTAAACCACCATCAGTACGCATATACTTGGAATTAACATAAGCAGAAATTACATCAGTGTGATTCCTACAAGATTTTAACATAAGAAATGTTGAATTCCAACGAGTTTTCACATCAGTTTTGATATGTTTTGGTTTAACATTGTAACTTACACACAATCCTTCAAATTCTTGTTGCCTAGCAGGGGAAGTAGCAATAAAAAGAATAGAATCTCTAATTTTTTCTATTTGTGGTCCTATATGTTTCAAACCATCTTGCACAACTAAGTTAATGATATGGCATACACATCGCACATGAAAAAATTGTCCAGCATGAGAAGTAGTCAAATTCTGTTTGAACAATTCAATTGAACTGGTATTAGCAGAATGGTTATCAAAAGTAATACTGAAAACTTTATCAACAATTTCAAACTCCCTAAAAACACCCATTATACATTGAAAAATGTTCATAGCATTATGAGGATACTCCATTAAACGAAAAGCAATAATTTTTTTATTCAAAATCCAATTGGAGTCTATATAATGAGCTGTCACATAAATGTAACCAAGATCATTTCGACCACTCCACATATCAGAAGTAAAAGAGATTAAACTACCAAGCTCCGCAATTTCACTTATCAAATTTTTTCTAACTTCAATAAAAGCTTTCAAAGAATCACTTCTGGTTGTATTTCTAGAAACTTTCAAAAAAAGAGGTTGAAGATAATGTTCGACAAAATATTCAAATCTAATATCATCACCAAAAGTAAATGGTTGTTCTGCTGCAACTACGTAACGAGCCAGTCCCTCTCTCATACTAGATTGAGAATAAACGAAATTCGACGTACCACCTACGGAATCAAAACCACCAGATTCACCACTGACTTGGCCAACTACGGAATGTTTAAATTTTTTATGTTTGTCATTTAAATGTCGTTGAAGATGCCCTACACCGCCACCACTTTTACAGGTATAATTTTTTGGACAATAATTACATACAGCTCTAGGTCCCATATCCATTCCTTGTGCATTTTTAAATTTCTTAACAATGGTTAAATGATGCCATACCCAAGGGCGGCACCTTTTATCACCTGACTCGGCCGATTGGCTACCACCTGTTACGCCTGTGGGAGTAGAAGCTGCTGCAATGTTTGAAGCAGCTTCACCTACAGACTCCCTTCCCGGTGGTAGAGTTGGTCCACCATCATCCAAGTCATGGTGTAAACGCTCATTGTCAAAATGAATATTTTCAGGATCCATATCCTACAAAAAAACTGAAAACAAAATAGAGAAAATTAGTACACTAGAACATTAGTTAATAATCTGTCAAATTTGACCATGAAAATGAGTCAAATGACTCGGCCATTTCAAGAAACTATTTCAGTACAAAATCATCAGATCTGGCCATTTGGAAACCCTAATTTCAAAAAACCATTTCGGAACCCTAATTTCAAAAATTATTTTAGAACCCTAATTCCAAATACCCTAATTACAGTAGATAAGTGGAACTGGAGAGGGTAAAGAGAGAGGTACCTGTGAGAGAGAGGTCAGATCTGTTGACTCTGTGACTAGAAACGAAAACTCGCCGTTCACGTCTGTCACCGTTTGAGCCTCAATCGTCAAGTTCCACAGACAAATCAAGGGCTTTTCACTTTTGGATCTTTGAATGTAACGAACCCAGAGAGGCCAGAACGGAGAGAGAGAGAGCCGAGAGAAAGTTGAGACTTGAGAGTGATTAGTTAATCCGTGAGAGTTGAGACAGAGAGACAGAGAGAGAGAGAGTGTGTGAGAGGTGAATGAATTGGTGAGAGAGGTGAATGAATCGATATATCGTGCCAGAATCCGAACGTTGAGGCTCGTCAGAGGTGAGAGGAGTCAGAGGACAGAGAGACGTTGAGAAGTCTGAGACTTCGAGAGAGATCGGAGAATGAGATGTCTGCTAGGGCAGCATCTCATTCCTTTTATATGATCTGTGTGATCATGTGCATACGAGACACCATAATCCATAAGCACCAACTTATCGAAAATTCTCGTAGAGTCCTATAATGCATCACTCGAGGGCCGCCCGAGCTGTTCTTTGAAAATCGGAACCGTCTATCTTTTATGTGGGAGAGATTATATCATTCATGCCAAAAATGAAGTAAATTGGTTATTGGTATATACTTGATTGTTTATAACGTTCATTTTCCTTTTAATGAATCTACGTGCCGATTAATGAGCTTTAAAAACCCGATAGACCCAAAAATTGGTGAGAGTCATTAAAACACAAAGAATAACAAAATGAACGGTATGGATCGTCATATTTGTTTTGTGATCGTGTGGCTAACGTACATTATACTATAGCATAATACCTTGGTTCATAACCAATCAAGTTCAATGTATAAATTTGAAAGGTAGTTGTAGACTCTTTTTTCCGAATGTTCGATCTAAACCGTTACGATTTAACATCTTATTAAATTTATCATTCTCACCTGAATAGGTAATAATCGAATGTCAGAAACCACATGATCGGAATACATTCGGTGCTTCCAGAGGCATTAAAGTCCTATAATGCATTACTTGAGGGCCGCCTAAGCTATTTTTTAAAAATCGGAACCATTTAACTTTTATGTAGGAGGGATTAGATCATTCATCCAATAATCAAGTAAAATGCTTATCGCTACATACTTGATTGGACGTAAAAAAAATTCAATCAAACAATGAATTAGCGTGCCGATGAAAGAGCTTTCAAAATCCAACGCACTAAAAAATTGGATCCCATGATTAAAACACTAAGCACAACAAAATGAACGCATTGAATGGTATCGATTGTCGTGATTGCGTTGCGATTGAGTGGCTACTGCTTGATGGCCTCGTTTTTATATAATAGAGCTACATATTATATACTAATTTTTCAAATCTATAACACAAGTTAATTGATGGCATAGTGGTTTGTTTGTGTATGAAAGAACCTACTACCTAGGGACCTGGGTTCAAGTCCTAATTCAGCCAACCCTTTTTTATTTTTTATTTTTTATTTCCCCTTATTTCTACTATGTATTTTTTTTCTTCTTTTTTGTTTGAGGCTTTTTTCCTTATTTCTCGTTAGATTTGGGGTAAATAATACATAATATACGAGTATACGACTCTTGCATATTTCCTTTTCTATTAAATTACTCTTGCACCATAAATATTTTGATAAGTTTTTTTAATTTTACTTGTTATCTTGTAATGTTAAATTTACAAACTAAAGGTCAAACTTATTCACTAAACAAAGACAAACCAAAGATTTTTTACCGAATAAAAATTGATAATTTTTTAAAGGTAAACAAATGATTTTTTTAACTATTTTTTTAAATTAAATATCTTAATTGTTTATATTTTTTACTGAATAGAAATTGTTTACTTTTTTTTTAAAATAAAAAAAGTCATTTGGCTTATTTAATTTATTGTTGTTTTTCCGTGCCTCGTGCCGTGTCGTGCCCGGCACGAACCATGTCGTGCCGTGCCGTTCCTGTCCACCTTCCGTGCCCGTGCCCGTGTCGTGCCCGTCCACGATCGTATCGTGCCGTGCCGTGCCCGTGCTGTGCCGCCCACTCCCGTGCTCGTGTCGTGCCCCCGGCCCACAAAAACCGTGCCGTGTCGTGCCGTGCCAGGCCAAAACCGTGCCTGTAACGTGCTGTGCTGCCCCGTGCCCGTGCCGTGCCGTGCCGTGCCGGCACGGCCCATTTGACACCTCTAATAGTAGTGCCCAAGTTTGGGTGATGTGGTTGATTTTCAGCCAAGTGCTTGGGCCCTGGACCAAAACTTCTGTGATGCTCCCAAGTGGTATGGGAGCATCATACTCCCATGAATTACAGCCATTGGATTGAAATCAGATAAATCCCAGCCCTTGGATTGAAACCCAAAACTAAAACTAGGGTAGTTTTGTTGAAAACGATGTGGTTTTGACCAAAAAAACGAAGGATTACTTATCACAGAACAGGAAACTTATACCATTTACTAAGGCAAAACTTACCATTGTATAAGCTAATACTTACCACACAAATAGGCAACGCTTACTATAACCGGTTGGTCAGGTAACAAGTTGCCATTAAGTAAAAAAAAAGAAAAAAAAGGTATCTGATTTTTTGGTGGGAAAATTTACAGATTTTAGGGATTTTTGTATTAGAAGAATTATCTAAAAAATAGTGTTCATTTATAAATCTATTTTAAAATTTTAATTGGTTATGAAAATATAAAAATTTGGAAAATATTTTCCATAATTTCCAAAAGACATTATAAATGTATTTAATTGATTAATTTTTAAATAATCCTTTATTATAGATATATTTAAGTAACTTAAGTAACTTAGTTTTAAATATTATGGAAAAAACAAGATATTTATTAATATTTTGATAGCTTACAAATTTAGTTAATTTATATTATAAAATGACGCCACAAGTTGATTGTTACAACAACATTGTATGATAAATATATTTTTGTTTGATAGTGATTGAATAATTTTGTAGAATTCTCTAGTATTTAATGAAATTAGGCCATTCAAATTCATTAATATAGTTTATAGTGATCAATATGATATATATTTTACAAATCTAACAACTAATAGTGTTGATACTAATATATTTGGCAGCGATCAATCAACGAGAATTGATTCATTTGTAATTGATTGATCTGGTTATATGTTCAGGCAATTGATCAAACAATTTGATTTGATCAAGATCATATTTGATAGATGTGGTAATTAACAATGATGTTTAATGATAGTGATTAGTGAAAATTAATATAATTGGCTAAAGTAGGTTGACTAATGGTTATTTGATGGTGAACATTGATCACTTAACAAATGAAGGAGTAAAAGTCTTTGAGGTTAACATTGATCACTTTGCTAATGTAAGAATAACCACTAGTGAACCAGCAAATTGAAATATCTCATTTATTTGATCCTTTTTTAAAAGTAAATTTATTAATATGGCTGCTTTTATATAATTTATCATAAAATTAATACAATATATCCAAATAAAATTTAATGTGGTAGGTAATAAGATATTAATGGGTAATAAGACATTAATGGTGATATACATTAATGTATATCTACCCGTCATTAATGTCATACTTACTATAGAATAAAGATTACTTACCAAAGAATATGGCTAGAGATACCACAAAAACTGAATTTTTACAACGAACTAATATTCGTTGATAAAACTTACCATGTGGTTGACAATACTTACCATGAAATAAGGGAACAACGACTATATCCTTAGACCAGTTTTACCACACAAACGTGTTCACGTTTTGTCAATTATCTTGTTTACCTACCACCAATTATGACATTAATGGTACTTGATTTCTCCACACCTACCTTAAACCCTGCAAACTTATCCACTCTAACTCCTCTAGCTCCCAGTCATCTCTCCTCTTGTCCAAAAAGCTCACATTCATCTCTTCTCTTGTCCAAAAAAAATGAAGATTTAAGAAGAACCTCCATAACAAGTTGAATAAGCTCACCAAGTAAGTTTTTTTGAAGAATAAACTGAAATTAGTTGTGATGATTACCTCATACCAACTTACCAAATGATCATAAGTTGAAAAATCTCGAATAAGTGTTTCACAATAATCTAATGAAGCTTCCCAAATTTTTATGTTTTTTATGGTTATACTTACCATTTACTATGGCCTTTTATACCTCTTTTTATGGTATTTATACTACGGATGAAAATCGTATTTAGGAAGTATCAGGAGAATAAGTTCTCTATATTCCTGGTAAGTATATCCAGAATTTAGTAAAACACCCTTTTGTTATGGTAACTCTGATTATGGAAATGGTAGGTAATCTCCATAGGTAACATAGTTTTGCTTGCCATACCGTAGGTAATATAGT
Source organism: Rhododendron henanense subsp. lingbaoense (assembly GCA_020567845.1). NCBI lineage: Eukaryota > Viridiplantae > Streptophyta > Magnoliopsida > Ericales > Ericaceae > Rhododendron > Rhododendron henanense. Next base: position 26,101,836 of record CM036314.1, read on the forward strand.
ATTTTTCGTTAACATGTCTATGTTAGTTTTTACCATTAATTGTGAACCTATTTGTCTGGATCAGATTTTGAGAGATGGATGACAATGTTCAGCGCAATGGAAAGAATGTAGTGATTGACATTTGTGACGACTCTAGCAATGATGACGGAAATGACGAAAAACGGTTGGATGAATTAACGGAAGAGGAAGTTTATGAAATGACATTTGACATGCATGAGGATGGAGAAACATTCTATAATGCATATGCCAAAGTGAACGGCTTTAGTATTCGGAACTATAATATGCACAAGGACAATGCTGGTATCGTGAAGTCAAGAAAGTGGGTATGCTTAAAAGAAGGATATAGAGACACTAAATACTTGGAGAGAGAAGATCGAATAAGAGGGCCGCAGGCACTTACTAGAGTTGGATGTCCTGCTGCATTTAGTGTCACATTGGAGAGAAGTTCTAGCAAGTACTTGGTTAATAACTTTGTGAGCGTCCACAACCATCCCATGATAGGGCCTTGTGGTGTCCCTTTTCTCTGCTCCTACAGGAAGGTTAGTAGTTCTGATAAAGTCTCGGCCAATACTATGCATAAAGTAGGTATTAAAACAAGTCACATAATGGATTTTGCGGCGCAACAATCCGGTGGATATGAGGCTGTCGGATACACGTAAAAAGATCTTTACAATCATTTTATAGCTCAGCACAATATAGAGGTTGCGGACGGTGATGCGGAAGGTGCCTTAGCCTACTTGTGTGCGAAAGTCGAAAATGACCCCTTGTTCTATTACAAATATGACGTGGATGAGCAAAATCGGCTAAATAATCTGTTTTGGAGAGATGGAACATGTAGGACATATTATATGTGCTTTGGAGATGTGCTAATATTTGATTCGACTTATCGGACGAATGCGTATCGGAATCCATTGGTGATACTAGCTGGAGTTAATAGTCACTTTCAAACAACAATTTTTGGTTGTGCATTGTTGACTGCTGAGACTGTTGAGACTTATACATGGGTGTTGGAAAGGTTTCTTGATTCCATGGACCACAAGAAGCCTGTGTCGGTAATGACCGATGGGGATAAGGCTATGCGGAGAGCAATAAAAACTATGTTACCTGATGTTAATCATCGTTTATGCAAATGGCATCTTAAAAAAAATGCTGTCAGTAATGTCTATGGTAAGTAATGCTACGGAAATGAGAAGAGCGCCCAGATTTTTTTAAGTACTGTCATTGAAATGGTTAGAATTCCCAGATTTTAGTAAGTACACCCTGTATAAATGGTAAGTAAGACTATGGAAATGAGAAGTACGCCCAGAAGATTTTTGTAAGTCTTGTTATTGAAATGGTAAGAATTCCCAGATTTTAGTAAGCATACCCTGTATAAATGGTAAGTAATGCTATGGAAATGAGAAGTACGCCCAGAAGATTTTTGTAAGTCTTGTTATTGAAATGGTAAGAATTCCCAGATTTTAGTAAGCACACCCTGTATAAATGGTAAGTAATGCTATGAAAATGAGAAGCACGCCCAGCTTTTTTGTAATTACGGTTTTGAGAGCATAACAATCTGTAGCTTAAACCAAAGCATAACAGCCACAAAGGCACCTCACATTCATCAAGTTTACAATCTGTAGCTTAAACAACACCTGGACAGCAGCAACAGTTCAATAACAGTCAGCAAACAACAGCAGCAACAGAAAACTATCAGCATAGCAACAGCAACAAAAAACTGTCCAAAACAGTCCCATAACATAACAGATCACCATAACAGCTGGCCATTTGATTAGACAACAACAGCAAACAAGGAGCATAACAGTCAGCTGCTACTATTACAACGAGCTGTTACCATTACAATATCAATAGAACAATAGAATGATCTAAAGTGAAGGCAGTATTTGCCAAATCAAGTTTACAACAAAAGCCACAAAGGCACCTCACATTCATCAAGTTTAGAATATGATTGACATTAAGTTTACAACAAAAGCCACAAAGGCGCCGTGGTATCAAATTATCCTTCTAGTATTGCGGTATTTTTCTTGAGCCTTTCGGATGACTTCATTCCTCATTACATTCTCCCCACAAAGGATCAATTCCAAAATCAAGTTGTTCCTATCCTCTTCAGAAGTGAATCTCAACTACATTTAACAAAATAACCAAATATTAGAAATCATGGAGCCATTAATATTAAACGGACTGTTTGCTGATTGCTCTGCCTATAGGGTTCTTTTTGTAGGTTATTTCAAGAGATTATTGTCGGAAAGACCAAAACATGGGATCCAACATGGGGGACCCTTATGTCTGCCCTTTATCCCCCATTTGTTCTCTTTAACATTATTAAATCTCTACCTACAAAGCAATATATAAAACAAACTCCAGGTGCAATCGAAACCTCATGCTAAACCTAGCATCTATTATTCAAACACATATACCCTTCAGATGTCTACAAAACCTCACCGTTATCTTCAGCGTAATCTTCTTCTATATTAAAGGAATTTTTCTTCCAATCCAAAAGAGAATTCCCCTTTCCAGTTTCGACAATCAAAACCCTCTCTCTCTCTCTGAAAACAAAAATGTCTGGATATCCCTATAACAACCCACCACAAGGCTACGGTTACGGCGGCCCCCTGCCGTCCCAGCAACCCTACTCCGGCGGCCCCCCGCCATCCCAGCAAACCTACTCCTCCGCCCCATACGGCGCCCCACAACCACCCCCACCCACCCAAAACCCCTACACACCCCCACCGTCATCCACCCCCTACGCCGCCCCATCCGCTGAAGATAACTGATTAGAGTTTGTGAAAATAGAAGAAAAAAGAAGGGTTTGGCAGTTCACAAAAGAGAAGAAAAAATAAGGGTTTGGCAGTTCAAAAAACCCAATCACTGGTACTAAAAATGAACCCGTAGGGTTCTTTTAATCACTACGGAAGCATAAAAAAAAATTGCAATTTCTCTGCCTCCTACATTACGGTTTTAGAGAGAGAGAGAGAGGGAGAGAGAGAGAGAGAGAGTTACCTCGTCGTGGGCTGTGGAGGTCAAGAGGAGTAGGAGCTGTGGAGGAGGGGCGTGGAGGAGCTGCAGGCGTGGAGGATCTGCGGGCGCGGAGGTCAGGAGGCGGAGAGGGGCGAGTTTTGCATCGACAGAGAGAGGAGGGGGGAAAAGTTAGGGCTTTCACGTTTTTCAGTGTAACCAGTGTAACCGGAGTAGGAGGTAGTGAGAGAAAGAGAGGAGAGAGACGAATTGATTTGATGAATAGCCAGGATTAAAATGGATCACATCCTAGGGTTCAGAATTGATGGGAGTATCATACTCCCAAAACCAGTAGTTTTTTATGGGAGCATCATAGCCGGACTCGCCCTGGACCGGTTGGTGCAATAGTGCACCGCTTCGCGTGTGCGCGAGTAGGAAATTCTGATATAAATCTGATCAGGGTGATCTCCTTAGGATTTTTAGGCGCTCCAGACGTTGTGGCGACTTCCGTTTTTCAAGATTGCATCTAGATTGACGGGAAAAGTGATCGTCTAGTTCTCGTTCGTCTTCTGGCAACACATGCGATCGGAAGACCAAACGAACTCCAAATGATCTGAAATTTTGCAGGGAGCTCTTTAAACATGAGAATGGATTTTAGAACAGTTTGATTGAGATATCTTGGTCCCGAGATTCGAGAACAACAACTTGACTTTTTTGGAAAGTTCGGTATGCGCAGAAATACCAAACGAGCTCTGTTTCGCACGAAACTTGTCTAGAAGCCTTGGAATACCTTAATATCACCATTGATGTGTTCTGGAGATGATTATTCCCGATCAAGATCTCCAGGGCTCAAATCCAGTGTTTTACCGGTAGCCGATAAAAGATTGGTGACGATTCATGTCACGTCCTACATTTCCAACATAATAATAACAGTATTTTCGATAAAAGTCCATCACAATAATGCCCCAAAATACTTCCCATAGTCCATCTGAGTTAACAAACAAGTCTGAAAGTTTACGATAATGGCACTCCGGCCCCAAATACCAGAATTTAATCAAAAGAGGGTAAGATTAAAGGTTACATGATCCCCAAAGTCAAAAGAGTACAAATGAGTTACAATTACATCTTTTCAAAAGGGATGTACAAAAGATGCTAGAATAACTCTTCAATGTCAGCTTTCAAAATGTTTGATGCCACACAAGCATTCCATGCACTCCAAAGTCAATACCCTTGCGGTGTACCTGAAAATAATAATAGGTTGAGCTACACTAGCCCAGTAGAGAAATCTTTGCTCAAACTATATGCATATGAGATGAACTATGCACCGAGATGAACATTGATACAAGAAAACTTCCCACATGAACAAGAGCAAGAGGATAAAGCTTGACACTCAACACCATTCACATGCATGCTACTTAGTAGTCTCTAATATCTCCGTTTTTATCATCTCAAGCGTTCTCGGTTTCCATTCCGGGCATTTAGGATCCCGTGCATCCGAATTCATTCCGGCATCGCACCATTCGGTGGATCCGTGGCTTTCTTGTGCACTTCCGGGCATTTGGGACCCCGTGCATCCCATTTCCGGCATCACACCTTTTAGTGGATCCGTGGCTTTCTTCGTTTCGTTCTATCATTTCGTATTGCAATTTTTCATTCCACTAGCCTTAATACCGAAAGCATGGCATAAGACAAATCCATATGATTCACAAAACATGTCACAATATTCACGTAACAACCAAAATGCATAGACAAACATCCAAGTCTCATATTCATTTAGTTTCACACTTTCGTTCGTTATAACGAGAGCCAAAGGAGTGGGGACGATCAACGAATCCTTGGAACATGAATAATCAAGTTTAGAAATGACTAGAGTGTGATCGAAGAGTGTTAGGAGTGATCGGTATTCAAAACAATCGAAGAGGGATCAACAAAGTTCAATGCAGTTTTTCTGAGTCAGTGGTATCCATACCTCAAAAAGTTGGTATGGATGCCAAACCACTCCAGTGAGCAACCCGAGACCAAGGCATGGATACCTAAAAAAGATGGTATGCATACCACTACTTCGCAGAGCACGATTTTCAGAAAAACCAAAAGAGAGCATAACGTCGAATACAACCAATTGGAGCACGAAATGGGCACACAATCAACTCATAAACATGTAGAGAGAGTAAGAATTCCCTACCTCGGTTACCAAAGCCGAAACCCAAGGGATCGATCAAGCCCTAGAACTCCCAAGTCCAAACCGAGCAAGAAATCTCCTCTCCGAGCTAAACCCAACTAGATATGAGCTCAATAACGTGAATGGATGAAGGATTGAAGGTTAGTTGCCATGGGTTTTGAGTGGGTGAGTGGGATTTTGGGTGTTGGTGGAAGAGAGAGAGTGTGTGCCGAGAGGGAGAGAAAGATCGGGAGATAGAGAGAGGAAGTGAGGAGTGAAAATGCTCCTCTACAAACACACCCACACCTATTTATACTCACATAAACACATATTGCACATATACCCTCCTAGAAACAATTCTATCACATTCACCCCAATTCAATTAAGCTTGATAAATCCCATATTTTCCTTGTTTATCATTTCGAATAAACCTTTTATTAATTTCTGAAAATACGGGTCCTTACACCCTACCCTCCTTAAGGAAATTTCGTCCTCGAAATTTATAACCGCAAGTAACAAGGTATGCAACATTTAGATATGCACCAATTATAATACTAAACATCATGCAACTATGTCATAATCGTAAGTCTTAAGTTCGGAAACTCACATTGACTCAAACCGGAAATAAGTGCGGATACTTCTCCCTAATCTCATCTTCACGTTCCCAAGTCGACTCTTCCTTGCCTTGGTTACTCCACAAGACTCGCACTAACGGTATTGTCTTACCCCTCAACACTTGATCGCGCGAATCTAGGATACGTATCGGTTCCTCCCCATATGACGCATCGGCTTCTAACTCAAGTTCGGACCACTCTAAGACATGAGATGGATCCGGCTCGTATTTTCTCAACATGGACACATGGAACACATCATGCACTCCCGAAAGTTTCGGTGGCAAAGCTAAGCGATACGCGACTTCCCCAATTTTCTCGATGATGTCAAACGGCCCGATATAACGCGGTGAAAGCTTTCCTTTCTTCCCAAAACGAGACAAACCCCGACGCGGTGATACCTTAAGAAAAACGTGATCCCCTTCTTCAAAAGATAATGGTCGGCGACGGCGATCGGCATAATTCTTTTGCCTACTTTGCGCGGTCAATAATCTTTGGCGAATCACCTTAACTTGTTCGGTCGTTCTTTCTTGAGCTTCCAAAAGACGTTGGCGAATTGCTTTCATACTCTCGGAGGTCTCCTTAATCATATCCGGCCCTACTAATGTAGCCTCGCCTAACTCGGTCCAACACACGGGTGATCTACACGGTCTCCCATACAAAGCCTCATATGGTGCCATCTCGATACTCGATTGATAACTATTGTTGTATGCAAATTCGACTAACGGCAAATGATCCTCCCAACTACCCCGAAAATCCATGACACAAGCCCGAAGCATATCCTCCAAAATTTGAATCGTTCGCTCGGATTGACCATCGGTTTGAGGGTGATACGCAGTGCTAAACAAAAGATTGGTGCCAAGAGCGGCCTGTAAACTTTGCCAAAAGCGTGCGGTAAATCTCGGATCTCGATCAGATACAATAGAAACGGGGATTCCATGAAGACGGATAATCTCTCGAATGTATAATCGGCTAAGTGTGTCAATCGAATCGGTAACTTGAATAGGTAAGAAGTGAGCGGTTTTGGTCAAACGGTCCACAATCACCCATATAGCATCGTGTCCCCTCGGCGACTTCGGTAAACCCGTAACAAAATCCATGGTCACGTTCTCCCATTTCCACTCGGCCACTGGCAACGGTTGTAACTCTCCCGCGGGTCGTTGATGTTCCGCTTTCACTTGTTGGCACGTGAGACACTTAGACACGAAAATAACGACATCTCTCTTCATTCCGGACCACCAAAATTGCCTACGCAAGTCGTGATACATCTTCGTTCCTCCCGGATGAACGGCTAATGGAGAATGATGGAACTCTCGCAAAATTTCTTCCCGACACGAAATGGGTACGAACAACTTTCCTTGATAACGTAAGCCTCGATCGGTATGAATCATCCACCCTTCTTGAGCATTACCACTAAGGGATTTGGTACGAAGTTCCTCTGCTTCCTCGTCGTGTTGTTGCGCTTCAATGACTCGATTCGATAAAGAAGATTGAACGGTCAAATTGCATAAGGTAACCCCATCCCGGACTTCCTCAAAGTGCAATGCGTAGAATCCCAAATCATTCATCATTTTCCACTCGTGAATCGCTAGACTCGCAAGGTGTGTCGGTTTTCTACTCAATGCATCGGCCACCACGTTCGCCTTCCCCGGATGATATTGCAAGCTGAAGTCGTAATCCTCCAAGTGTTCCATCCAACGTCGTTGTCGCAAGTTAAGCTCTTTTTGGGAGAATAGGTATTTTAAACTCTTATGATCAGAAAAGACCTCGAATCTCTCACCGTATAAGTAATGGCGCCAACTCTTCAACGCAAAGACGACGGCCGCAAGTTCTAGATCGTGCGTAGGATAATTTCGCTCATGAGTTTTCAATTGCCGTGACCCATATGCTACCACTCTTCCCGATTGCATCAAAACGCACCCAAGCCCTTCTTTCGAAGCATCACAATAAACGGAGTAGCCAATTCCACGCTCGGGCACAATCAAAACCGGTGCGGTAGTCAAGTGTTTCTTCAACTCCTCGAAAGCCGTCTCACATGCGTCAGTCCAAACAAAGCGTGTCCCTTTTCGTGTCAACCTAGTCATAGGAGCCGCTAGACGCGAAAAGTTTTGGACGAAACGGCGATAATACCCTGCCAAACCCAAGAAACTACGAATCTCAAACACATTTTTCGGTCGCTGCCAATTCATAACGGACTCTACCTTCCCCGGATCAACGGACACTCCACCATTCGAAACCACGTGACCCAGGAATTTGACCTCGGTTAACCAAAACTCACATTTACTAAGCTTGGCGTACAAACGGTGCTTTCTTAAAAGTTCAAGAACGATAGTGAGATGGGATTGGTGTTCCTCCTCCGAAGGTGAGTATATAAGAATGTCGTCTACAAAAACAACCACGAAGCGATCAAGATAGGCACGAAAGATACGATTCATTAGGTCCATGAACGTAGCCGGCGCATTCGTCAACCCAAAAGGCATAACTACGAACTCGTAATGACCATAACGTGTACGAAAAGCGGTTTTCGGAATATCCTCTCTCCGGACCCTTAACTGATGATAACCGGACCTCAAATCGATTTTAGAGAAACATGTCGCACCCCGAAGTTGATCAAACAAGTCATCGATTCTAGGCATTGGATATTTATTCTTGACGGTGACACGGTTGAGCTTACGGTAATCGATACATAAACGAAGCGAACCATCCTTCTTTTGCGCAAAAAGTGCCGGTGCACCCCAAGGAGATGTACTCGGACGAATAAACCCTAAATTCTCCAATTCTTGTAACTGGACCTTTAATTCCCTAAGTTCGGCGGGAGCGAAACGATAAGGAGGTACGGAGATTGGTGCGGTACCGGGAAGTAACTCGATAGTAAACTCGACCTCTCTCTCAGGAGGTAAACCGGGTAACTCCTCCGGAAACACATCCGGGAAATCGCAAACAACAAGGGGCAACTCCCCACGCATGGACACATCCTCGTCAAGAGTCAAACTCGCCAACAACGAATAAACGGACTCCCGCTCTCGAGACCCACACAGATACGGCTCCAACGGTTCTCGACGTTCCCCAAAGAACTCAAAACAAGCACCCTCGGGCGGACAAATACGAACTCGACGCTTGAAACAATCGATGGTGGCATGAAACATAGATAACCAATCCATTCCCAGAATAAGGTCAAAGCCCGACATTCCCAATACAATGAAATCAAAGGTGAAGCGACGATCATGAATGAGAAGTTCGCAGTCTCGACAAATACGATCCAAAGGTGTCCTACTCCCTAAAGGTGTCTCAACAAATAACGGGGGACTCAAACTTTCAGTTTCCAACTCCAAAACACACACAAAGGATGCGGCAATAAATGAATGAGATGCTCCAGAATCAAAGAGTACTTTAGCAAAGGAATTGAATAATAGAAATGTACCCCTCACAACCGAAACCTCTGGAGCATGAGAAGTGACTGGAGGCGGTGGAATAGCAGAGGTAATGGCAAATGCCCTTCCCTGAGTAGTCTGGTTCTGAACAAATCCTCCCCTTTGCCCCGAAGCCTGAGAAGGAGAAGAAGAACTCGCACCCCTTTCATTCTGAGAGCCCTGAACGGTAGTGGTCTGACGGAAATGTGGTTGTTGCTGCCTTTGCGCACCCCTGAATGACTGTTGGCCAAACCCATGCCCTGACCCCGGCTGCTGCACGGAAACTGACTCACTACGAGCGCCTCTCACTCTACGAGGACAATCCTTGGCTAGATGGCTAAACTCGCCACACACATAACACTCCTTTGCCCGACAATCTGCTCGAAAATGGCCCGGCTGACCACAACGGTGACACGTAATTGCAGGCCTAGAATGAGCTCCTCGAACCCCGGAAGAAACGGTCGATGTCCTAACACTCGGTTGACTCTGAGTCGCAAAAGATGTTTCCCTTGGTCGCTTCCTCCCCTGACTCCCAAAAGTCCCCGAAGAACTAGCAGTAACGGCCGGTTGCCTCGATTCCCAAACTCCCCTATTTCTCCGTGCTTCCATCGGTATCTCAATAGTCCTTGCACACTCAACAACCTCGGCGTACTTCGTCCTGCGTTGCACCATTACCAATCTCTTCACGGTGTTATGTAACCCCTTCTCAAAACGTCTGCACTTTTTCTCCTCAGTAGCGACTAACTCGGGAGCGAATCGTGACAAGGATTGGAACTTCATCGCGTATTCAGAAACGGTCATATTACCCTGCTCAAGCTTCTCAAATTGGTCCCTCAATTGATCACGGGAAGACTCCGGAAAGTATTGGTCCTCAAAAAGTGTTTCGAACTCGGCCCAGGTCATATTCTCCACATCTGGCTCATTTGCTTGAGCCACGGTCCTAGCCGCCCTCCTCACATCCTTCCTACTCTCCAAAACGGACTCCCACCACTCACCGGCCTCCCCAACAAGTTGAACGGCCACGATACTCACCCGTAGGTCATCTTCGGTAATCCTAAGAGCGGTGAAGTTCTTGCGGATTTGCGCCAACCAGTGATCGGCCACGAGAGGGTCGCTACTTGTCCCGTCAAACGTAGGTGGATTCAGACGACAGAATTCTCGCATAGCTACTAAAGCCCGATTGTCCGCGTTCTCCCGAGGAGGAGGTTGCAAAAGATTAGCGGCTGCAAGTGCCGCAACGATATCCCTAGCAAGAGGGTTCTGAACATTCCGCGCTCTCGGACCTGGTCCGGCCCCTAATCCTGCATCCCCACCTGGGTTCTCCCCATGATGACTAACCTCGTCCTCTAAATGTTCTGCATGGCCACGACCACGGCCTCGGCCTCGGCCACCCCGATTTCCAGCCCTACCTCGCCTTTCACGTAGTCTCGGAGGCATCTTGCTACAAAGATTAAGAGAGAAAACGATCAACCGCAATATATATTTACTATGAGGTTCACCCCTTTCCAACTCCCCAACACGGGTTAACAACGCTACACCACTCTACAATGAGGTAGATATAATGCCGCATAATTCCATGAATGTCAATCACACAAGCACACATATGTCTTAAAAAAAAAAAAAAATTGCAATGCGTTTTTGAACCCATGAGACTAAGTCTCCCCACGGTCTCGAGGTATTCTAAACCTATGCTTTGATACCAAGTTGTCACGTCCTACATTTCCAACATAATAATAACAGTATTTTCGATAAAAGTCCATCACAATAATGCCCCAAAATACTTCCCATAGTCCATCTGAGTTAACAAACAAGTCTGAAAGTTTACGATAATGGCACTCCGGCCCCAAATACCAGAATTTAATCAAAAGAGGGTAAGATTAAAGGTTACATGATCCCCAAAGTCAAAAGAGTACAAATGAGTTACAATTACATCTTTTCAAAAGGGATGTACAAAAGATGCTAGAATAACTCTTCAATGTCAGCTTTCAAAATGTTTGATGCCACACAAGCATTCCATGCACTCCAAAGTCAATACCCTTGCGGTGTACCTGAAAATAATAATAGGTTGAGCTACACTAGCCCAGTAGAGAAATCTTTGCTCAAACTATATGCATATGAGATGAACTATGCACCGAGATGAACATTGATACAAGAAAACTTCCCACATGAACAAGAGCAAGAGGATAAAGCTTGACACTCAACACCATTCACATGCATGCTACTTAGTAGTCTCTAATATCTCCGTTTTTATCATCTCAAGCGTTCTCGGTTTCCATTCCGGGCATTTAGGATCCCGTGCATCCGAATTCATTCCGGCATCGCACCATTCGGTGGATCCGTGGCTTTCTTGTGCACTTCCGGGCATTTGGGACCCCGTGCATCCCATTTCCGGCATCACACCTTTTAGTGGATCCGTGGCTTTCTTCGTTTCGTTCTATCATTTCGTATTGCAATTTTTCATTCCACTAGCCTTAATACCGAAAGCATGGCATAAGACAAATCCATATGATTCACAAAACATGTCACAATATTCACGTAACAACCAAAATGCATAGACAAACATCCAAGTCTCATATTCATTTAGTTTCACACTTTCGTTCGTTATAACGAGAGCCAAAGGAGTGGGGACGATCAACGAATCCTTGGAACATGAATAATCAAGTTTAGAAATGACTAGAGTGTGATCGAAGAGTGTTAGGAGTGATCGGTATTCAAAACAATCGAAGAGGGATCAACAAAGTTCAATGCAGTTTTTCTGAGTCAGTGGTATCCATACCTCAAAAAGTTGGTATGGATGCCAAACCACTCCAGTGAGCAACCCGAGACCAAGGCATGGATACCTAAAAAAGATGGTATGCATACCACTACTTCGCAGAGCACGATTTTCAGAAAAATCAAAAGAGAGCATAACGTCGAATACAACCAATTGGAGCACGAAATGGGCACACAATCAACTCATAAACATGTAGAGAGAGTAAGAATTCCCTACCTCGGTTACCAAAGCCGAAACCCAAGGGATCGATCAAGCCCTAGAACTCCCAAGTCCAAACCGAGCAAGAAATCTCCTCTCCGAGCTAAACCCAACTAGATATGAGCTCAATAACGTGAATGGATGAAGGATTGAAGGTTAGTTGCCATGGGTTTTGAGTGGGTGAGTGGGATTTTGGGTGTTGGTGGAAGAGAGAGAGTGTGTGCCGAGAGGGAGAGAAAGATCGGGAGATAGAGAGAGGAAGTGAGGAGTGAAAATGCTCCTCTACAAACACACCCACACCTATTTATACTCACATAAACACATATTGCACATATACCCTCCTAGAAACAACTCTATCACATTCACCCCAATTCAATTAAGCTTGATAAATCCCATATTTTCCTTGTTTATCATTTCGAATAAACCTTTTATTAATTTCTGAAAATACGGGTCCTTACACCCTACCTTTTATGCAACATTTAGATATGCCTTGGTCTCGGGTTGCTCACTGGAGTGGTTTGGCATCCATACCAACTTTTTGAGGTATGGATACCACTGACTCAGAAAAACTGCATTGAACTTTGTTGATCCCTCTTCGATTGTTTTGAATACCGATCACTCCTAACACTCTTCGATCACACTCTAGTCATTTCTAAACTTGATTATTCATGTTCCAAGGATTCGTTGATCGTCCCCACTCCTTTGGCTCTCGTTATAACGAACGAAAGTGTGAAACTAAATGAATATGAGACTTGGATGTTTGTCTATGCATTTTGGTTGTTACGTGAATATTGTGACATGTTTTGTGAATCATATGGATTTGTCTTATGCCATGCTTTCGGTATTAAGGCTAGTGGAATGAAAAATTGCAATACGAAATGATAGAACGAAACGAAGAAAGCCACGGATCCACTAAAAGGTGTGATGCCGGAAATGGGATGCACGGGGTCCCAAATGCCCGGAAGTGCACAAGAAAGCCACGGATCCACCGAATGGTGCGATGCCGGAATGAATTCGGATGCACGGGATCCTAAATGCCCGGAATGGAAACCGAGAACGCTTGAGATGATAAAAACGGAGATATTAGAGACTACTAAGTAGCATGCATGTGAATGGTGTTGAGTGTCAAGCTTTATCCTCTTGCTCTTGTTCATGTGGGAAGTTTTCTTGTATCAATGTTCATCTCGGTGCATAGTTCATCTCATATGCATATAGTTTGAGCAAAGATTTCTCTACTGGGCTAGTGTAGCTCAACCTATTATTATTTTCAGGTACACCGCAAGGGTATTGACTTTGGAGTGCATGGAATGCTTGTGTGGCATCAAACATTTTGAAAGCTGACATTGAAGAGTTATTCTAGCATCTTTTGTACATCCCTTTTGAAAAGATGTAATTGTAACTCATTTGTACTCTTTTGACTTTGGGGATCATGTAACCTTTAATCTTACCCTCTTTTGATTAAATTCTGGTATTTGGGGCCGGAGTGCCATTATCGTAAACTTTCAGACTTGTTTGTTAACTCAGATGGACTATGGGAAGTATTTTGGGGCATTATTGTGATGGACTTTTATCGAAAATACTGTTATTATTATGTTGGAAATGTAGGACGTGACAATTCAATGGTGAAACGTCATCGGATTGTGACGAGACTTGACAATCAATCTTAGAACGATAAAATAAGCACATCTGCCAGTGCCGATCTTGATTTGGATGTCTTGAAGTTTATATTAGCTTTTCAACCCAAATTAGGATTATCGGGACTAACTTTTTGACCGTCGATCAAGGAGGGGACTCTTCTAGTCAAGAAATGGCATGCCTCATCAATAGGCTATGCACATGCAGATGTTATGGGGGTAATTACCATATCAGATGACCATTTGACTCTTAGGGAGAAAACCTGGCAAAAAACAAACACTTTTTTAAAGCGTTCAAATGTCTAAATAACACTCAATACAAAAAATAATATCTAGGTGTTCTGAACAAATAAAAAAATAATAAAGTATAAATATTAAAATTTGGAAAACCCCCCAAACAACACAGGGGCCTTAGCCCCCCATATGCCCTCACGTGAATCCGTTTTTGAATAAGTTGACTAGACACACTGAGATTTCAAATTTTTTTTTTTACAAAATAAGATATTATAAGATTAAAACGACATTCATAACACGGTCTAACAAAATTAAAATGGGAGACGGATTTTGCTCTCTTAAATGGTAATTTCACACTATTGTCTAAATTACATTTTTGGTATTTTGGTCCAAAAATATCCACTATTCAAAACAAATCGTTATAACCTTGGGCCTTAACTTTGTTATCTAAATCGTATTTATGGTACAGTGAAAATAAGTGATATTTTGACATTAATTTGAAGATAAACGGAACTCACGCCAAGTTTACACTATCCCTTTGGCGGGCTAGTCCATATTCGCCCGATTTTAATTGGGTCTGTTTGATCGACGGTAAAATTAGTTTTCCAACGAGTTACAAAGGCTACAAAGAGAAGAGACAAGCACAAGTTTGAAAACAGAGCGGCTCTCAGGTGACATCGTCGAGAACCGCCCGCATAGATAGTCATTGGGTTGCCGCTTTCAATTTTGGCCCGAGCTGTAAGATTATAACCCATCAGAAGTAAGTATTTTCTCACGCGAATAATTAGTTGTTCGATCATAACATGTGTAACTTTATTTTTTTCCTTTCTGATGCAATGTTTTTCGTCCACTTTTTTACAATGTTTATTTGTGTTTTACCATGTAAAATTTGCACCCAAATCTAATAAGAATGAAGAGATAACAACAAAAAATACGGCGCCAAAAAGTCGTTTAGCATATCCTTACTTCGATCGTAAGGCCAAATGTACCCTTACTTGGATCGTAGTCATTAGTCTTGCTTTCTTTCTTGCAGTGTCTCTCCAAGTGCAATTTTGTTCACACTTCTTAAAAGAGGGCGAACTTTATCCTCTATCTCATTGGTTGAAATGGTGTAGGTTCCGTGCAATACACATTTTGGTAAGCATGACATCACTTTGTGGTGGGATCCACACCATTTCAATCAATAGAAATGAGGGTAATGTTCACCCTCTTAAACGGAGGGTGAACAAAACTCAACTCGTGTCTCTCCACCTGTTTTTGCGCACACAAGTTGTTCGATTGTTTCCCCAATAAAGTTTATTGTTGGCCTCGATATTACTAACGATATTAATTTCCTTTTCTTGGGTTATCTAGGGGAGGCCCATTTGATAGAGTATTGCTAGTGGTTGTGTGAAATATTGAATTCAAGATGTCGAAGTTGTTTATTCGAAATGCTGTAGTTGTGCAAGGTACTGCAATTATTTTCGATTAGATAAATCCATTCCCAGGTCATACCTGCACTAAATTCCACATATTCAATAACTCCAGTTAATGGCATCCTCAAGTATACACTTTTCCTCCCTTGGGCCACAATTCCGTGTCAACTCTATGTGTGTAGAGAGAGAGAGAGAGAGAGAGAGAGAGAGTCCCATAGTCAACGGAATGGGGAGAGAGAGAGAGAGAGAGACAGAGTCCCATAATCAACGGAATGGGGATGTAGAGTAGAGAAAGAAATGGAGAAAGCCAGAGCAGACCATTTCCATTTCCTTCTTTCTCTAGCTGATATGGGTTCCTTCCCATTCATCTTCTCAATCTTGTCATCTTTTTGTGTTATTGTTTCTTGTTCTACTCCATCATCAAATGTTGTATTATATCCAAATTACACTGCTTCAGGTCTCCATTTCATCGATGGTTCCATTGGCTTCTTAACCTCCCCTAACGGAACGTTCAGAGCAGCTGTCTCAAGTCCAGGCGGCCAAGGAGGTTCAGGAACCAACTACTATTTGTGCATCCGTCACGTGCCTTCCAATACCATCACCTGGTCTGCTAATCGTAACGCACCCGTTTCTAGTGCAGGAACCATGACTCTTTCTGTTACTGGTATTGTCGTTGCGGATGAAGATGGCAGTTTAATATGGTCGACTCCTACGTTAAATTCTTCGGTTTGGTCGCTACAGTTAACTGAGGCCGGGGATCTTATGCTGCTCGATCAATCTGATGCTATTCTTTGGGAGAGTTTCAATCATCCAACGGATACAATCGTGATGGGGCAGAAATTGCCCGTAGGGGGATTTCTGTCCAGCGCGGTATCAAGTAGTGACTTGTCAGTTGGCAGTTACTCGCTTTCAATAAATGCCTCTGATGCTTTACTGCAGTGGCAAAATTTGACTTACTGGACACTATCGATGAATACCGTGGCTTACTCAATCTCGAGTTATCCGGTGGTGCAGTACATGGCGGTCAACCAAACGGGTCTTTATTTGTTCAGTAATAATGGTTCTGTAGTCGTATTCCAGGTGAACTTATCTATATCAGATTTTGGGATTGCCAAGTTAGATTATTCCGGCCAGTTCAGTGTTAGAAGCTTTTCTGGTACTAATTTCAAGACTGTATTTGCGGGGCCGGATGATATATGCCAAATCCCGTTCGTATGCGGAACGCTTAGTTTGTGTAGTGACGGTTCTGATAATCTGGTATGCTCGTGTTCATCCAACTTCCATTTCATTTCACAGAATCCAAATATTTGTGCGCCAATTGAAGCTTCTTATTCCTTGTCAAATTCTTGTAATTCAACTGATAACATCAATATGAGTAAGTCCTCATTTTCATATTTGAGCCTTGGCTATGGTATTGACTATTTTGCTAATGATTTCACGGGCCCTGTGAAGTCCGGTGTAAACTTGTCTGTCTGTGAAGATCTCTGCTCAAGCGAGTGTTCTTGCTTGGGAATTTTCTATGACAACTCAACGAATTCATGTTATGTCCTTGAAAACCAGTTGGGATCACTTATGTCAAGCACCAGTACTAGCAGTACTAAGGATCGCTTGGGTTTTGTTAAAGTAATAGTTGGGCCTTCGCCTGCTAATTTTGCTGCTAATAGTGGTGGTCAACCACTTGGGTTTCCCATAGCTGCTCTAGTGTTGTTGCCTTTTACTGGGTTCTTCCTTATAGCTACTCTGGGATTCTTCTTGTGGAGAAGATCAAGAAGCTCTAAAACTGGAAAGTTAAATCTCAACAGTCAAACCGTTCCTTCTTCGGAGGACTTGGATGCCTTCTCCATCCCAGGATTACCTGTAAGATTTGGATATGAAGAGCTCGAGGTGGCTACTGATAAGTTCAAGACTATGATAGGGTCAGGTGGGTTTGGTACAGTGTACAAGGGTACACTCCCCGATAAATCACATGTGGCAGTGAAAAAGATCACTAATGTTGGAATTCAAGGGAAGAAGGATTTTTGCACTGAGATAGCGATCATTGGAAATATTCATCACGTCAATTTGGTTAAGTTGAGAGGGTTTTGTGCTCAGGGGAGAGAAAGACTGCTGGTTTATGAGTATATGAACCGTGGGTCCTTAGACCGCACCCTCTTTGGGAATGGACAAGTCTTGGAATGGAAAGAAAGGGTTGAAATAGCACTTGGAACGGCGCGTGGACTTGCATATTTGCACAGTGGGTGCCAGCAAAAGATCATCCATTGTGATGTCAAGCCTGAGAACATACTCCTTCACGACCCTTTCCAGGCCAAAATCTCCGATTTCGGGCTGTCTAAACTTTTGAGCTCCGAACAGTCTGGCTTATTCACGACAATGAGAGGAACTCGTGGATATCTTGCTCCTGAATGGCTAACTAGTGCTGCAATCTCTGACAAAACTGACGTTTACAGTTTTGGAATGGTACTGCTTGAAATTGTGAGTGGAAGAAAAAACTGCTCTTTACGAACGCGAAGCGAATGTATGGAGGATGAAAGTATTGGTGGTGGGTCCTCGTCATCTTCTTCACGACAAGGACTTGTTTATTTCCCCATGTTTGCCTTGGAGATGCATGAGCAAGGAAGGTACTTGGAACTTGCGGACCCCAGGCTTGAGGGGAGAGTCACTAGTGAAGATGTGGAGAAGTTGGTGCGTGTGGCTTTATGTTGTGCGCATGAGGACCCAGCGCTTAGGCCAAATATGGTTAGTATTGTTAGCATGTTGGAAGGTGAGATCCCTTCTGGTCAGCCGAAGCTGGAGTCTTTGAACTTTTTGCGATTTTATGGGCGCCGGTTTGCTGAGGCTTCTACAATTGAACAGAATAATGGGCAAGATGATTTTATATTTCCACAATTGAATGCTTCTCTTAGTAGTTCAACGAGTAGGTTGCCTCTTAACTTCTCTTACATATCATCACAGCAAGTCTCAGGGCCAAGATAGTACCTAATGACTGAGCTTTAATTGTAAAATTGTTTTTGTGGTTTACTGTGGATAAATTGTTTTGTGGTCAAATAGACGCAATTGTAGTTTCCGTATTTGCTATTCAGTCTTTCTAATCTTCAAATGTAATGGCCCTTGACAGAGCTCAATGGAGAAAAAAGATTGATGTAAGTTCTTGGCCATATAACATATGCATTTTGGTGTCCATTCAGCTAGAGTTGTCCTTGTTTATTAAAGTGAATTTGATGTTCTTGTCCATCGATACATTCCAAACTCTTTGTTCTTCATTTCTTTGTTTTATTTTAGTTGTTCCTCCACATCTAGTCCTTTTATCTTGTCCTCAAGTCTCCTGCAAATCATAAAGAAGAATTTAAAGCCATTTTCTCCATGGAAAAGGATAAAAAATGAAACGACTAAAAAAAAATACACCAAAAAAATTAAGGAGGAAACATAGTGTGCTATGACATGTGATTGTTTAAGAACCATGATCAAAAGATACCATTTCATAAAACACTTTAGCCAAACTGGAAGCTAAATGTTTCTGTTGCTAGTGATTTTGCTGACTTTTCTTGCAGGTTTCTCTATCTCCTCCTTAGCTGAAAGTTGGATTAATTGCTGGAAGTTAAAGTTAGTTTTGATTCCTTTGGATTAAGTACGGAGTTTGAATTTTATTTTGACCTCCAAGAATGAGATTTCAGTATTAAGAGAGCAATATATCGGGCCTCAATGGAGATTATTTCCCAACACAATCAATCTTTCACCATTGCACCAGAAACAAATATAAAGCCTTTTCAAATAAATATCTGGAACTGTATAAAATCCTGGAAATGCATTTGCAAGTTAAACTTATCTCAAGTGGCCTAAAGAAAATTTTGAGGTTTGGTAATGTCAATAATCAATTCCCACTTTTCCAATGCCGAAGCACAGCTGCATGGAATGTTGTTTATTGTGGAGTCTTGTTGAATTTGCGGTAATGGTGCTTACCGGATGTTTTGGCTGAATATTTGACAAGGTTTTTTCCATCGAATAGCTCCGGAAGTGGTTCAATCATTGCTTCATTTGGAGGCTCCACAAACACAGCCCAGGACATCCTTGTTCTTTCCTTGTTCCCCAAACTCCCTTGAAGAACGTTCTTGTACTTACTGTTGCTTAGTACCTGAAATAAAAAGTTTCCTGTAAGTTATAATACTGAGTAATTGAACCCCTTCTCAGTTTTGAGTTATTGGAACTTGGCATTGCTTGGGGGTTGCACCTCTAGACCACTAAATACAGTGATTGAGATCAGCTAACTTTTTCTGTTTTTGATTTTATTTTTGTTATAGATGTGTCGTTTGCATATGCATAGTCCTGAATGTAAGTCAGATTTGAGAAACATCGTATGAGAAATGTGATGCATAATTCAGTACTTCCTCAGAAATCAGAATACATTTCTCCTAAAAAATGTCAAAAAGATCCGGTGTTTTAAGACCCACGTTTGCCTGGGTCAACTGAATACACAGTTCGCAATATAATGTTTGCTATCACGATAGAGTTAAGCATGTTCGCAGCTTCAAAATGCTGATAGTTGTAGTATATATAGACTTTAGATCCTTTCAAATCTAAATAATTTTACCATAGTTCCTTCAACTTCTAAATGATTTCTCCTCCTCTTCCTTGCAAAATTTCTATGTCTGCTATTGTGAACTCACATGTTGTAGACAAGTGAATAGATTGACTATGATCTACAGCTATTTATTACTATTGATACAAAACAAGTTCGTACCTTAAATACGTAACCTGTTCTAGTAAAATGTTCTTCCAGTTTTGTCGCCTAATGCCATTCAGAGGATGCTGCTAGGATAATCTTCCTTCTCATCCTTATTGATGCCACTCCAAGTATGTTTTTTTTCCCTCCTTGTCAGTCTCTATTTTGCTTGATTGTTTATTAACTTTCTTTTTTATTTCCAGCCTTCCAGGTAAGCAAGGGGAAGACGGACTATTGTTACCTCAACTTGATCACCGAAGTAGATGAAAAGTGCTTTTGACAAGTAATTGACAACAACTGGGTTACCGTCCATCCAAACTTGAAGGCCTGGAACATTATTTGGGACAAGCTCAGGCTGTGGACAAGTCAGTCCATTTATTCACCACCCAAACAAGACCTTAATGCCTTCGCTTCCAAACCTAGTCCCTCCGAGAGCAGCTCCATTAGCTTATTTGTTACTTCCAGTAGTTTCACATTGTATTCCTCTCACTACCCTGTGTTATGTGATTTCATATGACCCCCACTTTTCGTTTACAAGTTGTCCTACTAGGAAGGGACGGGCTCACGAATAGGTCTATCCTTTTTTATGGTGTGAGTACTAAATGAAAGTTAGATTGTACTGTGCTATTATAAAGTTAATTTTTTAGCCTACAAAATATCTGTAAGACTTTGTTGGGTGGAAGTTGTTTGACTGTGGGATGCGATGAGGAAGTTGCGATCTTAAGCTGAGGAGATTGTGAAAGTCCTTCCTAGTCCCCCATTGGCTATAAATGGGATTGTAGGGTAGTATATAAGGTAATATCCACTAACTACTTAAAACGTGAGATCTATAACTTTTGAGCCTTGTTGTTAGCCTATAAGTTAGCAGATCAACTAGCACCCCAATTGTTACATGAACAAATATGTGGGACTCAGAATTGGTACTGAATTGAATGAGCATTAGCTGTTGGAATGATATATGGCTTGGTGAGGGATAAAGATGAGAAGGTTGGTCAAGTAATCAGGAGAAGAATTGTACAAGGATTCTAGAGTTTTGAGTTTATAAGGGTGTTGTTTGCTTGGGAACCGGAACAAGTGGCTAGAGTGATGGCATTTTGCAAATCCAAACCTTAGACTTGAATGTGTTGGGGTGCTTTGTTATATTTTGAATGAAATTGGACAAGAGAAGTAGGTTGTAAAGAAAGGAAGGGATGGTTGATGCAAATAGTACAAAGGAGTCAAGGTTTTGAGCTTTCATTCATACATGGAAAAGTACACCAATGCTCTATTTATAGAGCTACTCTACCAACCCTTTTCTTCTAGAAAAGTCTAGTTAAGCACATGTGCTTAATTACATGAAAGATCTCTTATCTTCTAGAATTTTCTAATTCTATCATGTGCATAAATACAAATAACTTCTACACACTTCTTATTATTTTAAACTTAGATACTTATTCTACACTATTCTAGAAGATTACAAATTACATTTTCTAATACTCCTCCTTAATTTGTAATCTTCATGATCTCTTGAAACTGAACGAATTTTTCTGATTCTGCTGATTTGGTCATGATGTCTGCTATCTGCTCTTTGGTGTTGACGAACTCAAGCTGGATTTCTCCTTTCTGCACCAAGTCTCTGATAAAGTGATGTCAAAGCTCGATATGTTTTGTCCTTTCATGAAAAATTGGATTTTTGCTCATTGCTATGGCTGACATATTGTCGCAGTAGATAATTGTAGGACCTTCCTCTTTATGCTCCATATCAGACAGAATCCTTCTCAGCCATACTGCTTCACAAGTTGCATCTGTAGCTGCCATATATTCTGCTGATGACAGAGCAATTGTCCTTTGCTTTTTAGAACTCCAAGAAATTATTTTAGATCCCAAACAAAATACATAGCCAGACGTGCTCTTTCGATCGTCGATTGATCCAGCCCAATCACTATTGGTGTAGCCAATAAGCTTGTTGTTTTTCTCCTTTGTATACTTGATGCCAAGTTTCTTTGTTCCTTGAAGATAACGAAGAATTCGTTTGCTGCTACATAGTGTAGCTTGCTTGGCTCATGCATAAATCTAGAAATGAGATTCACAGAGTACACGATATCTGGCCTTGTATGAGTGAGATAATTTAGGGAACCGACCAATTTTCGATATGCCGTAATATCAACCTTCTCTGCTCCATCATTTAACTGCAACTTTTCATTTAAAGAGAGTGGAGTGCAAACTGGTTTGCAGTTGTTCATGTGGAATTTCTTTAATAAATCGTTAAGATATTTTTCTTGAGAGATAAAAATGAGAAAATATCTCATAAGGCCTAGTTCCGTCATCTCATACTCCTTCATCATAGCTTTTTTAAATTCTTCGAGCATTGCTGTATTGGTGCCTGTGTAGATTAAATCATCAACATAAAGGCAAACAATGAGAAAATCTTGGGTACCTCCTTTTTTGACATATAAGGATGGTTCACTTTGGCTTCTTTCAAATCCACTTTGACAGAAATACTTGTCAATATTGTTATTCCAAGCTCGCGGAGCTTGCTTCAAGCCATAAAGGGCCTTCCGAAGTCGATACACGTTGCCTTCTTTTTCTTTAATTGTCTAGCCTTGTGGTTGCTTCACATAAACCTCTTCTTCTAGTTCACCATTGAGAAAGGTGGATTTGACATCGAGCTGATAAACGGGAAGCTTGTGCTGTGCCGCCAAGGCAAGAACTGTTCTGATGGTCTCCATGCGAGCGACAGGAGCAAATGTTTCATTGAAATCCACTCCAGGCTGCTGTGAGTAGCCTTTTGCTACTAAGCATGCTTTGTGCTTTTGGATTGATCCATCTTCTTTGTATTTTGTCTTATAGACCCATTTGAGTCCGATTACATCCTTTCCTTTTGGTAGCTCCACAAGATCCCACGTGTGATTTTTCTCGATAGTTGCAATTTCATCATCCATTGCTTTTAGCCAAATTTCTTCTTTTGCAGCTTCCTCATAATTATGTGGTTCACAAGTGAAGAAGGCAAAATCACACGAGCCATATATATCACGTAAGGAACGTACCTTTCTGTGGGCTCTTGCGCCCGGCGCGCGATCGAAGAGTTGCCACCCGGATTTTTGAGATGGATGATCCGAGAAATCGAGAGTTTGTTTGAGAGAAAAAGGCTTTTGATCTAGCGAAAACGTTGAGATTTTGGATCCGGGAGCCACGTTACGAGCGGGGAAGGTTTTGTTGAAAAAGCACCCCGCTCGCCCGGTAAAAATCGGTCTCTACTAAGCATTTTAAATGGGGGATTTAATATCATTTGAAAAACATAATTTTAAAACATGTACGGGAAAGGGACATGGGATCTAATATAACACATTAGCGTGCTTGTGGTGCAAACTGTACAGTATGAAATGGATGAGCAATGTACAGAAAATGAAATAACAGCATTACAGCAGATTGCCAAGATCATGTGAAACACCGCACGACAAAACGGATACATCGCACGGTGTAATTAAAACACCGTGCGGTGTACTCGTCTACGCATTCCAGAATCAGTTTGCTCTTACATGACAAAACAAACTGTGGGCACACGCCCCAAAAAATCCCGTGCTTTAAGCATAAAATTCCGGGTGCGCCCTTATCTCGCGGAAAGCGCGGCGAAGTGCTTCGCAGAACAGAGAGTCGCCACTCGGGTTTTGCGGTTTGTACCCAAGAAACCGTTCTTTTGAAAACGTTTGGACCACGTTTGTTTGATTTTGAAAAAGGCTTTTGTAGACTGGACCGTCGTCACCTTCGATCTTGAGGTTCGGGAGCCAGATTACGAGAGGGGAAGGGTTTTATGGCACCCCTCTCGCCCAGTCCGGAGACCGGTCTCTACTCAGGTGTTTTATAAAGCATTTGCATTTTCTCTCTTTATTTGATCATTCTTTTAACCAATTAGGGCGGGGGAACAGTTAATAGGGATTGAGACTGTAACAGATTGCATTTATGTACAAAAGATGTGGTAAAATGTTTATGGATGTTTGATGTTTGATCTATACAAGTATAATAGATTGAGAACAAGCTTTTGTGGACATTTTAAGCAGACTAGAACACACTGACTGCGAGATAGGGCACACAGGGACAAGCCTGCATGCACTGGCCAAGCCACTGCATGCAGTCATGACCTGCGTGCGCCACACCACAACTGGCGTGCGCCGGTAAGCCTAAGACCACAGCTTCTGTTGTCAACCCTCTGGGCTCTGGAAAGGACCAGTGCACACCCAGGACAAACCACGCAGTTTATAAAGGTTGCTAAACTATTACAGACAGGTTAATGGGCTTAAAAGCCTCCAAATAGACAGAAAACCCCTTAAACAGTGAGGGGAGGATGATCAAAGGCCTGGATGTAAGACCCATGCAAGGGCCAAGCCACTGGAATATAGACCACTAGCGCACGCCACTAAGGAAGGGCCATACGCCAGTTGTTTCTTGGTTCCAATGCTTTGGCTTTGCACATTATGGGTTCTGGAATAGGACCAGAGGGACCCAGAAGGCCAAACTAAGCAATAAACACAGTTAGCAAAGAAAGCAGTTCTAAGTACAGAAAGCTGTAAACTGGTTTTAACATGCAGCAGGGTGATCAAAGCTTAAATAATGCAAGAAAACAACGATCCATGATCCCCACACCAGTTTTGCACATACCACCATTACTGGCGTACGTCACTCGTTACTGGCGTGCGCCACTTAACGTTGTATACGGTTTTGAAACCTTGCTAGCATTAGGGCCAGGACTGGTATAGATTACCAGCCTTGACCCTGCCAGCCCCCCTCAGGGGTCAGAACAGAAAGCAGGAGCAAGAGGTATTATACCTTTGCTTGTGAGTTTGAGAAGATGGTTTGAGTCTTGAGCTTGAAAAGGATGGATGAAGGATGAGTAGTGAGGTTTATAGACTGTGAGGAGTGTTTCCCCTTGCTTGCTCTTTCTATGGAAGAGAAAGGAAGCAAAGAAAAATCAATGGGAAGGAGACAAAGAGGCTTGAAGTCTTTATGGAGCTAACCCTTTCTTAATGATGCCAACCCTTTGCAAATGAATGCAAAGGGGGTATTTATGGAGGAGAGAAGGGCTGATCAGCCAGCCCTTAGGGGCTGTTTGGGTGGTTTTTGCTTTGGAGGAAGCTCCCATGCATTTAATGCATGGGACTTGGCTTGATGGAAGGTGTAGGAGAGAGAGGGGAACAGTTTCTGGCCGAAGCAATGATCAGGAGACTGCCAGCTGACGTCAGGCGGCTACAGAAGCTCCCGCCCATCTGGCTGAAAAAGTTTGATTTGATTGGTACTGACTGGCGTGCGCTTCTTGTTGAGTGGCGTGCGCCAGAGAGTGGTAAGGACTGACACGTGGCGGTGTTTCCTGCGCACGCTAGTCCACCACCAGCGTACTCCAGCAGGGTTTTGTTGAGGCCGTTTGGTTCTGGCTTGAGGGTTCGACAAGGGTTTGAAACGGGTTCGGACGAGGTTCGGGACGCTCAGAGCTCAAACTCATTCACAAACTCGGTATGTTCTTGACCTTAATCATCATCGGGGAATCAAAGACCGTAAGTAAACTAATCTGGACCGTCCAGAATAGGGTGTCTACAGTAGCCCCCTTTGACGGCACTTGGAGCACCATCGTCTTGGTGTAAGTAACGTCAAAGGTTTTCTAGACACCCCTCTAGGCCAGCCAGAGCAAGTCATACGAATCGATGAGACATAAATTTAAATAACCTGACTGGTTAGATTGATTGGAGCGGATAGATCGCTGTTGGAGATAATATGCTTGGCTGAGTCGATGCTGGCATTGGCTTTTGATAACGCGGCCAGGGCTGTTGACCCAGCTGAGGAGTGATAAGCCGTGGGTTGGCTCTGTTGAGAAAGATACGGTCCTTCGGAGGGGCCGTCGTTGATTGAATTTGGACGGATAGATCGTCGTTGATTTGATAAGGACAGAACAGGCTGTCCTGGGGTGCGGACTCTCCTGGGGAATAATCCATTGAAAGCAACTCAGGGTCACCTGTTTGATTTGAAATTGGGCGGGCAGACCGTCGTTGATTTCGAAGTTGGATAGATCGTCGTTGATTTGAAATTGGACGGATAGATCGTCGTTGATTTGAAATTGGGCTGATAGATCGTCGTTGACTTGAAATTGGACGGATGGACCGTCGTTGTTTTGAAAATTGGACGGACAGATCGTCGTTTGATTTGAAATTGGACGGGTAGATCGTCGTTGATTTGAAATTGGACGGATAGATCGTCGTTGATTTGAAATTGGACGGATAGATCGTCGTTGACTTGAAATTGGACGGATGGATCGTCGTTGACTTGAAAATGGACGGGCAGACCGTCGTTGAATTGATAATGGATGAACTCTGCTTTGGGAGTAACCATCCGAAGTGATGACATCAATTTGATGACCATGGGCCTTCATTTTGATCACGGGATGCAAACTGGGCCCCAGGCCCAAGAACTACTGGCGTGCGCCAGAATATATGTGCCGTGCGCCACTTGTACCAAGGTATCCAAGCCCAGATCCGGCCCAGACCCGGTCCAGTGCTGCTCCACGTCGTATAAACTTCCAAGGCAGTGCAAAAACCGCCATACTTCGGTTTCAAACTCCCAAAATCATCAAACTCTTCTCAAACCTCCATCATCTACCCACAAATCTCCTGCTTCCATTCGAAATCCATACCACATCATTCTCCCATGGCAGACACAGGCGAGGGCGGCGGCGATGGCGGTGTTCGGAGCGGTGATCAGTCGAGGGCGGAACCGAGTGAGGCCGGGAGGCCATTAGTCGACGATCAACCTGCTGCGGGGGCTTCGTCGCAGGTTGGTGCAGCGATCCTAGGCGACGGCGATGGCAGTGGCAGCCATGCACAGGAGACGAGGGGTGGCGACGAACGGCGTGCGCCAGTTGATCTGGGGCGTACGCCGGTAGCGGTGAGTCCAGGGGGTCCACAGGTGCAACGATTGGACTCGAGGAGTGACATAGAGGGTTTCGTGGTGATCGGTGGTGGTTCGGTTGGGGCCGGTAGCAGTGGCGGCCGTGGTGGTGTTGGTGTGGACCGCCCGGGGTCGCCGCCGAGAGATCTGGCGAGCGGCAAAGCTCCGGCGGTGGTGGAGGAGGAGGGGCATGTCCCGAGGGCGGATCATATAGAGCGGGTTGAGTTTGCGCCGCCTGGGGCCTCGTCCAGTCACGAGCCGATCATGAGTCGTGACTTGGTAGAGTTCGTGGGTGAGTTCGTGCTTGCCCGGTTGATGAGAGAGAACCCTGAGGTGGTTGCAGTAGTTGAGAGGGCGCGTGAGGAGCGGCTGAGGGAGATAGCCCGGTCTGATGAGGCTGAGAGATTGAGGCGAGAGGCCGAGGCGGCGTAGAGAGACCAGGAGGAGTTAGTGCGAGAGACTGAGGAGGCTGAGAGGGAGCAGGAGGAGGGTCCTGGGGCGTACGAGGTGGCGGTTGACTTAGCGGAGACCAGACGGCAGGCCACTCGTACCCCGTTTGCGGCTGAGACGTACGTTCCTCCAGAGCCGCACGTGTTTGTGGCGTCGGGCACTGAGAGCTACGACCCTTTACAGAGAGACTACGACGAGGAGCTGGTGCTGAGGGACCGTGAGCAGCACTTGTCCAGGGGCTGGACTGAGGTATACCTTTGAACTTTGCTTTAAGGTTCCATTTCGCACTTGTGTTGTATAATTTTCGAACCTATGTACTTGATTGACTGTGTAGAACTAGTGATATCTCAACTTGCGATAGACTGGATTGACTGTAGAGTGCTTTGACTTCACAATTCGACTATAGAACGCCTGTAGATAATTGATATCGACTTGCAGTATGCCCTGTAACGTAACTCGACTGATAGATTGCCCTGAATTCTGATTTGACTTTGTAGGATGCTCTTAGCAACTTGAATCGACCGATAGGATGCTTTGAAACGATAATCGACTGAATAATCATGTTTTTGTTGCCCTGATAATTTGAATCGACTGAATGAATGCCTTGATACTTGAATCGACTGAACGAATGTGTTAGAACTTTGATTCGACTTAACCTATTTCTGATGCTTTTAGACCCTTAATTTGACTATCCACTGAATTTGAACTGCTGTACTGATGCTATTTCTGTTGCTTTGGTTGTCGTGATGTGCAGAGAGGAGTGGCTAGCTCGAGGGGACATGGCGGTCCGGCTCGCTCACTCGAGCTATACTTGAGTTTGCCGGCGGGGGCACGAGAGCTGGTGGACGCGGCGGGGTTTGGCGCGTTCATCCCCACGCTGACAGCGGTGAGGAGTGACCACGGGGTACTGTCTGCCCTGGCGGAGAGGTGGTGGGATACGTCAAACTCCTTCCACTTCCCGATTGGGGAGATGACGGTGACTCCGACAGACTTTGCGGCCATCACGGGCCTGAGGGTAGGAGGGGACCTGATCCCGTTCGACTCGGGGATCCACAGGGACGCTGAGGCGCTGCAGTGGTTCTTAGGCATGGTGCCAGCGGGGAGCTCAGAGATGGTCTCATACGACCAGTTTGTGAGGCGCGTGGAGCAGAGGGTCTCGGTGCTGGAGTTGGCAGGGGGGGAGGTCTCCGAGTTAGAGTCGGCGCAGCTGGCCCGGGTTTACTTGTTGTACTTGTTCGGGGCTACTCTGTACCCGAACAAGAGGTCCACGGTGCACTTGTCTTACTTGCCGGCCCTTTTTGACCTGCGGTTGGCTTCTCGGTTTGACTGGGGAGGAGCGGCCTTGGGCACGTGCTACTGTTTCTTGGGTGAGTTCTCCAGAGGGAGCAGGGCAGCTGCTGGGTACTGGAGAGTGTGGGAGGTAAGGAATTAACGCTGTCTTTCAATTCCATTCCATACTTGCACTTTATCTTGCATATACTGTATTTCTGATGCCTTGTCGTTTGATTGTTTGAAAATCCTGCAGTTGTGGGCCTACGAGGTGCTGAGGATGTACTCTCCGGAGAATAGGAGTCCGGACCCGAGAGTGCTTCCTCGAGCGATGGTCTGGGGACCGCTCCGTGTTGGGAAGAAGAAATCGAAGAAGACGCTTGCAGACTTTCGGTTGTACCTCGACCACTTGACGGACTCTCAGGTGAGACCTACCTTTTCGTTTCGGTAGTTCACGCCTTTGAATTGCTTTAATGCTGTCGCTGATGCCTTTGATTGCTTTGCAGGTGGAGTGGGACCCGTGGAGGCCTGCAGGGCCTGAGCCTGAGTACCTTGCCCGGAGCAGAGTGGTGACAGCGAGCCGGGTGCTGCTGGAGTCGGCTTTCGGGTGGCAGTGGTACTTGGGCGACCGGGTGACGCGACAGTCACTTGACTCGTCCGAGTTCCTTGTCCCTGGGCCACTTCCGCCTCGTGTTTCGCACACTGGGAGGTACACTCTAAGAGAGCTGAGGAGGTTCACTGTTCCTGTCCCCGCGGCTCCCCTTCTGAGACGAGAGCGAGACTATGCCGTTTACCGGAGGCGATACTTGGCTGGGGCGCTTGGAGTACTGGAGCACAGGGCAGTGCGGGCGGAGGCGTTAGTTGCCGGTGAGGAGAGGTCGGGACGGCGGAGTAGGCCGGGCCGTTCCAGGGAGAGGAGTGAGTTTGCAGAGTCGACCGGACTCACTCAGCTTTCTTGGACGCTGTCTGTACGTGACCCTCATGGGGAGGTTGCAGAGGTCCGTTTTGAGCCTGCCAGGACAGAGCCAGCAGAGGTCACAGGACCGGTATGATGTACTTTCAGCTCTTGTTTATTCCCTGTTTCCCATATCATGCTTGCCTTGTATTTGAACTGCCATCGACTTCCAATACTTGTGATTCAGGTGCCGCTAGAGTGGGCGAGGGAGTCCATGCGCTTGATGCTTGCCATGGAGAAGAAGTTCCATCAGATAGCCAGTGGTACTCCCTTGCAGTTGCACTACCCGCCGGCAGCTCCAGCGCCTACTGCGCAGCCTCAGGTATAACCCAGAATTTCGAATTCGATACTTATCTGCTGTGGATGTCTGTTACAATGCATGTTAGAAGTACCTGCTCTTGATTCCTGTTTCAGCATTTACATATACACTATGCACAACATTGATATTGAATTGAATTGACAATGCAGGGACACGCTAGGGCGGCTTTCAGGCGGCAGACAGCGAGGCCAGCCCCTCAGAAGGGCAGAGGGAAGGGGAAGGCCCCTGCTACAGTCCAGCGACCGGCGAGGACTACGCGGCGCGAGGCCAGAGGGGTGGTGATAGCCCCTGACAGAGGGTCACCACCGCCTCAGAGAGAGTTGCGGAAGAGGGATGCTCGGAAGCAGCCAGCGGAGGGGCCCGCGCGGAAGAAGAGGAGAGAGGAGGAGCACGAGGACGAGGGTGAGGACGAGGAGCCCGCGTCCCTCAGCAGCGGTTCTGACTCTGCCAGCGACCCCAGGTATAGGACCACTCAGAGAGACTTAGCTGCAGCTGAGGAGAGCGAGGGCGACAGCGTTGACACCCGCGAGCTCTTCGACGAGACGAGTGAGGGCCATGACTGAGCCTCAGCTACTTTACTGTCTTTCCGCCTTTTGATACTGTTGATTTGACTTGATTCGATTTTTGAGACGGGGGCCTGCGTGCCCATTGATTCATAGGCGGTTGTGCCTGCTACATGACTTTTGTTTGCTTTGCTCGGGCCGTTGTGCCGTTTGATACATTTCCAACTTTTGTTCCTTAGAGATACATGCTTTGGGTAGTATAATAATTACATTTTCCGTTTATTCGACTTCCAAATTGATGTCATTGCTGATAGAAGTGAACAAAACTACCACCAACATCTGACATGCATTGACAAATGCTCTGAGTCGATCAACAAACACTAGGACACGTGTAGAACTGATCTAGCTTGAAAGAAAAAGGGAGAAAAGCCCCAGGATACGCTGCGTATCCTTAAGACACGCGGAGGACACGGAAAATTGGCGTTAGTGGGCTGAAAAGCCCAATCCTCCTCTGAAAGGGAAACTGACACTTTTGAGAGACCGCAGAGAGGTACCGAGGCCTATATGAGTGGATAAATTCGAGAAAGATGACCCAAACATGGGAAATAAGCCGCAAAATGCTCAAAAATGTCATAAAATAGACATAAGACACCAAAGATGACTCGATATGGTCCCGGACTGAAACCGACACCCCCGTACAATCACATAAGGCCTACCTGACATGTACGGTATGAGAAAACTTGGCACGAGACCCTCGGTATGAATTCTGAGTCTCCGTATCCCAAATTTAGGAGGATACGGGCCGCCGGAGGTCCGAATCCTTCGTTTGGCGCGATGTTTCCGAGCCGACGCCTCCCTATAGTCCCAAATACCATTTATGACTTGCATGAATCGACAAATTTGCTAAACCAGCCCCGGAATCGAAAACGGTTGCTCGATTGACAGTTGTTGCTGATTGCTGGTATCTGGTGCAGGTTTGACCGGCGTGCGCCAGTAGTTGGGCCACGTACGCCAGTAGAGGAAGTCTCCTGCGTGCGCCGGTTGATGACTGGCGTGCGCCAGTAAAATGTGACACAAAGCCACTTGTCTGACTGTCTGTCCTTTTTCTGGCTACTCTTTGTCTCCACTCTCACACGGTTTGCACACGCTTTCTGGCTTTTCAGAAGGCAGTGTCCTTCATTGTAAGGAGGGTTTGGATGCTAGCTCTTGGTTTGGCACTTTGAATAGGAAGTGAGATTCGTGGCTTGGTATAAGACAGGATGTTTGCACGCATTGAAATCACACTGATACATCCTACTCCCATACTCAGCCAATTGAATTGCTGGTCCCAAATGGCAAACCCAATTCCAACTCTGATCAAACCTTGGTTGGCGGAAATGATAAGTGTTGATTGGCTCAATTTTCAATATCACGGCCTCGCCTCGTTCCGGTACTTGCGGCATGTGCCGGTCCGCCCGGCTCTCCTGGGGGCTGCGCTCCGGTTCTGGGATCCGGATGTCCATGTTTTTCGTTTTGGTGACGATGAGATATGTCCGACGGTCGAGGAATTCCAAGCGTACCTCCGGACTTACTCATCCCCAACGCTCGTCGTTCCTCCCTACCAGGTGAGCATGCCCAGGCTGCTGGCCACTGCACTTGACATTCCTAGAGGTTTGGCCAATTCCATGTTGGAGGGTGGTCAGGTCCATATCCTGCAGCTGATCGAGCGATATAGTCCTGAGGGTGACCTGGAGGACATGGCTTGGCAGGCGCGGCGCCGACTGGCTCTGGTGATCTGTCTCTTAGCCGGCTACTTGCTTATCCCAGCGGATGGGCGGGTCAGCTCCCTACTCGTGAGCGTTGCTCTCCAGATGGGTGGTCCGGACCGGCAGAATGTTATTCCTCTGGTTCTGGCCGAGACGCTCATTGGCCTAGACTCGATATATTCTGGGGTGTCGCACACCTTCGGCGGCAGCCCGTTGCTCCTTCAGGTACAACTCACTCAGCTCACCTTTTTTTGGTTTTTCGCACTTTCTCTTTTTACCTCGACACTCAGCTTAGGCTATTTGCTGGGCTACTCACTTGTCTTTTCGCTCAGGCTTTTATCTGGTTTCTGACTTGTCTTTTCACTCACGCAGCTGTGGCTATCAGATAAACTGAACTTGTTGCATCCTCCTGAGGACGGCTAGGAACTTTTTCCAAAAAGGATTCACCAGCGGGGAATGAGGTACCCCGAGATGGATGAGGAGGAATGGTTTGCTTTCATGCGGGACCTACAGCCCGATGAGATTGCTTGGAGGTGTCCATGGCTGGGACTGGAGGGGATGACGGTTTTCTCAGATGGTTTTGACAGGGTTGTGATTGCAGGGTTGACGCAGTTCACCTTTTACATCCCGGGCCGCGTCCTTCGTCAGCTGGGCATCCCTCAAGGGAATGTTCGTATCACTGCCGGGGATTTTCGAGTCCCTAATTTCAATGCTCAGACTCTTAATGGGTACAAAAGGCGTTGGGCGGACAGGGCCCTGCAGGCGGAGTCTCTGGATTTTACTCCAAGACTGAGGAACGTTTATCGACAGTGGCTACGAGCAGATGTTGAAGCAAGAGAAAACATTGACTGACTCCGGACTACTTTGCTGTTTTTAGAATAAACTGTGAGCCGTTAGGCTTCTCAAGCATCTGTTCTGTTTTTATGCTTAGTTGTTTTAAGGCTTTTATGCTCAGCTTGTGTATCAGAAGTAGTAATTTTATAAATAAAGTTTGAAAGACGGAGGGTTTCCCCCTTCTGACTCCTTAATGAAATGTTGGCTCGTTCCTCGACTTTGTTTGGATCCTGACATGGCAAAGGAATGTCGAACACTGGATTGCTTTGATAGAATGTGACCGGGTCTCATGGTGAGACTGCCTACGTATCCCTTTTCAAGGAATCAGGTCAGAACGTAGTTCAGGCCAGGGTTCACTCGTGTATTTTACCTCTCCTTTTACGCTCCAACTTTTGCCTAGCGCCGCCTTAACAGGTTTTCGGCCTAGCGAGCTTTCGACTTTTGCCTATTTATTTTTGCCTAGACCGCCTTCACAGGTTTTCGGTCTAGCAGGCTGCTCTAACTTTTGCTTGGAACCGCCCACCCTTGTGGTTTTCGGTCCAACGAGCATCTCTCAGGGGTAGAAGCGTTTGAGTTGATCCAGGTTGACCAAAGTGTTGAATTCGTTGCCGTCGAGATCGATGAGTTGAGCAGCACCCCCGGATAGGATGGTCTTGATAAGGAAAGGCCCGGATCGCTTTGGTCGAAACTTTCCGCGGGCGTCGAATACTGGAGCCCGTATCTCCTTTGTGACCATGTCTCCTTCGACCAAGCCCTTGGATTTCACCTTCTTGTCAAATGCTCGTGCAATTCGACGCTGGTAACCTTGAACATGATACAGGGCGCGGAGTCTCCTTTCATCAAATAACATCAGTTCAACAAATCTCCCGTTGAGCCATTCAGATTCTTCGAGACCGCTTTCGACCATGATCCTCAGAGAGGGAACCTCAAGTTCGATAGGAAGTACTGCTTCCATTCCGTAAACCAGGGAGAAAGGGGTTGCACCGATTGACGTTCGAATTGACGTCCTGTACCCCCATAGTGCTAGAGGGAGTTGCTCGTGCCAATCCCTTGCGGACTCAATAGTCTTCTTGATGATCACTTCAATGTTCTTGTTTGCTGCCTCGACTGCTCCATTTGTTTGTGGACGGTATGTTGTTGACCGGTGGATATCGATGCCGAATTCCTCGAAGAGATCCAGGACCCTTCCCTTGAAATGACTCCCATTGTCCGAGACGAACGCCTGAGGAACCCCGTAACGGTAGATGATGTTCTTTCGAATGAATTGAGCCACTTGAACCGTTGTCAGAGTTTTGTAAGATTCAGCCTCGACCCACTTAGTGAAGTAATCTATTACCACTAGTATGAACCTGTGACCATTGGAAGCAGGAGGCGAGATCATCCCAATAACGTCAATTCCCCACACCGAGAAAGGCCACGGCGAGGTCATGCCATGTAGCTTAGAGGGTGGAACATGCTGCAGGTTGGCGTGGATTTGACACTTGAAACAACGCCGCACGTAGTCGATGCATTGAGATTCCATTGTTGACCAGTAGTAGCCTTGCCTGAGGATCTTCCGTGCAAGCATGACTCCACTCATGTGGGGACCGCAGACTCCTTCGTGAATCTCTTCCATTATCCTTGTTGCTTCGGCCCCGTTGACACACAGCTTGTGCATTCCACAGTGAGATCTTCGATACAGTTTCCCTCCACAAATGATGTACTGAGCAGCCAGCCTTTGCAGAGCAACCCGGTCCTTCCTTGAAGCTTCAGCAGGGAACTCTCCTCGCTCGACAAAGTTCCAGATATCATGGTACCAGGGTAGGCCATCATCGACATCATCAATGGCGTTGACGTATTCATAAGCAGGCAAGTCCCTCTGTTCAATCACGATTGGTCGCATCCTGACTCCTACTGGAAGTTCGATCATTGAAGCCAAAGTTGCCAAAGCATCGGCGAACTGATTCTTCAAGCGTGGAATGTGGGTGAATGTCACCTTATTGAAGCGGGGAATCAGTTCTTCCAAATCTTGGTGATAAGGCTTCAACTTTTCCTCCCGGACTTTCCAGTCTCCATTAGCTTGAGAGATCACCAGGTTCGAATCCCCAATTATCACAAGCTTCTCGACTCCCAATGCAATAGCAGCTTCCATTCCGACGATGCAGGCCTCATACTCAGCTTGATTGTTGGTGACGTCGAAGTTCAATTTGAAAGCGAGCGGGATATGAGCCCCGGCGGGCGTAATGAGCAATATCCCAACTCCGAAACCTCTTTGATTAGCAGCCCCATCAAAATAGAGCGTCCACACTTCTTCGACAATTGTTAACAAATCCTCGTCCGGGAAATTGAAGTCCACGTCTTCAGGTCCGTCAATCGGGTGGTCGGCCAGGAATTCTGCCACAGCACGGCCCTTCACTGATTTCCTTGTGACATGTTGGAGATCGAACTCAGCCAGCAGAAGCAACCAACGTGCTAGCTTATGGGTGAGCGCCGGCTTCTCGAACAGATACTTGATAGGATCCATCCGAGAAATCAGCTTCACCGAATAGGCTAGCATGTAGTGTCTAAGCTTTTTGGTAGCCCAAACTAGCGCCCAACATGTCTTTTCCAGAGGGGTGTAACGTTCCTCACTCCCCACCATTTTCTTGCTCAGATAGTAAATGGCTTTCTCGACTCCGTTTTCTCCCTCCTGCGCCAGTAAACATCCCATAGACGTTGGTGTGACGGATAAATACAGGATCAAAGGTCGACCCGGTGTAGGCGGCATTAAGACTGGCGGATTCCTCAGATACGTCTTAATGGATTCGAAAGCAGCTTGGCACTTCTCTGTCCATTCGAAACGAACATCCTTTTTGAGCAAACGGAACAGTGGTTCGCAAGTCAGTGTGAGCTTGGCTATGAATCGGCTAATGAACTGAACCTTTCCCAAGAAGCTTCGCACCCCCTTTTCTGACCGTGGTGGTTCCATCTCGAGAATTGCTGTAATCTTAGAGGGATCGACCTCGATTCCCCTTGCGGTGATCAGGAACCCCAACATTTTGCCTGCTGTGACCCCAAATGTGCACTTTTGTGGATTAAGACGCACGTTGTATTTGCGGAGCCTCTCGAGAAACTGCCTGAGCGCTGGAATGAAGTCTTCCTTTTCCTTTGCCTTGACAATCATGTCGTCGACGTAGACCTCAACCGTTTTGTGGATCAGATCGTGTAGCAAAGTGGTCTGGGCCCGCTGGAAAGTGCAACCGGCGTTCTTAATCCAAACGGCATCATCACATAGCAGTAAGTACCCCACTTGGTGACGAAAGTAGTCTTTTCTTGATCCTCGGGTGCCACAAAGATCTGGTTGTATCCTGAGAATCCGTCGACAAAAGAGAGCAAGGCATGCCCCGCCGTGTTGTCCACGAGCACATCAATGTGAGGCAAGGGAAAACTATCTTTGGGGCTTGCTTTGTTCAAGTCCCTAAAGTCGACGCAGACTCGGATTCTCCCATCTTTCTTAGGAACTGGCACGATGTTAGCCACCCATTTCGGATATTCAGCAACCCTCAGGAATCCGGCGTCAATCTGCTTGGTGACTTCCTCTTTGATCTTTTCCACCCAATCTGGTCTCATTCGGCGGAGCTTCTGCTTGACTGGAACAGCCCCTGGAGCTAACGGAATTCGGTGCTGCACGATTTCAGGATCGATACCGGGCATGTCGTTGTGAGACCATGCGAAAACCTCGAAGTATTCTTTGAGCAGATCAATCAGCGCAGTGCGATCCTCGGGGGTCAGAGTTGAACCAATTTGCATCATTCGAGGGTTATCCTCGTCTTTCAAATTTATAGAAATTACTTCTTCTTTTAGAGGCTGAGCATGCCTTTCGTCTTCCTTTTCGATGAGGGAACGCAACTCAGCGGGAATGCTCCCATCGAAGTCTGTTCCTTCATCGTCGGGGTCGACACAGTTTATATATAATTCAGCAAAATAATCAGAAGCGGGGTCATTCATTTCATAAAACCCCGATGGGTTGCCAAGTACAGTTGACTCGAACTCAAAGTAAAAGCTATGACGTGGAGGGCCAAGAGGCACAAACTCCGACTCTGAGCTAAACCTAGACTGGACAGACTCTGTGTCAGACTCAGGCACATTGTCAATGCATGTCAAGCGTGGAGTGAAAAAGCAATTATTTAGGCTACCCTTAGCCTCCATGATGAGGGAGGTTGGATCTTTTGTGACGTCCGGAGAGTCGGGCCCAAGCATCAGCACTTCAGCCTCTTCTTCTTCACCAACCAAACCTACTTGAGAGAACAGCATCTCCAAGCTTTCTTGATCAACTGCCATGACCCAGTCTGTCTCTTCCTTGGCCCGGACCAGCTGCTTCTTGAACTCTGCCTCTGCCAGCTTGTCCTTGGCTATTTCTTCTTCATCATCGGACCAGGTGTCCGCAACAAAGATTTCGAAACCCGGCAGCCAAGTCCCAGTCTCTGGATCCCAAAATGGTTCTGGTTGACCCCCATACACGATGCTCCCACCTTCGCGGACGAAGTAGCTATCGGGATTACCATAGAGGGTTCGAAGTTTTCCCGCACCTTTCCCCCCTTTAGCCTTCTTAGCCGGAGGTGCGTACCCCAAGCCAGCTCGGCTTTCGGAAGAGGGAAAGACGGGGAACTCAGCGATCCCCTGCTGGTTGATCCCGAGTCCGAAACCAGGCATGTGGCCCATCTTCCTCATGATATCGA
The DNA here is from genome assembly GCA_020567845.1 of Rhododendron henanense subsp. lingbaoense. Taxonomy (NCBI): domain Eukaryota; kingdom Viridiplantae; phylum Streptophyta; class Magnoliopsida; order Ericales; family Ericaceae; genus Rhododendron; species Rhododendron henanense. The sequence goes on from CM036314.1 coordinate 26,139,622, forward strand.
TTGCGGTGGAGCTGACGTAGAAGTCCTTGTCCACTGCGATGGTGAGGACGGAACCTGCGGTGTCGAACGAGAAACCCCCAAAGTCAGAGTCTTCTTCTCCGTGTGCAGTCCCCAGGACGGGCTCATCTTCCTTGAGTGGGCGGATCCCAGAGTCTCCGCAGATGGTAAGGGTTCCGGTTGGCAGTGCTAGCATGACTTTTTGGTGCAGGGTTGAGGGAACCGCCATGATGTCGGACCTGTGCAACCACGGCCTTCCTAGCAATAGATTGAAAGTGGCAGGGATGTCAACCACATGAAATTCCACCTCCATTTCGAAACCCTCGGCATCGAGTTTGAGCATGATGGTGCCTTCCACCACACGGCGGGTGCTGTCATACGCCTTGACCGCCAGGTTAGACGGTGTGAAATCCTTCTTTGCAAGCCCTAGGCGGTAAGCAACCCTCAGCGGGCAGACGTTAATGGCAGAGCCATTATCAATGAGCACGGTTGGCACCCAGAGTCCATTGCACTTGACAGTAATGTGCAGTGGGCGATTGTGGTCAGTTCCTTCAACAGGCAGGTCCCGCTCAGTGAACGTAACGGAGTGTTTGGCAAGCAGTGGCAAGATAAGAGCGACCAGCGCTTCGGGGGTGATGTCGGTGGTTACTTTGAGTCGAGAGAGAGATGAAGACAGCTTGTCGCGGTGCTCTTTTGAGGATGCAACCAGACCCCAGACTGAGATGGCAGCAGGTATCTTCTCCAATTGCTTCTGAATCATGTCCTCCCCTGGGACCCCGCCAAGGATGTTTGGAGCAACCCTTTGGACAACTGGATTGGCGGTTTGCAACACGAGAGGATTGGATGAACTTCCTGCTTGTAAGTTAGAGGGCTGAAAGACTCGGCCACTCCTTGTAACATTGGCGACGTCCCACCAAGAGGTTGAATCGTTGAAGTCCCAGAAATCCGCAGGAACGTCCTCTATCTTGCGCTTCCCCTTATCGGTTGCTGCCACAGTTGCAGACGAGTCCTGTTCCGAAGCCAGATCCTGCTCCAAGTTCTGCATCACCAAGTCTTCCCAAAACAACGGATCCTGCGCTGCAGCTTCTTCAAATGGTACTCCCGGGTTGGTTACAAATGGCGTATCCCAGAAACCTGCATCGACCAAAGCGGAGTTGACTGTCCATACCTCATTACCCATTTTGATGTCCACTACCTTCTCTTCGTCCCAAAAGTCCGCGGGTAGCGGGTTCGTGTTAAGGTCAATGATTTCGTCGACTTCCCACAAATCGTCGGGCACAGCGTCTAAAGTCATGATGCTGCATTCGTCTCGAGATAGAGGCACGACGGGCAGCGGAAGCTCTTCGTCAATTATGTAGGAAGCCGGATCAAACTCTTCATCGGCCACCTGCTCTAGGGGTTCTTCTTGTTGGAAGTCTTCCTCATTGTAGAGTGCTTCGTAGTTGGGCAGGACTGCCTCTAGATCATAGTCGGCCGGGAACTGCCATGCTGGCTCGGGATCCCACAAGTACGGTTCTTCCTCCTCGGGAGGGGTAGGTTCAGCCTGATAGAATAACGTGCGTAGTGACAGGCCATCGAGCGGGTCGGACTGCACTGCAACCCACTCTTCTTCCAATTGGTCGAGCCATGCTTGATAAGCTTGCAGAGGTATAGGGAAACCCAGATGGTACTGTTCATTCCAGTCGTGGGCCAGTTCCGTCCATTCTCTCATCCTTTCTTCCATTTCCCAGCTGGCAGATACCATGTTGACGTCGAGTTCGGTCGGGAATACCACGACGGGCCTTGGGTGATCTTCTGAGGTTATATAGTCGGTGGGGTTAAATATGGTGGAGTTAGGGGAAGTTATGGTGGAGCTAAGGGATATCTGGCCAATTTGGTTATGGTGCTTCGGGAGGAAATTGGAGATGACGTTGGGTTTGGATGGTGGGTTAGGAAGGGTTCCATTATCCACCAAATCCTGTATCGCGTGACGGAGGCGATAACAAGAGTCGGTGTAATGGCCGGGCATTTGATGGTATGCGCAGAAGGCATTGGGGTTGTGGCTAGGTGGTGGATTTTGAGGGAGTGGAGTTGGAGTGAGAGGCCTGAGATGACCAGACTTGGCCAATTTCTCGAGGACAGCAGATAGGGGTGCTTCGAAGTTGGCGAAGACACGAGGTTGGTTGCGGTTTCGGGGTTTCTGTGGTGCTTGTACTTGGTTGACATCGGCTGTATGGTTAGAGCTGTGGGTTGTGGCAGTGTTGCTTGCAGTGGCAGCGTTGGCATAGTTGCTACCACTGAAGAGAGCAGTGCTGCTTCCGGTGTACACACGGGGCTTGGATTTCGATGTTGAGGAGGCAGGAGCAGCCTCGGTTCTTGGGATAACCCCGTTTTGGAGAGCTTCCTCTATGGCGAGACCGGAGTCGAAGAAGGTTTCCCAGTTTGCCCCTTGGACCAGCACAAGGTTCTTAGCAAAGTCCGGCTGCAGGTTACGAGAGATGATGCGAATCTTATCCTTTTCGCTGGGACGATCCCTCATTTTGGCTGCCTTGCTCTCCATCGCTGAATGAAGTCGGCAAAAGGCTCCTTTGCGCCCATCTTGGTTGATTCCAACTCTCGTGTGGTCATTTTAAGTTGGACGTTGTAGCTATATTGGGAGTTGAAAGCAGCCCCAATATCGACCCAGTTCTTCCTTTTGGAAAGGTCCAACGACAGAAACCATTGGAATGCAGGGCCAGTGAGAGTTTGAGGAAAGAGTTGAGCCATAGTTTCTTCCTCGATTCCGTGTAGTTTCATTGCACTGTGATATGCCAACAAGTGGGTCTTAGGATCCCCAGAGCCGTCAAACTTTACAAAATCAGGCATTTTAAACCTTTCAGGCAGCCTAGCATTAGGAAAAGGGCAAAGACGATCCATGTCTAAACCACCAGCACCTATCTTCTCGGCCTTGGAGACCGTTTCTTCGAGTTTGGCCATCTTGGCGATCAGCATGGCCATTTCTGGATTCGGAGCGGGGTTTTCTCCTTGACGGTCTTCTTCGACCACTAGTTCACGTTCTCCGCCACCTCCTCCAGCTGCAGCTGCCGGAGGGAGGCGTTCCTCAATTAAGGCACGGAGATTGGCCGTAGAGGCGTCGGCCTGATCGGCCCTTTCTTGCATAATGGCCAAATTGCGTTGAATGTCGGCGAGGACCTGGGCAAGAGTCGGAGTTTCAGCCATGTTGAGAGGTTCGGTCTTGGCTGGGACAAGCTGTCGAGGTGCAGGAGACGGAGTGAAAGGTGAGGCCTCTCCCAACAGAAAACAATCCGGAGCTTCCGTCGTGGCAGACCCAGAAACAGACCCTCCCAAATCTTCTCACAGACAGACCTGGCGGACGTTCTCAAGTAGGTTTGGCCCTTGATTCTGAATCTGTACGGTGCGATGGCTAGACAGTAAAGTAGAAGGGCTCAGTGACAGCCTGCAGCAATTTTATTTGAAAGAGAGAATGAAAAATGCTCAACGTCGTCGGTGTCCTCCTAGACTCTAGAACTAACAGACAAAACCGTTTTATGACAGCCGGACGCTGCCCAAGTCCTCGGATTTCTTTTCGACGGTGTACCTTGAAGGAATCGACGAACACTAAGAGATGTCGAAACAGCCTAAGTCTTTGACTATCCCGTTCTCGAAGTTTCAATGTTGGAATGGAACAACGTGGCGTCTACGACATGATACTGTAACCAAGAGGGCGTAAGCAGCACTGTGCCGGAGCCTTGAATGGTGTAAGTGTTTAGCACTTTTAACCTGGGTGGCGCGAGCATCATGTCATGTCTCCCGTTGTTCCTAGTTTTCTGTTTGAAACCTCGATTGAGTTTAGGCAAGGACTTAGAAAGTCTCGATTTCCCAAAGTCTCGTTGACCCAAGGAATTGGAAAGTTGATAACGTGCACCAGCAAGATGCACGACTCTTCATCGGTCCAGGCAGCGCCCTAGCAGGCATAAAACGGGTTTGAAAGAGAGAAACCCTAAAAGCCGCCCTAGCATGCTCCTACGCAGAACGGTATGGATGTATGTACAGGCATGCGATATGGAAAGCAGTAACACATAGACAGTTTATGGGGGTTAGATGCAAGTAATCCTACCCTGTGGGTTCCTGTCTTAGTTTTGAAAGGTTCTATTGCTTTGTACGCATGGCGAGGCTGGTTTTGGCTTAGAGGGGTTCCTCAGACTAGAGATGTTTTATACCTCCCATCGCAATGCGTGCAGCAGAGCAATGGTCAAACGGTAATACGTCTCATCATCGTCCAAGGTTGTTGGGCATTCGAGGACCCCGGGCTCCAGTAAACTGTGCCGGTTACCCAAAACACCTCAACGGGGCTGATAGAACACCGATGCAAATGAACGCGTGTCGAAAGAATGATCGAGAGAGAGAGAAATGAAAATGTTTGTTTCAAAAAAAACACCTTTTGAAGCTTGGCTCACTTCATTAATCGACACTTTGGAGAAAACTACACCAGTGAACAATAGCAAAGCCCCAGTGCGGAGTGGTCGGATGTAGAACCCCGTTACCATTCCGTTCTTCAGTAGCGCGAAGCGTACTGTTTTGACAGACTTTTGAAAATTGTTCATTCATGTATTAATTTCCAAATGTTGATTAATGTAATGGTCCCCAGCAGAGTCGCCACTGTGGGCACACGCCCCAAAAAATCCCGTGCTTTAAGCATAAAATTCCGGGTGCGCCCTTATCTCGCGGAAAGCGCGGCGAAGTGCTTCGCAGAACAGAGAGTCGCCACTCGGGTTTTGCGGTTTGTACCCAAGAAACCGTTCTTTTGAAAACGTTTGGACCACGTTTGTTTGATTTTGAAAAAGGCTTTTGTAGACTGGACCGTCGTCACCTTCGATCTTGAGGTTCGGGAGCCAGATTACGAGAGGGGAAGGGTTTTATGGCACCCCTCTCGCCCAGTCCGGAGACCGGTCTCTACTCAGGTGTTTTATAAAGCATTTGCATTTTCTCTCTTTATTTGATCATTCTTTTAACCAATTAGGGCGGGGGAACAGTTAATAGGGATTGAGACTGTAACAGATTGCATTTATGTACAAAAAATGTGGTAAAATGTTTATGGATGTTTGATGTTTGATCTATACAAGTATAATAGATTGAGAACAAGCTTTTGTGGACATTTTAAGCAGACTAGAACACACTGACTGCGAGATAGGGCACACAGGGACAAGCCTGCATGCACTGGCCAAGCCACTGCATGCAGTCATGACCTGCGTGCGCCACACCACAACTGGCGTGCGCCGGTAAGCCTAAGACCACAGCTTCTGTTGTCAACCCTCTGGGCTCTGGAAAGGACCAGTGCACACCCAGGACAAACCACGCAGTTTATAAAGGTTGCTAAACTATTACAGACAGGTTAATGGGCTTAAAAGCCTCCAAATAGACAGAAAACCCCTTAAACAGTGAGGGGAGGATGATCAAAGGCCTGGATGTAAGACCCATGCAAGGGCCAAGCCACTGGAATATAGACCACTAGCGCACGCCACTAAGGAAGGGCCGTACGCCAGTTGTTTCTTGGTTCCAATGCTTTGGCTTTGCACATTCTGGGTTCCGGAATAGGACCAGAGGGACCCAGAAGGCCAAACTAAGCAATAAACACAGTTAGCAAAGAAAGCAGTTCTAAGTACAGAAAGCTGTAAACTGGTTTTAACATGCAGCAGGGTGATCAAAGCTTAAATAATGCAAGAAAACAACGATCCATGATCCCCACACCAGTTTTGCACATACCACCATTACTGGCGTACGGCACTCGTTACTGGCGTGCGCCACTTAACGTTGTATACGGTTTTGAAACCTTGCTAGCATTAGGGCCAGGACTGGTATAGATTACCAGCCTTGACCCTGCCAGCCCCCCTCAGGGGTCAGAACAGAAAGCAGGAGCAAGAGGTATTATACATTTGCTTGTGAGTTTGAGAAGATGGTTTGAGTCTTGAGCTTGAAAAGGATGGATGAAGGATGAGTAGTGAGGTTTATAGACTGTGAGGAGTGTTTCCCCTTGCTTGCTCTTTCTATGGAAGAGAAAGGAAGCAAAGAAAAATCAATGGGAAGGAGACAAAGAGGCTTGAAGTCTTTATGGAGCTAACCCTTTCTTAATGATGCCAACCCTTTGCAAATGAATGAAAATGGGGTATTTATGGAGGAGAGAAAGGCTGATCAGCCAGCCCTTAGGGGCTGTTTGGGTGGTTTTTGCTTTGGAGGAAGCTCCTATGCATTTAATGCATGGGACTTGGCTTGATGGAAGGTGTAGGAGAGAGAGGGGAACAGTTTCTGGCCGAAGCAATGATCAGGAGACTGCCAGCTGACGTCAGGCGGCTACAGAAGCTCCCGCCCATCTGGCTGAAAAAGTTTGATTTGATTGGTACTGACTGGCGTGCGCTTCTTGTTGAGTGGCGTGCGCCAGAGAGTGGTAAGGACTGACACGTGGCGGTGTTTCCTGCGCACGCTAGTCCACCACCAGCGTACTCCAGCAGGGTTTTGTTGAGGCCGTTTGGTTCTGGCTTGAGGGTTCGACAAGGGTTTGAAACGGGTTCGGACGAGGTTCGGGACGCTCAGAGCTCAAACTCATTCACAAACTCGGTATGTTCTTGACCTTAATCATCATCGGGGAATCAAAGACCGTAAGTAAACTAATCTGGACCGTCCAGAATAGGGTGTCTACACAAACCATAGATCCGCAAAATAGTTTTTTATATTTTCTGAATCTCTGAAAAGTGATTTACGAGATCCTATTGTTCATCTTATCACGTAAAACAATGTTAAAAGCTTTTTGAAATGTTAAAAGATTTAATAAAGTAAAAAAATGACTTTTAACATGAAACTTGATTCTGGAATGTACCCGCACAGAAAAGTAACAAGCAGACTAAACAGAACAATACAAGAAGGAATATGTACAAGAAATGAAATAACAAGCGGAGTAATACGCTACGCCGTGCGGAGTCGTAAAACGCCGCACGATGTAGCGTATCCAGTGCGAAAACTGTTTTTTGAATATAAAGCTCGTTTGAGACCCAAACTCGGTATAGAAAGACCGAGAAGGGCCTCGATCGGCTCCCCTCAAAGCTAAATGTGGTTTAGCCCAAGGAAACTTGATTTATACCTTTTGATTGAAGCTTGGATGTGCTTGAAGATGGAGAGTGGAGGTTGATTTGGATTGAGTTTTGAGAGACTTGTGAGTAATGAGTGTAGAGAGAGAGAGAGAGGAATCAATTTGAGATTGATTTTGTAATAGACTAGCTTATGGGTTGATGTAAAGAGAGAAAGAGGTGTGTATAGTGGTGATGGGTGTAAGGAGTTGTAGAGAGAGAATCAAGGGGGTCTTTTTAGAGAGAGAGAGTGAGAGTCTAGAAAATGGCAGAGTAACTTTACTTGGAGTTGAAGGGGTACTTCTCAACTAGGGGGGGGGGGGGGGGGGGGGGGGGGGGGGGTGTATTTATAGGCAAAAAGATACTTGGAGTGCACCCAAAGGATTAAAAAAATGTGAAAAATATGTTCTGGCCAATCTGCTGACGCGCATGGGAATCTGTCAAACGCTCCTCTTGAAAGCTGTGCAGTGGAGTGATTTTTGAATTTTTCTGAAATGCCGTGCGGTATTCCGAGACAGCACAGCGCACCAAACTTCGCGGGGGCGCCCCGGACACTCCCGAACTCGGATTTGGGCGCGGTTCGAAGCGTTGGAAAGCTTGTCGAGTCCTCTTTCTAACCCAATTAGTTTCACTCAAAGGTATTTTATACATTGAAATATGTGCCCATTTTACCCTCAGTGTGTCATGAAAAAAGTTATTTTTGACAAAGCAAACGCATCTTTCTCTTTTGCAATTGAACCGAGAGCCACCCTATATGTTTAAAATGAAATTTTCTTGAGGTTAGGGAAGGAGTAAGAAAGGAGCAACAATCCAAGCCTTGAAGGTATATTTTTCCTTATTTCATCATCGGGGAAACTTAAAGATTATTCGGAGACCCAGATTGGGGTGTCTACACTTTCTTGTTGGATTGAGATCATCCGATGATGAGCTCTCTGGACTGGTCTGTGGGCTTTGATTTGGACTTGGGTCTGGAGTCAAAGTTTCTTGCTCATGAAGGAATTGTCCTCCCACTTCCACGCAGCTGTTTCATCAAATATCACATCTCGAGAAACCATGAATTTATTTGTGTTTGGGTTATAGAGACGATAACCCTTGGACTCGTCACTATATCCGATGAAAATATATTTCTCCCTTTTTTCGTCAAATTTTTCCCTTTTTTCTGAGGGAACTAATGCATATGCAATGCATCCGAAAATCTTTAGGAAATTTACCTGTGGTTTCTCTTTGTTCCACGCCTCATATGGTGTTTTGTTTTGAACCGCCTTAGTGGGAGAACAGTTGAGGATGAAAACAGCAGTATTGACAGCTTCGGCCTAGAATGTATTAGGAAGCCCTTTTCCTTTGAGCATGCTTCGTGCCATCTCTGCAATTGTCCGATTCTTCCGTTCTACCACTCCATTTTGTTGAGGTGTTTTTCGGATTGTAAGTTGCCTCTTGATTCCTTTTTCCTTGCAATAGTCTATGAATGGAGTGTAGATGAATTCGCCACCACGATCTGTCCGAAGTGTCTTTATTTGTCTTCCGCTTTGTCTCTCCACCAAGGCTTGAAATTTGAGGAATACAGAGAAAGCTTCTGATTTTTTGTCAAGGATGTATAGCCACATCATCCTTGTATAGTCATCAACAAAGAGGAGAAAATATCTTTTTCCACCAAGAGATGGTGTTCTGGTAGGGCCAAAAATATCAGAATGCACCAATTCCAAAGGCGCTTTTGCTCTCCAAGCGAACTTTGAAAATGGGAGTCTATGCATTTTTCCATATATACATCCCTCACAAACTTTATCAATTTTATCAATAGTTGGTTGCCCTTTCACCATATTTTTCTCCTTTAGCAATTTCATGCCCTTGTAATTTAAGTGGCCATATCTTATATGCCACAAATATGAGTCATCAATTTTTTCTCCTTTAAGGGCAAAATTTTCATTAAGTGGCATTATTAATGGAAAAACTTTATTTGGAGTCATTTTGACTTTTGCCACTTTAAAATTTTTCTTTTTGTCAATGATGGTGCACTCATCATTATCAAAGTTAAGTGCATAACCTTTTTGCAGTAGTTGCCCCACGCTTAATAAGTTGAGTAAGCCCAGGAACATAAAGGACATCTGAAATTAATTTTTTGTTACCTCCCTTTGTGTAGACAGCAATAACTCCTTTTCTTTTCACATTTTGCAGCTTCCCATCTCCCAGCTTTACTTGTGAAGAGATTTTATCATCAAGCTGCACGAACTTTTCACGATCGCCTGTCATATGATTACTGCATCCACTATCCACTATCCAGATACCAAATGTTATCTGACTGTTGTTGAGCATTCATGCAAGAGAATAGGTGTTCAGCTTCATTTTCTTCTGAAAAAATAGCTTTATTTTTTTTCTTGATTGAACCAGCAATCTCGATCAGAATGATTAGAAACCTTGCATCTCTTGCATTTAAATCTGCAATCTTTGGATGCATGATTAGATTTTTTTGCAAATAATGCAAGAAGAGTTAGAGTTACCGCCATTAGGCTTCCTCTGATTGTCGTATCCTTTTCCTTTGTTCCGGGCTTGAAATGCATTTTGGCCTCCACGTCTATTTCCGTTCATGCCTCCTCCTCGAGATGAGCCCTTCTCTTGACCTTTTTGGATTTTTCCTCCAAAATTGATTTTGCTTTGAAATGCTTGCTCCAAGGATTGATTTGTGAACCTACTCATTCTTTGTTCATGGGCCTCGAGAGAACTCATTAGTTCATGTCGAGTAAGTTTAGACAAATCCTTGGATTCTTCTATAGCAGCTACAACATGATCAAACTTTGGAGGCAAACTCCTAAGAACCTTTTCAACGATTCTTTTATCCGGAAGGGTATCTTCATAACTTCGAATTTGATTGATAATTCCAACAATTCGGGAAAAGAACGTTTGATTGGATTCATTTTCCTTCATTGCTAGATTATCAAAGTCTCTCCATAGTGTTTGAAGTTTAATGGAGATAACCTTATCATAACCTTGATATTCAATTTTTAATGTGTCCCATGCTTCTTTTGAAGTTTTAGCACCCATAATTCTTGGAAAGATAGATTTGCTTACCCCACGTTGAATGTTGAGGAGAGCCAAAGCATCTCTCTTCTTGTTCTCCTTGAACTTCTTCTTCCTTGCTTCTGTCCAAGTTGCTTCTTCTTTGGCATTTGCCGGTGCCTCGTATCCGCTTTCAACAAGATCCCACAATTCTTGTGAGACAAATAAAGTTTGCATTTGGATGCTCCAATAGTCATAGTTCTCCCCCTCAAATATCGGGATGAGATTTTGTGCATAGTTGAAAGTGGAAGAGTTGGTCTCCATGGTGGATAAAAGAAGGACAGGGATGGATCGGTTACTGCTCTGATACCAAAATTGTTGGGGTGGTTAGTTATATTTTGAATGAAATTGGACAAGGGAAGTAGGTTGTAAAGAAATGAAGGGATGGTTGATGCAAATAGTACAAAAGAGTCAAGGTTTTGAGCTTTCATTCATACATGGAAAAGTACACCAGAGTTGCTTCACCAACCCTTTTCTTCTAGAAAAATCTAGTTTAGCACATGTGGTTAATTACATGAAAGATCTTTTATCTTCTAGAATTTTCTAATTCTATCATGTGCATAAATACAAATAACTTCTACACACTTCTTATTATTTTAAACTTAGATACTTATTCTACACTATTCTAAAAGATTACAAATTACATTTTCCAACAGAATGAAGCTGATTGGGTCATCATTTGGAAGGTGGCTAAATATGGTAAGTTTTTGGTTAATCACTATAACTTCCTCAAGGAGTCTACTTGTGCTTTTAAGCACACAATACAAAATGGAATATTGCTTGTGGCAAAGTTTTGTCCCTTTTGGAGATTTTCTTGGTGTTGATGATTTTCTTGTGGTTTATCATCCTTATATTGTAGATTTTGTCAACAACTTGAAAATTGATTTTGTTTGGGCTATGCATTTGGTGGAACTCAAGTTTTTAAAATGAATTCAGCAATTGCTTTACTCAAAGTACTTTTTCTTGTGGCATGGTCGAGTTCAATTCTTGGTAAAGAGTGTAGCTTGGAGTGCTCTGTTTCTTCTAATAGTTATTAATGGCGTGCTTAATATCTGTACATATGTGTTTTCTTTCTTTCTTTGTCGTGTTTTGTTTCGTATGCATGTTTTGTGTTATGTTTAATTTTGTTATGTTTTAGCATGATTGTTGGTTATGTTTTTCTTGTTTTGAATAAAGTCTTGGAGATGTTTCACATGAAAAGATTTCACCAACGTGTTAGTGTAAAAAGGGCTTTCATTAGTTCTTCTTGGTAATAGTTTATCGTTAATGATCCATGCTCTCCGAATAGGCCCCTATCGGTGGCAACTTAGGTCTATGGGTGAGGTGTGATATTGCCTGGAGTGCACGCTAGGTTGTATCTTATCTTGCTTTGTTTTGATCGTAGGGGACGCTGAACTTCATTGTTTGGCGAGGTCGAGCGATAAATTTTATTACAGGCACTAGCATAACAAATTCTCAACGGTCTAGTATAGCCACCCATTGCTTACCCCACCGGTAAGGGATGGGAAGAAAAGTATGACTCGTTTGATCGCGTGATGATCGGGTGGTGCATTGCATTTTGTGTTGCATTTTTCAAATCATTTTGCATGATCTTTTGTGTTTTTCTTTGTTTTCTGTTTTTATTTTGGTTTGGTTTGAAGCCGGATAACACGGGCCGGTGTTATTAATGTCATTTGTTTTGTGGAAAGTCTTTCTCTTAAGTCTTCTGCAGGGTTTATTTGCTACCACACTAGCCTTGGTAGTTTGGGTCTAAAGCCGGGGTGAGTGAGGCATTCAGGAGCCCTAAGCATGGGTGCGGCTAAGCGCCGCGGTTATTAGTCCGATAAAGCTTTGGATATGGCCCAGTGTGACTAGCTTTGGTTTCGAGTGGGCAAAACCGAAAGAGTAAACCCTGGAAGCATCTATACAGACTGGAGCAAGCAATTGACATGAAATCCTCCTACTTGGTCGAGGTATTTAGGGGTTGACATTCCCCTTGGACGGTACATTCGCGCACTCTTTCCTTCCTTCGCTCTTGTTCCTAATGCTATGAGGGCATAGCATCGCTTTAAGTTGGGGGAGGGGTTAGCTTATGTGCTATTTGTTTGCAAGTTGCTAGATTTTGTGAAATTTCTTGAAATTTGAAAATTTAAAAACAATAGAAATTGAAAAATCCAAAAAAAATGAGAAAATTGAAATTTTCAAAAATAAATAAAGGTTTTTAACTTGCAATTCTTTCCTTTTGTCATGTTTTTAGCCCTTTTTCGTGACTTGTTGCATGCTCAATAATTGTTAGTTGGCAAGAGTTCGTAGCAATCCTAAGAATTTGGTGCTTCTCAATTTGCATGATTGGTTAAGGATTGAACGGTTAGGTTTTGAGTTAAGTTTTTGAGCAAGTTTTGGCCATATCCCCACCTTTTCAATTCAATAAAATGTTCGTAGTTAGGTGAATAATCGCATGTCTATCTCTAGTTGTGTTTGAATGTCAATTTTCAATCATTTTGGAATCTAAAGCGCACTTAAGAGAAGATACAAGGCATTCTTTGCATGATCATACCACACACGAGTCCCCTTGTCCTGTTTTGCAACCTGTCTTTTGCCCGTTTCTTGCTTTAACCTAGGCGACCGGTTGTTCGGAGGGTTGTGGGAAGTGATTTGATTGTTCTAAAGGTGTGTCGGGGGTGTTATTTGAATTGATTGGAAGTTCTGGGGACCGAATTGAAGAAAGGGGAAAATTTCTGAGCTAAAGCCTTCGGCATCGATGGCAACCATTTTACCCATCGGTGCCGAGACCCTATCGGTCAAAGCAGTCAACAAGGTAACCTCTTCGGCATCGATGGCATTGGTTCTTCCCAGCGGTACCGAGAGAGTTCAGCGTGGCACTTAAACAGCTCGGCATCGATGGCAGAGGTTTTACCCATCGGTGCCGAGGCCTTATCAGGGAATAACAGGAGATTGTGCAAAACCAAACTTCTGAACCTTGATTTCCCAAACTTCTGAACCCTCCTCCTCTCCTTTCAACAGCCGACTCTCTCTCCTCTCTTTCCTCCATTGTTGCTCAAAACCCTAGCCCCAAACCTCCATTAAACCACCAAAAAACTCCATATTCTTCCATAAATCCTTCAAATCCTCCATCAACTTCAACAACATTCAAGTTTTCTCCATCAATTTTGGGATTTTCAGTCCAAAAAGAGGTAAACCCGTCTCCCCTCTTTCAAATCCGAATTTTTTCCATTTTTCCACCAAAAATCCTTTCTTTTTCCTATTTTCCACATATATATCCAACCCCCACCATATCCTAACCTACATTCACCAATTTTCACCGAAAAAATCAGATCCCTAAAAACCCTACCCTCAAAAATCCGAAAATACCAAAATCCCAAAAATAAACCCCAAACCCTTTTAGCTTTCCAATGCCGAAGATCAAACAAACCGCACACCGGGCTTCTTTTTCGCAGTGAGAGATTGTGGAGGAGGAGGATGATTTTGTGGATGAGGAGGCTGAAATTCAAACGGAGGAGGCCTCGGGCTCTCGCACTAGAAAGAAGAGGCGTACAAAGGCTGAGATGGCAGAGGAGAAAGGGAGAGAATGGGAGGGCAGTTTTGGGGGCAGAAAGTTCAAAAACGAGCGTCAAGTGGATGCGAACAAATTCAGACCGGATCATTTGGGCGTTAGATGCATCATCCACAAAGCTTTGAAATTTTGGACTGAGCAATTGCATGGTTATAATAAGAATACTGTTATAGATTTTTATAAGTATATGCAAGTGCCTGAGGGAGATTGGGAAAATGACCCTGCTGTTAGAATTGTGTCTCGGGTGGCTGGTATTGATGTTGAGATTACCCCCGATGATATTGCTAAGTATTTAGACATTCAACGCCCCCCTCCTGAATTTGTGAATTACCCTATGAAGGGTGTGTCAATTGATTCGCAAGTGGTGAGTAATGCTCTTTATGTTGACCCTTCGAAAGCTTCGGATCCCCATGTGCCTAGAAATTTAAAAGGGAATGTTAGGTTTTTGAACAAAGTCATCCACTTTAACTTATACCCTCGAGGTTCGGATCATAGGCCAAGTAGGAAAAGTGGAGAACTCATGTTTGCTTTCTTGACTGATGAATTGGTAGTAGATTGGCCCATGTTTATCTTCACACAGTTGAGAGATTTCAGGGTTAACACATTGATCACTGCCAACATACCATTCCCTTGTATGATCACTAGCTTGTGTTGGGGACAAGGAGTCAGGGGTTGGGGTTATGAGAACTTGGAAGAATTGTCTCCAGGGCCATTTGATGAAGCCTTTGATACGAAGAGCTCTTCTCAAACTCACTCCGCTAAGGGCAAGCAGGTAAAGGGGGGGGAGGGGGGGGGGGGGGGGATTACTTGACTTCAATGCCATCCAAAAGGGAAAAGCAGTCATCCTGGATCAAGAAGCTGTTCAGTCAAGTGCTTGCTCTCATGAACTGTCACAAGAAGGATAAGGTTGAAAGAAGAATGACGATGAGGGAGCAAGGGAGGCAAAGAAAGGAGATAGCATGGCAGACTGCTATTTTGGAACAGCAATCCGGGATGAAGTATGTTCCCGAGCCCGTTGAGGAGGGAGAGATCAGTGATGATTTTGCTGGGTATGAGAGTGAGGAACAGGAGGATTGATGGACTCGTGCGATGACTTGTGTGGTTGGTGTAGAGAGTCGGTGGCTAGAAATCCCTTTACTTGGTCAGGGTCTAGGTTGGTTGACATGCCGACCACTCTATCTTTTTCTTTTGTCTTTTGCATTTTCATTTTGTAGCTTAGTATTGCACATTAGTATATAGTAGTTGGTTGATTTGAGTTTAGCCGGTTTGGCTTTAACTTGGTTGATTTTACTTGTTGGCGGCGGTCATTTGGGTAGAGGACCAAGCTAGAAATAGACCGTCGCCCATTTCTGTGCTAACCTTTTCTTGGAAACCAAGGTCATTAAAAGCTTAATAAGTCCTTAGTGGATCTTTTGCGCATTTAGATTCCTTAATGATTGACTGTCTGATATTTGCATAATTAGTTGAATAGCTTGCTTTCCTTTCGTTATCCAATAATCATCTATTAGTTTGTAAATTCTGTTGAATAAAGTGCTGTAGTTGTTTGAGGCATAGTATTTCTTGTTTCACTATTGCCTGTTTATCCAGCACTCTTCGGTGGATATGGTTTAGACTGAATTCGCAAGGTGTCATGTCCCGTATCCTCTCTTTGTTCGAGGACACAAACCTCTTTAGCTTGCTCTTAGACTTGCTTGATACTTAGCTTGTTTAGTTGGAAACTGAAATTGTGAATTGTAGAAATGAAATAAAAAACCGGATTGTTGAACTCTTGCTAGTTTACAATGTTGAGCATGTTCTAAGTTGTGATAGCAGATGAATTGCAAAGTTTTTAGTTTTCAAGTTTTAGTGTTTTATTTTGCTAGGGACTAGCAAACCTCTAGTTGGGGGGTGTGATAAGCACCCGAGAATGTAATAAAGGGTGCGCTAGTAGTTAGTCTTAGTTTATTTCTTCGCCTAATTAGTTGCTTTTAATTGTTTTTGCTTGTAGAGTATGCTAGTCTTGTTTTGTAGGTAAATCACCAAATAAAGGGGTTTGTAGAGCCAAAGACGACCCGACGCCAAGGCGCGGCCCGATGGCTCGAGCAAACCAAAGCAAGGGAGGCCAAAGCAGCAAGTGGCCCGAGCAATGGCAAGGCGAAGCATCAAGGCGTGACCCGTTGCAAGGTGGCCCGAGCAATGGCCAAGCCAAAGAGAGGTAGGCAGCCAAGGCCAAGGCCAAGGCAAGGCATGAGCGAGCAGTGGCCCGAGCAATGGGCAAGGCAAGGCCCAGCCCGAGCAAGACAAGCATTTGAAGCACTAAGCATCTCGGCATCGATGGCAAGAATCTCTGCCATCGGTACCGAGCCCTTATCTCAGCCAGCAGTCTTAACCATCTAGGCATCGATGGCAAGCCCATAGCCAGCGGTACCGAACCCCTTAGCAGCATTTTAAGGGCTTTGCCATCGGTACTGAGGGCTTATGGGGGAAATTATTGGATCTTTTGAGGAATATTCCGTGCGCGCACTTGGGGGCTATAAATACCCTGTGATGTGTCATTGTACAGTGAGCTTTTTTTTTAGAAACACGTAGAAAATTAGATTTGTACTCGTTTTTAGATCTAGACTTAGATTTCAAATTGTTCTTCGTGTTCTTGAGTGTTCTTAATTTCCAGCCTTTAATTTCTGCATTTTCAACTCTTGTAAGTTAATTTTTGCTACTCTCTCCTTAATTAAAGTTGTTTATTTTCTCTCGATCTATCTATTCATCTAGTTTATTTCTAGTGTTGTGTTTTCAATATGCTTAGTAGATTTTTGCTTGCTCTTATCTTCATAGATATGTGTGAGTAGTTTTCATAAGGTTGGGTCATGGGGTGACTAGCACCCCATGGCTTGAGTAAAAATTGCATTTTTCACCAAAAAGTTTGCAACTTTGTTTTGGAAATTGATGTGGGGCTTGGATTTGTTTGTCAAATTGCCGAGGTGTTAACCTCTTTGATCATGTGTAGGTAAGAGCATCGCCTACTTACCACACATGATGCTTGGAGCTCTGTCGCTCGAGGTGTTTGCTAAATAAATTCTATAGCTAGCTTGATTTTCGAACCATCTTATCTTCCGGGTTAAACCGTGTATTCGGGTGAAAATGTAGTTTAGCTTGAGTCGTGGGTGTTGATTGTTCCTAGACCTAACCTGCTTTTTTAATCTAGTTTATTCTCATTTAATTTAGCCGTTTTTACTTTCCACCGCATACGTAAAACTAAGTTGGCTGACTAAAAGCCGAAAGCCCGTACTTGCATCTACAATCCATCAAGCCGTATTAGTTATCTCTGTGGGTACGATCCCGGACTTCCGGATTTATTATGCTTCAATTGGACGCTTATACCTTACGCTTGGGGTGACCTCTTTTGGATACATTGAGCAAACGAAGCACTGAGATAGGTGGGTTCATCATGAGACGTGGCGGATATGCGTGGTCCGGACTCTGCGCTCCTTTGGCTATAAAAGATGGGATTCCCCTCGAGAAGGAGGTAACACTTTCCTAAACCCTAAACTACGCTTCGATATCTCTTCCCCTTTGACTGACTAGAGCGTCGGAGTGCCTACCCTGGACCACCACGCTCCGGGCTTGGGCACTAACGCGGTTGTTTCGTGTGCAGGGCTAACCCACCTTCGTGCAAGCCCCAATAATCCCAACCACAAGGTCCGATCGGAGAAAGCGTGCCACCACAATTGGCGACTCTACTGGGGATAGAGTAACAAACACATCTTGTGGTGAAGCTTTCTTCTTGCCATTCTTCTTTTATCCCAGTTCAGGATGACTGGCACAGACAGACGACTTCTCGATCTCGCGCATTTCGATTCAAACCCCCTGGGTCACCACTCCTCCCAGCGGACGGGGTTAGGGTTGACGGCATCCCCACTGGGGGACTCGGAGACTCCAGGGTGGCGGGTTCAATCATCCCTGGCCCTAGTAGCCAGGCTATAGGAACGGCGTCGTTCCACATAGATGGTGTGAACCGCTCGGCAGCTAGTCTCACGGTCCCTCCTCCCCCGCCGGAGCTCCCGGTGAGCATGGTAGAGGAGCTATTGCGACTGAGGACACAAGTACAAGAGCTCCAGGCCCATCAAAGGGTCCCACTCGTCTCCAGGTCGCGGGAGCGGCGACGGAGAAGGAATGACTGACGCTGTTAGGGCCTCCGCCTTTACAAGGCTCGGCCCACTGTGTCGCATCGACGCTAGTGGCCACGTCCATCTGGAACCGAGGTACCGAACCGGACAACGAAGCGATGCGTCCGGAAACGGCCATATTCGCCGAGCTCTGTTTCCAAAAACAAGCGCCACGGCGTCAAGCGCTCATTCAAGATCACGAGGGAGGCGAGACCAGACAGAAGGAATCCCTCGGATTGGCGACGGAAGGAACGGCGCAGGAGATCCCCTTGATCTTCCTGTTGGGTCGCAAGACCACCAGGACAACCGGGGAATGAGTAGGTCTTTGGGACGGTGGTACGAAGATCAGGAAAGGGAAACGGCCACTCGGCTTCGACAGCGGTCACCGGGCCACTCTACCAGTCGCTCCCAGCACCGACCAAGGCAGTCTGACCAAGGTCACCACCGGCGATTGCCGGGTCGATCTGCCGGACGGTCCAGACCCCAAGAGGAGGACAGCCAGGGGTTGCTGCCGGAGGAGAGGTGCGAGATCAGTACCGGCGGCGGGGCTTTGACAGTAGTAAATACTCGCACCGGTGAAAGAACCACTTACCGGGCCGCCCAGCATCAGGAAGTACCCCCGGAGAGGGGGAACGGGAGGGCCTCGGGATCGAAGTGGCGAACCCCCGAGCCAAGCATCGGCGGCCGGGGGGTTCGGACACCGCCGACCCATAAGCGGTCCAGGGATGACGCTCGAGAGAAAAATATCACGCCTTCGGCGGTCGTTCCGCCGAAGGAAATGGCTGCAGCAACCTCGGTAAAGAGCGCCTCCCCCTTTTCCAAGGCCATAGCTGATGAGGTTCCCCCTTCCCATTTCAAGGTCCCGAAGTTCAGCGTATACAATGCAAAGTTGGATGCACCGACCCATGTGCAGCAATTCAGGTCCATGGCTGCGCTCTGCGGATTGAGCGAGGCAATGATGTGCCGAACATTCTCGTTGAGCCTGTCGGACACTGCCATGCTGTGGCATACGCAGTTAAAATCAGGGTTAATAAGCAGCTTCGGCGAGTTGGAGCGTTCGTTCACGGCGCGGTTTGTGGCAAGTAATAGGAGACCAAAGACAATAGAAGCCTTAACGGACCTTCGGCGGAAGACTGGCGAGTCCTTGAAGGATTACTCTGAGCGCTTCTATAATGTATACAATATGGTTGAGAGTTGTGACCAAAAGACGGCAGCTACATCGTTTAAGCGTGGACTGGATAAAAATTCTGACCTGTCCAAAGAATTGATGCTACGGCCGCCGAACGATATGTCAGACCTCATGCACACCGTTTCCCAGTACATAGAACTTGAGGAGTACATCGGTGGTTCCGATGTTGCACCGGTAGCCGAGCAGGGTAAAATGGCGACGAACGAGGCGAAGAAGCAGGTTAATGTGGTATCCAAGAAAGAAGGCGCAGGGTTCGGCGGAAACAAGGAAAGCGGAAAGACATGGAATCGCCCGTCGAGTGATGGACGGGATCACCTTGCCATCACGACCTACTTCAAAGAGCCAATCTTCCGTGTAATCCGAGAATGCGGACGGCTCCCTGGTTTCCAATGGCCAACAGGGGCGGCGGAGAAGTTGGGAACTGCCGATGGCCGGGAACCAAACCAGAGGGTGTATTGTTCATTCCATGACGAGCAGGGGCACTACACGACGGCATGCCAGCCGTTCAAGATTTACCTTGAAGAACTGGTCCAGCAGGGGAGGATGGACCGGTGGATCGATCGCACCAAGTCACCAAATGCGGGAATCCAGCCGAGAGCCCAAAATCTGGACGGCGTGGTACAGTGCATCCACGGGCCAATAAGCCAAGCTCGGGTCACCGAGCTCCGAGAGCAGCTGTATCAGCCTCACCCGTCTGAGGTGATGACGATTCAACCCTCATTAAAGCGGAAGATGGATGCTCGTCACACATGGGAGATCACTTTCACCGAGCGAGATTTGGAGGGGTTGTCCTTGCCCCACAATGATGCTTTGGTCCTCTCTTTACCTATTCAGTGGAAGATGGTTCGTCGGGTGCTGGTCGATCAGGGTAGCTCGGCGGAGATCCTTTTTTATTCGGCATTCAGGGCTCTTGGTCTCTCAAAGGATCAATTGACCCCTGTGGACGCCCCTTTGATTGGCTTTATAGGGATTCCGGTTTACCCGCTCGGCATGACCGTACTTCCGGTATATGCTGGCTCGGTGCAGCTAGAAGTGGAATTCATTGTGGTCAGTTCGCCGAGCCCATATAACGCGATCCTGGGACGAAATTGGCTGCATGGCATGAGGGCTGTGGCATCCACACTTCACCAATGTGTCCGATTCATTGGAGAATCTGGGAGACATGAGACTATCAGGGGTGATCAGGTGGCCTCCAAGAAGTGTTTCGTTAACTCTGTTCGCGGGAGTGGAAAAGCAAAGGAGGTGCAATGCATAGAGGTCCCCGAGTTGCTGGATGAGACCATCCCCGGCGAAGGGATGAAAGAGGCGCTGCAAGGGCCTGACGAAGTTGGAAGACCGGCAAGCGATAGGGCCGTGGAAGACTTAGTCCGGATTGCGGTCAATGAGGATGGGACCCGCTCTTTTCTTGTTGGCTCGGCCCTTGATGATGCCGAGAAAGCGCAGATGGTCGAGTTCCTCAAAGAAAATATAGAAGTCTTTGCTTGGACTCCATATGAAATGCCAGGTGTTAGCCCTGATGTGATAAAACATTCGTTGAACGTTGATCCGGCTAGGATGCCCGTTGTGCAGAAGCCGCGACGATCCTCGGCCCTACACGCCGATGCAATCAATGAAGAGGTAGAACGCCTCCTTGACGCCGGAGCAATTCGGGAAGTCCAGTATCCGACATGGTTAGCAAATCCAGTAGTGGTCCGGAAGAAGAACGACAAATGGCGCATCTGCGTCGACTTCACCGATCTAAATGACGCGTGCCCAAAGGACTGCTACCCTTGTCCATGGATCAATCAGTTGGTGGATGCTACCGCCGGATACGCTCGGCTGAGCTTTATGGACGCGTACAGGGGGTACCACTAAGTTGCTATGGATGAGGAGGATCAGGAGAAGACGGCATTCATCACTCCCAGTGGCACCTACTGTTACCTAGTGATGCCGTTTGGCTTAAAGAACGCTGGGGCTACGTTTCAGCGTATGATAGCCCTGTTGTTCAAAGGGATACTCGGTAGAATAATGGAGGCATACATTGACGATATGGTTACCAAGAGTATGGACGCAGCCGATCATCTTCTCCACCTCGGCGAAATTTTTGACGTCCTCAAAAGGTTTGGCTTGAAGCTGAATGCCGAAAAGTGTGCATTCGGCGTTGGCTCTGGCAAGTTCCTTGGACATTTAGTACTCGCCAAGGAATTGAGGCCGACCCAAGTCAGATCAAGGCCATACAAGAAATCAGGGCTCCGGCCACGGTGAGAGAGGTTCAGCGTCTCGCCGGTATGGCTGCCGCCCTTAACCGCTTCATCATCAAGTCCTCGGATGTTTGCCGGCCATTCTTGCAGTCAATAAAGGGCAATAGCCGAAGGAGCTTTGTGTGGACGCCGGATTGCGATAACGCTCTCGTCAAGCTAAAGAGATGTTTGTCCCAAGCTCCTTTGCTGGTTGTGCCCAAGGAAGGGGATGAGCTCCACCTCTACCTTGCAGTCTCCGAACATGCTATTAGCGCTGTTCTGGTTCGGCAGGAGGTCTCCAAGAGTGCGACGGGCACGGACCAGCAGCCAGTCTACTACATTAGCAAGGCGTTTTTGCTTGACGAGACCCGCTACCTCCTAATAGAAAAGCTGGCTCTAGCGTTGGTGATGGCGAAGAGAAAGCTCCTGCCGTACTTTCAGAGTTTCACCATTGTGGTAATCACCGAGTATCCTCTGAGGACGGTCTTGCGGAAGGCAGATCTTTCTAACAGGCTGTGCAAGTGGTCCCTAGAGTTGGCAAACTTTGATATCCGCTACTAGGCCAGGACGGCGATCAAAGGTCAAGTGTTAGCAGATTTTGTCGCCGAGTTCTCTCCGGGGGTGGAGGCCAACGATGGTTGCGACGAGGTCCTGGCCAAAGACTCTACCGTGCCGGCCCCTGGACCTCGATCGAGCCATCCAGCTCACGAAGAGTATATCACGAAGCGGCCTATCCCTTCACACCGAGCGCGCGTGTTCACCGGGCATGCCTGGAGACTCCACGTTGATGGAGCGTCTAACAATCGAGGGGCTGGTGCCAGAATTGTTCTAGTATCACCGAGCGGGACCCTGCACGTGCATTCGTTGAGTATTGGATTTCCGGCAATGAATAACGAGGCGGAGTATGAGGCTCTCATTGCCGGGCTCAAATTGGCCCAGCATATGGGTGCTGATGAAGTTTAGGTTTACAGCGATTCCCAGCTCGTTGTCAACCAGCTTAATGATGATTACGAGGCCAGGGATGCACGCATGAACAAGTATGTGAGCCAAGTCGCCGTCTTGGTTGGTTCGTTCAAGAATGTGTTTTTTGACCATATTGGGCGCGATCTCAATTCTCATGCCGATGCATTAGCCGGTCTTGGAGCCGTCTGTGCCGATCATGGAGGCGAAAGAACAATAGTCCTCGGCGAGGTCCCATCACCAAGCTTCGAGCCTGGGTCACAGGAAATGATGGACATCCATCAGGCACCCAGCTGGATGGACCCTCTCGTCTCCTATTTGAAGCATTCCGTACTTCCCGCCGACCGCAAGGAAGCCCACAAGATCCGCTGTCAATCTGCTTCCTACTTCATCGATCACTCCGGCGTTCTGTACCGCCGATCTTACACTGGACCCGACCTTCGTGTGGTCCATGAACAAGAGGTACCAGGAATTCTCAAAGAGTTGCATGGTGGAAGTGTTGGTTGTCACACCGGCGGCCGGTCCTTAGCTGACCGTGCCCTTTCCCAGGGTTACTGGTGGAAAAGAATGGTACATACGGCTACAGAGTTTGCCAAGCAATGCAAGTCTTGTCAGAAGCATTCCCCCCTTCTCAACCAGCCGACCCTACCTTTGCAGCCTGTTACCAGCCCTTGGCCCTTTGCTCAATGGGGGGTGGACATTATTGGCAAGTTGCCTAAGGCTCCTGGCGGTTTCACGCACATCATTACCGCTACGGACTATTATACAAAGTGGGTGGAAGCCAAGTCGCTCATAACGATTGCGGCCACAGATGTGGAGAGTTTTCTTTGGAAACAAATTTTTACCAAGTTCGGCGTCCCGTACGCCATTGTGTCAGATAACGGTACCCAGTTCGTAGCCGACGCGATTAAAGCCTTGTATAAGAGGCGCGACATACAGATGAGAACAGCCTCCGTCTCTTATCCTCAAGGGAATGGACAGGCCGAAGCTGCCAACAAGGCCATTTCCGCCGACTTAAAGCGCTGACTCACCAATAAGCGCGGCAGGTGGGCGGAGGAGTTGCCCGACGTCCTATGGGGCTACCGTACCACACTACGGCGTGGCACTGGTCGTACTCCTTATTCTATGGCGTTCGGCGTCGAGGCCGTACTCCCTGTGGCTGTTACTCGACACACGTCTCGAACTGCAACGTTTGATGTCCCAACAAACGATGCAATGCTAGCTGCCGAGGCAGATCGAGCTGACGAGCTTCGAGACGATGCCCACATCAAGTACGCGGCTTATCAACAACAGTTGGCCCGGAGTTATAATAGGAATGTGCGAAACCGCCCTTTCAATGTGGATGATCTTGTCCTTCGGCAGATAGTCCAAAAGAAGGATTTAAAAAAGTTCATGCCGAAGTGGGAGGGTCCATTCCGGGTTGTTAAGAAGGTGGGCTACGGCTCTTATGAGCTCGCCGAGATGGATGGTCGGCGATTCCGAACCACTGGAATGCCCAGCTGCTTCGGAAGTTTTATGCTTAATGTCTTTTGGCTTTACGCCTCGGCTATTTGTATTAAGCCTTCAGTAATAATTTCTTGTCGTTTGTTTCAATAAAACATGTTTTGATTCATTTGATGCTTGACCTATTACCCTCGGAGGGACTATTATGCTCGTTGAGATCTGAGAGCGCCGAGGCACGTTTTCTCAGATTCTGTTCGGCAAGATGTTGCATGCCATATCCTGAAGGGGGCATGCCCAGCTTCTACCGATCCTTTTGATACGGCGGAACCAACCTCGATGGTGTGTTTCTCCCGGATCAGGGGCTGGGTACGGCAAGCTGGGGCTGAGAATTGTTAAACCATGTGCATGAAGTGCAATATGTGGTCTTAACATGCATGAAGTGCGATAAGTTTGGAACAACATGACAGATAACAGACAATACTGAGAAACTTTCGTTATGAAAACTAATCCATTACAAAACAGGGGCTCGGCTCTAACAAGCTACTTTTTGCCGGCCCCGAGTTCTACGAAAAATGCAAAAGAAATTCTACGCTTCGGTGGTGCCATCGGCAGGTTTCGGCGGCTCGACGGCAGCTGGGTTGGGTTGCTCGGTAGGTTTCGGTGGCACGTCGGTGGTTGGATTGGATTGCTCGGTGGGACTTGGCGGCTTGGTGGTTGGATTGGGCTGCTCGGGTGGAAGCAGATGCCCCGGGAAATCCACAGGTGGCACCACTGGAGGCTCCCTTTGGTGATCAACCTTGGGAACCTCGGCATAATCAAGACCGACCTGGTATCCGCGGAGGAAAGAGGAGGCGTGAGTATCGTTGGTTCCTTTCAGCTCTCCGTCTTTGAAGGCCTTTTTAACAAGGGCTTCCACCTGCTGCTGATAGTGGTCGCCGGCCTCATTGTAACTAGCGTCACCGGCCTCTTCAAGCTTGGCCGGCAGCTCATCCTCCATCCGCTGCTTCTCCTCTTTTAGTCGGTCCCGCTCGGCCTCAACTTCCTTAAGTTGCAGCAACAAGCGGTCCCTCTCTTCCAGCCCAGCCGAGGCTTCAGCAACTTTTGCCTCTAGCTCATCGATCTTGTCGGCGGCCTCGTTCGCCTCCTTCCTCATTGCCTGCAGATCTGCCCTGAGGGACCTCTTGGTCTCGAGGAGGACGTCCATGTCGCCGAAGGCCTTGCTGGCACACTGTCCGGCCTGAAACGAAAGAGAGTTTAAGTGGCTGGTAGAGAAATTGAAATTTATAATTAAGGGTTGAAATCCATACCTTGGCGAGGAAGAAGCACAGTTCGGCCATATTCTTGGCCTTTGCCGTCTGTAGGTTCTCCATGTCTTTGGGGAGGGCCAAGCCCTTCAAAAGGGGAACGGCCAGAAGGGGGTTTTCCTCCAGGCTGTCGCCGATGGAAATCACATGCCCATCAGGGCACTGGAAATTCGGAACGAAGAGCTCCGAGGATTCACCTTCGGCGGGGCCAGAGTTGAGGACCTCCACACCCTCTTCGGCGAGTTTAGCCTTCTTCTCAGCCCTCTGGTCCTCCCCTTCGGCGGTCGTTTGCTTCTCTCTTCGGCGACGGGTGCGGGGTTTCTCAGCAGCAACGGAAGTGGGTTGATTCTAGGGCTCCGGCTTGTCAATGGGAGCTTGCTCCGTTTTCTCTTCTATCTGTGGCAGCCCGGAGGATGAGAGATCTTGGGCCAAGTACTACGTCTGCAGTGCTTGCCCGGCAACAGAGGCCAAATTAATCAACCATCTTCCTCACCATTTTCTCTTTATCCTTTCGGTGAACGAATCCGGCGTAAGATGGTGTGTAACCGAGGAGGGTCGGTGCGTCTCAGTTTGGGCACCGAAGCAGGGCAATCAGATTAGGCCACCTGCCTGTAATGAGGAGTCCCTTGTTCGGTGCGGAGCAATCTGCAAAAACAAAAAGGGATCAGTATGATGTACAAGGAAAATATGAAAGTCAATTCAGAATGGTAGATAGGGAGATGAGTACCAGGCTTATC
The DNA here is from genome assembly GCA_020567845.1 of Rhododendron henanense subsp. lingbaoense. NCBI lineage: Eukaryota > Viridiplantae > Streptophyta > Magnoliopsida > Ericales > Ericaceae > Rhododendron > Rhododendron henanense. The sequence continues at coordinate 26,165,314 of CM036314.1, forward strand.
CCCGCTGCCGGGGAACCCTCGCACTCGAGGAATTTTGTAAGGCCTCTCAATTGCCGAACCCGTCTTGGTTGGAAAGAGATCGTCAAGCTGATGGTTAATGGGACCCCACTCGAAGTTGCTAGACACCTTGACCAGAACGCTCCCCCACTTTTCAGTGTCATAGAGGCGGTCCACTAGGTGATCAAAATGTTGGCGAGTGGTGAGGTAGTACCTGTCGTACTTGGGGTTCCTTGATACCATATACATTAGAATCAGGTCCCCCAGGGTGAACGGCAGGTGGTTTAGTTCGGCTAACCTTATCGCCGAGCAAAGAATGCACCAGGTGTTGATCGCGACCTGAATCGGCGCAAGGTGGTAATCCGACAGGAAGTAACGGAGGAAGGGACTCATTGGGAACCTTACCCCTCCCTCGATGATGGCGAAGAGTGGAAGGACGATGAAGTCTTCGCCGAAGGGAATCCTGTCGGTGGTTACCCTTTCAACCAAGACGTCATCCGGAATCAAATATTTCATCCGGAATTCCTTTGTGAAACCCCCTGGACCGTCGCGGTAGAAGTGGTTGTACGGCATGGGTCCGAGACCTGTTGGTAGCGGGGGAATGAGGTCAATGTCCCTCGGCGGGGGGGGGGGGGGGAGGGGTTGGGCACCTCCATTTGCGTCAGAAGTGCTCGGCGGCGGACCAGCTAATGTCGATGTGCTGGCCTAGGCCCCAGTGGCTGCTCGTTCCCCGCTAGCCTTCTCCGAGTCGGAGCCGTGCGAGTCTTCCTCGGCGGAGTCGCCGATGGAGTCACTCCGTCCGTAGAGTATGTCCCTGGAGGACCTGTCATCCACCTGAAGGGGGACATGGATGCCGGGGATGATTGGACATCCGGTTTGCCAGGCAAAGTTGCTCGAGCTTTCGTTGAAGCTCTGATACCCTCTGCCGAGGTCCCGGATGGTCTCTTGGAGGTCTGGGTAAGCGTCGGGATCGATGCTCGGCGAGTTGGTGTTTGGGTCCACCATGCTGAAGACCCAGACAGAATAAGAAAAAGAGGGGGGGGTAAGAATTCCTACTTCAGCACGGCTACTCGTGTGCATTTGATCCCTACCGAGGTAGGTCCGCTGGGATCCTCCTCGGCGGAAGTCGTTGGTTCTCATCAAGTGTTGAAATTGAAGGCCAGGCACGGAGGAGGACCGCAGTTGTTGGCGGTCCAGATGGCGGGCTACGGCTGCGGGCGGCCATGGGAGATCGACGCTGTTCAAATGAAGAGTGTTCTTGTGCAGAAGTGGGGCTGTGGGTGGTGGTGCCTCTTGAAATACTTACAGAACAAATTAGAAGGGATGGCGGAGTTACCTGAGAATGCTGGGGCTGGATAGCGGTGAGTGGCGGAGCAGCGGAGGCGAAGGAAGTGGCATCAAAGGATGGAGTTGCAGAGCGAAGAGGCGAGAGCAGAAAGTGATTTTCTGTCCCACCCCCCCCGCTTATATAGCAGATGGGATGGGAGGGTGGAACCCTAGGGGTCTCGCACTGGAACCGAAGCGGCGCCATGCCGCCCATTCTTGCTGTGCCACGTGGAAAGCCTGCGTCGTTCTGTACTCTAGGGGTTCCCCTTCGCGCCACGTGCACCCCTACAGCGTCCTAGGGTCGATCCCAGCCGTTAGATGTCTGACCCCCATCTGTCCCATCAGCCCCCTATGGCAGTGGAAGCATCATTACCCCGGCTTCGAGAAGACTCCCCATCTACCCTCAATGGCCCGGAGGAATACGTTCGGCGTGTTGGTTTCAGAGCGTTCTCCCAAGAATTTTGCTAAGGGAAAGGGTCAACCCCTCCCACCTTTTTACATAAGGAAGGAGGAGGTTGAGGGGCTATTGTAGCGGGCGTGGTTCGGTAGAGGGACCAAGGCGGCGGATACGTCACTCCTGTGGGCCGAGCCTATGAACTGGACTCTAATGAGTCGGTGGGAGGCCTCGGTGGGATGTAATCGATCCTGGTTAGCCGAACCAAGTTGAGTTAGAGTTGGTATCGATCCGAGGGAGGTGAACCGTGGCTCGGCGATGTTCTGCCGAGCATGTAAGGGGTTTCCCCTGCGGGAGCTTTGGTAAAGCTGTGCCGTCTGTCCGGCGGGACCTATGCTCGCCGAGCCCCCTCTGCCCCCTAACTTGAAGAGGAAGTTAGGAAGAGACGGGGTAGAGTGGGGAACTTCACATCTTATCCCGCCCCTTATTGTAGGAGCAGAATGTGGGAGAGGGTTGATCCGAGGTTGGCAAGTCTATCTAGAACCGAGATAGGTGGGTTCATCATGAGACGTGGCGGATATGCGTGGTCCGGACTCTGCGCTCCTTTGGCTATAAAAGATGGGATTCCCCTCGAGAAGGAGGTAACACTTTCCTAAACCCTAAACTACGCTTCGATATCTCTTCCCCTTTGACTGACTAGAGCGTCGGAGTGCCTACCCTGGACCACCACGCTCCGGGCTTGGGCACTAACGCGGTTGTTTCGTGTGCAGGGCTAACCCACCTTCGTGCAAGCCCCAATAATCCCAACCACAAGGTCCGATCGGAGAAAGCGTGCCACCACAACTTGTTTTGGTCTTCTAGGGTAGCATATGATTTTCAGAGTTTGTGGGTGCCAACCTAGCTGGAATTCGTGCCCCATGTTGTGATGCTGTCATACCCCATGTCTATTTATTCTTTGCATTCTTCGTTTTAAAGGTTAATAAATTCTTTTTCGATAATAAAAAAATTAGGGAGAAAAGACTCTTGGTCAGCTTACGTGCACATAGATTAATCATAGGGGGCTAATCCTGCTGCTTTTTTTAAGGATACCCATTCAATTCATTCAAACAAGCCACGATATCTACAAAAAAATCACCTTGATATAAATCAAGCTATATAGTAGCTACTGATAACCACCCAAAAACAGATATACAAAAAAACAGTCAGACCCTAAGCAGGAGCCATTACCCATTCACATCGTAATCTTGAACAACAAACGTGAAGCTAGTATCGAGACACTGGGCGCCTCGGGATGGTGGAGCTCCATATCAAAGACAATATCAAACTTGTGGAAATCAAATAGCACTTGGCGATGGAGAAATGGATGACAACAAATCTGACCGGAGAACTAGACCTTGCCATTAAACAGCACACGGTGATGGAGAAATGGAAAGGTAGGGAAGGGGGAGAGGGGAGAGAAAGAAAAGAGGGAGAGAGAAAAAGAGGGAAGAGGGAGACAGCGCCCCCTTCCCGCCGCCCAAGATGGGGAGGGGTAGATGAAGATGTGCGGCAGCGGCGGCTAGGGTTAGGTTCTAGAGGGGGGGAGAGAGAGAGTATAGGTCACGATTCGGCATCTTGAATTCAATTCTTGACTCTTATCAAATAGGCCTCCACTAGAAAACCCAATCAAAGAAAATTAATACCCATCTCTCATTCATAAAAACGAGGCCAACAATAAACTCTATTTGGGGCAAAAACAGGTGGAGAGGCACTGCGAGAAAGAAAGGAAACTAATGACTACGATCCAAGTAAGGGTACCTTTGACCTTATGATCGAAGTAAGGCCCACACGAATTTTTGGCATGGTAATTTTTTTCTGTTGGTTTCTCTTAATTCCCTATACTAGATTTAGGTTAAATTTTTACGGTCCTCTCTATTAGAGAGGAATAAGATAAATATATAGATTTAAATAAAGTAGAAAAAGTTCATATAAGGAAAAAGTTTGTAAAACAATAGAATAGAAAATATCGCGACAAAAAGTCGGCTAGGGTTCAGGGGCCTAAAACCCAAATTAACAAGTTACGATAAAAATTGCTGAGTACAACACTTGTACACTTGCAGGGCTCAACTTTCAAACTTGTACTCGTCTTCTCTTTGTAGTCTTTGTTAAGGGAATTGAATTATTGACTATAACTAGGAATAATTTGGAAGACTAATTTTACTGTCAATTAAACAGACCCAATCAAAATCGGGCAAATAGCGGCTAGCCCGTCTTGATTTTGAACGCTACTACACCGGATTATGAATCTCGTTTTAAATTTATAATATCTTATTTAAGCATTTTCTTGTAAAAAAAATTCAGATAACTCATCAAGCTGTTTGAATATTTCTTATAACTATGGGAAAGTTTAAGTAACATTGAAAATAGGGAATGACTTCGGTGTCTCCCTCCGTTTTGGAGACACCGTAAAAAATGGCATAACAAAACCAGTTGAAGCATAACTAAAACCATTAAAATATATAACTTAGGCATAACAAAAGAAACTTGTTACCGAAATAACCGGTCATTGGTGGAGAAAAAAAAAAAACCTTTAAACCCACCCATGTTAACCACAGTTTAACAATTTTATTCTCTACATCTCATCTTTACAACTCCTTTAACATTTTTATCCTTTACATTTCATCTGTTTCAATTCCAGCCGGCCACCACCACCTCCGGCCATCTCTCTCCATTCCTCTCCCTCCAAACTCCTCCATTAATACCACCTCTTCCCTTACCTCTGAAACCACAGCAAACACACACCTCTCTCACCCTCAGCACGTCCAAACCCAGTAGAGGAATAGGTGAAATTGAGTTCTTGCCATGGAGGTTTAGTGAGAGAAACCATAGAGAGAGAAAAGTGGGTTTCCCACCTACACCACCCCAAACTCCGAATTACCACTTCCAAACTTCCTTACCCACCAAAATCCTCCCAAAACCGCCACCAACTGCCCTGAACCGAGCCCAAACTCCTGTTCCTGTCATCTCCCCTGGAAATCGAAAACTTTGAAAAACTTGTTTTAAGCTTGTTTCGGCCGAACCCGAGGTAGCCAACTATTTTCCCACTCTCCCTAAGCATAATAGAGTATTTTTTACTAGTTAACAGGGCTTGAAATGAGTCCGAACGGAAAAAATAGCTTACATGTGTTTTCTGCATTTGTAGCCATTCTGATATTAGTTTTAATCCTTACACTCTATTTGATATTATTTATGAAGACGATGGCCCTTCGGATATTAACTGTATAAATCTTATGATATTATCATTCTGACACACGACTGACGTGATATTATATTTCTAACTGTGTAATATCAATTCGATATAAAACGTAACAGTTATATCACTATAATTTTTCCTGTTAAATTAAGTGAAGAAATCATGAGTTTTGTACAAAAATAAATTATATTTGTACTCAAATTTGTTCCTACTATATTCTAATGATCTTTAGCATTGGTGATTGTATGTATGTTATTTAATTAATAACATGGTTCGTTTAGTAAATCTTGAAAACAAAAACTAGTAAATAAAAATAAATAAATATACGAGTATTATAAAAGGATAAAGTAGTATATTTTTGTGAATGATATAAAAGTGAATGGATTTGTAAACTCATGTAGAAAATATTTCTACTAATTTATAAGTAATAGAAGGAAAAAAAATATAGTAGTAAGTTAATAACAACTTATAAGTTATTTTAGAAAATTTAAAAATTTAAAAACTAACAATTAAGTGTGAGAATATAATAAGAAAAAAGAAAAGAAAAGAAAAGTAAACTAACATATTGTTGATTTAATCATTGTCACCAAATTTGGTGATAATCAGATGTCGGCAACCACATAATCGGAACACATTTGGTGCTTCCAAAAGCGTTAAAGTCCCATACTGCACCAATCTTCGGCCGCCTCAACTATTTTTTTCGAATCGGGACCGTCTATGTTTTACGTAACAAAGATTTGAATACTTCTGCGAAAAATGAATTAAATCTCTTATCAATACATACTTGATCAGATGTAAAATGTCATTCTAATAATGAATCTACGTCCCAATAAAAGGGCATTCTAAACCCGGTAGACCTAAAAAATTACGAGAACAATTAAAACACCAAGCAAAACAAAATGGACAATATCGATCGTCATGATTGTGTTGCGACGTATGAGTATTGTACATTATATAAAAGCACAAGACCGTAGTTACAAACAATAAAGTTCAACGTATAGATTTTAAAGGAAGTTGTTCAATATTTTTTTTGATGACCGATCTAAACCGTTAAGATTGCACATCTTATCGATTCTATGTTTGTCACCAACTTCTATGACAATCGGATGTCGGCAACCACATGATCGGAACACATTAGATGATTACGTAGGTATTAAAGTCCTATAGTTCACAACTTGATGACCACTTTATCTATTTCCTCCAAGATCAGAACCGTCTATCTTGTGCGTAAAAGAGATTACATCATTTCTGCAAAAAATAAAGTAAATTGCTTGTCGTTACAAGCTTTATCGGACACAAGTTTTCATTCTTATGTTGAATTTTTGTACAAATCGAAAAGCTTCATAAACCAAAATAAACCGGATGGACCCCAAATTTTCCAAAAACAACCAAATAACCAATAACAACCAAATCAACGGCCTTGATTATTAAAATAAATGATTTACTGAGGTCCGTTACATTTTACTAGTCGACATAATCGCAAAACACATTTACATTTTAAATTTTTTTCTCATTTTCCCCCCTAAACCACGGTTAGGTTAGACATTTTCAAATAAATAAATAAATTAGAAAAAAAATACAGTTGGGCCCGGGAGACAGAAAGCGACAGGTGGTGATAGGTCCGTACTGTTACGCTTTTAGTGGTTACGGTCATGCCTTTTAGTGGTTACTGTTATGCTATTTTGTGGTTTCGTTATGCTTCATGCCCCTCATGGTTCTTGGTTACGCCAACATTGGTTTTTGTTACGCTTTTTAATGGTTTAAGTTATGCCAATGTTGGCATAACTCAACAGTTATTCCATTTAATGGTTTTGTTACGCTATTTCGGGTTTATGTTATACCATTTTGGGAAATGTTATACTCATGTTACGCCTTCAAATTCTGATGTTATGCCTTTTTGGGTTTGTTGTTATGCCATTTTCTGGTTTTTGTTATACCCAACTTTTTAACCGGTTGGGGTTACCCCTTTGACTGGTCACTTTTGGTCAACCAGCTGGTGTGGCGAAATCTCATTGGTCCGTTTGGTTATGCTCTTCAGTGGTTTTGTTATGCCCTCTTATGGTTTGGTTATGCGTATAAGGGGTTTGAATTATGCTAATATTGGTTTTGTTATGCCAATATTACGGAGTCTCCAAAACGCGTGGAGACACCGAAGTCGTTCCCTTGAAAATAGGTAGCAGATATTATTTTATGATAGTTACCAGTATATCCATTTTAAGCAATCTCTAAACATGTCGTGCCAATCCGGTAGCAGATATTATGTGTTTTTATTTTTTTAATAACACATTTAGGTTTGATTTGCTAATATGATTTAATTTTATTTCTGGTGTAGGTTCATCTGGATCATAACCACCAAAAAATGAGAAAAACAAATGTTCTAGAATTTAAAAAGGTCCAATAAAAACAAATTAATATAACTTATTACAGTCGGGGGAAAATATTTCGTGCACTTGTTCTTCGTGTTGACTTTCTATGCCACCAAATGGTCGGTTCAATAAATAAGCAGTTGGAGTTCATCATTGAATGCTTAAGTTTTTATAACCCCTTGGTGGGGCTAAAATATTCGTTAGGGCTCGTAATACCAATGGGACTTCAACTTTGGCCCTGACAATGGTGCACCATCCACTTCAGTGGGATTTCCTGCAAATGGTTATGTGGTGCTAAATGCAACATTCCATTAATTACCAATATATAGATCAACCTATATATATCTCCGTATCCATCTTTGGTAACATTAATAGGGCGGCTTTTTGCAGTTTCGTCAAAACTTTTAAATTTTGGGTGCAATTTTTTTTTTGAAAGGCATTTTTTTTTTTTGTTATGCAAAAAGGGTGGGAGGGGGTGACTAACGTTAGCAACCCCCCTTGGGCGTGACCATAGAAGCTCTCTACCCGCCAGTGAAATGTTTGGTTCGAGCCATAGTTATTGTCCGTGAGGACATGCCGTCTCCACAGCAGCACTTAGGTACAAGATGGCATAAGCACCAATATCAAACCATTGGAACCGAGAAAAGTCGAACAAAATCCAAAACCAATATACTGAAAAGAAGGAAAATAAGTTTCTTTTTTGTTGACAATTTCTATAAGGAGAAACTGATATTTCTTTATGTACAAAGGTTCTTAAGAACAAAATGCTTAACAGCTAAATTCGCCTTCATTTGTGTACAAAGTTTCTTAAGAACAAAGTTCTTAACAGCTATATGGCCAACTATATACGTAGCTAATATCATGCGAATTGACTTTATTTCGAAAAAGTAAAGCTAGAGTATGTCAATGGTGCTTAAACAAATTTAATTTGGCCTCAAGAAAGAAAATTTAATTAAAGGTTTCATTTTACAGTTCATGCCACTACCAGACACAAATGGAGAATCTCAAAAGTCAAATCATATTAAATTGGACCGGTTCCACTCACAAATCAATTGACCCAACATTTCACACAAGTTTTGCGTAGGACTCCCACGCAAATGACCGGAGCTGTTCAATTTATTTAAAACATGTTTTTAAGAGCTCCCATAAAAAAATCAACTCATTCTGATATCAGTAAGTGTTTGATCGGTTCATTTAGTTGATTCCAGTCAAATTTTACAGGATAAAATTGAATGAACCAATCAAACTATTACCGATATCTGAATGAGTTGATTTTTCTCAGGAACTATTAAAAACATGTTTTAAACAAATTGAACGGCTCCGATTATTTGCGTGGAACTCCGATTAATTTTGTGTCAAATATTTTGTAAGCGGAACCGGCAATCCGATAAGTATATTACTGTTTTTTCCCTTTCTACATGTTAAGCCCAAAAGTTATAATTTGATGATTGGAAATGATTTTGCCACTCCATTTTTTGTTAACAGGGGAGTGGCGTTAACAAAAAATGGAATGGCAAAATCAGCAGCCTGATTAATCTTGCTCAAGTTGCACCTGTTATTTTTTAAATTACTTTATATAAACCGATGCCCAATGCAGATGCCATCTATGCACATATCACTAGAGAGATAAACAGAAATTATGAGTTGACAATTTTGCAATTATCAAACTTTGACATGCTTATAATATGAAGCTTAACTCGCTGGCCTCAACCACCAAGCTTAACTCACTGGGCTTGTATATTCCAGGCTTAGTGCTTCCGCCTATCCGTTAGCTGTCAGCTGTTCACAACTCCTCCCTTCTTGCCTATTGAAGAATATTACCAGTAGCCAAATACTCCCTCCATCCATTTTTTTGGTCTTTTTCGATATTCATGCAGTTCTTGAAACTCTTATATCTCCCAATTTATAATATTTTTCATAATTTAAAAAAAATTTGTATTATAGATTTAATCGAGAACTATGAAACAAGATCCATATTGCATATTTTTGAAAATTTATATTGAAAGATATAAGAGTTTAAAGAATGATATGAATATTGAAAAAGTCCAAAGAAAATGAGACGGAGAGGGTAAAACATTTTTGTCAAACCAAACAAAATTAGGCAATTGCTTACCTCTCATGACCCTAGACAAGTTATGATTCAAAAAGATGCCTTTACAAACCTCGAACTATGGTAATGTTAAAAAACCCATCAAGTTTAGGCAAGTCAACTCATCAATGCACATGCATATATTAATAAAAAAAATGGTTACGCATGTGCATTATGATTGGTCAATTATGGCCGTTCAAAAAAATGATTGGTCAATTATGGATCGACGATTGAGAAAGGCGTGTGCAGGAAGAGATTGGCAAGGCCTAGAAATTGACTTGGCTAATTTTTTTTTATAGATGGGGGAAATATTTGAACACTTGGAAAGAATAAAACATGTGTACGAGAAAGAGGGTGAATTTCATTGGCCACTTGGTTTTGGAGGCAAAGATAGTTGTGAACAAATAGGGGTGAATGATTTTTGCACTCTATTTTTTCATAAATGCACTTGAAATGTTGTTTTTAGTGTTGTTACACAAATAAAATGATCTAGACGATAATATTTGCAGTGCACTTATGAAAATATAGAGTGCGAAAATCAATTTCCCTAATAAAAAGTGGAGAAAAATATGTGGAAGTTCTTCTCTTACTAATTTTTGTGCTCTATGGCAGTATGCCAATAAGATAATGCTTCTGTTTCCGAAAAAACAAGGCAATAAATAGTTAGTCTTTTGACCAGTCTTCTGTGAAATCAATGCTTGTTTCATGTTATAGTATTTTTATACTTCAAAAAACTTACAAACAAATATATTGCAAAAAAAGTTTACTCAGATTGTTGCGTGGGCACCTGTGGGTGGAATGGGGGATGCTGCTGTAGTGTGGCGATCTGGCTATTTATTTCGGAAATCGACGGCTCGGATCTTAATCGAGTAATGGATGACTAAAATTTATATGTACTCACCTCAATCCAAGTTGTTTGTGCCGAGATAAATGGCCGAATCGGCCACTCTACACAGTATAGTGTGGGAGGTGCTCCACATAATCGCCATTTCCCTATGGGTGTATATATCTTCCAAAACTGCCTCACTCTATTATGTAGGAAAAAGTTCACTCACATGCATGGTCACTACTAATGGCAGAACCAGAATATTCTAAATAGGGCCAGAAGTGCCGAAAATTAAAAGATAAATAAAAAATCTTTCTGCAGTACTGTGTTTATATGCAGTATTTAGTGCAACAATTATAGATTATATGCACATTATATATATGTAAGGGTAATGCCCAAACAGGGGTTTCGGGAACCTCACGCTTACCCGTATGTCCGCTCCCGGTACTACTGATCAAGGAGTTCCAATGAGTTTGATCTAGCATTTAAAATCGATTCTTTTCAAGATGACAATGGTTCGATCAGGAACTTAATGTTATCTGATCTAACTAATTTTTGATACACTTTTCTACTGGACGAGCTCTATAAAGTAAGTCGGAGTAAGACCGAAAAGGACCATGCTCGCAAGGGACAGCCCGGTGCTGCATGCCCTTTTGAGGGGCAGCATCAACCCCAGATCCGTGTATAAGATACTGCAATTATTACCGATTAGATAAACCCATTCTCACTTCATACCGGCTTTAAATTCCACATATTTCCAAAACTCCAGTTAATGGAATCCCCGAATCTGCACTGTTTTCCCCCTTGGACCACATATCAGGGTCAACTCGAGAGAGAGAGAGAGAGAGAGAGAGAGAGAGAGAGAGAGAGAGAGAGTCAGTCAGTCCATTACCCAAAAAAAAAAGGTCAGTCCCCTAGTCAACGGAATGGGGATTTAGAGTGGCGAAAGAAATGGAGAAAGCCATACCAGACCGATAGACCATTTCCATCTCCTTCCTTCTCTAGCTAGCTGATATGGATTCCTTTCCATTCATCTTCTCAATCTTGTTATCTTTTTGTGCTATTGTATCTTGTTCTCCTCCATCGTCAGATTTTATATTATATCCAAATTTCACTGCTTCAGGTATCCATTTCATCGATGGTTCCGTTGGCTTCTTAACCTCCCTTAACGGAACGTTCAGAGCAGCTATCTCAAATCCAAGGGGTCAAGGAACCAACTTCTATTTGTACATCGTTCACGTGCTTTCCAATACCATCACCTGGTCTGCTAATCGTGACGCACCCGTTTCTAGTACAGGAACCATGACTCTTTCTGTGACTGGAATTGTAATCACAGATCAAGACAGCAGCTTAAAATGGTCCACTCCTCCGTTAAATTCTTCGGTCTCATCTCTACAGCTAACTGAGACTGGGAATCTTGTGTTACTCGATCAATATAATGCTACTCTTTGGGAAAGTTTTCGATATCCAACGGATACAATTCTGATGGGGCAAAAATTGCCCGTAGGGGTATTCCTATCCAGCGCGGTATCAAGTAGTGACTTGTCAGTTGGCGGTTACTGGCTTTCAATAACTGCCTCTGATGCTTTACTGCAGTGGCAGAATGTGACTTACTGGAAGCTATCGATGGGTGCCGCAGCTTACACAACCTCGAGTTACCCGGTGGAGTACATGGCGATGAACCAAACGGGTCTTTATTTGTACGGTAATAATGGTTCTGCAGTTGTAATTCAGGTGAACTTATCTATATCAGATTTTGGGATTGCCAAGCTAGATTATTCTGGCCAGTTCAGTGTTAGTAGCTTATCTGGTACTAAGTTCAACACGGTATTCGCGGGGCCAGATGATAAATGCCAAATCCCATTCATATGCGGAACCCTTGGCCTGTGTAGTGACAATGTTGATAATCACATATGTTCGTGCCCATCCAACTTCCATTCCAGTTCGCAGAGCCAAAATCAAACTGTTTGTGTGCCAAGTGACGGTTCTTATTCGTTGTCAAATTCGTGTAATTCAACTGATAACAGCAATACGGGTAACTCCTTGTTTTCATATTTGAGCCTTGGCTCTGGTATCGACTACTTTGCTAATGATTTCACGAGCCCTGTGAAGTACAGTGTAAACTTGTCTGCCTGTGAAGATCTCTGCTCAACGGACTGTTCCTGCTTGGGAATTTTCTATGACAACTCATCAAATTCTTGTTATATGCTTCAAAACCAGTTGGGATCAGTTATGTCAACCGCCAGTAGCAAAGATGATCGCTTGGGTTTTGTTAAAACAATAGTCGGGCCTTCGCCTGTTAATCAAGCAGTTGGGTTTCCCAAAGTTGCTCTAGTGTTGTTGCCTTTTATTGGGTTCTTCTTTTTAGCTGCTCTTGGATTCTTCTTGTGGAGAAGATATACAAGCTCTAAAACTGAGAACTTAAATCTCAACAGTCAGGCCATTCCTTTTTCTGATGACTTGGAAGCCTTCTCCATCCCAGGATTACCTATAAGATTTGGGTATGCACAGGGCCGGCTCTGAGATTTTGGGGGCCTAAGACGGACGTAGACAATGAGGCCCTTAATAAAATTTACGACAATAAAATAACAAGTAGATAAATGATTTTTTCAAAGCCAAATGCATGTATTCGACAAGGAAAAAACCCATACAAATATTAATTTCTGATCCTGTTTTCTCTTCTTTGATCTCTAATTCATCTTCTTCCATTTTATTATGTGTTCAAGAGATTAGAGTTGTTAAGGGTAGAATATGCATAAAACTTATATAGGAACCCACCACATGGGATCATTTTTCAAGGGGCTCTACATGAAGACAGCCGCCCGTGATCTGCATTTTCTTTTTCCTTTTTTGTTTCCTTTGATTGAGCAAGTCAGGTTGGGCCCAACCATTGGGCCTGTGTCTCTTAAGTGTAAAATAGGTGGTTTGGGTATTAAAATGGGCCTCTAGTGTTGCTATACCCAAAAAAATTGGACATATATAATGGGTACCTAAAAAAATAGGAGGCCCTAGTTTTTACAAATTCTCGGAGGGCTTAAGGCGCCGGCCTCTTGGGCCTTAGCCCAAAGCCGGCCCTGGGTATGCAGAACTCGAGGCGGCAACTGATCAGTTCAAGAATATTATTGGGTCAGGTGGGTTTGGTGCAGTGTACAAGGGTACACTCCCCGATAAATCACATGTGGCAGTGAAAATGATCACTAATTTTGGTGTTCAAGGGAAGAAGGATTTTTGCACTGAGATAGCCATCATCGGAAATATTCACCACGTCAATTTGGTTCGGTTGAGAGGGTTTTGTGCTGAGGGGAGAGAAAGGCTTCTGGTTTATGAGTATATGAACCGTGGATCCTTAGAGTGCACCCTCTTCGGGAATGGACCAGTCTTAGAATGGAAAGTAAGAGTTCAAATAGCACTTGGAACGGCACGTGGACTTGCGTATTTGCATAGTGGGTGCCAGCAGAAGATCATCCATTGTGATATCAAGCCTGAGAACATACTCCTCCACGACCATTTCCAGGCCAAAATCTCCGATTTCGGGCTGTCTAAACTTCTGAGCTCTGAACAATCTGGTTTATTCACGACAATGAGAGGAACTCGGGGATATCTTGCTCCTGAATGGCTTACTGGCTCTGCGATCTCTGACAAGGCTGACGTTTACAGTTTTGGAATGGTTTTACTGGAAATTCTGAGTGGAAGGAAAAACTTCTCTTTCCAAAGGCAAAGCGAATGTATGAAGGATGAAGGTGGTGGTGGTGGTGGTGGTGGTGGTGGTGGGTACTCATCATCTTCTTCTTCAGGACATGGAATTGTTTATTTCCCCATTTTCGCTTTAGAGATGCATGAACAAGGAAGGTACTTGGAACTTGCGGACCCCAGGCTCGAGGGGAGAGTCACTGGTGAAGATGTGGAGAAGTTGGTGCGTGTAGCTCTATGTTGTGCGCATGAGGACCCGACGCTTAGGCCAAATATGGTTAGTGTTGTTAGCATGTTGGAAGGTGATATCCCTTCAGGTCAGCCGAAGTTGGAGTCGTTGAACTTTTTGCGATTTTATGGGCGTCGATTTGCTGAGGCCGCTTGTACGATAGAAGAGAATAACGGGCAAGCGGATGTTATATTTCCACAATGGAGTGCTTCTTTTACTAGTTCAAGGAGTAGCTTGCCTCTTAACTCCTCTCGGATATCATCGTAGCAAATTAATGTCAGGACCTAGAGAGTATCGAATGACTAAGCTTTGTAAAATTATTTATGCATTTTACTGTGTATAAATAGTTTTACCGTCAAATAATCGTCATTGTCGTTTCCGTATTTGCTTTTGAGTATACATGTTCTTCAATGTCATTACACTTTGTTTTTGTGTCGTGTGTAAAGACATTGTTTACCTGATTGCATGTAATGTTTCTATCTAGACTTTGTTGTTTTACTCTTTACTTGGGAATTTCATAGTATACTCTATCTATCTCGGTCGTCGTCGGAAGGCAAGGAAGGACGGAAACCCACTTCGACTATATTATCATGATAGCAATAACGACCCATTAATGTAGATGATTCATACGTACACAAGGTGGTTTTGATGTGCTACGACTGCTTATTGGGTGCTATAAATATTATAAATATTATTCAAGTCCCAAAGTACTATATGGCTTTGTTTGGTTACCCGTTTAGTTTTAGTTTTAGTTTTGTTTTCAATCATTACTCTATTTCTTTTTTCAATCATTACCCTATTTTTTCAATTATTACTTTCTCATCTCTCTCTATCTCTCTCCAATCATTACCCCTATCTTCAATCATTACTCTATTTCTCTCTCCACCCACTACCAAAACTAAACTAAACTAAACTCTCAATCAAACACAACGTATGTATTTTTGGTGTGTTTTTGTTGGTACAATCCAAAGTACTAAGTATCATTTGATTATTTGTCAGCAAAACATAGAAGTTGAAATTACATATATTGCATGTCGTCGAAAATCAGAACTCTGTAAGAATGAGTTAAAATCAGGTGAAATTCCACGGAAACCTCCTAATGTTTAAAATCGTTCATACAGCCTTCCATCTATATGAAATGAAAAATTGGTTGACTATATTAATAGAATCAGGAGAAAATGACGATTCTACCTCTTAAAAATTGCCCACAATGACCCCCTCATTTATAAAAATCGCCAACGCTAACACCCTCATCTATAAAAATGGACCACACTGACCGAATACACTATTCTTTCCTCTTTGTTCTCCCTCTCTCTTTCTCTTCCATCATCTACCCACCACCCCTACATCTGGATTGTAGAGGGAACTAATTAACTAATTGAACCCCTCTTTCATCCATCGTTTGTACATACACACCATCATTCTCTTTCTCCATCTCTCCGATCTCGCCAATGCCTATTCCCCACCTACCTCTCTCTCTCTCTCTCTAGGTACAACCTCTTCCCAAATCTCAATTATATTAAAGGGTCGACTATGAATTGGAAAATAGATTTGAGCGATTGCTTCTCTTCGTCCCTTGTCCTAAAACTTCTTCACAGCCAATCCCAAAGCAACACCAACACCATTTGATCTCATTTCAATCAAGCATGCTGATTTGAGCTGAAAACTCAATTAAAAAATTTGCTCTGTTTTATTGGCGAATGATGTCAATACTGTATTTGGTTGCTCCTAAAGTGTTTGAAAGATTATTTTAATTTGTTAAGGGATTGTAGAAATAGAGAACTTGGCTTGATTTGGGGGGGGGGGGGGGGGGGGGGGGGGGGGGTGGTTGTATGTACATATTGAACAAGGGTATTTTCATCCAATTTGAACAATTTTCATTAATACTTAATGGTCTTTTGACAAAAGGGTACAGATTAGTTAATGGTTATAGATGAGGGAGTCTGTATGGGCAATTTGCAACAAATATGCATGGAAGTGGGGGTTTCTGTGGAATTTCACTTTAAAATCACCCATCAAATAAGTACGTGCGAAGAATGAAGCCTTTTCATTTGTAGCAAAGAACTATATATGCGTTGGTATTCATCCAAATTTAGGGTCCCTTGACAAAAGGAAAGTATGTGATTGAGTAGACAATTTCATGGCCAAACGAATCTTTGAAAGCATAGTTTGATAGGTTTACTTAGGGCTGCACATAAGGGTATTTTCATGTACATATTGAACAAGGGTATTTTCGTCCAATTTGTAACAATTTTCACTAATACTTAATGGTCTTTTGACAAAAGGGTGCAGATTAGTTAATGGTTATAGATGAGGGAGTCTGTATGGACAATTTACAAGAAACATGCATGGATGTGAGGGTCTCCGTGGAATTTCACTTTAAAATCACCCATCAAATAAGTACGTGTGAAGAATGAAACCTTTTCATTTGTAGCAAAGAACTATATATGCGCTGGTATTCATCCAGATTTAGGGTCCCTTGACAGAAGGAAAGTATGTGATTGAGTAGACAATTTCATGGCCAAACGAATCTTTGAAAGCATAGTTTGATTGGTTTACTTAGGGCTGCACAGAAGGGTATTTTCATGTACATATTGAACAAGGGTATTTTCATCCAATTTAACAATTTTCATTAATACTTAATGGTCTTTTGACGAAAGGGTGCAGATTAGTTAATGGTTATAGATAAGGGAGTTTGTATGGGCAATTTGCAAGAAACATGCATGGATGTGGGGGTCTCCGTGGAATTTCACTTTAAAATCACACATCAAATAAGTACGTGCGAAGAATGAAACCTTTTCATTTGTAGCAAAGAACTATATATGCGCTGGTATTCATCCAGATTTAGGGTCTCCCTGACAGAAGGAAAGTATGTGATTGTGTAGACAATTTCATGGCCAAACGAATCTTTGAAAGTATTGTTTGTTAGGTTTACTTAGGGCTGCAGAGAAGGGTTACATATTGAACAAAAGTATTTTCATTCAATTTGTAACAATTTTCATTAATACTTAATGGTCTTTTGACAAAAGGGTGCAGAATAGTTAATTGTTATAGATGAGGGAGTCTGTATGGGCAATTTGCAAGAAACATGCATGGATGTGGGGGTCTCCGTGGAATTTCACTTTAAAATCACCCATCAAATTTGTATGTGCGAAGAATGAAACCTTTTCATTTGTAGCAAAGAACTATATATGCACTGGTATTCATCCAGATTTAGGGTCTCCCTGACAAAAGGAAAGTATGTGATTGTGTAGACAATTTCATGGCCAAATGAATCTTTGAAAGCATAGTTTGATAGGTTTACTTAGGGCAGCACAGAAATCAGGCGAATCACGAAATTGGTCCGAACAGAATCTATCCGTATGTTTTTGTTCTGGATCCATGTATTAATTGTCCAGGGATTCAAAATTTGAAAACCGTGTGATATGGTTCGGTCCACAAATTCTCATATTTACATTTTTTTGAGCTCAAGGACACGCGCCCTCACCCGTAGCCGGTGAAAATTCACTAATAACAAATTCTCATATTTACATTTTTTGATCCATATGTTTTTGGTCTGGAACAAGTGTACTGCATGATTACTAAAATACCTTTCTGCAAAACTAGTGAAAGTTCACTAATAATTGAAAATTCATTATTTAGTACAAAACATTAAAAATCAGCCAACTGTCAACTCCGGCTGCCCTCACCCCTAGTCGGTGACCCCCAAAGTTAGAAATTTTACTAATAATAGGAAGTTCTAATGATGTACTGAAAATTCAAAAAATCAACCAACTACCAACTCCGACAACCCCCAGGCCCTAGCACCGGCCGGCGATCCTAAAAGTTAATTTGGGAGACTTAGCCATGAGATTACAAATCGACGGATTTGGCCGCCTTCCAAGGTTGCACCTCCTAACCTCACTAACCTTTTAGCTTCTTCTTTTTTATCAGCATAACCTTTTAGCTTTTCTTTGAAAGTTAGTGAGAACACACTAATTTTTTGGCTAAGATCTAGCTGTACAAAAATTAGAGAAATTAGTGTACATTCACTAACTAGTATATGCTTATGATGGAATCTCTAACGACCTGTGTAGTGTATGTGGGGCCCACCCCTATTGTGAGTGTGTGTGGTTCTAAACTCATTGAATTGCATTACTCATTCCTCTCTCTCAGCCGAATAAATGGGGAATGGGGTGGGTTTGGTTTTTTTTGCAAGGGATGAGATGATGGAGTGTGGGAAAGTGTGAGATGTGAGGGTTAGTAATCTATCAATATCCTGTGCAAATGTGTATAAGTTTTTAAAGCCTCCAAGCCCACATCCTGTGCATTGAACGGGTACAACGCTTGGGGGAGTGAATGAATGTGTTGTCGAAGTTTTGGTGGAGCAAGAGGGGTGGCATGGAAGCCTAAATTAGGGGAAGGGATGGATGGGTGGAGTGTTGGATTGGAATTGGTTAGGGTAGTTTAGTTAAGATTTTTAGATTAGGATTTCTAGTTACGTATCAATTAGGTTAAAACTAATTAAATAAATTATTCTATCTAATGAAAAATATAGGAGTAACCTTATAAATTTTATTCGAAAAAATTTATGGTCAAAATTCAGTGTGTGTAAGGTCCATCCCTATTGTGAGTGTGTGTGTGTAAGTGTTTGTGTGTGGTTGTAGCATTGTTGAAAACAATTAATCTCCCGCCCCCTCCCTCCACTACTCCATATATTAATCCCCCGAAATTCTAATCACAAGGAAGATTTGCGGGGAACCACGCAAGGAAAAACGCATTTGGGCCCATTCCGGATCCCACAAAAATCTAAAAAAATATCCATAAATTTTTGAATATTATTTTAGGGAACCAACTATACTAATGCATTTCTAAATGGAAGCCATTGTGCATGCTTAGTAGTAATGTTCATGTTAATGGAAAGTCTGTTGCTTGTTTTATCTATGGGAGATTTAGTAGGGGGTCCACTATAAGAATTTCCTAAAGTCTCGGGTCCACACTATCATTTCATAACATATACAGTCCACACTGTAATTTTATAACATAGCATAAGACAAAAATACCCCTGTTTTTACTCTGTAGTAGAGACGTTCCCAATATCCAAACCTAAACCCTACTATTACGTTCCCAAACCGATCGATCGGAGAAGACGTTTCTCCTCCGACTCCTGACATCGGAGAAGCTCAACGGAGAAGACACGACTACTCCAACCTCTCTCTAGTTAGCTAAGGAAAGTAGCAAACACCTGCTCCTCCTAGGGTTCTTCTATCTGCTGCTCTGGTCCTATTCCTAGGGTTTTCTCTCTCCGGTGTTTGAAAATCCTGATCGTCCGACAGCTCGCTGGTGCCTTCCAAGCACGAAGAGGGAAGGAAGAAGGAAGCCCCCGACTCTGAAATCACATACATTGTTCAGTGGAGAGGAATACATTCAGTAGTATTGTTTGTTTGTGTCTGTTCGTGACTCCCCATTACTCAGCTGAAATTTAACTTAAATACAGGTATCTGAAATGAGAGAATTACTACTTTGTTTGTTTCGAATCATTGGCTACCAATCCTTTCTTTGGTCCTAGGGTTTTCTCAAACACCTGCCCCTAGGGTTCTATCTGTCCAATTTTTTGATTCCTTGCTCTGGTTCTAGGGTTTTCTCTCTCCGGTGCATGAAATCCAGATTGTCAGACGATTGACAGCCCTGCTGAATTCCACATTTTGCGAACTCTTGCAAGCCCCTGCTGCATTGATAGTCACAATGAGGAAGAAAAGTACGTATAACAGCTTTAAATTCAGTTTTCAATTTCTTTTATCTGTAAGCCCCTCCATCCAATTGCACCGTAAAACTATGCTTGTATATTCCTTATTTTGTATGTCTCTAATAGCAGTTTCTCTGTTAAGTTGGTTTTTTTTTGCTCATTGCACTTCGTAGTTGTAGTTCAACCTCATTTCTAATCCAGTGAATCAGATACTTCCAGACGAATGTGATATTTTTGTGTTCTTGTGTTTTAATTTCTTCTTTTCAGTACATGGTTCTTGTGTATATGTGGGTTTGTTTCATATGTGTTTATTGCATGGATCTTGAGTCTCTCTTTGTGCCGATTCTTGGGATAAAGATTCGATTATGCAAGTGTATGTGTTTTGCCATTTGGGACGCGAGGACAGGAATTCTGGAGACAGAAGAAGATCCACAGCCTTGTTTATTGGGTGTTTGTTATTTTTCTTCTTTAGTACTTTTGTGAATTGTGTGACGTCCGTAGGGGTTGATTAGAGTATTGTATGTCTTTCTTTTACTGTATCTCCCTGTTTGTGTATAGATGTGCCTCCGTTTGAAATTTGGTTATATGCCCGATGTGTATCTTTGCTATGATTTTCAAGTGGACAAAACAGAGTTTTTAAGGGAATTTTTGACTGATTGTTGTGTTTTCTCTGTCTGGTTTGACTACTAGTGTATGTGTTTTGCCATTTGGGACGCGAGGACAGGAATTCTGGAGACAGAAGAAGATCCACAGCCTTGTTTATTGGGTGTTTGTTATTTTTCTTCTTTAGTACTTTTGTGAATTGTGTGACGTCCATAGGGGTTGATTAGAGTATTGTATGTCTTTCTTTTACTGTATCTCCCTGTTTGTGTATAGATGTGCCTCCGTTTGAAATTTGGTTATATGCCCGATGTGTATCTTCGCTATGATTTTCAAGTGGACAAAACAGAGTTTTTAAGGGAATTTTCGACTGATTGCTGTGTTTTCTCTGTCCGGTTTGACTACTAGTGGTGAGTTTGTGTATTTGTGCACTTTGAAATCACGGTGATTGTGATATGTAACTGGTTTTTATTCCGCATTTTAGTACCAGATTAGTACATGGCAATATACTATTACATATAACTGGAGTATGCGGACCGAATTTTGTTTGTATTTCTCTATTTCTTCAATGATTATTTCCAAACAAAGAACCAATCATGAGTATTCAAATAGGCGGGGTTACCAGTTTAACTCCCATAAGCCTATTGTTGGGAAAGTTGTTGCATGGCTGTATAAGTGCTGATCTGGAAAAGAGGAATGAAGTTAGGCTTATGGTTTTATTGTCGTCATGATAATCCAAGTTGCCTGGTTTTGATATTTAGTCAGCAGCTATAGAACTTTAGTTCCAGTTAGTGTTGAGCAAAATAATGTGTAGATGTAGGAAATTGTAGTGCCTTGTTTCTCTTGAAGTGCTCGTATATACATGCTTCTTTCTCTTGTTATTGGGATTGCCTGCTCTCTGAGTTTTGTTTTGTCATTGAACAGCTGATTGTGAGTGCTCGACTTATGTGTCTACTGTATGCTACAAGATTGCCAAGAAAATTGTAAACTGTAAAGAATAAACATTGATGTGTTCTGAACTTGTTGTTCACTCCTCTAATTGGTAGGCATTATTCAAGAACACAGGACTTGTTTTTATGATTCGATCTTCTGTTGTCCACAAGAGATGGGAAAATAACTATTTGTAGAACCACTACCCTCTTGTTTGGACCAACATTTTCATGGTATAAACATCCTGCCAGATAAAGTGAATGCCACTGCCATGCATTGACATTTATTGTTTCCAACTTCCATGCATTGAAATTTATAATAGCTTGATATGGGAAGCTGTTTGTGCCAAGAAGGAGGGTCTGCTTTGTTTCAATACTTTGCTTTATTAGTTTTACAATCGTGTGAATGCCCGTTTTGTTTTTTTCCTAATTTTGTGTGTTTAAACCTATGCAGTGCTGGCAAATAGACTTGAACATGGATTTCAGGAAAGCTCAAATAATGAGACTCAAACACCAACACAAGTGACTCTTCCAAAAACTGAGGTGAATGAGGAAATAGTTGCACCGATTACGGTTAGAGCAAGAGGGTGTACACAAAGCCAGTATGATCTTAGAGAGAGAGTAGCAACAAAAATGCAAGAATCCCGATCACAACCAATGGATGGGAAAAAGAAAAGAAAAATGGATAGGCAAGAGCCCGAAGAACAAATAGAGATAGATGAAGAACATACACAAGCAGAACAAACACAACCAATGGGCTCTAATCGGTGTAATTTGCAGTCTATATGTAGACTACTCAAGGATACTAAATTGAGTGACCGACATATAGCATCCCTCAAGAAAACGCCCTTTTGGTTATTGTTTGAAGCTGTTATGAATAGCAAGTTGTTGAGTGATAATTGTAGGAAGTATGATGAAGTTGTTCTAAAAATTATCCAGTCATATGAAGAAGAGAGTAGAAGTTTTTATAGTGGGTGATAGGCAGTTGAAGCTGACAAAGGAGCATGTGAAGCTCATTTTTGGTATTTCTTGTGGAGAAGTTGAGATGGTGGAAGCAAATGTAAAGAAAGAAAGTGTTGCATTAGCCAAGAGGCTTGAAATGAAAGAGGCAAGGTTATCAGCACCAGTCATGAAGCAAAAGATTAAGGAACTGATAAGTAGTGAGAAAGAACAGGATGTGGAGGATGTTGTGAGATTACTATGTCTTTACCTTTGTGTAACCCTATTTTTCTCCAACCAAGGAACTACAGTGAACTGGTCATATATACAACACATGGAAGATCTTGAAAGAGTGAAGGAATATGACTGGGCAGAAGCTATCAGAAAGTACCTACTTATGTCAGTTCACAACAATCACAAAGAGCTCAGAGGACTTAGAGGATCTACTGTGCTATTACTGGTAATGAACACATATCTCTACACAAATTCTTTGATTTAAAATCATGTTACTTATGTTATTGATTTTGGAATTTTTTTCTTGCAGTATTGGCTTTGCGAGCACACAAAACTTGTAGAAGTAAAAAATCAGAATGCAGTTCCAAGAGTCGTCAAGTGGAAAATTTCAGACCTTCGGAAAAGCCTCAAGGATTTTGAGCAATTGAGTCAACTTCCCGGTGATAAAGTAATAATGTCTCTTCTTCTTTTTTCTATTGATGTTTGAGGCTGTATCTTTTCTTGTGTTGTTTTTGCTTTGTGGTTTTTGAATATTGAGTTTGTGCTTTTGATTTTGGGAATTGCTATGGAGTATGCACCTCTAGCCTAGAAATGATCGAAACCATACTTATCAGTAGAAATTTATTGGTTCTGTTTGTTTCGGCAAAAATTTAACGAATCTTCTATTTCTATTTCTATGTCATAGATTGGAATGCAGTTCTGTACTCCCTTTTGTTACGAACTTGAGCTCCTTTTACATGTAATTTGTCTAGTTAAAGAAACATTGATATACTTAATTTGTATTCTAAAGACTGTTGACTGTTGTATTTTCTGTTTGAGTAGGTAAATCATACTGAGGTACAAGAAACGGCTGAAGAAAGAAAGATCTTTGATGAAATTTCTGGAGATCACGGGGATGAACAAGGTCAAGTTTCTAAAGATCACCGGGGTGAACAAGGAGAAGCAAAGGTAACAGAGGTTGAACCAACGATTGGGGTTGTGCATGGTGGAGAGCAAGTTGGAGTTTGTGGGGAGGAAGAGGAGAAAAGGGTGGAGTCCAAGTTTCAAAAGATGACGGGGTGAAAAGGATGATGAAGCAGAAAAAGTACAGGGACTAGATGACTTCAACAGTCCAATCTGCAGATCATATGAAACGGATTCAGGATCAACATTGGTGCCGAATACATTGGGTCAAATGTCATCACCGAACACAACGCCTAGTGCATCCTTGAATACGATTTGTGGAACAATAGAGGAGCAAGGAAAAAAGGACGCAAATGCTCTTATTGATGAAATGAAGAACAAGATTGAGAAGTTGGAGATAGAAAAGCAGAATTTAGAGATTGAGATCATCAAAATTCAAGAACAAAATGAGAAAGCTCTACAATCTCGAAATGAAGAAAATGGAATGTTGAAGCAGAGAATCCAAACCCTTGAAAAACATGCTACTGCACTACAAAAAAAGAACGACAAGTTACAAAATGGAAACAAGCTGTTATTGAAAGAAAAGGAGGACTTGGAGGTGAAAGTTAAGGACTTAGATGCGAAAGTTGAAGATTTTGAAATCCATCAGTTAACCCAAGCATATCCTATGGAAACTGAGAGAGAAGTGCATCAAGTGACGCAGCACGCAACATTTGAGAAAATCGCAAGCCTAGAGAAAGAGAAGAATGACATGGAGGACGAATTGGCATGTATGACAGTTCACGAAATCACACAAGAAGCAGCAAAGGAAAAGATGAAGCTGAAGAAGTCTAAGGAACAATGCTCTCCGCGGTCAATGTTTAAAAGAGTCATAGCAAGGGATGATAGAAAGCAGAACTACTCTGAGGACTACGTCTATGGACAAGCGAAGAGAAAGAGTCCACAAGTAAATCCAATCGATGTAGACAACAGTCCGGACTATGAGCAACAACAAAAGGGGAAGAAGAAAATGCTGAAGAAGTTGAAGGCTAATACTGAAATAGATACTATCGATGTAGACGAGTCTCAGGAGTATGAGCAACGAGAAAAGGGCAAAAAGAAGAAGCTGAAGAATTTGAAGGTTAAGGGTCAATTGGCAAAACTGATTTGTCCTGAAACTTGGAAGAAAATCGAACAACTTTGGAAGACAGGAGAACCTGGGTAAGATATACTCTCAACTATATCCATTAGTTATAAAGTTTATGATTGTTAACAGAATTTTAAAACCAATTTGCAATATGCAGTACTGTAGTAATGAAATCACCACAGGACATCATCTATGTTGAACTTCTTGACATAGAAAACCTCTTGTTCGACGATCCAATATCAAATCAGGTAATTCCCATACTATCTAGTTGTGTTTTAAATGATTCAATATCAATATCAAACCTGCTGTTTGTAGATTGCAATTGTAAGACTGTATTCAAACAGAACTTAGAGAGCTAATCATGTTTTCACTGGTACAAAACAGTGTGTAGATGCATACGCGTTGCTCCTCATGCGCCAACACCTTGAAACACAACCGACATTTAATTTGAATACTCAACCACCGAAGTCATACATCTTCGTTAGCTACTTCATGGTAAGAAACTAGCACTAACTTGTATTATTCATACACAAGTTAACTTTGATTTGTTCAAAATAAAAATAAAAAAATTTGATTTGTTTTTGTCTGTAAATAGGACATAATTGAGAACAAAAAGCAAGAGTAACTGAGGAGGACGCTTCACAATCTAATGCGACAAGCTGCATCGGCAAGATTCTTGCTCTTTCCAATACTAACTTCTTTCCACTGGATGTTGCTCGTGCTTGACAAAGACGACGGAAAGTGGAAGTTGTATAACCCTCTGTTGCTCAAATATGGAAAAAACAGTAAATACTGCATTATAACAGAGAAATTGGTAAGCTGGCCTGGATGATGTGGTATTTTATATATGTAGTTTTGTTAAAGCTCTTACATTATTTGTTTCCTTCTCCACAGAGAATAACCGTTGCAGCATACATCAATGCGGACAAAAAACAAGCAGCCAAAATGGTTATGAGTGATACAGTGGAGGTACAAAAGGACTCACCGCAACAAGAACCTGGAAGGTAAGTACTGTAAGGTTTTTGTAATAGTCTTTGTCACCTATGGTGTACTTTCTCTGGTCCTTACTATCTTGTGCTTCATAGTAATCAACGTGCTTCATAGTAAATATTATTGAAGAATTGGACTTATTTTTTCCTAGTTAATAGGTGACACCATTTTTTCTTGCAGTGTTGACTGTGGCATTATTGTAATGTCAATCATGAGGAAGTACATCGAGAATGAAAATCCAACCAGTGCAATAACAAGACAGGATTGTAGGCAGTTCAGGGCAGACCTTATAGACTTATTCATCAAGCAAGAAGTCTTATAAAACACATGGATTTCACCATGTGGAGGTACTTCCTAATCTGTTCAATAATAAATCTTAGATGTTTGCACATTATAAAATCATGGTTGCTTGTGTTTCCTTATGGATTAGACTGAAAAACATGGGTTTGTAAGCTTGTGCTGAAACCACTGTCTGTTCTCGTCCATTACACCATTCTTTAAAGCTGATGTTTTGGTTATGATTCAAGTTCCCATCTAGTGTTGACCAAATTTCTTCTCTTTGATGCCATCATATCATACTTTAAACTGATGCTGTTTAGTCCATTTGGTTGCGGAAAATGGTGGATTTGTATTTGTTGTTCTCTAGTACTTTCAGTTGATTGATTGTTTTTTGGTTCATGCTTAGCTCAATCTGATTTTTTTGGTGTCTGATTCTGCATATGGGTTTGTAAGTTTGTTTTGAAAACAATGTTTGTTTGTGCTGTTGGCAAGTTTAGAATATTGTCCACTCTTTAAAGCACCAGCCTTTGACTATGGTTCTTGTCCCCATCTGGTTTTCATCTCATTTCCCTTCTGTTGGTTTTGCTAAATGGTGGAAGGTGGTTCTTTTTTACCCACGTGAGAAAGGTATACGTGGTAGTCAAGAATAGGCTGGAACTAGACCGTTAGAGATAGGCAGATTTTTCCACAACTAGGTTTCCTATTTGATCCGTTTTAGCACCCAAATTTTCGAACATTTGGCAGATTTAGGCGTCAAGTTGGTGGATTAGATTAACTTCTATAGTTGTGACTCAATATGTTTGGCAAATCATCTTTCCTTTTCTTTTTATGCATGTTATGACTCCAAGAAAAAATAGGACACCTCCAGTAAATACTTGCCCAACCTCATGTATCAAGTTGGCCCAACCCGCTGTCAAGTACCTAGTTTCGGCATGGCGACAAAATTCCTCCAAAGGTTCTTCTCTTTCAACAACAGCGACAGCACCACTAGAACTACCAACTTCTACTCCACTACTAATACTTCCAAGTGTTCCTCCACTACTAATACTTCCAACTGTTTTTCCACTACAAGATTTAATCTCCTCAACCGTAGCATATATTCTATCAGTAGTAGGATACAAATACAACATATTATCAAAAGATTCTTCATTGTCAAGCTTACAATCACTCCCATCCAACACATAAAACAATGAGAAACTGCCAATGCATAAGTTGTCCCACCTATCACAAATCTTTCTTAAAACATGCTCCAACCGAATGCCACCAGATATCCTCACAACAAGAACCTGCGATACATACCTACACAGCAACATTTTGGTTGTATCCATCACAAAAAAAAAAAACACACTTGCAATAATATTTGTTTGATATAATCAGTCAATTTGTACACTATCTAATGCCTCAAAAACACTATTTATACTCATAATATACAAACAGATTTCATATACGGGCTGGTGTGTGTTTAATAATAATTTACAGTCTAAATACAAAAAGTGACCATGTCCAAAATCCTTAAAGTTGCAGTGTGAATTCTTAAATTTGCAGTCTAGTTTTTTTTTGAAAGTGCGTAAACCCTAGGTGCTTAAATTTGCAGTCTATATTCTCCTTGGCGTTTGTGATCATCTAATATAAACTCTGTCAACATTGAAAGCACAAAACCAACATTCATCTCAAAGGTACAATAAAACTTACATTATAATCAAAGGCATAAAACAAACATTATAACACAAGGTGTGCATTTAATATTTTACGGTCTAAATGTAAAAATCCTTAAAGTTGTAGTGTGAATTCTCCAATTTGTAGTCTAATTTTTTTTCAAAAGTGAGTAAGCCCTAGGTGCTTAAATTCGCAATCTATATTCTCCTTGGTGTTTGTGATCATCTAATATAAACTCTGTCAACATTGAAAGCACAAACCGAACATTCAACTCAAAGGTACGATAAAACTTACATTATCATCAAAGGCAAAAAACAAACATTATCATCAAAGTCACAATTGAACATTTAATTATCATCAAATCAAACATTGTCATCAAAACCTTTTCTGGAATCGATTAGAACAAATTAGAACAAAAAGAAATCATCACAAAACGAACCTTTTCTCAGATTGATTTAGTTCGAGCTCGGATCAACGGAGAAAAGGATCCTGTGTTATGATCTAGATTGCACGAAAGAGCTTGCACAAACCGGTGATAAATCCTGATCGAGCTTGCACAAACTGGTGAGAAATCCTGATCGCGAGCTCTTTCTCTCTCTCGCGATCTCTCGCTCTCTCCCGCTCTCTCCCCGTCTCTAGTAATCGTCAGTTAGTACTCCTGTATATAACGTACAGTTTGAAGTTTATTAAAGAAGGGGTAATTTTGTCCCACGAAAAAATGAAACTGGACCCGAGGTGTTTAAAAATAGAATGGACTGGACTAGAAGTGTTGTGGAAAAGTGAGATGGACTGGGCCTGTTATAAATTGGTATAATGGGCCTTACAATAATTCTTTATTTATCTATTTACTCCCTCCGTTTCATATTGAGAGTCCACTATGAAAAATCGTGTCATTTTTCAAATAAAAAAATCAACTACTTCTGTGTATAATTTTTTGAATTTTTTTGCACCAAATTAAAGTACTATCGAGATCTTTAATACGGTGCAAAAAAATTTGAAAAATGATGCACAAAAGTAGTTGATTTTTTTATTTGAAAAATGGTAAGGGAGAGAGAGTGGGACTCTCAATATGGAACGGAGGGAGTATTTGTTACAATGTTTGTCATTTAGTATATCTACAAATATTGTGATTGTACTGTGCTAGAATGGACTTAGGTTCACGGGGTGGTTTACAAATAGTGATTCTGGTAGGCGATGTTAAGTAAATGAAAAAATGGTAAAGTGTTGGAGGTGCAAAGTTGTGGATTGTGATTTGGGCCATGGCTATGGCAAGGCTTACCAATTGGGCCCTATGTTAAAATGGGTTACCTATGGGGCCCTGTGATGAGAAATGTTGTGGCGCTAATGTATGATACGTCATAAAAAAGTTCTCTCCTCTGTTCAAGAAGGAATAGGTCCCATGAGACGGTTAAAGTAAGTGAGACGCTAATGTATGATACGTCATGGGAAAGTTCTCTTCTCTGTTCAAGAAGGAATAGGTCCCATGAGACGGTTATAGTTAGTGAGGGATAATAGATGTGCGTCCATAATGTACGATATGTGTCACGCCCTCGATTTTGAACCTAATTATTAATTAATTTTCATAAATAAAATCCTCGCAATATCGTACATTACTTCCACAAAAGGTTTTTCATTCTCCTTTTTACTAAATCATACACAGACCAAAATATTACAATACAGAGACTCCAGCCCCAAATTCTACTAGGAACGGATTAGTGAAAAAGTTAAGTCTATTACAGTTCTTCAAATGTCAATGAAAAATGATAATAAAGTTACAATTACATCTTTCAGAAATATGGTTTATAATGGTGATAAAATGACTCCTTCAACCTAGCTTTCAAAGAATGTCTGAACACGCACGAAGCACACCATGCTACAGCCTCTCGTTCGTACCTGAAAATGAAGGGTTGAGCACACACTCGCCTAGTAAGAAAATCTCCAATAACCCTACATGCATATGAGATGATGCATACCAAAAATAATTTGAGTGAATCAACAAGGTACAATATCATTTAAAGTGTAAGAAAGGATGTCCGGCTTCATTGTTGAATCTATGTCAATATCTACTCACCATCACCCACACACTAACACTCAGATTTTCACATTTCTTCCCCGCTATGCGACACTAAGCTACTTATGTCTATTTAAGAAGACCTGAACTTCACATTAGAATAACCAATGACAGAGGCACCAACCACTTTATTGAGTACGTAGAATACCAAAGGTTTGACGATTAAAGGAGTTCATCAGTTTCCATTTTCTTTTCTAATTTCAACAAATACTAGGGTAACCACGGCCTCTCCCGGGTCTTTTCCCATCTCAATACCCATTATACATAAATGGTTTCGATTACACGATATTAACTATAAAGGAGTTGACAGACAAACAACCACAAGAATAATGACCATACCCGTCCGCTCATTCACATTACCTCAACAAACTTATCAATTTTTCATATTTATAGATCAAAGCCACAATGCCCAAATACACATGAAAGACCAAGTATTCACAATCAATATACCATCAAGCGGAGTATAAGCCCACTAGGTATCACAAATATACCATAAAGACCCATCTCACGAACCGAACTAAGACAATTTCACTCTCCCATAAAAAAAAAGATTACAACCATGAGGTCCCAAACCACAACTATCATGTTAGGAAAAAAAGAAGGACTGGATTTCTATTAGGAAGGCCCAATGTAAATTCAAATCAAGGTTATCAATTCTCATTCCACACTCCAGTGGTACGAACTCCAAATGTCCCTATTATATCGTTCGAACCGGTAGCGCAATGTAGGGGTTTGATCTAGAGGTGTCGAGAGTGCATTGGAAAGGAACGAAGGATGTTCGGGACGACAAAGAACCGAGAGGCAAGCAAACTGCCCAGAAAGGGGCCAGGTATCGATACCCCACACATGGGTATCGATACCCCAGGTTCTGAAATCCGAGATTCTACTCTGGTATCGATATCTCGCATCATGGTATTGATACCACGACCGGAAGAACAACATTCTTGCAAGTTTTGGGCAGATTTTGAACCGATCGATGGGGCGAACGACCAAATACCCAACTAAGGTCAACTACGACTCTTTCTCGTTTATTCATCACCAAGCTTCAACATCAAACCCTGTAAGGTCCAAATTATGTGGTCTCTTTTATTTGGCAATTCAATTGACAAAACACATTTTCTTTTGTATTCCATTCTTTATCGAGTTGTAATTTCTTTTTATATTTTTTAAGCCAGCGAGTCTGTATAAGATTAGAGTGGAAGGAATCTTGTTATGTAATTGAGAGTGAGCGTATCAGGCGGATAAAATAGAGAAGATTTGTTTATGTGAGGGAAGAAACCGCTACAAATGGAAAGATAGAGCAAGGCGGATCATTGGCTGGGTGACTGGCAAAATCACGAGATTAACTTTCCAATTGATCGTGCAATTTAGCCTTTCAATTTTCGTTATAAAAAAGATTGCTGGACTTCTTATAATGGGTCTCTAAAAAAGTGGTGAAGATATTGAGAGAAAGGAAAACAGGAGGGTTGCCCTTTTTGACATCATACAGCCGTATGAAATAATTGAAGGAAAAATAACCATTGTTGAGACGCCACTTTTGAGGGACAGAAATTGGAAGTGGTTCGGTACTTTGAGTCTTGGAGTACAATGAGATCTTCGATCTTCGATCATTGATATACTATGACAACTCCAAGAAGTTTACACATCTTTGATTCAACTATTTGAATCATCTTCTGGTGGATTTCTGGAAGTATTTCAGAAGGCTTGTGGATTCAAGGCAGCGGCGGTCAAGCACTGGGTGTGGTGAACGTGGATTCGGCAAGTAGGTCTTAGGCTCGGTTGTGAGGACTCAAATCGTAGGTAAGATTACTTGTAACTGCACAATGTTTATAGTGCTTGATTCCTTCCCGTGGTTTTTTTCCATTTAGGGTTTTCCACGTATATCTTGGTGTTCTATTGTTTATTACTTTCTGGTGATAGATTGGGTTGCTATATTGATTGTGGGTTGATATTGAAAAATTCGGAACATAGCAAATATTTATATACTTAGGCGATCTAGGATTTTTCAAACCCCTCTATCATATCACAAATTCAATACCAACGAAAAACACCAAATCACATCTAGATTCAACCCTTATTCAAAGACAGGAAATTTAAGGAAGATTAAACACGTAATCAACACATAGACATGTAGAGAGAGAGGAGAAATCCCTACCTCGTGAGTTTTGAGCAAAACCCGTTCGTTTAACCAAGCCAACCAAAATCCCAACGTGATCCGATCGTGATTTTTCTTGGATAGATAGATAGCTCTCGCTCCGTAGAGCAACTTTAATTCTTGGACTTCGTCTGAATTCGTACTTTATGGTGATGAATTTGAAGAGAGAAGTTGAGGGAGAGGTGAGAGAGAGAGAGTAGAGAGAGAGAGAGAAATGTGTTTGTAGCCTGGAAAAGAAAAGAAATATAGGTGGGGGAAAATTATCCCCTACACACACTTGCACTTATACACCCATGCACCCCTACACACACCTACACTTATACACCCATGCATATTACACTTGCATCCCGAACTTCTAAATTCTAGCACATTCGACATCCGAACTCATTCTCCATTTTATATCACAACTCATGCCTTCATAAAACATAAAGAATTATGGGAATAAAATACGGGTCTCTACAATATGTCATGGGAGGATTCGATCCCCCTATTATGGTCTTAAGTGAATATGCTAAGTAAATAATTTAGGTGCGCTCACTTAGAACCCTGATGCAGGACATGCAAGAGGAAGGATGAACCCATGTGACAGTTGTAATTAGTGGATGTGGGAGGAAAGGATCTTGTGGAAAGGATCCTTAAAATTCATGTAAGATAATGGCTAGTAAAGAATTGGATGATGTGTTATCCTTCTGCTCTTATTACTGTTATTGAATGCTATATAGTTTTTGTCTTATTATTTAAGAAATTATGTTGAATTTTTTTTTAATAACATGTCCGAAAATCGGGACGTTACATAATCGGAATGGCATTCACTAATGTTTTGGCTTTGCTTTGAAATTTAGTGAATGTACACTAAAGTTAGTAAGCACACACTAAAATTTTGAGTATGCTCAAGCTGTTTTTGGAATGCATGAAAGTTAGTGTGCATTCACTAACCTTCAGCACATCATCTAAGCCTCCATTTCTGACCATGGAGCCACCGGAGTCCGTCCAAATAACTTTCGAATTAGCTGAAAATATTATTCTCCGGTGGGATACAATGTCGTCGGAACAACCTAGAGACCGAACGATCATCGACGGCAACGATTGCCACGAGATCCATCAGTACCTCAACGCCATTGATGAGATTCAACTCTCTCTCGAATCAGCATTGTTGATCGAATCCGACCACCACACCAAGGCCAAGACTGCCATCTGGATTGCCATGGCTCAGCTCGAAGATAGGTTCCGTAATCTACTCACGTCCCACACCTCCCCCATCGAAACCGATTGCCTCTTCAATCCAAACTCCTCTTTAAAAAAACACTCGATTTAGTGAATTTCTTAGCGATTCTAAGAACACTGGTGATGGACATTTCAGCGCAAAGAGAGAGAGGGGAGTGGGGGGCGGGCTTAACTCACGTTTTTTTTTTGTGACTAAATTAACTCACGTTTTGAAGCAGGCAAAACTCACGTTTGAAGCCTCATGGGTGTTTTTGTCAAAAAAAGATTGTGTATAAAAAAGCGAAGGACCTTTTCTAAAATGAAAATAACTACTGTCCTTAAACTCGATCAAAACAATTTTATTGTATTTATGGTAATATGGTCAATTATCCCTTTTATGGGAAGTGCTAGTGTTGTTTCTATTTTTTTATTGAGTTGTTGGTTAAAGTACCAGACTTTGCATACATGTGTAGAGTCCTAATCTACGAAACCAATCAAAAGTATTGCATATGCTAATTCTGTAGGGTTCACGGAATCAATATATTTTTGGGAAATAATAGAGTTAGTTTATGGTGGGACCCACAAAATTCCACCAATCACAGGGAGGGTAATGTCACCATCTTTAATAAAAAGTCCCGGTGATTTGTTCTTTGGCCGTTTATAAGGGCCGAATCGGCGGTTTCTTGTTGGTCATCTCCGGGAGCATTTCACTCGTTGGGCTCGCCGCAGTGCGGGCCGCTGATTTGTTTCCTTCTAGTTGTGGTGGGTGCTAGCTGGGTGGAGGTGGTTGACGGTTGGGTTGCTGTGGTTGGTGTCAAGCTGTTAGGGGGTTAGGTTTAGGTTTTAGGGCTTTCTTGGGATTGGGCTTTGCCAATTTGATGTATTGTTTAGGTGATGGGCTTGGCCCTAGGATGTTTGTTGGGTTTTGTCACATAGGCTGTTTTGGTTTTCATCCAACCTTTGGTTGGATTCCTCTCCTCTCTCCCCCTACTTGTTTTGGTCTTGATGCTACTAAAGGTACTGATACGAGAAATAACAAAGGCCGGGTGTGACGATGATGGTGAAAACTATCTACCATCCGATGGTGAAGGGTCTCAAGCGAATAAGGTAATGTTTTTAGTATGAGGGTATACTTTTTGACAATTGTTCTTGTATTTGTCCATTCCCCTTCACTTTTTTATTTACGGATAACTCATTTTGATTCTGAAAGCATGCATTGCTTCTTTTTTTCTTTTTTCTTTTTTTAAATGTGTGAGACTTGGCCCTTCAAAATGGTTGGTCTCAATGGGGGGCTTGTCTGGTTAACTAAATTTGGGTATTCAATTTCATTTGGACCACATGTTCTGGTCATGATGCTACTAAAACAAATATTTTTGGGGTACATTATGTTTGATGGTGGTTTTGATTTTTGAAGACATATTTTGATGCTGCTATGCTTATGCGATCCGTTTTTGAGCAATTCTTATTCTTAGATTGTGAATTAGGTTTTGATTTCCTCGTGAGATTTAAAGTGTACTTGTAGCTTGTTCTTGTGGCGCTTGAATCGCTTAAAATCCTTGAGAACTTAATTTACTATGAATTTTCTAAGTTTGGTCTGATTTTGGACAATCTGTTCTCAGACAGCTTTGCACAACTTTGGTATCCGTTTGTTTTCTCATCCTTAGAGCTTGTTCTTTTGGCATTAAAATCACTTGAAAACGTTAAGAATTCAATTTATGGTGAATTTTTAAAAACTAATCTGCATCCTGATAGTCTATTCTTGGACAGACTTGTATAGCTGTAGTATTTGTTAGTTTTCCCATACTTAAAAAGTTCAAATTGGACTTCTATTGCTTTATGACTCTTAAACTACATCTTGTTGCGAAACTTTTGAGACTAGAATCACTTAAAAATGTTTGAAGCTCAATTTATTATGATTTTTCGACATTGTGCTGTTCTTAAATGTTTCATGCTTATGAACAGTCGCTCGTTCGGTTGGTTGTGATAAATCTATTTGAGTTTTGGTTTTCAATCTTTTCCTGCAAATACTTTCGTAAGTTTTCTAACTTCGAGCCCTGGATTTACCCCTTTTGGGTCCCAAGTGAATTAGTTATGGATCAACTCATAGCCATTCCATGGCCTGATTGATATACATTTTTGCTCGTTAAACTATGTATGCATCCAAATGAGGTAGTATCTATTTTTGTTTGGTAAGACTATCTACAAAGTTTGTATCGCACACATTGCTTCTTTTTCTATTTCAGGTTAGAAGTACAAGTCTAGGAAAGAAGAAACGTCCTTCTAATGCTCAACTTTTGAGAAAATCGCAAAGAACTCAATAAGTGAGTTGTTGAGCCCTCCAGATCCAACCTCCTAGCTGAAGGCATGGCTGCGGTGGCTGTTTAACGTACTCACTCCCCACATCACCTACCAAACAAATCAACCCGTTTGGCAGCCCACATACAGTTGTGGGCAGTGTGGGTGAGAAATATTATTAGGATTTATTTCTTCTACGTATACTTTTTATACCATGCACATTATTATGAGGGAGAAAGGTTTCTTTTGTTTTTCCCATGAGTTCATTCTCCAATTGCGTGGAGCTAGAATTTTGAAAATGGTTCATGTGCATTGTTCATGTATTTTTCAAACTTCATTTGTTCATGTCAAAATGGTTCATGTGCAGTTGGTTCAGATTTCTTTTCTTATTTTTTAGTGCATAGGGATCAACAATGAAGTTTAGAATCCTCCATGTTGATTAAGTAATGCAATTTGAACTATGGTCTTAGTAGCGTCCTTGTCAGTTGCAGGTAAGAAACACGTAAGAGGTCCAAGGGGGAAAATGTAGATAAGATTAGGAAAATTCTTGGTCATCCAATCCTCGTCGATATTAATCTTGAAATTCTGTCGATAGAGGGGGGAGTATTGCAACTTCTGTGGCTTGTGCTATTGGGTTGTGTAGACACCCCAATTTGGCCTAACGATTATTTCAAGTCCCACATTGGGGACCATCCCGATGATGAAATGGATACAGTGATTGCTGATTGACTTCTTGTGAACCCATGGAATTATGGTAAGAACTTTGAGCCACTTAGAGGACCCAATCCAGAGCCAAATAGCCTTTCAGACAAAATACAGAATCCTAGGAGAATCCATCTGTCGGCCGTGACATTGATCTCACGGCCTTAACATCATTTCTTCACCCGAGCAACCTGTTGCCTGAAAATCTCCCTGAGAGAACCAATCACTCGGCCGCAAGATCTATCCTTCGGCCGCAACATCCATTCCTCGGCTGCCAGATCCATTGCTTGGCCGCCAGATCATCCTTTTTCCAAGTTCTGGAATGTTCTGTCATACGTTTGATCCGATCACAAAACCCTAGCAGCCAAATCCCGATGCGTTCGGGCTACGTTAGAGGATTGCCATGAAGAGTTAGAATCATTCTCTAACTCCAATTTTAATCGTGCATTTCGATTGGATGAAGTGTGTCATCCCTTTGCCTATATAAAGGAGCCTTTGGCTCCGAAATTGATATACTTTTCACACCCTCTCAAGCCACGAAACTCTGTCAATGTACACTCTCAAACCTCCTCTACAAAAGCCCTAACCTCCCGAAGGCAGCCGCCAATCCGACGATCAAACCCTAACCCTAGGGTTTTCAAAAAGCAATCAGTCAATCCCATTCAATCCAAAGCAATCAAGCAACTGAGGGATCAAGGTGGTGAGGCCCAACGGCCTCCGGTTTGATTTATTTTATGTCCATATACTTTAGTCGTAGCGTTTTAGTTATCTGCTAACTTCTCAGTCTGGTGTGAGGAAGAACATCGACCGGGGCTTCGATCCCTCGGCCGGTACATAAAACCAGGAAGATCTCTCGGCCGTGACATCCATTCACCGGCCGCGAGATCTATCTCCCTGGGACTTGATTGTTTTATTCAGCTTTCTGATGCATGCTTTCAATTACAGTCTCGGCTCACCCTTAATTGCTTAAAGGCTAAAAACAGACTACGTGTTAGAATTAAATAAAACATGTATATGTCTTATGTCGAATAACTATGGGCCAGTCTCACGACTGGGCAAAGAGGGGTGCCTAACACCTTCCCCTTATTGTACTTTTGGCTCCCGTACCCAAAATCTCTATCTATTTTCTTAGTTTTAATAAACTGGGTGGCGACTCTGTTTTGATGATAACCGCTATCGTGTGACGATGTTCCTAGCCATGGGAATGTCCATGATCTTGGTTTACGAAGCAAGCAACCAAAACGAGCAAACAACGATCAATCTGTATGGCGATGCCCCGCTTTGGGAGGTGTCTATAGGTTGAATATTTGAGATCATGCACGAGTCCGAGACATTGGGTGGGGAGACATTGATTTTGGGATCAGGGAGTCTATCATTCTGCGAGTTGGGGTAATTAATAATTTTGTGGTAGTTGTTCAATGCATTTTCTATTTAAATCACAACCGCCAAGATAAATTATTTTTGATTGTAGCAAATGTTTGGCCTAGGTGACTACAAGAACGATATTTTCATTGTCATTGACATCAAATGTAAAGCTTTTATATGCGGACTGGAAGTGCGACTTGTACAATCACTACAAGGATCTCAAGAAGAAGGTGTCCAACATCAAAAGCCGTGCATTATATCCTTGTAACCCAAATGATTGGATATTCATGATTAAGAATGTGTGGGAGACCAAAGAATGGTAGGTACCTTTTCTCCTGCTATTTTGCCTTGAAACTATTGCTACTACTCAACTACTGCTATTGTTTATGGAATGTCTTGTTGCTGGATTCAAATGTATCATGGTCTGGTACTTCTTGTATGCGTTTTTAGTGTCAGTTGATTATGGTAATGGTTGCTTTTACTATTATGGTATCTTTTCTTTTGATGTTTATTTGTCTAGTATTCATGGCACTCCCTTTCATTTTATACATGTAGATGACTTATTACTTGGTCAGGTTGATTAGTGTATGTGTTTTTATGCATTAGTACTAAAGTCTCTTTTTGTTGCTTTGGAGCATGTTAGAGCAAGTTTGTTCTTGTGTCAAACGTTATCGATAGATTTTGGCATCAAGAATGACAAATTTCTCTCCATTTCATGTGTCATATTTAATGCTAAATTTAACAATGTCATTCTTGGTACCAAATTGGTGATCGTGAAACTTGTCACATCACCTTCAAACTAGAAAATGGTATTGCAAAGCAAGAAGCAATCGCGGTTATATCCAAATAACATTGCATTGAACATTATTCTTTGTTCTTTGATTGTTGATCACAAATAAACAAGATTGGAAGTTACCTTACGTTTTTGTAGATGAAGTCTGACAGATGGAAGTATGCATGGTCCTTCTTGAAATTCAATCATACATCATTTGCTGCAGGGAAAATTTCAAAAACCCCCCAACCTTTATACCAAAATTCAATTAGACTCCCAACCTTTTAAAAACTTCAATTTTACTCCCAACGTTATCTTCCGTTAATCAAAACGCCCCCTTCCGTCCGAATGACTAACGGATTTCGTTAAAAGCTCCGTTAAATAGCGTCCCGATCGAATTTCGATGATCCGAGCCGCTCAATGTGTTCAAAACGTGATTTTAAGGGTACCAGAGAGAAATTAACAAAAAAAAAAAGACCAGGAAGGGCTTCATCTGAACAGTTTTTTTTATTGAATAGTTCAATAAAAAAAACTGTTCAGATAAAACCCTTCCCCATCATTTTTTTGTTTAATTCTCGCGAGTAACCTTAAAATCACGTTTTGAACACATTGAGCTGCTCGGATCATCGAAATTCGATTGGGAAAGGGGAGGTGCGGATCGATCCGGATTTTGTTCAAGTCCGGACGTCCAGATTTTGCTTCGGTCTGCACCTCCCCTTTTCCGATCGAATTTCGATGGTCCGAGCCGCTCAATGTGATTAGAACGTGATTTTAAGGGTACCCGCAAGAAATCAACAAAAAAAATGATTGGGAAGGGCTTCATCTGAACAGTTTTTTATTGAATAGTTCAATAAAAAACTGTTCAGATGAAGCCCTACCCGATCATTTTTTTTGCTGATTTCTTGTGGGTACCCTTAAAATCACGTTTTGAACACACTCGGATCTCAAAATTCGATCGGGACGATATTTAACGGAGCCTTTAACGAAATCCGTTAGTCATTCGGACGAAAGGGGGCATTTTGATTAACGGAAGATAATGTTGGGAGTAAAATTGAAGTTTTTAAAAGGTTGGGAGTCTAATTGAATTTTGGTGTAAAGGTTGGGGGGTATTTTGAATTTTTCCCATTGCTGCATGAGCATCCATGTTTGTAAGTATTGGTTTAGGGATTTGCATTTTATAAACATTCCAACTTCTTCTAGAATGATTGAACATGAAAATGAAACTTCAGGTTAAAACAAACAAGAGAAAATAGCCTTTCCCAGAGAGCTTCAAGGAGACACACATATGCCATCGGCAGGGAAATGTTTGGATAAACGATGGGGCAAAGAAATGTCATGTAAGTATGAAGATATCAATCTCGATAAATCTGCTCGTTGCTCGAACTTGTTGTGTGTAACAACTCCGATTTTCAGTAAATAAAAATCTCGTTGTAATATTTGTTTTATTGAAATTCCTATTAGATTCCCTGTTAAACTCCGAATAATCCGTCATAATTAGATTCGATATTTATAAAATAGATTTCCGTCACCAAGTGACTCGGTCATTCTTTTAAAACCTAGCGTGCTTATTAAACGCCAATATGTTCCATAATATTGTATTTAAGTATTGAAATTTTATTTACTTTTGACTAGAAATCCAACTAGACTAACTAGAATTAGCTTTTAACTAGTTAGTTAGCCTAACCTAAGTACCATTTGACTTAGTTACCTTTTCCTAGCAATTTGGAACCATTGGTCAATAGAAACAATCATGACATGCCAAAAGTAGAACACATGGCCTAAGGTAATCATTACTTTTATGGCAAGTTACTTTCTAGGAAAGTTACTTTTCACCTTTAATCATTTCACCCTTTTAGTATTTCCTTGTTCTTTCTATATATAGACTTATATATAGACTTATATATATATATATATATGTACTTAACCAAGTAGGAGAGAGAGAGAGAGAGAGAGAGAGGGGGGAGAGAGAGAGAGAGGCCGAGAGAGAGAAGGGAGAGAGAGTGAGTGTGTCCTTGTGTCTTGGCCACTCATGCAAACTTTAGCCAACCAAAGTACAACCCTTTTATGACTTCTTTTGTTCTTTTTGCAAGCCAACCAAATCTAGCCTACCAAAGTACAATCTAGCCTTGCCACTTGTCCCTCCTTTTATGACTAACCCCTTATGATAACCTAAGACCTAACCTAAAAATGGAAGCCATGCTTGGCATGCTTAAAGCATGATTTGACAAGGCAATGGGAAAGAGGGAGAGGGGGGATTTTCGGCCAAGGAGGGGGAGAGAGAGAGAGTGAGCCGAGAGGGAGAGAGAGAGTGTGAGGTGTGTGCTTGTGTATTGAACACCTCACCAAGCTACAAGCTTAGCCTTAAGCCTAAAAGCCATGTGTCAACCATTTCTAGTCTTTCCAAAGCCAATGATTAGATCCTATCCTTCAAGCCAACCATTTTTGACAAGACAAGACCATGAACCTTCCATAATAACCTAGGATTCTAGCCTTAAGCCTAAAAAGTTGGAGATGACAAGCCTTGGCATGCTTGCATGCTTGAAATGACAAGCCATGGAGCAAAATCCAAAGGACAAGAGAGAGAGAGAGGGCCGGCCAAAGAGAGGGAGGGGGGAGCCAAACTTTTGCTATAAATAGCACCCCATTCTCACCATTCAACTCACACCTCCATCCTTCAACTTCTCTCTCTAGAAAGCATAATGTTCTTGTTTGTTCTTTGCTTGTTCTTGAATGTTCTTCCTTGTTCTTGAAGAGCAACCACCAAACCACCTCCAAAACCACCCTTAGATCTTTAAAGTAGTCTAGACTAGTTCGCAAAGTTGTTTCTAGGAAGAGAACATCCATCTCTCTTCCTTTCGAAGCAATCCGGAGCCGTTACGCCGCCGATCGACCAAAACCGACGACCAATCCCTTAGATCAACCTACCACCAAGAAGAACGGTAGATTTCCATATCTACTTTCCTTAAATATAGTTAGAAATATGTATACTTTTGAAACGTAGCATTATCTTTATACGCTTGATGAAA
Organism: Rhododendron henanense subsp. lingbaoense; assembly: GCA_020567845.1. Lineage (NCBI taxonomy): Eukaryota > Viridiplantae > Streptophyta > Magnoliopsida > Ericales > Ericaceae > Rhododendron > Rhododendron henanense. Next base: position 26,206,433 of record CM036314.1, read on the forward strand.
AAATGATACCTTACTTATTGTCCAAATGCATGATGATTAACAAACTTTATCCTCAATAAACATATGCTGTTTTGAACTTCCTTAAAAGAAAGAAAGAACGACTTTTTAAAAGATAGGAAATTATCGCTTAGTTTAAATCATAAGGATGGTGATGAGCTTGTTGTATGATTGCTTGACTACTTGTTGTTGATAAAGCATAAGTGGTTTACCACTCCAAAGGTGTCCGTCCATGTGGCACTATGCTTTAGTTTGTGTGTTAAATGTTCGAGTATGATTAGAATGAGCATGCTAAGTAATATAGAGTTGAATGATCTTGTTAGTTAAAATTCCAAGAAGTCAATACGTCCTGCCGCGGAGTCTATGCATGAATACGAGACACGAAAACGAGAAAGTAGAAACATGACACCTAGGGTGTGTTAAACAAGGTGTGTTTTGAAACCGCAATGTGGCCGGACTTGCCCATTGTGTGGTGTGGGATTTTGGAAACCACAACGTGGCCGGACTTGCCCGTTGGGTGGTGTGTGTGTGTGCCAATGGGAACCCGGTGCGGCGGAACCATTGTGAGGATACTCGGGAACCCGGAACGGCGGAACCGAGGTTGGGTGTGTGGCTTGGTTATCCGCAGAGAGGAGCCAATGCAAAGTTTTGTGTGCCAATGGGAACCCGGTGCAGCGGAACCATTGTGAGGATACTCGGGAACCCGGAACGGCGGAACCGAGGTTGGGTGTGTAAAAATGATTTTCGAAATGTTAATTGGGTAAAAGAGAAGTGAAATTGGTGACACGGACTACGAAACGCTGCGTAGGAGAAACTCTGATAACACGGACACTTATGATAACTAAAGAATATGGATATGTTATTGTTAAGTACGTATGACTTGCACTATGTTGATATCATTATCTGTATGACTGCATTGTATGTAAGTTAAGGGTTAGTGGGTATGGATTTCTCTATTGAGCGTTATGGCTCACGGTGTTACCTTTTGTGACCCTGACATATTATATTGGTGGTGACGCCGGTATAATGTGTCAGACCTCATAGACGAACAGGGGGAACTCTACACTTTGGAAGCCTTTGGAGCCGAGGAACTGGCAAGAATGGAGGAACAAGAAGAGTAGTCGATAGGAACCCTAGTACCTGCCCTTATTGAATAAAAGTACTTTTGCAAGGTTTATGATGTAATAATGAGCTTGACTCTATTTATCTTTCAATAAATATTATCCCTTTAACGTACCCGAAATTGGGGGCGTTACATTGTGACTCTTACTTTGGGCATGGAGCCTTTGGCAATTAGTTTAGTCTGCCTTTAATGTCTTATTTGCTGCAATTGAGTTCATCCTGGCACTTCTAAGCCACATGCTTACTTGGTTAAAATATGACACAGGAAGAGATTGTTAGAATCACTTTTGAGCAGTTGCAACCCAATTTCACAAATTCCCTATCAGAAGAATAGGTTTTCGTTAAGGCGCTTGGGAAGAGATCAAACTACTTGAAAGGATATGAAATTTGCAAGAACACTAAATCAAATGCAATATCATCCCAACCAATACAAAATCCGGAGGTGATTGCTCTTCAACAAAAAAATGTCTGAAAAAGTCATGGCTGATCAAGCTAAAATGTTCCAAAATATGTTAATGATGGTGGTAATGAAACCTGGAATAGATCCAGCTTGCATTTTGGGGTTAGTTTCATGCAGTGAAAATGAAGAGGAGGGCACATTAGTTGGAGAGCAAGATGACAAAAGCTTTTTTTTTTTTAAGAGCACAAGATGACGAAACTGGTCATTAAGATGGTCGTATGGTTATTGTGCTTAATTCAAATACTTAGAGTTTTTAGATATTATTTTTGACACTATGGTGCTGGTGATTTATTTGCTAAAATCTCAATACATTAGCATATACTGAGAATAGTTTTTGGATGCACTAGGCATTGAGATTAGTTTTTGGATGCATGTTGGATGTTTGGATTTTCAATATTTTTATGACCGGTTTGATACATATAGGATTTGAAATGGATGTATGTGAAGTTTGATGGAATATTTTGGCATTAATTTTGGATGGGATGAACATACAAATAGATTGCAGAAAATTAGGAATGAAAAATATAGATTTATAACCCAAAAAAAAAAAAAAACACTTTCGCCGACACAATAGAATGTCAGGAAATTCATCATCGGATTTATAAAAAAAAAAAACACTTTCACCAATACATTAGTACGTTGGCAAAACTAAAGTTTCAACGACAACTGTCTTCAGTAGGTGAAAGTTTATAATATAAAACTATTATTCGCCGATGCAATTTCATGTCGGCAAAAGTGTGTTAAAATCTCATTTACAACTACCTTTCACAGACGAGATACAATTGGCGATGCAAGTTGCATCGCCAAAAGCAATGCTTTTTGCTGACGGGCTATGTTTTGAGTCGGCAATTCACTTTCCCAAGATATTTATGCCGACGGAGCAACGACATAGTAACTTGTGCCGGCAAAATCTTTCTCTTATGCAATTATACTTTTGCCGATGCATACTATTGCCGATGCATAGGCAAAACTACATTTTCTTTTAGTGAGACAATTTCGATTTTGTCAAGACATTCCCGGGAAGCTAAGAAGAGCTTTCAACTGATACTTTGGAAGAAATATTTCAACTTTGGGAGTCTTGCATGAGGCTAAATACGTGGGCTAAATTTATGATTCCGTTGCATTTATGTGAAGGTCTTGCCACCAAACTATATGTTGAGTGGTGGAAAAAATCATCGAGTAACTTTTGCAAAGATAAACTTACGTGTGCAAAGCCAAATTCATCTCCCGTTGCTCCAAAAGAGAAAAATGTCATCACAATACGTACTGTGAAATCAAAGTTGGCTACAGAAGTTACTCCACCTCTTTCAAAATTTAAAGAGAAGCAAGTGACAAAAGCAGTAACCGAGGAAAGCAAGAAGGTTGTAGCAGTCAAACTCCTTTGAGTATTCCAGCTTCTAAACCAAAGCCTATTACTACCAAGGCTTTAGAATCAATAGGTGAAAACAAGAAGAGGACTGTCGTAGTTCTTTCACAAGAAAGTAGTTCCGATAAAGGTGAGCTCTTTTCGAAGTGTTTGAAAAAGAAAGCGATAGATTTTAATTCGCGATTGAAAGAGAAAGTGACAGTTTCTGATTAAGTGAAATTGGACTTTAATGTGGATGGCATCCTTGATGATTTGCCATACACTTCAAACCATCCAGAGGTATTGGGCAACCGGAGCTTAACCTTTGTCTTCTTTTGTTCTTTATTTAGTTTAACTTCATAGAAATTTGGAATTTGCTATTAGATTTTTAAATCCTTGATTATTTCCTTCTGCAAGTGGGAAACCAGTTCGCTTCAGATGATTATGAAGATTCTATCGATGGTCCAGATTCTTTTGATTTGGTAGTACAACAATGACAGAATGATGTATCTGGGGCAATCCATCTTCCATCCACTTCCGGCCAAGCCTCCTATGTTACGCCGAGCGGCGCCCTCGACTGTTACCGCATTTGATACAGGGAATATGATCCATTGTGCTCGTCGTTCAGCTGCTAAGATACTTGATAGCAACATTAAGAGTGTCTTGAGAGAGACTCTTATTGAGAAGCTAACATCTTTAAGACCAAAACTGCAAGTGATTTATGATGAGTTTTTGAAGCATCAAGTGGATTATTCTCCACTCTAAACCGAGATAGAGAAATATGTATGAAATACCACCAATTATATTTCCATGAAGTCAGATTTTGCTAATGGGATGACTTTAGAGGCGAAGGCGCAACGATTGGCAGATTTTGATCAACGTCTCACCGATGCTTTAGCCCTCGACACTCATGGTGAAAAATTCTGCTACTAATTAAATGGTATTGGCACCAAAAGAGGTTAGCTAATGAAAGAGCTAGAGTTGTTGAACTTGAAGGAGAAGAAGCTCAAAGAATCAATTGAAGGGATTGATGCAGAAAGAGCTCAGAAGCAGCATGTTGTCTCAACTTTGCAAGTAGAGTAGGCTACTGTAGAAGCAGCCGAAATGAAAGAGTCGGCGGACATGGAAGTGGTGAAGTTTGAGCTGGACGAGATCCAAAATTTGGCTTGGCTAGATTAGTGCTAATTCTGCTTTACTTTACCATATTTTCTTTTACTTAGGCTTGTTTAGTTTACTGGATGGATATTCCAATTTTTTTTACAAACTATGCCTTTGCGCTAATGATGTTTAGTATATGACAATCACTTTATTTTATCTAAATAAAGTTTTTTGTCGTACTTTTAGCCGTTCACAATTTATTCTCTTGCGGGCCAAGAGTAGGATGACTTTGGTTGAATGTTTTTTTTTTTTTTTTGATGTATTGACTAAACTCAAGAAAAATGCTCAAGTTGCCTACATATCCTTGGAAGGGATCAAGTCAAAACGTAGTTCAAGGTAAGATGAATCATTTTTTTTGGGTCATACACAGTTTTAGCTCATGCAGGGTAGAAGCATCATGCAGTTTAGGCTCATGCGATTAGGAATATGCTTGCTCTTCAAGGGTTGTAGTGCTTCAAGAATTTGTCATTTATGGGGCCAACTCTTAAGCCATCTTTAGCGACCAATTTGTAGGCGTCACTTGAGTAAACTTCTTGCACAACGAATTTGTCCATCCCACTTGGAAGTGAACTTGCTGCCAATTTTATGAGTGGTATTGATGCGTTTTCTTACAGCAAGAACCAAGTCCCCTTTTTGAAAAGAACGAAAGAGAACCTTTTTGTTGAATGATTTCAACATGCGGGTTTGATAACGTTCAAGACTTTGTTGTGCCTCAAGCCTCTTTTCATCAAGTGCTTCTAGTTCTTCAAGGCCAAAGTGAGCGTTGTCTTCATGAGTGAGACCTTATTGAATGGCAATCCTTAGAGATGGAATTTGAGGATTGAGTGGCAAAATAGCTTCCACGTCGTACATTAGCGGATATGTAGTGGCTTGTGTAGGTGTTTTATACGTGGTTCGATATGCCCAAAGAGCTTCTTCCATTCTCTCAAGCCAGTCCCTCTTTGTTTTGGCAACCTCTTTCTTCAATAGGTTCCCAAGAGTATTATTGAATGCTTATGCAACACCATTTTTAGGTGGGTTGTACATAGTAGAGGTATGCTGCTTGAAGCCAAATTTTTGACAAAGTCTGGTCATGGCAGTGTTGTAGAAGGACTTTTCGTTGTCTATGATAATACAACGCGGTACATATCTAAAGATAAGGTTAGTATGGATGAAGTTAACGACATTTTCCTTATCCACCTCTTTCAATGGGATGGCCTCCACCCATTTGGAGAAGTAGTCTGTTGCAGTCAAGATGTACAAGTGACTATTAGAAGATTTCGGTAAGTGCCCCACGACATCCAGCCCCCATGCATCGAAAGGCCATGAAGCAATAGTTGGATGAAGCAGTTCTAGCAGCTGATGTATAAAGTTGGCGTGGATTCGACAAGAATGACATCTCTTGGCGCACTCCATGCAACCCTTGACAATGATCAGCTAGTAGTAGCCCATTCTTTTGATTCAGAAATGAAGTTTGGGGCCAAATTGATTAGCACCGCATATTCCAGAATGAGCTTCTTTTAGAGCTTGCTTTGCTTCATTTTCTCCAAGGCAACGGTGGAATAACCCTTCAAAAGATAGGCGGTATAGCATGTCTTTGTAGTAAATGAATCGAGGGGCTCGATGCTTCACATCTGCTTTTCTTTGTGGATCATAAGGCAGTTTCCCATGTTGTAGATAATCGATAAGGGGTTGGCGCCAAGCATCTGTTTTAATTTCCTATATTGAGATGACGTTCACTTCCCTTTCACCACTGTCTTCATTTTCAAAGATTAGCGGTATGACCCAACTTTGGCATATCGGAATGTGCGTCTCTTGGTCACGGAAAGCAAGCATAGAAGTTAGCTTTGCAAGTACGTCTGCCTGCCTATTTTTGCCTCGCGGCACATGCTCTAGAGTGACACCACCAAGCCATGCGATCAAGCGACGTGCGTAGTTATTGAAAGGCATGAGTTCAGGCTTCCTCACTTCATAGATGTCGAGGAGTTGGTAGATGATCAATATTGAAGCTCCATATACCTTGAGTTGCAAATGCTTTACTTCAACGGCCATCTCCAGTCCGAGAATGAGTGCTTGGTACTCAGCCTCGTTATTTGAACAATTTTGTGTGAGGGTGAAAGCATTAAGGCAAGACATCTTCTTCCGGGGAAACAAATACTACGCCAGTGCCGACACCACTTCAATGAGACGCACCATTAAAGTACATTGTCCATTGGGGCCGAACTTCCACTACCATGACATCCTTATCTGGCAATTCTTCGGATAACTCCCATTCGGATGGTATAGGATGGTCTGCCAAGAAGTCGGCCAGAGCTTGCCCCCTTAACGACTTTTTGAGGTACATGGATGATCTCGTATTGTTGAAAGAGAAGTGACCATCTTGCCAAATCGATCAGAGAGGACTAGCTTTGTTATGACGTATTTGATTAGGTTAGCCTTGGAGATGAGATGCACAGTGTAAGCTTGAAAATAGTGACGCATTGTCAATTGCGAATACTAAAGGTAGGCACATCTTTTCAATTACAGAATAGTTCAATTCATGGGGCAACATCATTCGGCTCAAGTAGTGCAAGGCGCCTTCTTTCTCTTCATCATTCTCTTGGGCAAGCAAGGCTCCCACTGAACGCTCTTGGATTGTAATATACAAGATTAACAATCATCCAGATTTAAGGCCGGTGAGAACATGAGGTCTCATCAAATATGATTTAATGCTCTTGAAAGCATTGTTGCATGCTTCATCCCACTCAAAATGAGTCCCTTTCTTCATGAGGCAGTTGAATGGTTGACATTGCCTAGTCAAATTTGATATGAAACGACGGAGCTAAGCCAATCATCCTTAAAGACTTTTCAACTCGTGAATATTCCGAGGTTCAGGCATTTTCAAAATAGCATCAATTTTAGCTTGTTCAATCTCTATGCTGCGGTGGCACACGATAAACCCAAGAAACTTTCCAGATGTAACCCCAAAAGCACACTTCAGGGATTCATCCTCAGTTGGTGTTTTCATAGTCGCTCGAACACTTGCCTCTAATCATGAAGATGGTTGGCTTGTGTCTTTGTTTTCACGACTAAATCATCGACATAACATTCAACATTTCTGTGAAGCACATCGTTAAAAATCTTTTGTATCCCCCTTCGGTATGTGGCACCCACATTCTTCAAGCCAAAAGGCACAACTTTGTAGCAGTAGATGTCTTTGGTGCACAAAAAACTGTGAGCTCTTCATCTCACAAAGCCATGTGAATTTGATTGTATCCAGATGAACCATCAATGAATGATAGGACTTGATCATGTCACACCCTCGATTTTCAACATAAAATATAATGATTTCCGATAAACGATACCTCGCAATAATACAGATAATACCCCAAATCATGGTTCATTCCCATATTTACAAATTAAGTTTAAAGTTTCTTGTCAAGCTTGACGATCCAAATAACATAATAGAAATGAAGTTTTAGGGTTTACAGTTCCCCATGATCAAACGATAGACATAATAGAAATCAATATTACACTGCCAAAGGGTTTTACAAAACATGCCAAAGTAATTTCCATATCAGCTTTCAAAGGGATGATGTCAAAATATGCGAGCCAAGCACTCCATGTCGCTATCTCCGAGTGTACCTGAAAGAAGGATAGGGTTGAGCAAAACACGTGCCCAGTAGAGAATCCTATACTCAAACTATATGAAAATGTAATGAATCACGCACCATGAATGAGTGAGTAAAGACAGATACACCCAAAGTACGAACGATTACCAACGAGCTGCACGCTTTGATCAAGAATTCTAGACTTCCCCGGGAGGTCACTAACCTTTTACTCCTCAAACTAGATGCCTCAATAATCTCACGTCTATCCACCATAATCTATAACCAGTTCTAATCATCTTATTATTCTTCGTGCAATACTACAATCATTCTTGTTTCCACATTCGTCATCACTAAATCCCTTATTTACAAACCTTTCCTTTCTTTTAATCAAGAGTATCCTATCAATGATCACTAGGGTCACCTCGGGTCTAGTTCCCTCGAGCATAGGGTCACCCCGAGTCTATTCCCTCAATAATAAAATCACTTGGGTCACCTCGGGTCTAGTTCCCTCGAGCGCAGGGTCACCCCGAGTCTATTCCCTCAATAAGTAATATTCATTGGTTAGCGGAAACGCACATCGCTTAACCGACCATCCGTCATTTCACAATCAACTTCATCACCAATCTGTCGGTCGTACCACTACACTTTAACCCACCGTTTCCTAATTCCACAAATGTACATGTTCATGCCTTTTCATTAATTTACAACTCCGCATTTTACTTAACGTACCTAGCCCGTAAATAAAATCTTACAATACTCTATTCATTTGTTGTCCTCGTTCATTCCACTTCTCATTTCACAAACCTCAAAACATCCAATCAAATCCAAAGACCATTTAATCAGTCGCATAGTCTCACAAGACCCACAATCTACCGTATCGCATACAAGCAAAGACACATGTGCTCACTGTATCTCTAAGTATATCCCCGCACCGACACAGCCTGCTACTCACAAGCAATTTCTAAAGTACCCGACCTACTAGCTCCTATACTTGAATCCAGTAGCAAGTGTACCAAGGTGAATCGATGGGTTCAACGAATCGCGAAGATACAAGTTACTACCTTACCCTCGAAGTTATTGTACCACTCTCATCAAGCATCTATACCCACCACGATGTTCATACAACCCACGGTACTCATAACACTCTACAATACATTTTCCGTCTACAATAATATATACTAAGATCACGCTTAACCAAAGCCTAGGGAATAAGAACGATCAACGGATCATCAAGGGACGAGCAACCAAGCTTAAGGAAGGTTTAAAGATGCTTTAGAGGTGTTAGAAGTGATTGGAAACCAAAACGGTGAAGTACGAAGTAAAACAGCAAAAACTGGAGATAAGCAACAGGTATCGATACCTAAGGCAAAGGTATCGATACCTCTGGGTCAAAATGGCTCCAGACGCAAGGGTATCGATAACAAAGGCATAGGGTATCGATAACAAGTGATTTTCTGGGTTTTGTAAGCCAAAGGTATCGATAACAATACCAAAGGTATCGATAACAGTTCAGTTCGAGGGATTTTCTGCAGATTTTTGAAACTACTCCTAACAACCAAACCAATGATTTCAAGCACGATCAAAGCACAAATTCAACTCATAGACATATAGAAAGAGCAAGAAATCCCTACCTCGAGGTTGGAGAGCGAACACGGAAGGAGATCGGGCCACGCAAGCCCTTGACTCCGAAATCTTCAATTTCAACCGAACAATCCTTCCCCGAGCTTGACCCACGAAATTCGAAGCTTGTATCGCGTTTAGAAGACAAAATGAAGGTTGGTTTGTGTAGATTCCAAGTGGTTTTGGTTGGGAGCAAGAGGGAGAGGGAGAGAGTGAGAGTGGAGCCGAGAGAGAGGGAGACGCCGGTGAGAGAGAGAGGAGAAAATAATTCTCTACTCTCTCACCCTCCTATATATATACCCTTTAATGCACAAAACACACTTGCACCTGTAGACACCCCAATTTGGCCTAACGATTATTTCAAGTCCCACCTTGGGACAATCCCGATGATGAAATGGATACAATGATTGATGATTGCTTCTTTGAGGACCTTAGGACTTTCGGTGAGAACTTTGACCACTTAGAGGACCCAATTCAGAGCCATACAGCCTTTCAGACAGAAATACAGAAGCCTAGGAGAATCCATCTGACGGCCGTGACATCGATCCCACGGCCCTAACATCAATCCCTCACCCGAGCAACCTGTTGCCAGCAAAATCTCCCTGAGAGATCAATCTCTCGGCCGCAAGATCTATCCTTCGGCCGAGACATCCATTCCACGGCCGCGACATCCATTGCTCGGCCGCCAGATCGACCTTTTTCCAGACTCTGGAACGTTCTGTCAGACATTTGGTTTGATCCAACTACACTACCTTTCCGATGCGTTCGGGCTACGTTCGGAGATCACGACGTAGAGTTTGAGATGCATTGCAATTGCAATTACCATCTCGTGATTTGATTGGCCGGAGTGAGTCATCCCTATGCCTATATAAAGGGGCCTTTGGGTTCCGAAATTAACACACAGAAATTGAGATACCCACACACTCAATCAAACCTCGAAACTCTGCAGAAATACTCCCTCAATCCCATACTCCAAAAGCCCTAACCTCCCGAAGGCAGCCGTCAATCCGGCGATCAAACCCCGAAGTTCAAACCCTAACTCTAGGGTTCTCGATCAAGCAATCAATCAATCACACCCAATCCGAAGAAATCAAGCAACTGAGGGATCAAGGTGGTGAGGCCCAACGGCCTCTGGTTTGTCTATACTTACTGTATTTCTAACTAAACGTAGCATTTCGATTATCTGTTAATATTTCTGTCTGGTGTGAGGAAGAACACCGACCGGGGCTTCGATCCCTCGGCCGGTACATCAAACCAGGAGGATCTCTCGGCCGTGACATCTATTCACCGGCCGCGAGATCCATCTCCCTGGGACATTATGTTTTCTTTCTGCTTTCTGATGCATGCTTATTTATCGCACTGGCTCACTTTGCTTACTGTTTAAAGGAATAATTAAACAGACTATGTGTTAGGATTAGATAAAGCATCTGTACGTCTTATGTTGAACGATTATGGGCCAGTCTCACGACTGGGCAGAGAGGGGTGCCTAACACCTTCCCCTTACTGTACTTTTGGCTCCCGAATCCAGAATCTCTATCCATTTTCCCAGTTTTAACAAACTGGGTGGCGACTCTATTTGATGATAACCGTTATCATGTGGCGATGTTCCTAGCCATGGGAATGTCCATGATTTTGGTTTATGAAGTGAGCAACCAATCGAGCAAACACAATGTGATCAATCTGTATGGCGATGCCCCGCTTGGGAGGTGTCTACAGTTTTTGGCGACTCTGCTGGGGATTTGAGAGCCATAACCAAAAAGTTCAACATAAGACTAATACATGCCTTGTCTAATTCATTTATCATATGCATCGAGCGGGCAACCCGTTGAGTTCACCTGATATCCCGGCATGACACGGGCTATGTTGGGGGTTCCAGCAAACTCCACAGTCACTCGTACCTAGTGGTATATCAAAAAGGAAATCACCCAATCACCGCCTATGATGGGCTGGTGAGAGGATTGGTGCCCTTTGACAACGGAGCACCCTGAGACTACCAAAACCTTGCATGCTTTAGAAAGCCATAGAACTTATCAAACTAAGACAGGAACCTACAGGCTAGGAACCTACTTGCATTCTACTTGCAAAAGTTCTTCCTCACACCTTGTATCATTTGTTGTTGTATTAACTTTTTCTGTGCAGAAGGGTTGGGATTTTCAGCCCAAATCCTAACCCTACACAGGCCGAATACTGACTTCCAGGTATTCTACTTTTCAAGGCAGGCACAATAGGTAAATCAAAGAAGCAACCACAGCCAACTTTGTACTCTTATAACACCCGAAGCTACGCCAAACAAAGGTCTCTGCAACCCTCCCGTCTATCGTCCTCATCTGACAAGACACCCTCACCACAACAGTTCCGACCGCTCTCAGAAACTTCCCGGTCATCCTCTCAACGAGCCCAGTCATCCACTAAATCCCAAGCTTCGTCAAGCAACCCTTCTACCTTCATGGCAGACAACGACGCCACTATTGCCGACCTCCAAGCTCAAATCGCTGCACTACTAGCAGAAAAGGCAGCTAGAGATGCTGAAGATGAGGAAAAATCAATGGAAGACGAGAATCCTCATAAAGTGATATTGGCGGAAAGTCCTGAGTTGACCAAACAAGTCAAGGAAATCAAACAAGCCTTGGCTCGTTCACAGGGGGATCAAATTCTGGATTTCGAAGGACTTTGCCTCTTCCCAGAATCCAAGCTGCCTGAGAATTTTAAGATGCCCAACATCGAGAAGTTCAATGGAACTGGCAATCCTACCAGTCATGTTCGCCATGTTATCAACACTCTGAAGCCGATGGGCTTGAACGACGAGCTCATCGCCCAATTGTTCCAGCGAACTCTCACCGGAAGTGCCCTCGACTGGTTCCTTACTTTGGAGTTTGTGCATTATCAAACTTGGCCAGAAATTGCCAATGCTTTTGTCAAGCAATATGCATACAACGTCCAGATTGAACTAACAACTCGAGACTTGGAAATGACCAAACAGGATTCCAATGAGGATTTTGCTACCTTTGTGGCAAGATGGAGGGAAAAGGCTGCCAAGATGAAGAACCGTCCCTCCAAGGAAGACCAAGTAAGGATAGTTGTCAAAAATTTGCAACCCAAGTATCTCAGGCATATTTACACACAGCTATCACCGATTTCAAGCGCTTGCATGCCACTGGGTTGCAAATCAAAGATGGAATCAAGCTAGGACTCATTGGGAAAGAAGAGGCCGCTCCTCCACCTAAGAAAACCTTCTCTAGCCGTACATCTCACGCCTCCGTGAATGCCCTTGGCTCTTTGTCCATTTCCAAACTAGCCCATCCCGAAGCTCAAATCGACCTCGTCGCAACTTTGATCCTCTCTATATGACCTTATCCCAAGCCTTGACCACCCTTAGCCGTCAAGGGCATCTTAAATCTCTAAACAAGCCACTTCCTCCGCCGCCCTACGGTCCAAACCATGATCCAAACAAACAATGCGCCTATCACCAACATCCTGGGCACGAAACAAACAATTGTATGCGTCTTCGTCACGACATTCAAGATCTTATTGGTAGTCGAACCATAAAGCCACCAAAACCTGATGGGCAAGCTAACCCACTCCCTACTCATAATGCCGAACCATCACCTCGAAACATCAATCTCATAAATCTCTCTCACAACCCCACATACAATCCCAGCCAATACATTGTCCAAAACAACCAAACCAAACCTACCTTAACCTTCCCCGAGGAGGACCAATGTTTTATGATGGAGGAGGAAGAAGATGATAATTCTGATCAGTCAGAAGTAATCGACATGGATATGTCCGACATAAGCAGCAAAGATCAGGCAGAGGAGGAAAAGCTAAGGAAGTGGAGGGAACACTCTTGGGCGAAACACAATTTGGAGGATCCAGACATTCCGTTTGTAGAGGATGACGAATGGCTTCGTATCTGGTTTGAGAATAGGAAGAAGGAAAAAGAAAGGGTCATCATGATGAGAAGGCACGCTCGCTTCGAGCCTGCCCAAAAAGTGGTACGCATCAACCGTCCCAAAATTTCAACACCGCCCATTGTTTGGGAGACAATCAATCTCATTGAGAAAGTAGAGGAGTTTCAAATGCAACCATGGGTCAACCCTTACGATGAGTGCGACTATAGTCAATGGATAGAGGAAAGAGAAGATCTAGATTTCATGTGCACAGAACCCTATAAAACAGGGGAAAGCGACTTTGATGAAATGGGAGAAGAGTGCAATGATCCGCTAGATGAAATCTCCTTAGCGTCACTATTCAATCAGGAGGAAATAGCTGATGACCACACAATCAATGAGGAAAGGGAAAGGGAGTTTCCTGCCTGCACATCCATCTGGGGATTACTCATGGCTCAAGGAGATAGCTATTGTGCAAAAGATGAATCCGGTTCAAAGGCTCTGTTTGGCAAGGAAGAAGGTGGGAAAGAGTACAAAGTTGCAAAAGACAAGGGAAATGACCCCGACATGCTGCAGTAGCTGAGAAGTCACAACATGGCAAATGAGAAACATTAAAACATTGTTTTTGTTTTAAACAAACTAGAATGAGTTTTGGGCCCCTGTTTGGGCATTTTATTTCTGCTAAGAGAATTCCTTTTTCATCTTCCAGATTATGCTTATCTAAAATCCAAATTTCTAAATTGCAATTGCCATGCGCTATACTCTCATTGCCAAAACAAAGGAAGATTTCGAAGGGATCAAAATCTTTGTGTCCCCGACAGAAGGGAAGGAAAGGATAAATTCTGATTACTTAAGACTAGGTTTTTATCAAAACTCAAGAAGAAGACGCTATCTCCGTGAGAACACTTAGGGTTAGCTTGCCCATTGTGAAAGTACAAACGCAATAAAACATCTCCATCAGATTCCTCTCCAAAACACAAAACCTCTTGAGAGAAAAATGCTCGTTGGGCAATCCATACACCCAAGCAAAAGTAAGAGCAGAGCCTGCTAGGACAAGAAACGCAACCTATGCAAAAGTTAAGGCATTCGAAGGGAAGCTCGCTAGGAACTCAACCTCTATCAGGTAACCTAGGCAAAACTTAGAGCATGAGAGAAAGAAAAATCAAGAGTGAAAACCCAACCCCCAAAGGTGGTGATCTTGGAACTACGTAAAAGGCCTGATTCCCTGATCGGGATACGTAGGCAGTCTCACATCGAGATACTGCCCAAACATTTGGAGGGAGGAAAACATCAACATGTTTGTACTCAATGATAGGTATAGCTAACCCTGCGTATTGAGCTCACAAAAGATGAGTTAGTCATTTTTCAAGGAATTGGCAAAAACAAAGACACATAAGGATTACGGTTCATCTCTTCTAACCCAAAAGTCGTCAACGCAATGGGTATGATCCTTCAAAAAAAAAAAAAAAACTCTTAAGTTTGGCAATCAGGATGTAAAGCATGGCAAAGGCAAGAGACAGCAAATGAAAAGGCTAAGCATAGGAAAGGATGTGAAACAGGATGCCACTTGGCTAAAGCAAAACCTATCCTCCTTAGGAAGATAGACATAACGGCCAGGCAATCGATACCTCGGCCGCAACAATGATCCTTCGGCCGAGTGATCGATTCTTCGGCCAAATATTCTTTAACTGTCTATCAGCAAAAACTTGTTCAAAAAGCCATGTTCTGACTATCGCATGCAAACTCAAGACATTTAGGGGCATGAAAGACATTCCTCATTTCTCAAACAAAAACTTGCTTATAAAACTGTTGCTGTGATTGCTTTTACTATACAAATATAGTTTCTGCCTATCATCTACTAACTATGAACAGGGAAAAGAAAAGCCCTAAAAACTAGGAAGAAGGTAAAGGCTGCTCACTGGTCCCCACATTCCCCTCAGCAGCCGGTACTCTCTCAGCCTCAAGCTGCAACCAAGGAAGATATAAACATCCAGACTCAAGGGATAATACATAGCAGATAAAGCTCATAAGGAAAGTCATACCTCGAGGATCCTACGGCGCTGTCTCCGAACCAAAACCTCTGTACTCTGATAGGCGTGAAGCCATTCCTGCACTATCTCAGCAGGCACCTGTGAAATAGCCAAGCATTACAAACATCTAAAGCAAGGATACAATGCGAAGTGATGAAAGCTAATACAGGAAGCTAAAAATACCTGTGAAGCCCCGACTGGCAAAGTATAGAGCGGGGTCGTGCAAGGAGTCAGCGTCAGGCGCTCCTCCTCCCCATCGTCTGAGTGGAAGGAGATATACGAAGGAGCCCGTGGCCAAACAAGAGCAACGGGAGGAGCCACAACAGAGGAGGTCAAGAAAAGATGGCAGTACTCTGTATAGTCACCTGCCTGGAGGAGTAAACCTGCCCAATCTCTGATCCGGGCATTCTTCAGATCTTCCTTCGACATCAAGGAAGTGGACCTCATGGATACTGGAGGAGAAGGAGGAACAAACTGAAGAGCCTCAGCGTGTGGCCGCCACTGACTGGCCACTCGATCGCCTAAGTACCAAGCTCGGCAAAATGGACCCTCGAGCAAACTACGGGTCCGATCTAAGACTCTACAACGAGCAAGAGGGGCATCCTCTGGTACACCACCCCAAGGGTCAAACCGTACCTGTAAGAGCAAGGACAAATCAGTCTCGACACAAAAATAGGAAAGTCTAAAGGACAAGAAGTACAAAAGAAAAGGTACCTGATCGACCGTCAGTCGGTCTAAAACTCGCCGCCACTCAGGAAGGCTCAAAACTGGTGACCGTGGCTTCCGTTGCCCCATCAACCATCGCTCATAACGAGGTATGCAGTTCGCGTCACCATGCCTGGTCTCGGGGGGAAACTGGAGAAGGTGCTCAAAAGCCCAGAGCTGAAAAACAGGTTAACCAAAGCAAGTTCAGAACTAGGAAAAAGCCAAAGTAAAAATAGAAGTACAAAGGAATGATACGTACCTCAAGCACTCGAAAGTGACCACAAAGAATGGGACTCTTGTCCCGCGAGCAAGCTCCAAGACCGCCGTACAAAGTGGCCAAAGCAGACGAGCCCCAGTCAAACTCCCTAATAGCTCCCAGGTGCTGTAGAGGAGCCAGAAACTGCGTGTGTACTGAACCATCCTTGTTGGCAAACAACGTTTGCCCAAGGAGGTAAAGAAGGAAGGCCCGTGTCAACTGCTCGACGCTCACCTGGGTCAAGATATCAGCCTGCGTGAAGGATCTGCTCAGCCAAGCAAGGTCGATGTGACCTCGCGAACGAACAGGGGGCACCTTGCCCAGAAACCACTCCAAAGCGCCTGCTCGCTCCCAAAGTCTGGGGTCAACTCTAAGAGGAACACCGCCTACTCGCAGGCCAGTCAGCAAAGAAAAGTCACCTGGAGTAATAGTCATCTCGCCAGCCGAGGAAAGGTGGAATGTGTCGGTGGTGTCCCACCATCTCTCAACTAGCGAGGTCATCAATGACCAATCCATCTTCGGAAGATCGAGGCCCAGAACAAATGCCTCGAAACCCGCAGCACGTATCAATTCCCGAGCTTGTTCTGGCAGCTTCAAAAACCATCTGTGCACCTCCTTGCCTCCTCCGCGAGCCTCCAGCCTCCTATCTCTCTGCCAAAGACAAAAAGGGAGTTAATCTCATGATTGCATAAACAAAGAAAATGCTAAGGGGCGTCAAATTAACATCTAAAAGCATGCATTGCCTAAATAGGGGGCATAGCTATTTTAATTTCCTTAAACCCGAACATGGGTTCCTCACGATCACGCTCCTAGCCAAAAGGGATTTTCGTCCCGCAAACAAAAAAAATCTTATTCTAAATACAAGGATTTCCGAAACTCTGAACTAAAGTAAACTTTTTACTTTTTCAGGAAACTCACCGGTACGTTCAGAACGCTCAGATGATGCTCAGGTTCTCTGCGAACTATCTCGGCCCCTGGGCCACCAACTGGAGGATGGTACTGCAGGAAACCGCCGTAACCCAGCCTACGCGAAGGAAGAGCGTAGGTAGCAGGATCAAACAAACCGGGCTCCTCAATCGCCTCCTCGTCGGAAGACGGGTGCTCGCATCTACATGGAGGATGCGAGGACGAACCCGCGACACCCGAAGATGACGTAGCCATTACGTCCAAGCCAAGAAAACCAACGGTTTTAGGAAAAACCCAAACCCAAAGCCGGCAGCGGCGGCAATGACGGCGGTGGTCGGAGAGGACGGTCGCCGGAGAAGATGGTGGCCGACGGTAGTGGAGGGCGGCGACGTACGGTGGTCGTCAGGCGAGGGGAACGGAGGAGAATGGGAAAGGAGGAGAAGAAAGGATTAAATGGGCCGTGAGATCGATTTAACTGAACTTAAATCGATTTCCTGGCTTTTGGCGTTCTCACGGCCGAGACATCCATTCCTCGGCCGACACATCAATTCCTCGGCCGAGGGATCGATCTCCTGGCCCCTTAATCAATTTCCCTCAGCAATATCAGATCATGCTCAGTGCACCAATTCAAGCCATCATGGATTCTGGATCCTCAACCAACCAAGTAGCCTTGGGGGCATCCCCAAGCCAATGCAACATGATCAAAACCAACCTTGGGGGCATGCCCAAGCATTAAAGATCTCTCTCCACAAACTGCTGACCAAAACAAGTCAAAAACATCCAGCGGCTCTATGCCCATATCTACTACCAAAGAAATAAACAGCTCCGTGCCCGTATCAACCTCCTCAGCAACTTTATATACACCCACTCAGTGGCTCGAAGCCATAACAACTATCTCAGCGGCTCTGCGCCCATTACTTCAACAAGCTCTACGTCTGTATTCACTCACCTGGCGGCTCTAGGCCCAATCACTATCAGCAGCTCCATGCTTGCCATTCCCAGCAGCCATACAATCATCAAGCTCATACAGCGGTCCCGTGCCCATCATCTCTAACACAACTCAGCGGCTCTACGCCCGCCATTTTATCAACTCAGCGGCTCGAAGCCCATTACCTCCACAGGCTCAAAGCCTATGTCTACCATCTCAGCTGCTCCAAGCCCTCGACTCAGCAGCTCTACGCTCGCTATCACAGCAACAGGCTCTATGCCTGTATCCACACAACTCAGCGGCTCCAAGCCTGCTATCTCAACTGGCTCAAAGCCATAACAACCAATCCAGCGGCTCTAAGCCCATTGTCTCAAACTGGCTCGAAGCCGTACACAATCAAGTTCTTAACAGGCTCGAAGCCTGTGTTCATCATCTCAACTGGCTCGAAGCCGTAAACAACCGGTCTCAACGGCTCAAGGCCCGTTATCAAAAGGCTCTACGCCTGTTATCTCAAACTCAGCGGCTCAAAGTCCATCATCTCAACTGGCTCGAAGCCGTAAACAAGCAACAGGCTCTAAGCCGCCCCAGCAATCAAGACATCTATTCTCAGGCTCTACGCCTGAATGCTCAAAAATCTAACATTTTTTGAATGCTCAAGCTCTACGCTTGGATGCCCAACCACTGTGTACTGGATGCTCAAGTTAAACACTTGAATGGTCAAGCTCTACGCTTGGATGCCCAACCACTGCGTACTGGACGCTCAAAGCCTGTACTTTGAATGCTCGAATTTTGCCGTCCGAATGCTCGAGCTCTACGCTCTGAATGCTCAAGTCCGGAACTTGATAGAAGCTCTAAGCTTAAAACAAACACACACGCACGGGCCCGTGCACATTTGCATCAACATTTCACATCGAGTCTTCATCATATCTGTTCACATCTAACAACCACCATTGCACATATACACTCTGCATATCTCTCATGAAACAGGTCAACCCTGCAATCAACCGGCACTATGCCTCGATTTTATTGATCGGTTCAGCGCCTCGATCCTTTGGCTCTACGCCAACACTTATGATGAGAAAGCTCCGTGCACAGACCATCAGAATACAACCAGCTCTACGCTTCGGTTCATATCACGTCAAGCTCTAAGCTCCGACAACTCAGGCCCTCGCCTCAAAACTGCATGCAGGCTCCACGCCTCAATCACTTCAGGCTCCATGCCTCAGTCCCTTCATCTCAGGCCCTTGCCTTATACCAGCTCCACGCTTCGGTTCATCACGTCAAGCTCAAAGCTCTGACGCCACAGGCTCTCGCCTTATGATCAACACCAGCTCCGCGCTTCGGTCCTAGCAAATCACCACAGGCTCTCGCCTTATGATCAACACCAGCTCCGCGCTTCGGTCCTAGCAAATCACCACAGGCTCTCGCCTTATGATCAACACCAGCTCCGCGCTTCGGTCCTAGCAAATCACCACAGGCTCTCGCCTTATGATCAACACCAGCTCCGCGCTTCGGTCCTAGCAAATCACCACAGGCTCTCGCCTTATGATCAACACCAGCTCCGCGCTTCGGTCCTATCCAATCTCCTCAGGCCTTCGCCTCAAGATTGCAACAGGCTCCACGCCTCGATTCCATCACTCTCCAGGCTCTCGCCTCATGACTACAACCGGCTCCGTGCCTCGGTTCCCTCACCTCCAAAAGCTCCGTGCTCCAGCTACTGGCCCTGCGCCCCCCACATCTCAAAAACAACCGGCGTCCAATTCATCCCCAGTAGATGGTTTGGATTCCACCCCATTACATCAATTCCTTCCAGCTCATTCGCAAGGATAGGCTACTCTACCGATCTCCTTTCAGTCAAAGTAAGGATGATCAAGAAAAGCAAACGCACCTGCAGTGTACTGATCTACCCCAAAATACTAAGAAAGCTCTCCGCAAAGAACTCCCCAGGCAGCCCTACGCTCCTTCAACTATCTTCCGCCAAAACCCTGGCTCAGTCTAGGTACGTCACACTACGGCTTTTTAAGCCCTAAGGTACGTCTTCTGTCTCTAACCCTCCAAACTTTTTATTTTTTTTTATTGCCAAAACTATGGTTGGTCTGAATTTCCCTTGTGGAATACGTAGGCAGCCTCCCGGCCCGACCATAACAAAACCTTTTTCAAAAAACCCTTGGAATAGTGGTTGGACCAAATTGAGTTGCTTTTTACAGCTTTGACTCTTACTCAAACATGTCTCGCGATCCGTCTGAGTTCAGTCAAAGAGGGGCATCTGTAGACACCCCAATTTGGCCTAACGATTATTTCAAGTCCCACCTTGGGACAATCCCGATGATGAAATGGATACAATGATTGATGATTGCTTCTTTGAGGACCTTAGGACTTTCGGTGAGAACTTTGACCACTTAGAGGACCCAATTCAGAGCCATACAGCCTTTCAGACAGAAATACAGAAGCCTAGGAGAATCCATCTGACGGCCGTGATATCGATCCCACGGCCCTAACATCAATCCCTCACCCGAGCAACCTGTTGCCAGCAAAATCTCCCTGAGAGATCAATCTCTCGGCCGCAAGATCTATCCTTCGGCCGAGACATCCATTCCACGGCCGCGACATCCATTGCTCGGCCGCCAGATCGACCTTTTTCCAGACTCTGGAACGTTCTGTCAGACATTTGGTTTGATCCAACTACACTACCTTTCCGATGCGTTCGGGCTACGTTCGGAGATCACGACGTAGAGTTTGAGATGCATTGCAATTGCAATTACCATCTCGTGATTTGATTGGCCGGAGTGAGTCATCCCTATGCCTATATAAAGGGGCCTTTGGGTTTCGAAATTAACACACAGAAATTGAGATACCCACACACTCAATCAAACCTCGAAACTCTGCAGAAATACTCCCTCAATCCCATACTCCAAAAGCCCTAACCTCCCGAAGGCAGCCGTCAATCCGGCGATCAAACCCCGAAGTTCAAACCCTAACTCTAGGGTTCTCGATCAAGCAATCAATCAATCACACCCAATCCGAAGAAATCAAGCAACTGAGGGATCAAGGTGGTGAGGCCCAACGGCCTCTGGTTTGTCTATACTTACTGTATTTCTAACTAAACGTAGCATTTCGATTATCTGTTAATCTTTCTGTCTGGTGTGAGGAAGAACACCGACCGGGGCTTCGATCCCTCGGCCGGTACATCAAACCAGGAGGATCTCTCGGCCGTGACATCTATTCACCGGCCGCGAGATCCATCTCCCTGGGACATTATGTTTTCTTTCTGCTTTCTAATGCATGCTTATTTATCGCACTGGCTCACTTTGCTTACTGTTTAAAGGAATAATTAAACAGACTATGTGTTAGGATTAGATAAAGCATCTGTACGTCTTATGTTGAACGATTATGGGCCAGTCTCACGACTGGGCAGAGAGGGGTGCCTAACACCTTCCCTTTACTGTACTTTTGGCTCCCGAATCCAGAATCTCTATCCATTTTCCCAGTTTTAACAAACTGGGTGGCGACTCTATTTGATGATAACCGTTATCATGTGGCGATGTTCCTAGCCATGGGAATGTCCATGATTTTGGTTTATGAAGTGAGCAACCAATCGAGCAAACACAATGTGATCAATCTGTATGGCGATGCCCCGCTTGGGAGGTGTCTACAGCACCCCTTTCACAATCAATTCTATCACTCAAACCCCAAATCATATAACACACATTTCAAATTTTCCCTCTATTTCCAATATCAAATAACCCTCTAAATAATTTCCGAAATTACGGGTCCTTACACCCTTCCCTCCTTAAAGAAATTTCGTCCTCGAAATTTGCTAAACCAAGTCCAACCAACACATAACGCACAGATACACCTCAACCGTAACACGGTTCATCATGCAATGATTCAGTAATCATAAAAATCTACGTCAAAACTTATATCAACAAAAATCGAGACAAATCCAGGCATTCTTTCTAACCTTGCCCTCCTTTTTCCCATGCAAATTCCTACTAACGGTCTCATCTTACCCTTCAAAACTTAATCATGCAAATTTAGGATACGTATCGCTTCTCACCACAGGACACGTCGATTTCTAGCTCAAGTTCGGACACTTCTATCACATGCAATGGATTCGATTCAGACTTCCTCAATAATCGTATATATAACGCATTGCAACTGCCCAAAAGTCTCGGCAGCAATGCCAAACGATACGCAATTTTCTAGGTTCCTCTTTTATCGCAAAATCTCTATATACGATTTTCTATCCAGGCGCCAAGATCTTGCCTATGAACGTAACCCGATAATCCAATTGACTCTTCGAGACTTCCATTTAGAATGGGCGGTGATAAAGCGCCTCTTCCAAGTGGATTTCATCGGTAGTCGCTTGGCTATCCAAAACACACACCGTATCCGACACCGACCTATCTTTCTAGCAGTGAATGCTTTACGAGATATGCAACCTTCCACTTCATGCAACAATGGGTGACGACGGCAACTGACGTTATCCTTTGTTCGGTCTTACGCAGTTAACAAACTTCAATGAATTCTTTTGTCTGTTCAGTCATCTTCCCTCGAGCTTTCAGAGTTCGTTGGTGAATAGATTCCATCGCACCCCTTAATATTAATTCTAGCAAACTGAGAATACAAACCAATTCTTCTAAAGGTCGCACCAATCTCTCGCACCAAGTTGGGTCAATCCAAATAATAAGAATAGATTCGATTGTCATCTCAATGAAAAGAGCAAACCATAGAACTCGATCAACGCTAATCAAGAATTTTAAGTTTGATATTGAAGCGTTCGGAATTCAAAGAATACTTGAAATCTTTAAAATAATTTGACAACAAACTCAATGCAAAAGCTCATGATACTCCGAGGGAATCTTGAAACAACCGACCATAACCTTACTGATGACGAACATGAAGTAATGAAATAGATCCCTAGTAAACCAACTCTTACAAGATTGAAAATTTGTCCAGTACCGGATTTGAGCAATACTTTTAACAAGTTGGAACTGAACGTTACAAAATGAACCATCATATGCCACTAGAGTTGAGAAACCACGATAGAGTCTAATGCCACTGAGAGGAATTAAAACAAGTGAATCCGTATTGAACGGTGCCAATGAATAGATATCAATAAATATGTCATCACAAGAGTTGACTCCAACAATGGAAATTTTCCAACCAACCGAATAGGCATGGGCAAATAAAACAGATACAAAGAGGATACGAGTTCAAACCATATGACTTTATAGTCATGGGATTAAAATAAATGATGGCCCAAAGCAGGCAACAATAGTAACAAGGTCCAAATTTTGATGGTGCCAACAGATTCGTATATCATACGGTACATGACCACAGATTGAGTTCAACAGATTGAAATTGCAAATTAGGTACTCACGTGGAATAACGGTTACAATCAAACAACGAAAACGATAGCCGCAACAAAGGGATCTAAACTGATTGATGAAAACTTATCTCAGGCAAGATGACGTCAAAATAAAACTCCGAATGGTATACGAGGAATACTCATCAACATCAATAGCAAAGGTGTCACATGATACTTGGTCACAAGATTTCGAATCTTTCCAAGAAAAGCTAGGAACTGATTTGCGTAACAGTTAACTTATAAATCAAGAGTTATAACAGTCCAACGACGTAAACAGATTTCACGGAAAGCAGATTACGATACAATTCTAACAAGGCTCAACTAGGCCAACGGACAAGGGTACTTAAAGAAACAACACTTACGAAGTCGCATTTGGAATACCACCTACTATCATGGATACAATCAGCCTCTTCTCAAATCACATCTATCCTTGCCATACGTAAATTAAAGATATAAACGACAACACATCATTATGGAACAATTAACCCCTAATCTCGGTAAATATGATCTATCGATATTCCTCTACACGCGTGGACTAGGATTTCTTGATCTTCGATTCTAAACATGAATAAGGAGGAGATTCTTAATGAATGAAATGCTTCCGAATCAAAGGTATTTTAACGAACGAATCGAACGACAGAGAGGAGAAGGTACCTCAAACAACTAATATTTCTGAGAGCTAAAGAAGAAAAGGAAATGGTTTAGCTACAGGAACTGCGTCTGTTGTTTCGGTGTACGTTTATGCTGCTGCATGGAGCTCGATTCACTAGGTACTCCCAATCCTTGAGGACAATTTCTTGCCATGTGGCCAAGTTCGCCGCAAGTATAACAAGATCCTCCACGCCACGGACATTGAGAACGTAAGTGGCCAGACTGACGACATCGATAACACACAATCGGATGCTTGAGGAGAACTCCCGGTGCCCAAAAATGAGGAGGTGGCTTAAGGTCCTGTTGACCCTGAATCTCTGGCTTTGATATCCTACGTTTCTTCTTTCTTGGACTCTCAACACTCTCTGAGGATGGCCTCGCGCTAATGACTCTACGTCTAGTTTCTCCCACATTCACACCAATCTGCGCACCCTCCAGAATCTCAACACCTTTTGCACACTCAACGATCTCAGGAAACATCGCTTCATCCCTAGCACACTGACTCGCCTCATTCCTTCCGTATACACTACAGCCCTGGTACTCACGATCCTCGATCTCACCACACTTATCTCCAAGCTTCGAAAGCATTTTACTATGAAAGAATAAGAAAGAAAGTCATCAACATTTATCACATTGCTATAAAAAACAGGTCTACAACCTTTCCAACATGACGACAACCTCATGCCACTCTACCATAATGCCAATGCAATGACACAACAATAGTCCACTATCATTCATGCAAGCACACATGTGGTTTTGTAAAAAGATGCAGTGACTTTGAACCCATGAGACTAAAAGTCTCCCCACGGTCTCGAGGTGTTCTAAACTTATGCTCTGATACCAAGTTGTCACACCCTCGATTTTCAACATAAAATATAATGATTTCCGATAAACGATACCTCGCAATAATACAGATAATACCCCAAATCATGGTTCATTCCCATATTTACAAATTAAGTTTAAAGTTTCTTGTCAAGCTTGACGATCCAAATAACATAATAGAAATGAAGTTTTAGGGTTTACAGTTCCCCATGATCAAACGATAGACATAATAGAAATCAATATTACACTGCCAAAGGGTTTTACAAAACATGCCAAAGTAATTTCCATATCAGCTTTCAAAGGGATGATGTCCAAATATGCGAGCCAAGCACTCCATGTCGCTATCTCCGAGTGTACCTGAAAGAAGGATAGGGTTGAGCAAAACACGTGCCCAGTAGAGAATCCTATACTCAAACTATATGAAAATGTAATGAATCACGCACCATGAATGAGTGAGTAAAGACAGATACACCCAAAGTATGAACGATTACCAACGAGCTGCACGCTTTGATCAAGAATTCTAGACTTCCCCGGGAGGTCACTAACCTTTTACTCCTCAAACTAGATGCCTCAATAATCTCACGTCTATCCACCATAATCTATAACCAGTTCTAATCATCTTATTATTCTTCGTGCAATACTACAATCATTCTTGTTTCCACATTCGTCATCACTAAATCCCTTATTTACAAACCTTTCCTTTCTTTTAATCAAGAGTATCCCATCAATGATCACTAGGGTCACCTCGGGTCTAGTTCCCTCGAGCATAGGGTCACCCCTGTAGGGAGGTGTTACCGAACAGGTGCAATTAGTTGCCGAACACGTGGTGTTCTAGATCCGTGTAATGAGGAAAGTGATATGGGACCCCATATAAGATGAACGGCGGCGGTAAGGTCCAGTGCTACGAGGAGGCACCGGATTATACGATTTGTTCGGCTGGGATAAGCCGGTGACATAAGAAGTCATCAGTCGGTGCATTTTGTTCGGCCAAGAGGGGCCAATGACATAGAAAGTCATCCGGTTGTGCTGTCTGTTCGGTAGGGGCATATGCCGAACAGATAGAGTTATTTGATTAAACATTGTCTTAAGAGATAAGGCAATAGGGGTGCCCTGTAAGACGGACCCGATATACGGTAAAGATGAGTCAAAAGACAGTCCTACTAAAGGATGAGTTCTATGGTGAGAAGATACCTTATGAGGAAGGGATCTCAGTTGATTGGGTAAGAGATTCCCAAAAGAGCCAGGTTTCCTGTACGAGACAGGAGACCTGGGATGAGAAGGATTCAATGAAAAAGCAAGTAAGCTCATATCTATAAATACGAGGTAAACCTGAAGGAGAAAGGTACGCAATAAGTGGCATTCATTCCACACTTCCTATTGATTTTTAGGGTTTTTGAGACAGTACGTGATACTAACTTAGGCATCGGAGGGCCTTTGCCACGAGAGGCAAAGGTGCGCTCACCCCTTGTCTGTTTTACAGGTTAGGGTTCAGGCGAAGGTATTAGGGTTCCGATTGGGCAGCACGTGAAGGAAGGAGATTCAGTACTGTTTTAGGTACTATCTATTTTTCTCCACCTACAATTGGCGCCGTCTGTGGGAAACGAAAGAGTTCCCTTTTGAAATACGACCATGGTGGAGGTAGATCCAGTCACACCGATCAATGACAAAAATCAGGCTGGTGTCGGAGGGGATAAGTCCCCACCAGGTGCCCCGAGAAAGCCAACTAGCGGACATGATAAGAGGACCACGAGCAGGGATCCTCTTGCCATCCATGACAACTCCAAGAACAAGGAGGGCAAAACGGCCACAACCTCCACGCGAAGGAGCAAATCCCATCACAGGGGAGAATCGGTTGCACATTCAAAAAGTGTGCATAGTAACGAGGATATCCTCGATAAAAAGAGGCAGGAAGTCGAGGAATATGCTCGACTAATACGGAAAAGGGAACACGAGATCCGAGAGTTAGAGCGGATCCGTGAACACCCCGAGGATTCTGGGTTAGCAGAAAGGGGGTCCAAGGGAGATGGGTTGGTCATGGTGCGGTACACAAAGGCTCCTTCACGAAGAAGGAGGAGCAGATCCAGAACCCCCACTCCTCCCAAAAAGAGAGCCTCTTCACGAAAAAGAAGAAGCAGGAGCCCAAACAAGCAAAGGACTCCCCCACGTTACAGAAGCAGGAGCAGGAGCTCCTCACCCGAGGAGGGCATAAGAAAACACCCCAGAGACAGGTATGAGAGACCTGCTAGTGATTGGAACAGGGCAGTAACCCACGAATCCAAGAAGCGAGAGGATGGGTCTATGACTGCACGAGAAGCAGCAAGGCGGGCCCTAAGTAATATAGCAGCGTCACCCTTTTCAAAAAGGCTACAGGATGCGCGTCTGCCGAGCAGAGTGAAGCACGGGTCGTTCGTGCTTTACGAGACAAATGCAGACCCCGTTGCTCATGTGCAACATTACCAACAGGCAATGTTCATGCATGATGGGGATGATGCCATCATGTGCAAGATGTTCCCTTCAAGCTTGGGAAAGGTGGCTTTATCGTGGTTCCATAAGTTGGAACCACGTTCCATACGAGGATGGACACAGCTAGCAGAAGAGTTCACTGCTCGGTTCTTAACGAGTAGAAAGGCTCCCAAGACGTTCGAAAGTCTCTCAATGATGAAGCAGGAGGATGGCGAGCCGATCAGAGATTATGCAAAGAAATATTGGGAGACCTTTAACGAGATAGACAGTTGCAGTGAGGAGTATGCTATTGCAACCTTCAAAACTGGCTTGCCTGTTCGGGGAGAGTTACGCCGGTCATTGAATAAGCATCCTGTGGCATCGTTGGCCAGGCTAATGGAGTGTATCGAACAACACGCAAGGATGGAGGATGACATACTCCGGGAGGAGGGCAGAGTTGTTGCCGAACAGCCAAAAACTCCAGCAAAGAAGTTTGATAAGCCAGAGCCCAAGACCTATAGGAAAGAGTATGGGCAGGCTAAGAAAGAGCCTTACAAGGAAAAGCAGGCGCCTGATCCTAAGTCATTCTTTTCGATAACCACTGTTTGGAAAGAGCCAATCTATAGGATTCTTTATCGAATAAAGAATCAGCCTTTCTTCAAATGGCCCCCGAGTCTAGGTGGAGATAAAGAAGCAAAGCGTGCTACGAATCAGCACTGCAGTTACCACAAGGATTGGGGTCATATGACAGAGGATTGTGAGATGTACAAGAAACATCTCGATGATTTGGTCTCTCGTGGTTACCTTAAGGAATTTATTCAGGACGATCCCAAAGATAAAGGGAAAGCAATGGAATTGGATTACGAGCAGAATCCTAGGGGGGTAATCCATATGATACATGGATTGGCCACACCTTATACGAGAAATGAGGTGAGATTGATGCAGAGGCAGGTCAAACATGATCAGTATGTAATGCGAGTAGGAAACAAAAGGGGGCGAGAGAATGATATGCCCAATGAAGCTATAGTCTTTACAGATGAAGATCTGAAAGAGGTCCAAGTACCCCACAACGATGCATTAGTCATAACCCTACGAATTGGGGAATATGACATTGAAAGAATCCTGGTAGATTCGGGGAGCTGTACAGAGGTATTGTATTACGATGCATTCAAAAAGTTGGGGCTGAAACAGACAGATTTGGAACAGTCTATTACGCCTTTGGTTGGATTTGGTGCAAGCGCCGTATGGCCCCTTGGAAAGGTGACAGTGCCTGTTCGGGCAGGAACAGTAGTCCTGAGAACGGATTTTTTGGTTGTAGATGTACCATCCTCCTATAATGCAATCATAGGAAGGACTTGGTTACACAAGATGAGGGCTGTTTCTTCCACCTATCACCAGATGGTGAAATTCCCAGGGTCCCACGGGATCGAAAAGATAAAAGGGAACCAAAAATCAGCACAGCAGTGCCTGATTTCAATCATCAAGAAAGTTCCAAAGGCCCATCAAGTCCATACAGTAGAGGCAGATCAACCAACTGTTGAAGATGTTGGGAGAAATCCAACAGACAAAGTAGTGGAAGGCCTAAAGAAAATACAGATCAACGAAACTGATCCCGAAAGGTATTTTCTAATTGGAGAGTCACTACCGGATGAGGAGGAGTCCGAATTGATAGGTTTCTTGAAAGAACATGTTGATGTGTTTGCATGGGTACCAGAGGAGATGCCTGGAGTGGACGCAGACGTGATCTGTCACCACCTAAATGTCGACCCGCAGCACAAGCCCGTTATTCAGAAGAAAAGAAGGGCAGCAGTACAGCATGTTGATGCTGTTATTGAAGAGGTGGACCGTTTGCTAGAGGCTAAAGCAATAAGAGAGGTGTATTACCCAGAGTGGCTGTCCAACACAGTGGTCGTAAAGAAGAAGAATGGGAAGTGGCGTGTCTGTGTAGACTTCACAGACTTGAATAAAGCTTGTCCTAAGGATAGCTTCCCTCTCCCAAGGATTGATCAGTTGGTTGATGCCACTGCTGGGTATGAACGAATGAGTTTTCTCGACGCATATCGAGGGTACCATCAGATTGCCATGTTTGGGCCTGATCAAGAGAAGACTTCCTTCATTACACCACGAGGATTGTACTGCTACAGCGTTATGCCTTTTGGGCTAAGAAATGCAGGAGCAACCTACCAAAGGCTGGCCACGATCATGTTTAGGAAACTTCTTGGCCAGACTATGGAGGTATACATAGACGATATGGTAGTCAAGAGCAGGACCAGGCAGGGGCACATTGAGGACTTAAAAGAAGCCTTTGGAATTCTGAGGAAGTACAAGTTAAAACTCAACGCCTCGAAATGTGCGTTTGGAGTTGGCTCTGGGAAATTCCTGGGCCATCTAGTGACTCTGAGAGGAATCGAGGCAAATCCTAATCAGATAACGGCCTTACAAAAGCTCCAAAGCCCTAAAACTACGAAAGAAGTCCAGAGGCTGACAGGGATGGCTGCGGCCCTAAACAGGTTCATCAGC
Organism: Rhododendron henanense subsp. lingbaoense; assembly: GCA_020567845.1. Taxonomy (NCBI): domain Eukaryota; kingdom Viridiplantae; phylum Streptophyta; class Magnoliopsida; order Ericales; family Ericaceae; genus Rhododendron; species Rhododendron henanense. The sequence continues at coordinate 26,236,225 of CM036314.1, forward strand.
CGTTCAAGTGACAAGTGTAGGCCTTTCTTCCAGTTGCTCAAGAAAAGAGAGGGATTCGAATGGGGAGCAGAATGTGAGCAGGCATTCCAAGACTTGAAAAAGTATTTGGCTCAAGCTCCCCTTTTGTCAACTCCAGACCCAGGTGAGATTTTGGTTTTGTATCTAGCAGTTTCTGAACATGCTGTAAGTGCAGTTTTGTTAAGGGACAAGGGACCCGAACAGATCCCAGTTTATTATGTTAGTAAAACACTTCTAGACGCAGAAACGAGGTATCTGCCCCTTGAGAAACTAGTCCTTGCGTTAAGGACAGCAACACGAAAGCTGCCCCATTATTTCCAAAGCCACAAAGTTGTGGTTTATACTGAGTTTCCCTTAAGATCACTGCTACGAAAGGCAGATTTCTCTGGACGGATCTCAACTTGGTCCGTTGAGTTAAGTCAATATGATATTGACTATCAGCCGCGCACTGCAATCAAAGGCCAGGTGTTGGCTGATTTTGTGGCAGAATTTTCACCAACTGTAGCACCTCAGCCTCCTACGAGACAGGAGCAAAAGGTCGAACCTTCAAGAAGAAAGGGTAAGGCACCTGCCGAACAGGACCCTTTGGAATGGAAACTATTTGTTGATGGATCTGCCTGTAACACTGGTTCAGGCATTGGAATTGTTTTGTTCCCTCCCGGAGGGGTTATGATTGAGCAATCTGTTCGGCTAGGATTCAGTGCATCGAATAATGTAGCAGAGTACGAGGCTCTCCTAGTAGGATTGAACAGTGCAAAAACTCTGAAGGTTAAAAGAATCAGAGTTTATTGTGATTCACAATTGGTCGTAAACCAACTGTCCGGCGAGTATGAAGCTCGAAATGAGAAGATGGCAGCCTACGTGAAGGCAGCCAAAAGTCTACTTAATACCTTCGAAAGGGTGTGTATAGAACAGATAAGCTCCGGACAGAATTCTCATGCAGATTCCTTGGCTTGGCTGGCTGCAGCTGTCCCAACTGAGCTCAAGCGAAAGGTAGCAGTTGGCTACTTGGCCGAGCCGAGCATCGGAAGAAGTATGGACTTGATCCTGGACGTGAACCAAGGACCAAGCTGGATGGATCCAATTGTAGAGTTCTTACGAGATGAAACTCTCCCTACGGACAAAAAGGAGGCACACAAGATAAAAACCAAGTCTGCAAGGTTTTGGCTATCCCCCGAGGGAAAGCTATATAAGAAGTCCTTCACTGGGCCATATTTGCTTTGTGTGCACCCTGAGATGGTCCAAAAATTCCTTCATGAAATCCACGAAGGAACATGTGGAAGCCATGCTGGGGGCAGATCCATTGCCCACCGAGCAATCTCCCAAGGATATTGGTGGCCACATATGCAGGAAGATGCCAAGGTCTATGTTAAAATTTGTGAGAAGTGTCAGAAGTTCTCACCTATGATAAAGACACCGGCCGAAGATCTGGTACCATTAACTAGCCCTTGGCCATTTGCCCAATGGGGAATGGACATTGTGGGTCCACTGCATAAAGCAACAGGAAATCGAAAGTTCTTGTTAGTAGCCACTGATTACTTCACCAAGTGGATTGAGGCAGAACCTTTGGCCAAAATCACTGAACCTATGATAGAAAGGTTTGTGTGGAAGAGCATTATCACTCGATTTGGGGTCCCTTATTCTTTGATCACAGATAATGGGGCACAGTTCCAGAAAAAGTTCAAAACTTTTTGTTCCCAATATGGGATAAGGAACTATTACTCAACCCCTGCCTACCCTCAGAGCAATGGGCAAGCAGAAGCTTCCAACAAAACAATTCTTGATGGAATCAAGAAGAGGCTGGACAAGGCAAAAGGCAAATGGCCTGATGAACTGCCCCTGGTCCTGTGGGCCCACCGAACAACACCTAGGAGATCTACGGGAGAGACCCCCTATTCGTTGGCATATGGTACAGAAGCAGTTATACCCCTAGAAGTTGGACTTCCAACCAATAGGACTGCGTTGGTTGAAAGTGGGGGTAATGACAGGGCTCTAGAAATTGCGCTTGATCTGGCCGAAGAGAGGAGGGAAAGGGCTTTAATCCATTTGGCCTCATACCAAGAACAGCTAATGAAAGGCTACAATAAACACGTCCACCCCCGAGAATTTGGCATTGGAGACCTTGTGCTTCGAAAAGTACTTGGCAACACCAAAGTGGCTAACGAGGGAAAGCTTGGAGCAATTTGGGAAGGACCATATCGAGTAACAGAAATTGCGGGCATTGGGGCTTATAGATTGGCTGACCTGGACGGGAACCCGGTACCAAGGCCTTGGAATGTCCACAATTTGAGGAAGTTCTTTGTTTAAAAGACCTTTCTTTTTATTTCTGTTTTAGGATCATGTTACTGTGTGGGAATTACGAAGACAATTCCTTTGTTTTAAATTCCGTTTTTAGAATTATGTTATTTTGCGGGGATTACGAAGAAAATTCCATCGTTTTCTCCTTTTAGTTGCAAGGTGTACGCATAACGACTCCTTGAGTTTCATAATCATGAATAAAGTAGCAATTTTCGTGCAATTTTGTTTCTAGTATCTAGTTCTTTCTTGACTTATGAATACGAATAACGATCAAGTTGACCCTCCTTCGTATTGGGGAGCAGGTAATTGGCATGAACGCCATAGAACGCACGAAAATACGTGATAAATATAGATTATGTTGAGTACGAAATACTTGTTTGCACTGTTAAGTACGATAAAAACTTAACAGGACGGCTGAGTACGAGAAACTTAAAAGTACGAGATACTTGTTTACATTAACATGTCCTAGTACGAAAAACTAGAACAGGTACGAAATACCTTACAGCATACAAACGAACAATTGTATAAAACAGGAAATCAATAAGTACGAAAAACTTAATCAATCTTTTAAGTACGAAAAACTTAAAAATTCCCTATTTTCTGCTAAGTATGAAAAGACTTAGAAGTAATAGCTAAGTATGAGTACACTTAGTAATCTGTCCAAGTACGTAAAACTTGGGAAACATACGCGGATATGCAGAACAAACTCAGAAACACTCCTAAGTAAGAAAAAACTAGGATGCACACTTAGATCGATGATCAAGTATGAAAGACTTGGCATAAAAACACTTGGCCACGAAGGGCCCCTGCAAAATCAAAGCCACGAAGGGCCGAACAAACCAATGTAGTGCCACGAAGGGCCAAATACCTATGTTAAAAAGTATTCAAGTGTACTGAAGCCGCGCAAGGCTGAAGACTACGGTCACGCAGGACCAGCAAAATGTTCTTAAAAAGTTCAGGGGACTGAATTAGAACTTACCAAACTAGTCCAAGTTCTGGACCTCAGGGGTATCGCTTGGAACAATAGCAGCAGTGCTGTCTCCAATTGGATCTTCTTCCAGAATGACGGTCTCCGTAGCTGCTCCCTCCGTGTTTTGCTGCTCATCATGGGCTTCTTGGGATCCAGGCTGGGCTGCCTGAGTCTCCATCTCCATCTCCTCATCTACTTCAGCAAAGTCATCGATTTGCTCTTCAATATCATCAAGAGCAGGCTCCACGGAGCTTTGAGAGGGTTGGACACGTTTGCTAGGCAGATCGTTGTCGACCCAGAGGGTGCAATCATCAGGAGCTTTGATCTTGATCAGGCATGCCTCCCACCCAGCAGCCCATATGTGATCTTGAATGCCCGGCATCTGTTCCACGTAGCTGGCTGTTGCAGCATCAAAACCCTTCTGGTGTCCATCATCATAAGCAGCCTTTTTTGTTGCATCGATTTCTGCCAAAGCTTGTCTGAGGTTATCTTCAGCAGCTTCCATCTTCAACTTCATCTCATCGGCTTCCAATTTAGCTTTGTCTCTCTCCCTCTCAAGCCTCGTGATGGTTTGGAGCTGTCTAGTGTTGTCCCTCAGAAGTCTGTTTCTTTCAGGCTCAACCTCTTGTAGCTTATGGCCAAGAGTGACCATCTTTTGAATAAACTGGTGAGATTCAATGATAAAGCGAGTAAGATTCAATAAAGGATCTTATATGTCAAGGTATTAATGAAGTAACGAAAGTACTTTACCTTGATCCCACTCACTAGCCCGGTCGATATCAGCCGATCAGATGAAGAGGTGGCCTCTTTTTGCATATCTACGGGCAGCAGCAACGCTTGGGAGAGGGCCAAAGCAGTCTCAGACGAGCTGGCGCTGTCTCCCACGGTCACCGGCCGGTCACCTCTGATAAGTTGAGGGGCCCAGGATGGAGGAGGTGGCTGAATGTTCGGGGTAGGGGCTTGTTCGTCTGCCCCAGTGACCTGTGCCGCCCCATCTCCTGTGGATTGGTCTCTGGAGCGTTTATCCCTATGAGCATCCCCGGCCTCCAAGCCAGACTCGGATTCCCGAGGAGATAGACTACTCCCACGACCTCGCATACGTCTGGGAGGAGGGGGAGCATTTCCCGTGGACGAAGCACGGCCCGTAGAGCCACGTCCACGGGAAGAAACAGTAAGGAGGGAAGCCAAGTTTAAGGGCTGTTGAGACATTGTGCCTAAATTAGGAGGAGAAGGGGAATACCCGCGAGAGGATGACTGGCTGGTATCACGTTCGGTTGATGGTTGCTCGGGCTGTTGTTGGGTTATGGTGGCTTGCCTTCGTGACGATCTCCTAAGTATCAAACGAGGCAATGGGATGCCCTCAGATACTGGTACTTCGTCTTGTTGCCCGGCAACCGTCACACCAGCACTAGATCTCGAACTTCTTGGTTGAGGAGTGGCGGATGTAGAAGCACCACTGGTGCTCGGATGAGCAAGTCTTCTGTCAATAAAGCCTCTGTAGGCAGGATCGTATCCCAGTAAAACGTTGGCGTCACGTCCCCGTCCAGCAGTACGTGTACCTGGAACCCCTTTGTACTTTAGAACGGTGTTTATCTCCCCTTCTCGGATATAGCTTGGTTCCCTTCTTGGGCGTATATTAGCATTTTCAGCTGAAACAACAAAACAAATGAAGTTTTAAGAGGGAAAACTTCGACATAAGAGGGATAAGTGACTAAACTTAAAAAAGAAGAGGCATACGTGGGAAGCCCCATTCGTGGGGGACGTGGACACCCACCACCTGGCCATCTTCCCCCATGGGCTCGAAAGCTCCAGTAACATAGAGGAAGTCCATCTCGTGGTCCCGAGCAGAGTCTGGCAGGTTAAGCACGAAACGCTTCTCTGCCTTTCTCACTTTAAGGTAGTAAGTATTGTATTCTCGATTCAATACAATGCTATACCACCACTGGATTTCCCAGATTCCTATATTGGTCCCCAAGATTCTGTTCAAAGCTACGACTCCCATAACCAATCTAAAAAAATTGGTGGATACTTGCATAGGGTTGAGTCGATACCAATTAAGAACACGACGAAGTAGTGGATCGAGGGGGAAACGAACTCCACCCTCGACAATTGCCACGATTGGAATACATGTTCTATCCCATTTACAGGCGTTTCTAGTCGCACCCAAAGGGGCGAGTTCTAAACCAACGGTTTCTGGAATATTGTATTTAGTCCTAAACGCCGCCATTGCAGTGGGTGTCTCGCAAAGTTTTCGGAATTTTCCTGGCTTAACGCCACTATCAGCTTCATCCGCCATGGATGAATCACAGAAAACTATGACGGAAGTGAAATCTGGAAATGGGATCGAAACCCTAGACAACGAGGAGACTGAGAACGAAGTCTCGAGACGAAATAAAAACAGAGATAAGAATAAGAGGTCTTACAGGAATGTGGAAAAGATTTCCTAGGTTGAGATCAAGATTAGCAGACGGCGGCGATGGTGGATCAACAGTTTCGTCTGGTTTCACAGAGGGAAGATGACGGAATCTTTAAAAAGAATTTTTGGTGTAAAAACCCAAAAGACCCCTTTTCTGGGTTTAATGGAAAGAAACGGATTCGAACCGTCTCCCCTCACGTCCGTTACATGAGAAGTAACGGAAAGGGAATCAACGAAGACAACGTTCTAAACGCCGTTACACGGAACGTCAGTTCGAATTAAATGCGTAGTGTACGAGGTACGCCACGTGGATTTATTACCTCGAGATGGTATAATGACTAAACCGCCAAAAGGCATCAATGGAAGCCCAATGACTGTATCTACGCGGGATCTGGTCTGTTCGGCTCTGAGTTCACTTTTGAGCTTTACTCATCATCTTCGAGCAATGATAATGAGCGAAAGCTGGGGAGCAATTGTAGGGAGGTGTTACCGAACAGGTGCAATTAGTTGCCGAACACGTGGTGTTCTAGATCCGTGTAATGAGGAAAGTGATATGGGACCCCATATAAGATGAACGGCGGCGGTAAGGTCCAGTGCTACGAGGAGGCACCGGATTATACGATCTGTTCGGCTGGGATAAGCCGGTGACATAAGAAGTCATCAGTCGGTGCATTTTGTTCGGCCAAGAGGGGCCAATGACATAGAAAGTCATCCGGTTGTGCTGTCTGTTCGGTAGGGGCATATGCCGAACAGATAGAGTTATTTGATTAAACATTGTCTTAAGAGATAAGGCAATAGGGGTGCCCTGTAAGACGGACCCGATATACGGTAAAGATGAGTCAAAAGACAGTCCTACTAAAGGATGAGTTCTATGGTGAGAAGATACCTTATGAGGAAGGGATCTCAGTTGATTGGGTAAGAGATTCCCAAAAGAGCCAGGTTTCCTGTACGAGACAGGAGACCTGGGATGAGAAGGATTCAATGAAAAAGCAAGTAAGCTCATATCTATAAATACGAGGTAAACCTGAAGGAGAAAGGTACGCAATAAGTGGCATTCATTCCACACTTCCTATTGATTTTTAGGGTTTTTGAGACAGTACGTGATACTAACTTAGGCATCGGAGGGCCTTTGCCACGAGAGGCAAAGGTGCGCTCACCCCTTGTCTGTTTTACAGGTTAGGGTTCAGGCGAAGGTATTAGGGTTCCGATTGGGCAGCACGTGAAGGAAGGAGATTCAGTACTGTTTTAGGTACTATCTATTTTTCTCCACCTACAACCCCGAGTCTATTCCCTCAATAATAAAATCACTTGGGTCACCTCGGGTCTAGTTCCCTCGAGCGCAGGGTCACCCCGAGTCTATTCCCTCAATAAGTAATATTCATTGGTTAGCGGAAACGCACATCGCTTAACCGACCATCCGTCATTTCACAATCAACTTCATCACCAATCTGTCGGTCGTACCACTACACTTTAATCCACCGTTTCCTAATTCCACAAATGTACATGTTCATGCCTTTTCATTAATTTACAACTCCGCATTTTACTTAACGTACCTAGCCCGTAAATAAAATCTTACAATACTCTATTCATTTGTTGTCCTCGTTCATTCCACTTCTCATTTCACAAACCTCAAAACATCCAATCAAATCCAAAGACCATTTAATCAGTCGCATAGTCTCACAAGACCCACAATCTACCGTATCGCATACAAGCAAAGACACATGTGCTCACTGTATCTCTAAGTATATCCCCGCACCGACACAGCCTGCTACTCACAAGCAATTTCTAAAGTACCCGACCTACTAGCTCCTATACTTGAATCCCGTAGCAAGTGTACCAAGGTGAATCGATGGGTTCAACGAATCGCGAAGATACAAGTTACTACCTTACCCTCGAAGTTATTGTACCACTCTCATCAAGCATCTATACCCACCACGATGTTCATACAACCCACGGTACTCATAACACTCTACAATACATTTCCCACGGTACTCATAACCAAAGCCTAGGGAATAAGAACGATCAACGGATCATCAAGGGACGAGCAACCAAGCTTAAGGAAGGTTTAAAGATGCCTTAGAGGTGTTAGAAGTGATTGGAAACCAAAACGGTGAAGTACGAAGTAAAACAGCAAAAACTGGAGATAAGCAACAGGTATCGATACCTAAGGCAAAGGTATCGATACCTTTGGGTCAAAATGGCTCCAGACGCAAGGGTATCGATAACAAAGGCATAGGGTATCGATAACAAGTGATTTTCTGGGTTTTGTAAGCCAAAGGTATCGATAACAATACCAAAGGTATCGATAACAGTTCAGTTCGAGGGATTTTCTGCAGATTTTTGAAACTACTCCTAACAACCAAACCAATGATTTCAAGCACGATCAAAGCACAAATTCAACTCATAGACATATAGAAAGAGCAAGAAATCCCTACCTCGAGGTTGGAGAGCGAACACGGAAGGAGATCGGGCCACGCAAGCCCTTGACTCCGAAATCTTCAATTTCAACCGAACAATCCTTCCCCGAGCTTGACCCACGAAATTCGAAGCTTGTATCGCGTTTAGAAGACAAAATGAAGGTTGGTTTGTGTAGGTTCCAAGTGGTTTTGGTTGGGAGCAAGAGGGAGAGGGAGAGAGTGAGAGTGGAGCCGAGAGAGAGGGAGACGCCGGTGAGAGAGAGAGGAGAAAATAATTCTCTACTCTCTCACCCTCCTATATATATACCCTTTAATGCACAAAACACACTTGCACCCCTTTCACAATCAATTCTATCACTCAAACCCCAAATCATATAACACACATTTCAAATTTTCCCTCTATTTCCAATATCAAATAACCCTCTAAATAATTTCCGAAATTACGGGTCCTTACAGATCCTGTCCAGTAGTGGCATCGATCATGAGCTCGGGTATAGGGGTGGAAAGTTGTCTTTTGGACAAACGTTGCTCAAATTGCGAAAGTCGGCACAAACTCGGATTTGCCCATTTTTCTTCTTCACTGAGATGATGCTTGAAATCCAAGTGGAGTACTTGACTTCTCGAATGAGACCAGCTTTGGTGAGTTTATTAACCTCTGCTTCTATTTTGGGGACCAAATCTGGTCGAAAGTGTCTTTGAGATTACTTGATAGGTTAGACGTCGTGCTTCACTGCTAGATGATGGACTACAACTCTCGGGTCTAATCCAGGCATTTCTTTATAACTCCAAAGACATCCCTATACTCGCGTAGAAGCTCAATGTAGGCAATTTCTTCTTCAGGGGTGAGCAAAGCGCTGATGTAAGTCGGCCATGGGTCATCTTTAGTCCCTAGATTGATCTCTTTTAGATTGTCAACAGTGGACCTTACTCCTTCTTCTAACTCTGGTGGAGCATCTTCTTCAACTTGAATTTCATTACAAGTTGTCGTCATATGGAAGGAGGAAGTGAGGGACTCTTCATGGAGGCAACGATCCAGTTCCTTAGAAGGCACTTTAGTCAGCACCATAGTTTGTCACTTTACTCTTAGCAATGCATCATTAGCTGCCATGATGAGAGTAGTATGGCATTACATGTGAGAGGGTATTTACTCTTCAATTTCTTGTCGTATTCTAACAAGAGAGCAGTCCTCTGTTTTGAAGCCTTCTTCTCGATGACACTGCTTGAAACACCCAATCGACTATGCATAGACTTCTGGGGAGCTATTGTTGAAGATACCTCATTTGGTAGACTGAATCTACTATGGATAGACTTGCACAAGATAGAAGGCGTATGGCTTTCACTTGGCGGCTCTAATCGGCTTTGAATGAATTTTCTTGTGCTAGACGATGACACAACTTCCCTTTGGGCCATCAATCTGTCAAAGACTGACACTTGTGATTTTGGAGCACTCAAACAATCAAAGACAAATGTCTTTAATGACGTTGACGAAGTACCTTCTTCTGCTGTTATGGAGTTGTTGTTGGACTTCCTTATGAAGATATGAGTTGGAGCAAGTGTAGTGTATCCAAGGCCTGCTTGAGAATCCTTTTGACGGTATATCTCTTCTGCTTGAGCGTTTTTTGAGTTAAGTACAAGCCATGTATCTTTTCGCCAGTTATTTTAGGCAAGAGTTTTCCTAGAGTTGTAGGATCTTTGGGACTATGTCCAGTCTTTGTGAGCAGCTTGTAGGCATTGGGTCAAAACTGTTTGTCTGCTGCGAAGGCAAGTAGTCAAGTTCCACTACAAGGCCATGTGTTGCTCGAACGAATCCTTTTAAGGGTGGAGCAACCTTCGCTTTGTTAAGGTTAGCAACTAGGAGTGTTAATCCATTCGAGGCCGACTCTTCATTTTGTTCACTTTTGGTACATAGCGAAGTAGCAGTGTTCCGTTCTTCTTTGATGCACCATCCACATGATGTTTGCCACCTTGATTATTTTCTTCCTTCGCCTTAGTAAGAACGTTGGTTTTACTAATTTGAAGGTTGTTGGCCTCGGAGTGTTTGTAGCTTAATGAAGAGGCACTTGACAATTCTGTCAACACCATGTTTGCTAAGTAGAATTTGGCATCAACAAAATGGGATTCAGCTTCGCTAAAGAGTTTGTCATCGGCTACCACCTTTTGTATAACTCCATCTCTGCACTAATTCTGTCAACACCATATTCCCTTGTTCTTTTGAAAAATAGTTAGAGAAGAACTGTTTTTCCCTTATTCTGTGGAAGTATTATAGGAATATAATACTAACATAGAGCAGAAATAAGTAGGAGAAGAATTTCAACATATTTTTTTACTATTTTTTATGGGAATTTATTTTTGTACTCTATTTTTATAAGTGCACTTCAAAAATTATCTTCTAGTGTTTTGTTATGTGTAATTGTAGACACCCCAATCCGAACCTCGAAGGGTCTTTGTCCACCCCGATGATGAAATAAAGGAAACGGTGCCTTAACGAGCTTGAATGAGAGATTCCCTTAGGCCCAAACCAACTCCTAGCCCAAATAAGCCAAAAGCCCAGAGAAAGCCCAAAAGCTCTAGACTGAACCCGTAATGCCGCACGTGACACCTCTACACCGCACGGCATATCAAAAGTCATTACACCGCACGCGATCATGAGGTTAGCCGCACGGCATTTCGGGTAAAGTTCTGACTGGCTCAGAAAGCTGTCGGCCACGCCTATTTGAGCCACAGCTGCAAAACGGCTCAGCCGAAAACACACTTCTGGCCCGCCCAGAAAATGCCCCCAACATTTGAAATTCAAAATCCATAGCTCTTGCCTATAAATACACCCCTCCACTAAAGAGAAATGGACCCTTGATCACCATTATACCATTTCTCTCTCTTCTTACTTTCATACCTATTTCCCACTTCTAAGTCTTGAGAATGTTGCTTTCAAAAGACATTCTCTAGGCCTTTTGCTCCATTTTTCTTCTCACCATTAAAGTTAGTCCCTTACTAACTTTGAGACCCCAACTACCCAATACACCCATCTACTACAGACATCCATACTCCACTTTTCTTTACCAACCTTGCCGACGTCCATCCACCATCATCAATCTTCATTCGAGCTCAAGATCAAAGGTAAAAACCAAGTTTCCTTGGGCTAGGCTCTGCCCTGGCCCTGAGGGGACCTTTCTATCGTCAGGCTTAACCCCTTTTGGTTAAGATCTGGCCTAAAAATCATTTTTACAAAGCAAAACAAGCCCTCTGTGCTAGGTAAGCTACGCCGCGCGGCGCTTTGAAGCGTCGCATGGCATAGTAAACTCACACGTGCGGCATTTCAGTTAATTGCTGTTTTCTTGTTCAAACTGTTTGGATCATGATTGTCTTCACTGGATCCGTTCCTATCTATCATTGGTAGCTACGGAATGAAACCATATCGACAAGCCATGTTTTATTATCACAAATGAACTTTCATAACCATTCTGAATAAACGAATGCATTTAAAAGAGTATTCCTACTTATGGCTTGAAGGAATGGTACAGTTCTGAGATGATCTAATGGCTGTGACCTTTCTGAAATTTTAAAAGTAACACCGTGCGTCATACTGAGTATACCGCACGAGGCTTTGAAAACCACTGACAGCCTGAGGACAAGATCGGAACGACGCACGGCATATCATATGGCCGAGCGTCGTATAGTGTTATGCCGTGCGTCAGAGGATGGTGATCCAGACAACTTGTTTACAAGCTTTCCTTATTTATATCTTCGTCGCATCATCTTTCATCATTTCTGTACAGTAAGCACCACTCGCACGACAACGTGATATACTTCATCTTGTTCCCCTTTCCCGTATGTGTTTTCGAGGTTTTCCAAACGGTATTAAATCCCCCATTTAAAATGTTTAGTAGAGACCGATTTTTACCGGGCGAGCGGGGTGCTTTTTCAACAAAACCTTCCCCGCTCGTAACGTGGCTCCCGGATCTAAAATCTCAATGTTTTTGCTAGACCAAAAGCCTTTCTTTTCAAAACAAACTCTCGGTTTCTCGGATCATCCATCTCAAAAATCCGGGTGGCGACTCTTCGAACGCACCGGGGCGCGGGAGCCTACCGTGGCGACTCTGCTGGGGATTTTTTATTCAATACTTTACTTGTGCTTTTTTTTTTAAAAAAAAAAAGAGAAAGAAAAGAAGTATTGAATAATCAAGAGGGCCAAACTTGAAAGGCATTTTACTTGGGGGTCTTAATGCAATTTGGAAAACTTAACTTTCTTTTACACTATGCACCACACAAGCCTCGTTAGCGTGTCTCGGTAATCTTGCCCGATTTACCGATGACAAGCTCTCCCGGGACGCCTAGCAACCCTCGACTACGATGGGCCATCGTACTGTTCGACCATTGTCTTGCAATACACTTGACATGGGGTAGTACATCTTGGCTCTAGTCCGGGGAACCCTTCTGAGACCAAAACCGGCCTTCTGCACTTGTACTTAGCCATAGAACTTTCCCAACTAGGACAGGAACCCATGGTTAGGACCTATGTGTTATATTATGCTTGTGTGCGTTTATTTTCTGTACATACATATCATTCATGCATTTTGTGGGCTAGAGGACGGGGCTTCTATAGAATTCCTAAGATTACTCCGGTCGGTCTAGGAGACCTTAAATCCATGGAGGTTGCGATACCTTTGGTGTTTGCCGTGCTCGAACGGCTCCCTTGACTTGGGGACTAACCTTGAGGATATACGTATCTGGATTCTGATGGTCACATTGCTCTGTCTCGGATGGTCAAGTTAAGGAGATTGGCTCTGGTTCCGAAGCAATCAGAATTTAACCTGCCTGACAGTACCTACCCGGGCCATCAGAAATCTTCTGTACGAATGCCTCAAGTGAGACCCAAGTCACGGTAGGTCTTAGGATTTAGGAGGAGTGTAGAAGGTAGGACGGACACTCGGGATGGGTTCTGAGTTGCTCCATTTTGCCTTGTTGCCAGCTCAAGAAACATTGGTCACCTGCGAAAAGAAGAGGCTATACCCGTCCGTCCCGAAGGCTGGTTCGCATAGGCACCCTGGAAGGAACCCAACTGTTTGAGGTCCATATAGAACAAGAGGGACAATCGTCACTAGAAGCTTCACCGAGACCAGCAATACAAGAGCTTAGGCAGAACATGGCCGCTATGGACACCTAGTTTAGACAATCCCTCGCTGGTGTGGACGCACAACTGAACACCTCGGTTGCGTCCATGAAAAATGACATGAATATGATGATGGAAACTGTCACACCCTCGATTTTCAACATAATATAAATAACCTTTCTTAATTAAAATCCTCACAATAACGTTCATCATAACCCAAGAAAGTCTTACCCAAGGCACATCGGCTCGATAACTTGAAATTACAAAGAGTGAAAGAGAAGTTAAATAGTTACAAATACCCATTTGATAACTCACAAAAGTGAAGTTAGAATACATCTTTTAAAGAAATCCAAAAGAGTGAAAATGCCATCCCCTCATGTCAGCTTTCAAAGATTTCCGACTAATGCATGCACAGTACTCCATGTTATAACTCCGAATGTACACCTGAAAAATGAAGGGTTGAGCAAACATGCGCCCAGTAGGAAAGTCTCTACAAACTTTGTATGCAAATGACAAGATTTTGGACATAGAAGAATAGGATCTAAGATAACGCAAGGAGTGCAATGAACGCTAACTTCATGCCGAAAATTCAAGAGTTAAGGAGTACTTCGTTTGTCATTAACCAATCCATTAGCCATCGTTTATGTATCCTTATCGATCAAACTCCATCTCTCATGCTTCTATATTAAAAGACTTGCATTCCGGGTCTTGAGTACCCCGTACACCTCCATTATGAGCTCAAGTACCTCTTCCTCCGCTAACATACTGAACAATGAGCTTAGAACATTTTTTCTGGGTCTTAGGGCCCCATATACCCACAATGCACTTTCGGGTGCTCATGACCCCGTATATCCGTTTTACATTCCGGGTGCTCATGACCCCGTACATCCAATTCAAGTTCCGGGTACAAGACCCCGTACGCCGATTACATCTCCTTTGTATTGCGTTCCATCATATGTGTTTCTAAGGCTTTGATTACTCTATTGAAGATAACAGTAGAGATAGCTATTAAGTGAACGATCCACATACCAATTCATATTTTCCTACGTTTTCAAACCATATTCTCACTCATTCCTCGTACTTCATGGCATCTTGTGTCAAGTTCTCGCGTCACCTCTATGATTTATCCATTCTCCTACCTAACAATCAACCTTGTCAATGCACACATTTGGGTTCAACGAGTTCACTTCATCCATTTTAACATCTCATAATATCACTAGTTATTAAACGAACGCACCCATTAAGTTTTAGGACAATAATTCATTCTATAAGAGATTTGAGTTCAATGCAACGAGAACCGACGAATGAGGATGACCAAGGGATCATTGGAGTGCAAACAACCATGTTTGGAAGTGATTTAGAGTAGCTAGAAGTGATCGAAAACCAAAACGGTGAAAAATGAAACAAAACAGTGAAAGCTGGAGATAAGCGACAAGTATCGATACCTAAGGCAAAGGTATCGATACCTTTTGGTTAAGAGTGATTCCAGCCGTAAGGGTATCGATACCCATGAAGAATGGTATCGATACCAGATACCCATGAAGAATGGTATCGATACCAGTGTGTTTTCTGGGTTTTTGGACATAAAGGTATCGATACCTAAGCGAAAGGTATCGATACCAGCTCAGTTCGAGCAGATTTTCTGCAGATTTTTCTCAAATCAAAACCCAACCCAAACGACAATCCAAGGCACGAAACATGAACAAAACCAATTCAAGAACATACAAAGAGTGAGAGAAATCCCTACCTCAAACTTGGTGAACGAGCTCCAAACGAGAGATCGGGCCTCGGTCTCCAAAATCAACCCCGAGCCGAATACGAACCACCGAGCTCCTACGAACGCGATACGAGCCCCAATACACGAAGAGGTGAAGGTTTGGAGGTTGATTGATGAAGGGTTGAAGTTGTATTGGTGGGTTTTTGGGTGAGAGAGATATAGAGAGAGAGAACCGAGAGAGAGGGTGCCGAGAGAGGGAGAGACCGGGAGATAGAGAGAGTGTGTAGAGGAGTATTAAAAATACTCCTCTACACACACACCCACACATATATATACCAACATAAACACATATTGCACTTGCACCCTCCTACAAACAATTCCATCACATTAACCCCAACTCATTTAAACTCAACAAATTCCATATTTCCCTCTTTTATAATATTGAACAAACCTTTTAATAATTTCTGAAATTACGGGTCCTTACACCCTCCTCTCCTTAAAGAAATTTCGTCCTCGAAATTTAATAAACCAAGTCCGATCAAGCCACGCAACATATGCAAATATCACAGCCATACTGCTACTCATCACACAACAATCCAATAACTATCAAAATCAACGCCAAAGATTCATATCAATCAAACCACAACAAATGCCATTATATCTTTCTAATTTCGTCCTTCCATTTCCACATAACCTCGCATTAACGACATCGGCTTACCGCTCAACATTTGACTACGCAAGTCTAGGATACGTATCGGATTCTCACCATAGGACACGTTGGCTTAGAACTCGAGTTCGGGCCTTTCTAACACATACAATAGATTCGTCTTGCACTTTCTCAATGTCTATGCGTAAAACGCATCATGTATACTAGAAACTTTTCAGGCGTCCATACTAAACGGTGGGCAATCTATAAGCTTCCTTCTATTAGCGAAATTCCTACATACAATTATCTATTTCAGCGTAGAAATCTAGCCATTAACTGTAACCCGATAGTCCAATTGACTTCCCGAGACTTCCATCTAGAAGGTGCAGTGATCAATCGCCTCTTCCAACTGGATTTCATTGGTTGTCGCCTGTGTAGAGACCCGTATTTTTTTTAAGAAATATTATAATTATAACTTGTAAAGGCGAAAATAGTGAAAAATAAAAATAAAAATAAAAAAATGGTGTGATTATTTAATTTGGGGTTAACGAGGTAGATTCATTGGTAGAGGGGTGCAAGTGTTAAATGCATTGTAGTATGTAGATATGTGTGTGTGGGTGGGGACTAGGGAATAATTTTCCCCTCCCATATGTTTTCTTTTCCACGCCAGACACACACACACACACACCCACCGAACCTTCTCTCTCTAACTCTCTCTGCTCTCTCTCGCCTCTCATCTCCTCCTCACCTTCTCTCCTCATTTTCACCTCCATGGAGTACGAATACGAACGAAGTACAAGAATTAAAGTTGCTCTACGGGACGAGGGATACCTATCCATCCAAGAAAATTTACAATCGGACCACGTGGAGTTTCGGTTGACTTGGTCAAATGGTCGGGTTTTGTTCAAAACCCGTGAGGTAGGGATTTCTTACTCTTGTTATGCGTTTATGTGATGTTTATGCACCTAGATCGTGTCTTGTATTGTGATTGAGGTTGGATTTAGGCTTCCTGAGATTCTGCAATTTTGCTCCTGTAGCTACTGATCCCGGAAACAGACTGGTGCGCGCGTACCCATATCCGCGCGTGGTAATCAAAATTTCAAACCAGCGCGCAACAATCCAGTGCCCACGTGCGCGATACCCCCCCCCCCCCCCCCCCCCCCCCCCCCTGAACTGTACAGTAGTTTCCTGTCCAGATTAGGTTCTGCCGCAGTTGGTTCTCATCCTGTCGTTTGACTTTCGAACATTTCAGGATATCGTAAAATCACTCCTAAGTTTGAAAGATCTTAACCTTCGACTCGTAGCCCGTATTGGTACCGTTGGTTCTCGTTAGCTTAGTTGGAGTATCATCGTAAGGATTTTAGTAGCGTAAAGTAGCCGTGAATATCGTAGACTATATGGAATATTGTGACGGGTGTATTTGGTAGAGAAGTACTTGTTTATTAAGTTGAGAAATAACTGAATGGTTTGGTGTTTGTATATTGAAAACGCATATTGAAATGTGAATAACAAATTGACGCGACGAGAACTTGTGGTTTATTGTTGAGGAAAACATGACACAAACGGGTATCACCCATCGGTGAGATGACTGGTAGTGGACGCACGGGGTCCCCAATGCCCGGACTTGAATGAAAGGTTTTTATTGGACGCACGGGGTCCCAAATGCCCGGAATTGAATGAAAGGTTTTTATTGGACGCACGGGGTCCCAAATGCCCGGAATTGAATGAAATGGAAAATGATTAGTATTTGAGAAATGCAGAACTTATTGAAAATGTTTAAAAAGGGAAATTCGGTGATTTGTCTATAACGTCATGTTGTGAGTTATATTCATTGGTTGTTGGTATCCTTGGATGAGGGTTAGTATATTCAAACAGTTATTAGGTTTGTGATGAACGAATGACAAATGAGAAGAGTTGTGGTAACATTAGAAATGAGGCGAAACGGTTAAGTACGATCGAGAACTTGTAAATGGTATATTTAGGCTGATGTGAGAACATGTGAGAACTATTGTGCTTCTAACTTGGCGTGTGACCCGGTAGGAAGACTTGCAAGATGCCCAGAAAACTTTGGCTATTGTGAGCTACTCGTTGATAATCACCTGTACTTGAGGCGTATCTGGCAATGTTCGTTCATTCACTTTAGTAGCATGATTCATTGTATTTTCATATAACTTGAGTATAGATTTCTCTACTGGGCATGTGTATGCTCAACCCTATCTTTTTCAGGTACAAAGCAAAGGAGGTTGGCATGGAGTGCTTGTTGTGCACGTTTGATCATATCTTTTCAAAGGTATACAAGAGAATGTTTATTGCATTAGATTTGAAAGATGAATTTTGGAAAGTTGATTACTGTAAACCGTAAAACTATTTTCTTCGGATTCTGGTAATTTGATAACTTGGGGCCTCGAGCCAGAAATGTAATATTTGAGCTTATTTGAGAACAGGGGAAAGAATGGACTGTTGGGTATTATCTGTATTACAGCGAGGACTTTATGTATTAAAAGTCTATTGTTATTTATGTTGAAAATCGAGGGCGTGACAGCCTGGATACCCAAAAGGCACACACCGTATCCGACACATAACATATTCGTCTAACGATAAAAGCTCCCTCTTTTTCTGCTTCAAACAAAACGAATCTCAACGCGGCAATACTTACGAAATATGCGAGTTCTCCTGCTCCAAGTGACAATGGATGATGACAACGCTCAATACAATCCTTCGGCTATCTCAAACGAAACAAGTGAGCTCCAAAACTCAAACACCACCGATCAAAACTCAAAGAACGGGGGCGAGGTATCCGGAATTCCAAGGATACATGGAATCTTTAAATTCTCTAGGCAACAAACTCAACGTACCAATTCCGGAATAATATGAGGAATTTAGAAATAACCGATCATAACCTTCCTATTGCTCTACAAGCCAAATGAGTATGTGAATGACTTCTTGCAAATGACATATTTCAATACTGGGGACAAACACATGGTAACAAGATAAGCCACTACATAAACAAACTGATGCAAGATCGATAACTTGTCCAATACCAAGGATAAGCCAAGCTTCTAACAAATTAGAATTGTTAGCAACATAGAGTGAGTGTTACGACACAAGAACTTGAATAAAGTATCAATCTCTAGCAAATCGACTAGTAGCTGCAATGATGAAATCCAAACCAACTAATGAAGTCTAGACACGCAAATTGATGCGAAGCGAGAATGAGTTCAAATCACATAACTTTAAGGTTAAGGAGTCATAACAAACTGTGACACCAAAGTAGGAAACAATAGCAACAAGGTCCGCATTTAACGGTACGAACGAATTTGCATAGCATGAAACATGTGGGACTTCTTCTCCCCTTTTTTTTGAAGTGGCTACGAACTCAATGCACCAACTCATAACCATAAATCCAAGCATCTGAAAAAGTTAACTTCAATTTCCCTACCACTCCACAAGTCTAGGAAACGAGAGCATACGTTTTGGCAAAAGAGTATCTGATACAAATAACGAACACAATGCAAAGGTAAGGCCAAAACTGACAAAAGACGTACAACCAAGCTTAGACCGATACCAGATGGCGCATGGCTCTTGATAAGCCGGAACGAAACAGTATAGATCAAACCATGTACCTCCAAGGTTGAGAACTATATCAAATTTTTAAATGCCAGAAAGAGACCACAATCGCAGCAAGATTTGAAATTTGACAACACCAAAGGATACAATGTCACTGAAGACACCACTACTGACTTGGCTTTGATAGATAGAAGCCACAACATCAGAGATCAAGTAAGTAGCAACTACAAATCAAGAAATTTGTAACTATAGCAACAAATCCCAAATAGACTAGCGAGATTTTACACCATGAATCGTAACGTAAGGAGTAGAACAAGAGCATGAGATGGGAAATGTGAATTGATTGCAAAAGCGGGTATAGCAAAATCAATAGTAGGTACGCCACTTGAGATCTCACAATAAGGGTCAGCATAGCATAGAGTAGCACTAGAAATGATCGTGTGGTAATCGATGTAGATGTCATAATCTATTCTAGCAAATGAACAAACGACTTCATGGATAACTAGCTCAGATACAAATTTCAATCAAGATTCAACTAAACCATAGAGGAAAGAGCAGTAAAAGAAAAAACTCGGATGGAGACATGCTCGACATATAGCAAACAATCACTGTGTAACCAATCCTTTCCCAAGACAAGACCAAACCTCGCCTCATGCGAAACATGGAGGTCAAGGATGAAAAGACAACTTGAAATAACCAACTCATAGTCTCGACAAATACTATCTGGAGGAGTTACTCAACAAACATAAATGGTCTAGGAATCCTCGGTGTTCAAATTCAAGTCAAGGAAAGATGCAAATCATGGTAAGACGATATGTTCCCAAATCGAAAGAATTCTAACAAAGGATTAAACAAGAGAGAAGAAATTACCCCACACATCTGGTGTCTCTGGAGCCTGAGAAATGGTAGGAC
Organism: Rhododendron henanense subsp. lingbaoense; assembly: GCA_020567845.1. Lineage (NCBI taxonomy): Eukaryota > Viridiplantae > Streptophyta > Magnoliopsida > Ericales > Ericaceae > Rhododendron > Rhododendron henanense. The sequence goes on from CM036314.1 coordinate 26,256,293, forward strand.
TCGCTCCCCGCTCAACATGTGACCCCTAACCCAAAGTAGACTGGAACTGTGAATGATGTCGAACAAAGCTTTGCCCTGGTCTCACTGAATTAGGCCCACTATGCTCTCCTACTTTCTGGGGACATCTTTTTGCAAGATGATCAGGTGCACCGCAAATGAAACACGCCTTCCGTTGTTGTGTACACTGAGCACGAAAGTGACCCGGCTGACCACACCGATGACACACAATTTGTGGTCTGACAGAAGCTCCATGACTTCCCGATGAAGTAGGTGGTCCAAAACTCTGCTGAACCTGCAATGTTTGTTGTGGTTCTCGTTGTCTCTTCCTCCCTTGGCTCCCAGAACTTTCCGAAGGCAAACTTGCACTAGCGGTCGGTTGCTTAGGTTCCCACACTTCCACATCTCTCTGTGCACTCACTGGATTCTCAACACTCCTTGCACATTCGACTATCTCGGAAAACCTCACAATGCGCTGGCTCACCACTAACAGCTTAATAGATGGGTGTAGTCCCTTCTCAAAACGCCTACACTTCCTTTCCTCTAACGCCACTAATTCTGGTGCAAAACGTGATAAAGATTGAAATTTTATAGCGTAATCAGAGACGGTCATATTTCCTTGCTCTAACTCCTCGAACTGCCCTCTAAGTTTCTCACGATACGTTTCTGGAAAATATTGATTCTCGAAGAGTTCTTCAAACTCAGCCCAAGTCAGGTTCTCTACATCTGGCTCATTCGTTCGATTAATCACCCTTGCCATTCTCCTAGCATCTCTTCTTGCTCCTAAAACCGATTCCCACCACTCATTCGCCTCACCGATAAGTTGAATGGCCACAATACTCACTCGAAGGTCGTCTTCCGTAATCTTAAGAGCGTTAAATATTTTACGAATTTGTGATAGCCAATGATCGGCCACAAGAGGATCACTACTCTCCCCATCGAACTGAGGTGGTTTCATACGGCAGAACGCCCTCATCGCTTCCATGGCACGGTCATTCGGATTAGCCCTAAATGCTGGATTCAAAAGATTCGACTCGGCAAGTGCTGCTACAATCTCCCTAGCGAGGTTATTCTCACGTCTCGGTGGCATCGTGCTACAAGAATTGAAAGCATAACACAATCAACAACAACAACTATCAACGACGATAACTTTCAACGACTACCACGGCTCCATCGTGGGGTCAAACCTCCAACTTCATCAAGCGCAAGTCAACAACACCATAACAGTCTACATTATCATAAATGCAATGTCATGCCAATGTACTGACTCATTCATGCAAGCACATATGTCAAGTAAAAAGAATTTTGCTTTGATTTTGAACCCATGAGACTAAAGTCTCCCCACGGTCTCAAAGTGTTCAAACCTAGACGCTTTGATACCAAGTTGTCACACCCTCGATTTTCAACATAATATAAATAACCTTTCTTAATTAAAATCCTCACAATAACGTTCATCATAACCCAAGAAAGTCTTACCCAAGGCACATCGGCTCGATAACTTGAAATTACAAAGAGTGAAAGAGAAGTTAAATAGTTACAAATACCCATTTGATAACTCACAAAAGTGAAGTTAGAATACATCTTTTAAAGAAATCCAAAAGAGTGAAAATGCCATCCCCTCATGTCAGCTTTCAAAGATTTCCAACTAATGCATGCACAGTACTCCATGTTATAACTCCGAATGTACACCTGAAAAATGAAGGGTTGAGCAAACATGCGCCCAGTAGGAAAGTCTCTACAAACTTTGTATGCAAATGACAAGATTTTGGACATAGAAGAATAGGATCTAAGATAACGCAAGGAGTGCAATGAACGCTAACTTCATGCCGAAAATTCAAGAGTTAAGGAGTACTTCGTTTGTCATTAACCAATCCATTAGCCATCGTTTATGTATCCTTATCGATCAAACTCCATCTCTCATGCTTCTATATTAAAAGACTTGCATTCCGGGTCTTGAGTACCCCGTACACCTCCATTATGAGCTCAAGTACCCCTTCCTCCACTAACATACTGAACAATGAGCTTAGAACATTTTTTCTGGGTCTTAGGGCCCCATATACCCACAATGCACTTTCGGGTGCTCATGACCCCGTATATCCGTTTTACATTCCGGGTGCTCATGACCCCGTACATCCAATTCAAGTTCCGGGTACAAGACCCCGTACGCCGATTACATCTCCTTTGTATTGCGTTCCATCATATGTGTTTCTAAGGCTTTGATTACTCTATTGAAGATAACGGTAGAGATTGCTATTAAGTGAACGATCCACATACCAATTCATATTTTCTTACGTTTTCAAACCGTATTCTCACTCATTCCTCGTACTTCATGGCATCTTGTGTCAAGTTCTCGCGTCACCTCTATGATTTATCCATTCCCCTACCTAACAATCAACCTTGTCAATGCACACATTTGGGTTCAACGAGTTCACTTCATCCATTTTAACATCTCATAATATCACTAGTTATTAAACGAACGCACCCATTAAGTTTTAGGACAATAATTCATTCCATAAGAGATTTGAGTTCAATGCAACGAGAACCGACGAATGAGGATGACCAAAGGATCATTGGAGTGCAAACAACCATGTTTGGAAGTGATTTAGAGTAGCTAGAAGTGATCGGAAACCAAAACGGTGAAAAATGAAACAAAACAGTGAAAGCTGGAGATAAGCGACAGGTATCGATACCTAAGGCAAAGGTATCGATACCTTTTCTGGGTTTTTGGACATAAAGGTATCGATACCTAAGCGAAAGGTATCGATACCAGCTCAGTTCGAGCAGATTTTCTGCAGATTTTTCTCAAATCAAAACCCAACCCAAACGACAATCCAAGGCACGAAACATGAACAAAACCAATTCAAGAACATACAAAGAGTGAGAGAAATCCCTACCTCAAACTTGGTGAACGAGCTCCAAACGAGAGATCGGGCCTCGGTCTCCAAAATCAACCCCGAGCCGAATACGAACCACCGAGCTCCTACGAACGCGATACGAGCCCCAATACATGAAGAGGTGAAGGTTTGGAGGTTGATTGATGAAGGGTTGAAGTTGTATTGGTGGGTTTTTGGGTGAGAGAGAACCGAGAGAGAGGGTGCCGAGAGAGGGAGAGACCGGGAGATAGAGAGAGTGTGTGAGGAGTAAAAATACTCCTCTACACACACACCCACACATATATATACCAACATAAACACATATTGCACTTGCACCCTCCTACAAACAATTCCATCACATTAACCCCAACTCATTTAAACTCAACAAATTCCATATTTCCCTCTTTTATAATATTGAACGAACCTTTTAATAATTTCTGAAATTACGGGTCCTTACAGAAACCATGTAGGAAATCTGTGACAAGCTCTTAATTAAGCCTGACCCACCTAAGATTGAGACACTGGCCAGTGAGACACCGGCAATGGATCCCAATTTAGCCGCCCTTATGGCTAAAATTGGTAAGTTGAAGGAATCTGTGCAAGACTGTAAGCGATTCGGAAGAGGAGAAATTGACATGAACAAGTTATGCTTATTCCCCAATGCTAAGTTACCGGAAAAATTTAAGGGTGTGGATTTCGCAAAGTTTGACGGTACCGGAGATCCAAAGGCGCACCTTCAAGGGTATGTCGGTTCTCTTACCATGAGTGGAATCGAAAAGGAGGCCATGGCCCAGTTATTCCATGAGTCTCTATCAGGTCCAGCCCTTCAGTGCTTCCTTACTCTTGAACCCTCTAAGAAAAGGACTTAGGAAGACATTGGGACAGCATTTGTGGCTCAATATGATTTCAACGTCGATTTAAATATGACCACAAGAGAATTGGAAAGTACCAAGATGGGTGAAAAGGAGAGCTTCGCTGATTTCGTAAAACGTTGGAGAGTCAAAGCCGCACAAATGCAGAATAAACCGGATCTAAAGGAACAAATACGGATCATCACCAAGAACCTGCCAAGCTCTTTTGCCCCATACATGGTCCTCTCCTAGGCTGCCCCAAATTTTGAAACTTTTTATGACTCGGGTTTGGCTGTAGAGGAGGCCCTATGAGATGGTACGTTAGAAAAGAAGGAGCCGGGGTCAAAATCCAAGAGAGCATACTCAGGGAACAGCAATGTCCTCTTCGGGAATACTAGTCAGGCTGGAACTTCATCCACCAAGCCGGCAGAAGTGAACCAAATTTCCGAAAAACCGAAATCCCAAAGCCGATTCTTCACCCAGTTCAGCACTCCTAGGTCCGCCTTACTTAAAAAACTTACAGAAGTAGGAGTGTTGAAACCTCTCTTACCCCCGCAAACTATTCCACCAAACCTGAACCAAAATGTCTACTGTGATTTCCACCAAATGCCCGGCCATACCATTGACAATTGCATCCGCCTCCGTCATGAGATCCAGAATCTCATTGATAACAAAGTCATTGATACCCCTCCTTCAGACAAACCAAACACCATGACAAATCCCTTGCCACAACATAACACCCCATTCCATATTAACCAAATTACCCAAACCAAAAGCCAAAACTGTCCAAGACTTTGATCCTACCCCTTTCATCATCCCTGATACCGAACCAAAGCCTGATGTGGAAATTCCCGAAGGGATTGCTCTCTGCTTCCTTTGGGAATGGGGAGATTTGATTGCTGATTGGGAGGAATTCGAGGCCACCAACTTTCAAGGAGACGTAAACCCGTTCTTTGAACCTGGATGGGAAATTAACTGGCAAAACATTTACGCTGATCCTCTTGATGGGTTTTCTTTGTACATGATGTTCCAAAACCAAAACGAGAACTGTCAAGGGATGCCCGAAAGGGAATGGAACCCAATCCCGGATGAATACCAACTCATGGCCTGGAATGACCCTCTGGACACATTCTCTCTACCCATGCTATTTGCGGAAGAATACCAACCCTAGATGACAGCCTACAATTGGCCCGAACTTGCTCCATTTCAACCGAATCCCTCTTACCTCCATAACCTCATCATCAACGTCCATACAACAATGTAGGCCTTACCCCGTATCCGGAACCGCCAGAACCAGAAGAAAATGTGGCTAGTAATGAGTTTGACCCAATGGATTACCTGGTAGATGAAGCTAAATCGGAGTCATCTGTCACTTTCCCGCAGGATGCGGATGTCGCCATGATGAATTTGTGGGAAGATGAACTAGGAGCCAAAACAAATCCATAGGTAAATACAAAGATAATTAACATAAAGGTGGGAAATGAAGAATGGACTGTAAACAGAGCGGTGGTAGAAGCTGAGAAATGGAAGCCCGAGGATCTGTGGGAAGATTTGGTTATTGCTGACCTGGCTGCCAACCTTCAAGATACCACTATTGGAAACAAACGCAAGGCCCTCGCTGATTTGTGGGATGAGGAGTCTAAGTACCAACAGATTGGTCAATTGACCAGGAGTGGTCGAATCTATCAACCTCCTAATCTTCAAACCGGAGAACCCTCCAACCCTCCAGCTCCACTGACCAAAGAACCTTCTAACCCTTTCGTCACCCCAATCAAAGATACTTTCCAACCCTTTGCCCCACCAGCTAAGGAGCCTTCTCACCCTGAGAAAACCCCCGAAGGAATGATCAAACGCCAACTTGAGCAAACTCAAGCCAAAATGTCTGTTTGGGATGTGCTCGTTTACTCCGCCCGCCATCGTAAAGGACTCATTCAAGCCCTCTCTCACCTAAAAGTTCCTTCCACCATAACCCCCGATGAACTCGTAGCACTCATCAAAACCATCCCCATCAAACATGCCATTACCTTCACTGATCGAGATTTACCTGCTGAAAGAACTGATCACAATCGGCCACTCCATGTCCCTCTGAAATGCCACGGAAAATGGGTACCAGTAATCCTGATTGATAATGGGTCAGCAATCAATGTTTGTCCACTTCGTGTTGCCTATTGCCTGGGGTACAAAAATAATGATTTCTCTCCATCAGAAGTCAAAGTCCGGGCATATGACAATACTCGTCGGGATGTAGTTGGAACCCTCATGCTTCCTATGACTTTTGGACCTTATCAAACGGAGGTAGAGTTTCATGTAGTGAACATTCCTGCTTCTTTCAATCTACTATTGGGTAGACCTTGGCTGCATCGACCTGACATCATGGCTGTTCCTTCAACACTCCATCAGAAAATTAGACTGGGACTTGAGACTGGGATGCTCACCATTCAAGGTGACTCTGGGATTCATGCTCCTGTTGAAGACAATGCCCCACTCCTGGAAATACAACACGGAGAGGAGGACATTGCTTTAGGCGGCTTCTCGCTTGACACCTCTAATTTTGTTTTCACCGTCAAGATCGATGACGACTTCGTCATCAGTAATGTCGCCATAAAGATAATGAAGAAAATGTCCTACATGCCAGGTTTAGGGTTGGGAAAGAATCTCCAGGGGTCTGCATAGTTTGAAGAACAAGGAACCTTAACCCGCATAACTAGCTTGGGATATCATCCTTCTGGGGACAGGAAAGAGAAGAAGGGGGATAGATTAGAGGACTATTCGTCAAAGAAGAGGCTAAACAGATTTACCAAGGGCAACCGGAACCATTCTAGAATAAAGAAACCAACACCTTTCTGCCAGGGTTCGAGATATTTAATAATGATGTCTGGCCGGAGAGTGATGAAGAATTAGAGGTAGTGATCAAACAGAAAACGACAGATGATTGGGTTGAGGTCTTTGCTATGGGCAGTCTAGCAAACTTATTTGGGGAGGACGAACTAATGGGTATAGCCGCGGAAGCAGAATTGCAGATGTTGGGGCAGGAGGCTCCCGAAGACCCAACTTCGCTCATTATGGATGCTACTGGAGATTACAAGAACTGGACTTTCATACCAAGCGCAACCTGTCATGAGTCTGAGTCTGAATCTGAGTCTCTAAAGTCTTCCGAATCTGTTGAGTCTGAGTTGGTGCCTCTCGGCCCAGCTCCTCAAAGTCTGTACTTTGAATTCGAGTCTACCCGTGTGTATGGTGCCTCTGAGGCCTCCGTTAATGATGAAATAAACGAATCTGGTTCCGCTTACTTCCCTGACTTTGAAATAAATTATGTCAACCCTGACGATGAAGAGACCGACTTCGATGGGGAAGTCCCTAAAAGAAATTCGATCCCTAATTGAAAGGGAAGATGAAAGGCATGCTCAGCCTGTAAAAGAAGAGGTTGTTTCAATAAATTTGAGGGATGAAGGGAATCCCCAAGTAGTTCAGATCAGTTCCGCGCTATCAGAAGAAGAGCGCCAGGCTCTTATAAATTTGCTAAAAGAATTCGAAGATGTTTTTGCATGGTCGCATGCTAATATGCCCGGAATCGATACTGAAATCGTAGAACACCGGATTCCCCTTTATCCTAATGCAAAATCGGTAAAACAAAAGTTGAGACGCAGAGGCCCGACTGGGTGCTTAAAATAAAAGAGGAGGTAACCAAACAAATTAATGCTGGGTTCCTAATGGTAACTAAGTATCCCCAATGGGTCGCAAACATTGTTCCTGTTCCGAAGAAGGATGGCAAAATTAGGGTCTGTGTGGACTTCAAGGACTTAAACAAAGCTAGCCCCAAGGATGACTTCCCTTTGCCACATATTGATGTGCTAGTTGACAACACCGCGGGACACGCTTTGCTTTCTTTCATGGATGGTTTTTCAGGGTATAACCAGATTCTCATGGCCCCAGAAGACCGAGAGAAAACCACGTTCGTCACCAAATGGGGAATCTACTACTATCGGGTCATGCCTTTTGGGTTGAAGAACGCCGGTTCCACCTATCAGCGAGCTACTACAACCTTGTTGCATGACATGATTCATAAAGAAGTGGAGGTTTACGTTGATGACATGATTGTTAAGGCAAAGGAACGAGAAGGCCACCTACCCGCGCTCAGAAAGTTCTTCGAAAGAATAAGGAGATACAGGATGCGCCTTAATCCGGCTAAATGTACGTTCGGGGTCACTACAGGGAAAATGCTTGGGTTCATGATTACCACTCGTGGCATCGAAGTCGATCCATTGAAAATTAAGGCCATTTTGGAAATACAACCACCGCGGACAAAGAAAGATGTAAGGAGTTTCCTTGGCAAAATACAGTTCATCAGCAGATTCATTGCAAAATTGACTTCAACATGTGAGCCCATATTCCGCCTGCTCAAAAAGGGAATACCATTTGTATGGGACCATTAAAGCCTATCTACAGAATCCGCCAGTCTTGATGCCACCTGTACCAGGAAAACCTTTGATCCTTTACTTGTTAATCACCCCGTCTTCAATGGGGTGCATGTTGGCACAGGAAGGAGACGATGGGGTTGAAAGAGCTGTTTACTACCTCAGTAAAAAGATGGTCGGATCTGAAGAACGCTACACTCCACTAGAAAAGACATGTTGGGCACTCGTTTGGGCTTCCAGAAAGCTAAGACATTACATGCTGGCCTATTCGGTAAAGCTGATATCTCGAATGGATCCCCTGAAGTACTTGTTCGAGAAACCAGCACTCACAGGGAGGATGGCACGATGGCTGTTGATGCTAGCAGAATTCGAATTAAAGTATGTCACCAGAAAGTCAGTAAAGGGAAGAGCTGTCGCTGAGTTCTTGGCCGACTGCCCAATCAAGGGAGGGGAAGATGCTGAATTCAAGTTCCCTGATAAAGACATAATGACCGTGGCCGAAGATGTGTGGCGGTTGTATTTTGATGGAGCGGCTAACCAGAAAGGGTTTAGGATCGGTGTGCTATTGATTTCACCGGATGGGTCGCATATCCCACTTGCATTCAAGCTTAACTTCGAGGTCACCAACAATCAGGCAGAATACGAAGCTTGTATTGTAGGCATGGAAGCAGCCATTGAAATTGGCATAGAAAAATTGGAAGTTGTGGGGGACTCAAACTTGGTTGTCTCTCAAGCGAACGGTGATTGGAAGGTCAAGGAAGAAAAGTTAAAGCCATACCATCAGGATCTTGAAGATCTCATTCCCCATTTCAGTAAAGTAATTTTCACTCATGTCCCGAGACTCAGAAATCAATTCGCAGATGCCTTGGCGACGTTGGCTTCCATGATTGAAATCCCCGTCGGTGTAAGGTTAAGACCAATTGTGATCGAGCAAAGAGATACCCCAGTGTACCAGCATGTCATGATCATCAACGAGCCCGATGATGGTCACCCTTGGTTTTATGATATATGGAGATTCGTGGAAAGGGGGGAGTATCCCGCTAAGGCTGGTAAGAAAGACAGAATCGCTCTTCGAAGAACAACTCAATACATCATCTGTGGAGGAAATCTATATCGAAGATCTCACTGTGGCACTCACAAGCTCTGTATTCATGGTGAGGAAACAAAAAGAGTAATGGAGGAAATCCACGAGGGCGTATGCGGTCCTCATATGAATGGTATGATGCTTGCCAAAAAGATTTTGAGACAGGGCTACTTTTGGTCCACCATGGAGACAGAATGTGTGGAATACGTGCGACGGTGTCATAAGTGCCAAATCCATGCCAACCTCACGCATGTTCCACCGCACGAGCTGCAGCAAACGACCTCGCCATGGCCTTTCTCGACATGGGGTATTGATGTCATTGGAAGGATTGTGCCAGCAGCCTCCAATGGCCATAAGTTCATCCTAGTGGCTATTGATTACTTCACGAAGTGGGTGGAAGCCGCCTCGTATGCAACTCTGACCGCAGTTCAAGTCGCACACTTTATCAAGCAAAATGTCATCTATCGATACGGGGTTCCGCAGGCATTCGTGTCTGATAACGGAGTTCATTTCAAAGGTCGAGCCAGAGAAGTCTTGGATGAGTTCCAGATCCAAGTACATAAATCAACAACCTATCGACCGCAGACTAATGGGGCCGTAGAAGCAGCCAACAAAACAATCAAAACCATTCTGGAAAAGACCATTCAATCTGCGAGAGATTGGCACGAACAACTACCGTTGGCATTATGGGGATATTGCACGTCCGTACGTACACCAACGGGGGCGACTCCGTACTCTTTGGTTTACGGTATGGAAGCTGTACTTCCCATAGAGTTAGAGGTTCCATCCCTTCGAACTATGATCGAATGTAATGTCTAAGAGGCAAACTAGCTGAGCAACTGATTTGAAGAACTTATGCTGTTCGACGAGCGCCGTTTGAGGGCACTTTATCATATTCAAGGATATCAAAGGAGAATTGCGCGCGCATTCAACAGAAAGGTAAAGCCCAGGGACTTAGCGGAAGGTGACATGGTTTTGAAGGAAATCTAGGCACCAGTCTACGATCCACGAGGAAAGTTCCGACCAAAGTGGTCCGGGCCTTACATCATCGAGACCATCCTGTCCGGAGAAGCTACGCAACTCATTGACTTGGACGGAAACGAATTCTCAACTCTGGTCAACCTGAATCAACTCAAGCGCTACTACCCCTGAGAGAAGCTCGCTGGGCTGAAAACCGCAAGGGCGGGCAGTTCCAGGAAAAAGTTAGAGCAAAAGCCTGCAAGGATGAAAACCCGCAAGGGCATCTTAGGCAAAAGTTAAGGCATACAATAAACGAGCTTGCTAGGCCGAAAACCCGAAAGGGCGGTACTAGGCAAAAATTAGAGCGCAAAAGGAGAGTGTCAAAACTAGAGCGAACCCTATCCTTGAACTACGTTATGACCTGATTCATTCACCAAAAAGGATACGTAGGCAGTCTCACTATGAGACTCGGTCACAATCAATCAAAACAAAATCCAGGTTGACAGAATCCAGAAAGGCGGAATCAGATAGGGGGAGACCCTCTGTAACTCATTTTATTAAAATAACTGCTTGTAGTACATAAAGCTGAGCATGATTTTCGAAAATAAAAGTGCAATACAATAAAAGAGGGTCTATGATTCATTCAAAGGTCAGGGTAGTAGGATCGAGTCAGTTTCCTTGGGCCCCAGCTCTTGCAGCAATGTCCCTCCTGAGCCACTTCCTATAGCTTCCACGCACCACCACGGATGGGTAAGGGTGAGCATCGGTCACCTCACGAGTCCTCCAGAATCGTTGGTAGTTACAGAGAACCGAATGATGGAAAAAAGGCAGAACTACATCCACCAAGACCTCTGCAGGAGCCTCCTGCCTCAGGCTAAGCTGACGCTGAATCCGATAAGGGATGTAGAAAGTGAAAGCCTCCAAACCAGCAAGAACCACCCACTGAGGGCCCATATAGTGCATAGTCATAGGGGAAAGATCAAGCCACGAGCATCTCTAAGAAATAGTCTCAGCACGCTGACGTTTGAAGAAGTTGACCCACTCGGAAGCTCGCCTGTCTGCAAATTCAAAGCACCGAGAAGACAATAACCTAGCTTCATACACCAAGTTGCCAGGAGGGAGAGTCAGCACATTCACCTTATCACAAAGCCAAATCTGCCAAAAAGAGAGAAAACAAGTCAGAAACCATAGAAAGTCAAGCCAAACGATAATGAGAGAAAAGCTCGAAAAAAGGAAAGATGAGTGGAAAACCAACCTGTAAGAGGAGAGGACTGCCTCCAAAAGTCTCGGTCTCTCCAGAACGAACCTTGTCCAAACCCATCAATGTCTCAGCCAATACCATTGGGATCACATCCTTCCGAGCTTCAATCTGCAAAGCAATGCTGACCAACGCCGAGCTAGCATGTCCAGTGGAAGGAACCAAGAAGTAGGCAGCAAGTAAGCACATGCAAAGAGCAGTCATGCGTCGAGTGTGGTAGGTTGTGTCCGCTAGGTCACCAAGAGGAGAGAACATCTCAATGAGGCGCATCACGTTGAGGTGACCATTGCTAACCAAGTAACGAACGACACCGTCATTCAACCCTAGGGAGGCAGCAAGAACCTTGGAGATATTCTCTCACACAGGAGGGACAATGACCTCTCCAGAGCCGAAGCCGCCAAGATAGGCGCGGAACTCTTCTATCGTAGGACAAAGTTCTTGTTCACCAAAGCGAAATACGTGTACCTCTGGGTCCCAGAGGCTTGTGGCCGCCCTCAAAAGTTCGGGACAGAGACGAATGTTGCAGAGGTACCTTATGGAGTAAAGACATGAGTGTGGGCAGCATGCCCTTGGAGAGAAAGGATTTCGTTCCTTTTCGCCATTGCGGCCCTTTTTTGATAATCGAGGGAGCGCGTTGGCAAGCGCTCGAAAATACAGAGTCGCCACTTGAGTTTTGAAGGCCCGACACTCAAGGAACCGTATTTCGAAGCACCTGCCGCGCTTTGTTTGAAAAAGTGAAGGAAACCAGTCCGTCATAACCATATCTGGGTTCGGGAGCCAGGTTACGAGAGGGGAAGGGTTTTATGGCACCCCTCTCGCCCAATCCGGAGATCGGTCTCTACTTAGGCATTTTGAAAACGTTGCGATTCTTCTTTTATTAATCGATTTTTAGCCAATTAGGGCGGGGGAATAGTTAATCGGGGATTAAAACTGTAACATGTTTGCAGGATGTGATAGAAAGCGTGTTTGCTCTATTGAAACAGTTAGTATAGGATGAGAACAGACTCCTGTGGGAGTTTAAACAGACTGGAAAGCTCCTGTCTTGGAGCGTCGTGCACAGGAAGAAACCAGCATGCACTGATCAAGTCAATGCATGCTGACCAAACCTGCGCACGATACTACAAGACCTGCGCGCGCCAGTAAGCCTAAGCCCACAGCTCTTATTCTCAAACCTTCTGGGCTCTGGAAGGACCAGTGCACACCCAGGACAAACCAAGCAGTTTATGCAGTCATAATATACAGTTTAAAGGCTGAAAAGCCTAATAAATAAACAAAAACACCCCATAAACAGTGTGGGGACAAAATAACAGCCTAAAACCAAGAAAAACATGCAAGGCCAGCCACTGATCGGGAACAGAATGGAACCGTCGCGCGAGGGTTCCAAACAGTCGCGCGAGGGTGCGCCCTGGCGCGCGATGGTTACGCCCTGGCGCGCGATAGCTGCGCCTGGGCGCACTGGTCAACTCTCCTTTTGACCATCGCGCGAGTGTTTGGGAACAGCGCGCGAGGGTATGGGCCGAACTTCCAGTGTCTGGTTTTGCACGTCCTGGGTTCTGAGACAAGTCCAAAATGATCCCAGGGGTACTCCAACAGAGCAGAACTAAATATTGAAGTGCAAAGCTGGCATTTTTAAGCTAAAGAAAGCTGTAAAATGGTTATTAGCATGCTCCACAGTGACTTAATACCAAAATAAACTACACAACAGCTATGAAAATAACCAAAAATAAGAAATGACCAGCACCCCTTCCCCACGTGGTCCATTCTCGTGCAAACAGAACTGTCGCGCGAGTGAGTGGGACCATCGCGCGAGGGTGTGCTTGATCTATGGTTCTTGAAACCTTGCTAGCTTTAGGGCCAGGACTGGTATTGATTACCAGCCTTGACCCTGCCAGCCCCCCTCAGGGATCAGAACAGAGAGCAGAACAAAGGTAAGATATACCTTTGGCTTTTGAGGTTTGAAAGGTGTTTGAGCTTTGAATTTGAGGTTGGGTTTGAGGTTTGATTGAAGTGTTTGAAAAGGTTGAGATGGAAGAACAAGCTTTGTTCTTGAGTGCTAGGTTGGAAACCAAGTGCTTCACTTGCTAATGGAGAATAGATGAACAATGGGCTAGGGTTAGAACCTTTGTGCTTTCAATTTTTTGGAACCCTTTGAAAGAGAACAAATGGGGGGTTTTATAGGGAGAGCACCTTCCATTAATGGAATGGTAGCTCTGGTCCAAGGAATGGAGGCCAGTCAGCCACGAGGCTGGCTGGGGGTTACTTGGTAATTAAGCTGCCCAGCTGAATAAAGGTGATGGGGACAGGTTCTGACCGTCGCGCGATGGTTCCAAACTGTCGCGCGACAATGCGCCCTGGCGCGCGATGGTGCGCCCTGGCGCGCTGGTCAATGCTCCGGTTGACCATCGCGCGATGGAGTCAAACCGTCGCGCGACGGTGCGCCCCGGCGCGCGATGGTTGCGCCCTGGCGCACGATGATTGCGCCCTGGCACACATCAATAGGTTTTTTTGGCTTTTAGAAGTGGCTTAAGACCAGGTTAGGTTCAAGGGTTTTGCAAACACTCAAAGCTCAAACACTCGACATTCCTGGGGTGTTCTTGATCCATTTCATCATTGGGGAATCAAAAACCGTAAGTAAACTAATCTGGAAGCCCAGATTGGGGTGTCTACAGTAGCCCCCCTTTGATGGCACTTGGAGCACCATTGAATTGGTACAAGTAACGTCAAAGGTTTCTAGACACCCCTCAAGGCAATCCAGAGCAAAACATACTAGCAAAGTAGACAAGCATACTTACAGAACCTGATTGGTTGATAGGACGGACGGACCGTCGCTGGGGATGGAAGTAGAAGTGGACGATTGCATCGCCGCTTGTTGATTGAATTTGGACAGGACAGGCTGTCGCTGCAGATGTTGACGGGACCGGCCGTCGTTGCTGGGGATCAAGCTATCCTCGGCACAAAGTATTCCAACAAACACGGGTAGGTCGTGTCAGGCAGGTTGAATTCCATCTGTTGGGAATCAGAGCCAATCTCCTTATCAAAGACCATCCGAGACAGAGCAATAAGCCTGCTGGAAGATGCACTTGTGGCTAGATTGAGGGTGATTGTCGTTCGGGACAGGCCAAGACGGACTCTCCTGGGGAACAATCAGTTGCAGATGAACGGACCATCGAACGATGTTCTGGTCGTTGTTTGTGGATTTTACAGGACCGGCTGTCGTTGATTAGTCCGTCAATGCCGCAACACCGACCGAAGAACGCCTCAGCGCGCTTTGATTTGCCAATGCCTCAACACTGACTGAAGAATGCCTCAACGCGCTTTGATTTGCCAATGTCTCAACACTGACTGAAGAATGCCTCAACGCGCTTTGATTTGCCAATGTCTCAACACTGACTGAAGAATGCCTCAACGCGCTTTGATTTGCCAATGTCTCAACACTCACTTGATTTGCCAATGCCTCAATACTGACGGTTTGAACGCCTCAACACTCACTTGATTTGCCAATGCCTCAACACTGACGGTTTGAACGCCTCAACACTCACTTGATTTGCCAATGCCTCAACACTGACGGTTTGAACGCCTCAACACTCACTTGATTTGCCAATGCCTCAACACTGACGGTTTGAACGCCTCAGCGCGCTTTGATTTTTGAACGAACAGATCATCAGTATAAATGATCGAACCGTTGAAGACTGGAAGGGAGGATCATCAGTATAAATGATCGAGCCATTAAAGCCGGGGTGGAAAGATCATCAGTATAAATGATCGAACCGTTGGAGCCTGGATGGGAGGATCAACCGTATAAATGATCAAACCGCTGAAGCCTGGATGGGAGGATCAACAGTATAAATGATCAAACTGTTGAAGCCTGGATGTGAGGATCAACAGTATAAATGATCAAACCGCTGAAGCCTGGATGGGAGGATCAACAGTATAAATGATCAAACTGTTGAAGCCTGGACAGGACCGGCTGTCGTTGATTTGAACTGGCGGATCGCTATAAAAAGTGATCGAGCCGTTGAAGATTGGACAGGACCGGCTGTCGTTGATTTGAACTAGGCAGATCGCTATAAAAAGTGATCGAGCCGTTGAGGTTGGACAGGACCGGCTGTCGTTGATTTGAACTGGGCAGATCGCTATAAAAAGTGATCGAGCCATTGGGGTTGGATAGGACCGGCTGTCGTTGTGTTGATCCAAGTAGCACAAACAGTGGATATCATGGATAGAAGCAAGGCGGACTGCAGTTGGGGAGAAATCGGTGACAACTGCGGGGCTGTTTACTTGCTGCCTTCGATACCGGGCAGGCTTGCTTTGTCGTTTTGATGGATTTTTCCTGCATTCAACATTTGATATACACACAATATGCAATGACATGTATAAAATATTGAAAATGCAGATGCAAGCTTAGGGCGGCTCCTAGAAGGACAACGACACCTAAGGACTACCACTGAGCCTCATTACTGTACTGTCTGTGCTTCTGAGATATGCACCAGATAGGAAGATGTTGAACGGGCGGGCGTGCCCCAGTTGACGCTTGAGCACTGGAATTGGACCAGCGTGCCCCCCCTTTTTTTTCGATGCTTGGGCAGATATGCCCCATAGGTGAGCCCCAGAGATGCTCTGCTTGGCCTTGGGCTGACGTGCCCTTGCTGCTTCAAGAGATTCCACTGCTTGCGGATTACAGATACTAGGGTAGCAATGTAACAATTGCGTTTTTCAGTTTATTGACTCTCTTTTGCAAGTGTTGAAGAGAATGCAAAAACTAACCACTAATATCTAATTTGCATTGACAAGTGCTTTGAATCGACACACAGACATGCGCACATATGTACAAACTCGCCTAACTCGAACGAAAAGGGAGAAAGAGCCCCAGGGTACAATGCGAACCCTTAGACACACGAAACACAATGAAATTTTGGGCATTAATGTGCCAAAACTCACAACATTCCCTTGACAGGTGGAACGGACACTTACGAAAAGTGCAAAAGGTACAAAGACCTGTACAAACAAAATCGAGAAAAACACCTCGAAATGACAATTGATTGAAAAACTGGAAAAATGTCGCAAAAATGGACATAAGATGCAGATTATGACACGTATAGGCCCGGACTGAAACCGACACCCCCGTGCAGTCACATTAAGTCCATATGACTTGCACAGCATGACAAGACTTGGCAAAAGCCCCTGGAACGACATTCGAGGGTAGTAGCTAACTGCTACTGTCTGCTGCAAGAAGAGTGCGCAGGTTTGAGACCAACGCATATCGCTTTGAACAAATGCGTTGCGGTTGTTTACACCAGACTTTGCTGAACTTAAAATAAACTGTGAGCCTGTTAAGGCCTCTAGCATTTCGTTCTGTTTTTGATGCTTCAATTATTTTTAAGACTTATGCTCAGCCTGTAAATTGAAGAAGCAGTTTGGTAATAAAATTGAAAGACAAAGGTTTTCCCCTTTCTGGTTCCTCCAATGAAGCTTGTCTTGATCTTCGATCCTCTTCGACCTTTGATGTGTACCAAAATGTCAACCATGGATCCAATTGATAGATCGTGACCGAGTCTCAAAGAAAAACTGCCTACGTATCCCAAGCTAGGGAATCAGGTCAAAACGTAGTTCAGGCCAAGGGTTAACTCTCGAGTATTTACCTCTCCTTTTGCGCTCTAACTTTTGCCTAGTACCGCCCATTCAGGTTTTCGGTCTAGCGAGCTTTGATTGATTGCCTATTCATTTTTGCCTAAACCACCTTTATAGGTTTTGGTCTAGCAGGCTGCTCTAACTTTTGCTTGGAACTGCCCACCCTTGGGGTTTTCAGCCCAACGAGCTTCTCTCAGGGAAAAGTTGCTTTTGAATTGATCCAGATCGACCATGGTATTGAATTTGTTGCCGTCGAGGTCGAAGACCTTTGGCTGCAGCCCCAGATAATATGGCTTTGATAACAAAGAGTCAAGAGTGCTTTGGTTGGAGATGTCTTGCTCCGGGCCGTTTTGTACATTTTCTCATTTGTGCTTGGCGGAATGCCACTGTTGTTGCTTTTGAACACGGTACAAGGCCCGGAGCCTCATGTGCTTCTGCTTTCTGGATTGGCACCCGGTAGCAAGGGATTGACACTTATTTGTCCCAAAATCAAATTCAAGGCGTGACTTGATGTGACCATGCCAAGACGTTGATGCTTGTCTGACCGGGCGCAATGCTCCTCTGGGGACAACTTTGAACCAAATTTGAACCTTTCGGGAGGTTATACTTGTCTTTCAAGTTTATTTTGAAATTACTTCTTCTTTTAATAGGCTGAGCATGCCTTTCGGCGAGGGAACACATTTCCTCGGGGATGATCCCATCGAAATCTATCCCTTCGTCGTTAAGGTCGACACAGTTTATATAAAAGCCAGCGAAGCATGTAGAAGCAAGACGATGCATATCATAAAAACCCTCGGGGTTTGCCAAGTACAGCAGACTCAAAACTTGAAACAAAAGCTACGACGTGGAGGGCCAAGAGGCACAACCTCCGACTCAGAGCTAGACTTAGACGAACGCAAAAGACTCTGTGTCAGACTCAGACAAGATGCCAATGCAAACTAGACGCGGTTTTGAAAATGCATTTGTTAAAAAGCTACCCATAGCTTCCACAAAAAGAGGTAAGATCCAGCAGGAGTCAGACCCAAGCAACAGCACTTCGGCCTCTTCAGCTTCTTCAGCCAAACCTACTCGATGCTCCTTTGAACGATGGACCTCAGCCAGTCGGTCCTTTCCTTTGCAAGCCCCTCATCACTGTCAATCCAGGTGTTGGCAGAGAAAGCTTCGACTGCCCAACCTATAGCCATCATGTTAACCTCCGGTTCAGACGGGATGGATACGATGGGTTTGGGTTGATTTGCTGGGACGATATAGTGGCTAGGGTTGAATATGGTGGAACTCGGGTTGATTTGAGTTGAGGCGATAGATACCTGACCAACCAGAGGGTCAGACCCGTGTTGAGGCAAGGAGTTGGAAATGACGTTGGGCTTTGGTGGAACTTGAACCGTGCCATCGTCAATTAGATCTTGAATCTCGTGTCGGAGACGCAAGCAGTTATCAGTGAGATGGCCAGGCATTTGGTGGAAGGCACAGAAAAGGTTGGCATTGTAGTTGGTCGGAAGGACTTTGGGTGGAAAAGTTGGGGTCAAAGGTTTGAGATGCCCAGACTTGACAAGTTTCTCCATCACTGCGGACAGAGATGCCTCGAAGGCAGAGAAGCTTCGGGGTTGTGTTCGAGATCGGAGGCTTTGAGCACTTCGTATTTGGTTGATATCAGCGGCACGACTGGAGTTGAAAGCTGGAGCATCGCTCCCACTTATAGCACTTGGCTTAACCTTTTGAGTGATGGAAGAGGACTCGCCCCTTGGCAGGATTCCAGCTTGCAGCGCATCCTCGATGGCTAGGCCAGAATCGAAGAAGATCTCAAAGTTGGCGGTCGCTTGAGCGAGTACCAAGTGTCTGGCATAGTCTGGCTGAAGATTGCGGGAGATGATGCGGAGTTGGTCTCTTTCGCTGGGGCGCTCAGTCATTAGAGCGGCTTTGGCTCTCCACCTTTTAACAAAGTCCGCAAAGGTCTCCTTTGCCTCCATCTTTGTGGATTCTAACTCTCGAATAGTCATCTTGAGTTGAGAGTTGTAGCTGTACTGAGAGACAAAGGCAGCCCCTATGTCTTCCCAAGTTTTTCGTTTGGCGATGTCGAGCGACAGAAACCAATGGAAGGCAGGCCCAGAGAGGGTTTGAGGAAAAAGCTGAGACATGGCCTCACTTTCCACACCCAGCAGCTTCATTGCGGCATGGTAGCCATATAGATGAGTTTTGGGGTCACCGCTCCCGTCAAACTTAACCAAGTCAGGCATCTTGAACTTGTCAGGGAGCTTGGCATTAGGGTACAAACAGAGACGATCCAAGTCAATTCCCCCTGCACTAATTTTCTCAGACTTGGAGACTGCCTCCTCCAGCTTTGCCATCTTGGCCATGAGAGCTGCCATATCCGGATTCAAAATAGGCTTGCCACCTATCGGATTTGGGATTGCAGCAGGCACACGAGCCTCCTTAGGGTTGAGCTGAACAATGAGACGCTCCTCGTGATTCGGATCTGGGACCAAGACAGGCTGTTCCTGGTCGGACTCATCGTCCTCGCCTTCCTCTTCAAGAGGAGGTGGAAGGCGAGTGTGGATAAGATCATTCAGGCGGGCAATATTGGTATCTGTCTGAGCTGCCCTCTGTTGCATGGCGGTGATGCTATCCTGAAGGTTCATAAGCATGGTTTCCAGAGTGAGCGGTTGATCTGCCATAGCTGGCCTTGAAGATGTTGAAGAAGGGGAAGCCGACGGCGTGACTCTTTGTAAAATCGATGGTGAACCCGACTGTAGGGCGGCCAACAATGAACCCGGAGAAGCCTTCGTTGCAACTGACTGAGTTTCGAGCCTGACAAGTCTTTGAATTGGATTCCGAAGACGTTCCCAAGTAGGTTTGGCTCTTCCTTTCGGTACTCTTTTGCTTGGCGCAATGGCTTCAAACTAGACAGTAAAGTAAGAGAAAGCTCAGTGGCGTTCCTGCAGCAAAATGCAATGCATACATTGTTGTCGGTGTCCACCCTAGACTCTAGAACTAGAGACAAGTCTGTCTCATGATGTTCGGACGCTGCCAAAATCCTCAGATTTCTTTTCGAGGGTATATCCTTTGAATAGATCAAACTGATCCTAAGAGATGCCAAAACAGACTAAGTCTTCGACTAGTCCCTTTTGAAGATTCGACTTTGAACTTAGAAACAACTCGGTATTGATGGCGTGACACCTTTACCGGGGTGGCGTGGGCAACAACGCGCTTTAGCCGGGGCGGTGTACGTGCGAAGCACGATAACCAAAATGACATCAATATCACGACATCAACACTCTGTGGTTCCTTATGTTCGGTTGAATCCTCAACCGGGCATGAGCCAAGGAATTAGTAAGGTTTGATTTCCCAAAGTCTCGCTGATCTAAGGACTCTTTGAAAAATTAACAACGTGCACCATCGAGATGCACGACTCTTCATCGGGCTATAGCAGCGTCCCTAATAGGCATAAGACAGACTCGAAAAAGTGACAATCCTAGAAGCCGCCCTAAACATGCTCCTACGCAGAACAGAATGTGTGCATGCATGTACAGAACCAGAGACGAGTTTGCCTCACAAGTTTCAGACGTTGCCGGAATCCTCAGAATTCTTTTCGGCGATGTGTCCCTGAGTAGATCGACAGATCCTAAAAGATGTCAAAATAGACTAAATCTTTGGCTAGTCCCTTTTGAAGATTCGACTTTGAATTTGGAACAACTCAGTGTTGATGTCATGGCACCTTAACCTTGAACACGGCGGTGTATAGTGACAACGCACTTCAACCTGGGTGGCGCCAGCGACACGACATCACCACTTTGTTGTTCCTTATTGTCAGTTGAATCCTTAAACGGGCGTGAGCCAAGGACTTAGTAAATTTTGATTTCTCAAAGTCTCATTGAACTAAGGACTTTGCGATTGATAACGAACATTCAACAGAATGAACGACTCCTCATCGGGTCCAACAACGTCCTAGACAGCGTAAGACAAACTCGAAAGACAAAACAGCCTTAAGCATGCTCCTATGTAAAACGGTGTATGTACAGAGCATGCGATAGGGAAAGCAGTAACACATAGGCATTTATGGGGTTAGATGCAAGTAGATCTTAACCTGTGGGTACCTGTCCTAGTTTGGAGAGTTCTAGTGCTTTGTATATGCAAAGGCTGGTTTTGGCTTGTAACAGGTTCCTCGGACTAGGGCCACAGATATACCTCCCGTTACCCGCGTTTTTCGCAGAATAACAGTCGAACGGTAGCATGACCCATCATCGTCGAAGGTTGTCGGTCATTCGGGGTCCCCGGGCTCCGGTAAACCGTGCCGGATTGCCAAAACGATCCAACGAGGCTTATCCCACATCGATGCAAATGAGAATGCTAGAAATTGATTAAGAGAAGAAGAATCGCAAAATCACAAAATGCCTTTTCAAATTTGGCTTACTTTATTTAGTCCATCTTTAGAGGAAACTACGCAAGTGAACAATCGAAAAAGCCCCAGATTAGAATGGCCGGACACGAGGTCCTGTTAAATCACCATTCCAACCTTCAGCAGCGCGAAGCTAACCGTTTTGACAGACTTTTAAGGGATTGTTCACAAGTGTATTAAACTCTAAGTGTGGATTAATATCGGTTCGATCATCCCCAGCGGAGTCGCCACTGTGGGCAGCATGCCCTTGGAGAGAAAGGATTTCGTTCCTTTTCGCCATTGCGGCCCTTTTTTGATAATCGAGGGAGCGCGTTGGCAAGCGCTCGAAAATACAGAGTCGCCACTTGAGTTTTGAAGGCCCGACACTCAAGGAACCGTATTTCGAAGCACCTGCCGCGCTTTGTTTGAAAAAGTGAAGGAAACCAGTCCGTCATAACCATATCTGGGTTCGGGAGCCAGGTTACGAGAGGGGAAGGGTTTTATGGCACCCCTCTCGCCCAATCCGGAGATCGGTCTCTACTTAGGCATTTTGAAAACGTTGCGATTCTTCTTTTATTAATCGATTTTTAGCCAATTAGGGCGGGGGAATAGTTAATCGGGGATTAAAACTGTAACATGTTTGCAGGATGTGATAGAAAGCGTGTTTGCTCTATTGAAACAGTTAGTATAGGATGAGAACAGACTCCTGTGGGAGTTTAAACAGACTGGAAAGCTCCTGTCTTGGAGCGTCGTGCACAGGAAGAAACCAGCATGCACTGATCAAGTCAATGCATGCTGACCAAACCTGCGCACGATACTACAAGACCTGCGCGCGCCAGTAAGCCTAAGCCCACAGCTCTTATTCTCAAACCTTCTGGGCTCTGGAAGGACCAGTGCACACCCAGGACAAACCAAGCAGTTTATGCAGTCATAATATACAGTTTAAAGGCTGAAAAGCCTAATAAATAAACAAAAACACCCCATAAACAGTGTGGGGACAAAATAACAGCCTAAAACCAAGAAAAACATGCAAGGCCAGCCACTGATCGGGAACAGAATGGAACCGTCGCGCGAGGGTTCCAAACAGTCGCGCGAGGGTGCGCCCTGGCGCGCGATGGTTACGCCCTGGCGCGCGATAGCTGCGCCTGGGCGCACTGGTCAACTCTCCTTTTGACCATCGCGCGAGTGTTTGGGAACAGCGCGCGAGGGTATGGGCCGAACTTCCAGTGTCTGGTTTTGCACGTCCTGGGTTCTGAGACAAGTCCAAAATGATCCCAGGGGTACTCCAACAGAGCAGAACTAAATATTGAAGTGCAAAGCTGGCATTTTTAAGCTAAAGAAAGCTGTAAAATGGTTATTAGCATGCTCCACAGTGACTTAATACCAAAATAAACTACACAACAGCTATGAAAATAACCAAAAATAAGAAATGACCAGCACCCCTTCCCCACGTGGTCCATTCTCGTGCAAACAGAACTGTCGCGCGAGTGAGTGGGACCATCGCGCGAGGGTGTGCTTGATCTATGGTTCTTGAAACCTTGCTAGCTTTAGGGCCAGGACTGGTATTGATTACCAGCCTTGACCCTGCCAGCCCCCCTCAGGGATCAGAACAGAGAGCAGAACAAAGGTAAGATATACCTTTGGCTTTTGAGGTTTGAAAGGTGTTTGAGCTTTGAATTTGAGGTTGGGTTTGAGGTTTGATTGAAGTGTTTGAAAAGGTTGAGATGGAAGAACAAGCTTTGTTCTTGAGTGCTAGGTTGGAAACCAAGTGCTTCACTTGCTAATGGAGAATAGATGAACAATGGGCTAGGGTTAGAACCTTTGTGCTTTCAATTTTTTGGAACCCTTTGAAAGAGAACAAATGGGGGGTTTTATAGGGAGAGCACCTTCCATTAATGGAATGGTAGCTCTGGTCCAAGGAATGGAGGCCAGTCAGCCACGAGGCTGGCTGGGGGTTACTTGGTAATTAAGCTGCCCAGCTGAATAAAGGTGATGGGGACAGGTTCTGACCGTCGCGCGATGGTTCCAAACTGTCGCGCGACAATGCGCCCTGGCGCGCGATGGTGCGCCCTGGCGCGCTGGTCAATGCTCCGGTTGACCATCGCGCGATGGAGTCAAACCGTCGCGCGACGGTGCGCCCCGGCGCGCGATGGTTGCGCCCTGGCGCACGATGATTGCGCCCTGGCACACATCAATAGGTTTTTTTGGCTTTTAGAAGTGGCTTAAGACCAGGTTAGGTTCAAGGGTTTTGCAAACACTCAAAGCTCAAACACTCGACATTCCTGGGGTGTTCTTGATCCATTTCATCATTGGGGAATCAAAAACCGTAAGTAAACTAATCTGGAAGCCCAGATTGGGGTGTCTACAATGAGCCCGAAAGTTAAGCCAATCGACCCCCTCCATAGAAACCAACCATGGGCGTAGTGAACCGGTGAGAGAAAGAGCCATTGAGAGGAAGGGAAGGCCTAAGGAAGGTGAAAGACTAAGAGATATATGGTTAGTTTGAGGCCCAAGGCCTGAATTTATAGGAAGAGTGGAGGGGACAACTTCAACTTTCAAAAGAGCCTCGGGTTCCAAAAGTGTAAATTTTCCATGAGTCTTGCATGGGGAAAAGCTTGGTCATGCCCTAAAAGATCAAAGCAGACATGCACTGGCTCGGAAATGCCATTGAATAAGTCAAACTTCAACCATCGTGCAATCTGTCTTGGGAAGCAGCAAATGGCAGGCTGTCAGGAAAAAAGTACCGCACGGCGTATTAAAGTAACGCGCGGTATACCAAACCCGAGGAAACACCACGGCATAACATGGATATGCCGCGGGATTATATGGAACCCTGTACGGCACTTTGAAGCCACGTACGGCATAGTAAGTCTGCATTTCTGCAGATTTTGACAGCAGGGGTTAGGAATCAATTCAAGGTACTTTCAGGCATCACCAACCCCCAGAACACACCTCAATGGGTATTTGGGACTTCGGGGAGGTTCCGCTTTGAGTCAACTCTCAAAATTCGAGGTCGTGACACCGAAAAGTCGATAAAATTCGTTTATTAAGCCGTGTCAAGGCATCGAAATCCGTTTCAAGTCGTTCCAAGTTGATCTTTTGAGTCCCACAGGTCATAATGGTCAAAAGTGACCTGGTCCAAGTTCCGGTTCGTGGTCAAAGCCAAGATTTGAGAATGCCACCTTCTAAAATCCACATTTTCTTGTTTTTCAAGCGGTTTTCAAACGCGGGGTCAAGATTTCTAGCCACGTGTCAAGTCTTAAAGGTCGCTATTATCATGTGTGGTCTTATGAGAGTTGGTAATAAGGGCATTCATGTAAATTCTTGTGTTTAGCGTTAATTCTTCAGAGTTATGCGCTTTCTTTGATTTCTATTTCATCGTTAACATACCATTTACTATAAATCTCGAGTCCATGATTAGTTGTGCACTCTGGTTAATGTTACAAATGACGACAAAAGGAATTGAATGGCGTAAACATTGAAAGAACAAATTTTCCTGTATATAATCTCCAAAGCATCCATAAGTCGAAGTACAAGAAGGCGTGCAAGCCCAAGGCTCAAAAGTCCTATCTACTGAGGGTAAACAGGCACCCTTCCAAAAAGAAGCACGCAGGCTCCACTAAAAGGCAAAAGCAAAAACAAACAAAAGAGGGAGCTCAACTCTCATCCTCGTCCTCCTCGTCGTCCTCCTCGGAGACCTCCTCCACCTGGGAGCTAGCCACCTCCTGAGTACCTGTTGCCCCGGGCACAATACCCCCTGAGGTGTCCCCCAGGTCAACGTCTGTGGGCTCATCGCTCTCGTCGGAAACGTCGATAGGCTCATCCTCTGTCTCCCCAGAAAGTCGTGGCCTCTTCGACGGAGGTTCCTCCCGAGAGCCAGCAGAGGAAGCCTGTTGCGCTGGCATGCGAACAGACTTCCTGCGCAACCCTCGTGAAGCCCCTCCTCTAGCCTACAATAGCATGACATTCATCATTTACATTGTAATCATGATATAGGCAATAAGAAGTAAAGCAAATAGTCAGAATTTGAGAGCCTTACCACATCGTCCCGCCAGCGCGAAGAAGCACCTCTGGGGCATGGCCCATGGCGTACTGCCTCACCAGCTGCTCGAGGCCCATCATGGCCTCCGCCATCTCCTTCACGTACTCCGGAGTCGTCTGCACAATGAGAAGAACCGATTAGAGTATACAATGATAATAAGCAGGTGCATGCAAAGGCGAAAAAGTACGTGCCATACCTGAGCAAGAAACTCCGGGGCTGCAGCTGCGGGACGTGGCACCACCACTACACCAGGAGCCCCCTGGGCAGTCGTCATGTCCACAGTCCAGGAGAGTCGGGGTGAGCTGACCCCGCTCGGGCCTGCACCGTCACCCTGACCACCACCACCTTCGCGTCCTCTTCCTCTACCTCTACCGCCTCTGCCACCTTTGCCACCCAGCGCCCGCTACGTCGCCTCCCAGGCAGTGTGTATCCCCAAGCTCTGCATCAAATGCCGAGCCTGGTACTCCGCGTAGTCAGCACCTGCCTGAAAGAGCAGCTCCAGCTCTGGGTCCGGCCTCGTGAACCGCTCCACCTCCTCTCGAGTGTACTGACTCGTCCTCTGCACTTTGGAGGGAGGAACCCAGGGACTCGAAACGCGTCCAGCCTCAGCGACTGACGTGACACTCGGTCACCCAAGTACCACTGCCAGCCGTAAGGGGACTACAGAAATACTCTCCCTGTAACGCCCCCATTTTCGGGTTCGTTAATTAAACATTTTATTGAATTAAAAGACTAAGAGTCAAGCTCATTATTACAACATAGATCCTATATACTAGAGAACTTTTTATTACACAAAGGATGGAAATTCTAAGGCATTCTATTACTCCGCTTCTTCCTCCATCCTAGCAAGCTCCTCGGCTCCAAAAGCCTCCAATGCGTACTGTTCACCTTGCTCATCAATCAACTCTGACACATTATACCAGCGTCGCCCCCAGTATAATATGTCAGGGTCACCAAAAGGTAACACCGTGAGCTACAAAGCTCAATAGAATAAACCATACCCACTAACCCTTAACTTATAACAGAAAGAGAATTATAACCAAATACACATGCGCATTCAACAACATAGTTAAACAATGACACATCCACGTTCGATATCTTATTAGCGTTGGTGTCATGCCTTTTCTTGTGTTTCTCCTACGTGACTCGTCGTAGACCGTGTCAACCTTTTCACCTTTACCAAATCCACATTTCCAAAGTTTCATTAACAAATTGCTACTAACGAGGCTACCAAGTCCGGCTTCATTAGTAACACACACAATGGCTACCAAGTCCGGCCATGTCATGGTTTTCAAAACATACTCTTTCAAATCTTGCATTGGCTCCTCTCTTTGGATAACCAAGCCATACTACCACATGAGACTACCACGTCCGGTCCCATTGGTAATCTTCACAATGGGCTACCAAGTCCGGCCTCATTACGGTTTTCAAAAACACTCGCACAATGACTACCAAGTCCGGTCATTATGTAGTTTCAAATATTTTCCGCATGTTAATCCCATCCTTTCTTTAACCACACCCTAGGTGTCATGTTTCTAACTTTCTCGGTTTTTGTGTCTCGTTCGCATGCCATGACTCCGCGGTAATTCTTTTCACACTTTAAGAAATCTTGAAACTAAATTAGCAAGATCATTCAACTCTATATTAAATAGCATGCTCACTTTATCACATCATCATACTCAACATTTAATCACACAAAGTTAAGCATAGTGCCACATGGACGGACACCTTTGGAGTGATAAATCACTTATGCTCAACACATATCGGCAATAAGACAAGTAAACACATAGACTTGCTCATAATCATTCCAATGATCAAAATACAAATTCTTCTATTCAAGTTAACCTTTTATAAAATTCGTTCTTTCTTTCTTTAAGGAAGTTCAAAATAACATATGTCTTTATAGAAGTAAAAGTCTATTATTCATCATGCTCATACTTTCATTAGCATAACTATCATGCATTCCAATGTTCAAGTGTTATACCATAAGTTTAGAGTATTCTATATTCATTTCAACATTCGTATACCATGATCTATACCTAGAGTTTAGGAGGTATAGGAAAAATTCTACGTATACATAGGAATAGTGAGGACGGAGAATTCTACATGATCATACTACTATCCATACTTAGGAAAATGAGTAGAGATTAATCTACCATTCTTCTTGGCGGTAGTGATGACTACGGATGAAAGGTGGTACGTCGGTAGTCGGACGGAGTAACGTCGTAAGAATGGCTTCGATAGCTTCGAAAGAGAAAGGTTTCTCTCGAAACTTGATCTTGACTAAAGCTACTAAAACTTTTGGATCGATATGGTGGTCGTATGGTGGTTTAGTGGCGGCACTAGAAGAGTTTCTTGAAGAACTAGGAAAAAACCTCAAGAACAACTAAGAACTAAGCAAGAACAACAAGAACACTAAACTTTCTAGAGAGAAGTTGGAGCAATGAAAGGTGTGAGTTGAAATGGGAAGGAATGGGTGCTATTTATAGCCAAAGGGTGATCTATTATCCAATGGGTAAATTTTCCCCTAACATTTGTTATCCAATGGTTAATAGAATGACTAGATTTGATGGTACTTGGATTGGGTGAGTGTTTGGCCGAAGGACATGACTAGGCTCATTTGTACACTTGCACACATCACACAATCTCTCTCTCCCTCTCTCCTTCTCTCCCGGCCTCTCTCTCTCTCCCTCTCTTTCTCGGCCATTTCTCTCTCTCTCTCTCTCTCTCTCTCTCTCTCTTTCTCTCTTGTCCAATGTACTAAAGTACAAGGGTTGAAAGACTACAAGATTTTCCTTGTTCTTTCTTCCAAATCTAGGACAAGGTTTATGTTTATTCTATGGGGTTTTTGTCTAGTCTAGTACTTGAAAGAATAAGAAAACTAGATATGGTTGTCCTTAGAGTTGAAAGAGTAAGAAACCCTAGATATGGTGGTACATGGTGATGCAATAGGATGACCAAATGCTAGATATGGGAGTACACTAGTCACACACATCACACTCTCTCTCCCTCTCTCAACCGGCCATCTCTCTCTCTCTCTCCCTCTCATCTCTCTCTCGGCCTCTCCCTCTCTCTCTCTCTCTCATTGGTTCAATGGACACCTAAGCTTGAAAGGACAAGGTTTGGTGTTTGACTTGAGAAAGAGTAAAGATTGGGTTGTAAGGTTTGTAAGTGATTTGGTAAGGAAGTCTAGTATTTTTAGTCCACCTTATGTCCTTCATATCTTTCTTCTTTCATTAGTACATGTACATATATATATATATATATAACTTAGATTTGGTAGAAGAATGGCCAGGAAGTACATGCATATCTCTCTCTCTCTCTCCTATCTCTCTCGGCATCTCTCTCTCCCTCTCCCTCTCGGATTCTCTCTCTCTCTCTCTCTCTTTGGTTAATATATATATACATATAAGCAAGACTAAATAAAAGTACAAGGTACTATGATCTTATCCTAGATTTTCTAAGTCAAAATTCCTTATAAAACTAAGTCAAATGCCACCTATGTACTTATGATCTATATTCTAATACATAGTATCTTAGGATGACATATACATATTACATACTTTAATTACATAAGTACATACCATATCTAGTAAGTAATTAACTAAATAAAGGCTAGTACTAGGGCTTGACTTGGCCTTATTGACCAATGGACCATAATTCCCCTAACTTTTATTATCCAAAGGATAAAGATGGTAAGTACTATGCCTATATAATCTATCTATATTAGTACAATGACTCATGGTGAATCTAATTAAACTAATAGATCTTGTACTAGGTAGAAAGACTAACCTATTGTCCAATGGTTAACAATTCTCCTAACTTTTATTATCCAATGGATAAAGATGGTAAGTAATATATAATTATATAAAGTGTACCTAGCAATCTAGTCACAATATCCTAGGTGGAAACCTATGGTCCAATGGATAAAGATTATCCTAGCATTTATCATCCAATGGGTAAAGATCAAAGGTTGACTTTGGTCAAAAGGGTTTGTTTAGGGTTCAAATGGTTCACGGAGATTAAAGGTTCGATTAGGTTTCCCTAACGATTAGTTAGAAGCTAACTAGGTTTGCTAAGTAGGATTTCTAGCCAATAAATGTAACCTTAGGGTTTACTATCTCACTCGTCTTTAGAAAATGACTATATTGCATGGCGACGAAGAAACTAGATTTGAATTGAATAAATCTAATTATGACAGATTATAAGAAATCAAGAATTTTATAGAGTCATTAAAATAAGCAACGAGATTTTTATTCATTGAAAATCGAAGTTGTTACACTCCCCCTCGTCACCTCCCTGCTCCGAGCTACATATGGGATGTCGAAGCGATCCCATATGTGCCAGTAGACCTGCAAATGAGAAGTGAGCATTGTCAGCATATTATTCGAAGTTAAAATGAACATGCAGGTAGTAAATTAAATAAAACGAAGGTGCAGTTATACCCTGTCAGGACGCAGCTCGTCCAAGTAAAGGCGGAAGGCATCCAGGTTGCCCTTCCCTTTCTTCACTCCTCGATACTCCTTTGACCAGCGCAAGGCTCGAGGGAGTATCCTGTCGTCAGGGCACGAGGTCTCAGGAGGGAACATATCCAGAACCTCGTATGTCTAGAGCTGCAAACCAAGGCATTACAAGTCAGCACAGGATATATATATATAAGATGAACAGCGAAAGGAAAGCTAAGCATTCAAAGGAAAGGAATCGAACCATACCTCCCAGACCCTCCAATACCCACCGAGGCTCACTCCTGCCCCATGAGAGAGAGACCCCATGAAGGCATAGCACGTCCCCAGTGCTGCACCTCCCCAGTCGAAGCGAGCGATCTCCCCGACGTCCCTCAAGGCCGGAAGAAGCGAAAGGTGTACTCGGTTGCACCTGTTGGGAAACAGGGACGCACCAAGTAAGTACAACAGAAAGCACCGAGCCATCTGCTCCTCCTGTATCCTGTTAGTCGGGAGCCCCTCTGTCCAAAACCCTAGCAGCTGTGCGTACTGAGCGTCGTCTATCTCCGCTCTCAGCACGTACCCCAGCATCAGCCATTGGAACTCCGCACTCCTCCCCGTCGTTGTGTCAAAGGGGATAGGGTCACCTCCAACCCTCAGACCAGTGATCGCCGCAAAGTCCAAAGGTGTCACCGTCAACTCGCCGAAAGAGAAGTGGAACGAGTTCGTCGTGTCCCACCATCTCTCGGCAAGGGCCCTCACCACCTGGCGATCGTTGCTCGCCCTCATCAAAACACTGACGAACCCCCCAAAGCCCGCCTGTCTCACTATCCCCCTCACAGCCTTAGGGAGTCTCTCCCAAAACTTCGGCACGTCGGCCACACCACCGTAACACGAGATAGGGATCGCCTGTTGCAATAAATTGATGATATTCAGTGAGCAGGTATACTATTCAAGGCAAGTACAATATTCAAGTAAGGAAATGAAAGTGCAGTACATTGGAATTTGAAATACAAGTGTTTAAAGTATACTTCATCTCGACGTAGAGAAAGGTGCTGCTGCGGGTCCCTCAAGACTAGGGCCTCGTCGTACGTATACCGCTCCGGCCTGTAAGCGTCCAGAAGAGTAGGCACCACCACATGCTAAAAAGGCACGTAGGTTGCCTCAGTGTAAGCTCCTCGTCCCCTCAAGGCCTCCGTCGCCTCCTCTACCATGCTCCTGCAAGGGACTGCCACACCTCCAGCCTCTGCCTCTGCCTGTGGCTCCCTCGCATCCCTGGCCTCGAGCTCAGCCTGAAGCTCCCTCTCCCGAGACTCCAGTAAAGCCTCTGCCAACCCAGGCACCCCCCGTAAGGTCTCCACTAGGTCCTCCAAGGACGCTGCCTCTAAGTAGTCGCCCAGTCCTTCGGGTCGTGACGACCCTGCACCCTCACCACTACTGACGAACATGGCCGGTGTCTCCCGCTCCTCCACTACCTCCTCCTCGACAATGGGGTCCTTCCCCAAGTCAGCCCGAGGCTCTCTCACGGGAGATACCTCCGTCTCCACCCCCGCTCCGACCGGCTCATCGCCGTCACGAGCCTCCGTGGCCCTCTCCTCTAAACCAACTACACCATCCGCACTGCCTGAAGCCTCGTCCTCGCCCAAAGGCTCCACTGCACTCGAACTCCCCGTGCCCTGGCCATAGCCGGCCACTACCTCACTGTCACCACCGTCGCCACCCGCTGTGGTGGCCAAAGCAATGGCCTCCTCGGCCACAGCCACCTGGGCCGAGACCCCCACGGTCTCCGGCATCTCCCCGACCGCCGCGACGCCCTCCGGAGTCACCGAGGCCGGTGCAACCTCAACCTGCGGCGGGTGGTCACTCCCGGGTATATCCGTGCCGTCCATAATCAATGTGAGAAAGAGAGTAGTCGGGAGAGAGAGTCGAGAGAGAGAGATATCCGAGAGAGAGAGCGAAAGAGAGCAGAGAGAGAGATATCCGAGAGAGAGAGCAAGAGAGAGCAGAGAGAGAGAGGAGGGAATTTCGAACGGTGTGGGGCGTATCGTATACGCCTCACCCGTATATACCCCTCTCGAACCGGTCCGTCTGGAATTAAACTGGACCGGGTTCGCAGTTAGATGTGCCGCACGACATATTGGGATAAGCACACGGCATAATAGCTCAATTGCATGAAATTCTTCGAGTTGCCACGACGCACGACATTTCATATGCTACGCACAGCATATTGGGTTATTTCAACAGTTCGAATTCTGAAAGCAATTCCTGGCGATCAAGGGGGTGATGTCGGTGTTCATTTGGGTTTGTTCGCAGACAGAAGAGGCAGATAACAAATAGTAGTAGGAAAGAGGGCATTTTCATTCCATCAAATAAAATCCGAGGTAACCCCCGGGATTTTCATTACTTTGTTCAAAAAAAAAAAGAAAAAGAAAATAGAAAAGTCCTACTGCCCTTCTTCTTCTTCTTCTTCTTCTTCTTCTTCTTCTTCTTCTTCTTCTTCTTCTTCTTCTTCTTCTTCTTCTTCTTCTTCTTCTTCTTCTACTTCCGGACCCTCCACCTCAATCGCGTTCTCCACCGGACGCGTCGTTTGCCCCGTCCGAACGGTCGTCGGAACCATTCGGATTCCCCTCGGAATCCTCTGTGGTATCCTCGGACAGGCACTCCGGTGCGAACCACGGATCGTTCTTGTCGTCCTGTCGGTCGTATGCAAAATCCTGCAGGTTGGACACCGCACGGCGGAGGGTGCAGATAGTAGAGATCAACCTCGAGATTTGAGCGTTGAGTTGCTCAATCTCCTCTCGATAAAAGGCCATCTTAGCCTCTAACGAAGCCATACGCGCAGCGAGGTTGTTGTCTGCCATACTCGAATCTGTTTTGTTGGAGAAGAAGGAAGGAGATGAAGAGACTTGAGAGTTTTGTGAGTAATGCATGGAATGGAGCACTACCCTCCTTTTTAAAAGGAACGATAGCCGCCGAAAGGGCACGCCTGTATTAATGGGCACCCTTAAACCAGCCAACTATTCTCGGAAACCGAAGAGTTGCATGGGAAACCGAAATGCCGCGCGCCACCATGGTC
Organism: Rhododendron henanense subsp. lingbaoense; assembly: GCA_020567845.1. Lineage (NCBI taxonomy): Eukaryota > Viridiplantae > Streptophyta > Magnoliopsida > Ericales > Ericaceae > Rhododendron > Rhododendron henanense. Next base: position 26,289,291 of record CM036314.1, read on the forward strand.
GCCCGCGCGGCATATTGACTCCAGATGATTAAAATTCATTTTCTTGGGAATTGATCAAAAATCATCTCGGAAATCAAATACTCCAGCCGTCTTGCAGTAGAAATCTTTTAGGACATCGTACATCGATTATCGGATTATCCAGTTCTTGTTCCCCGGGACGCATGGAATTTTTCATCCCCCGAGAACCCGCCGTATTCGTATTTCTCGCAGTATTCGTCCTCCGGGACTCAACATAGCTTCCTTGTTCCTAGATTTCGCTGTAATTTCGCCCCCCAACGGCTTGTCTCGTTTCAAACTTCGTCTCCCGAGGGCTCACCTCGTTTCAAATTTTGCCTCCCGAAGGCTCGCCTCGTCTCAAATTTTGCCTCCCGAAGGCTCGTCTCGTCTCAAATCAAATTTTGCCTCCCGAAGGCTCGTCTCAAATCAAATCTCACCTCCCGAAGGCCCGTCTCGTCTCAAATCAAATTTTGCCTCCCAAAGGCTCGTCTCAAATCAAATCTCGCCTCCCGAAGGCTCGTCTCAAATCAAATTTCGCCTCCCGAAGGCTCGTCTCAAATCAAATTTTGCCTCCCGAAGGCTCGTCTCGTCTCAAAGGCTCGTCTCGTCTCAAAAATTCGCCTCCCGAAGGCTCGTCTCGAATATTCGCCTCCTACGCTTCTCATTCAATCTGCGACGGTCAAAAGGACCTAAGCTTCTTATTCAATCTGCGACGGTCAAAAGGACCTAAGCCTCTCATTCAATCTGCGGCGGTCAAAAGGACCTAAGCTTCTCATTCAATCTGCGACGGTCAAAAGGACCTAAGCTTCTCATTCAATCTGCGACGGTCAAAAGGACCTAAGCTTCTTATTCAATCTGCGACGGTCAAAAGGACCTAAGCTTCTCATTCAATCTGCAAGGTCAAAAGGATCTAAGCTTCCTTGTTAAAACGAGCGACAGTCTAACCATCTCTTGAAGGCTCATTTCGAATTTATCGCGATATTTGCATGACACTTAGCACCACGGGCACTCAGTTTGCTCAAATTTATCGCATGATTCTGTCCCCCGGGACTCGTCTTTCTCGCATTGTCCCAATTGAACTACGTTGGTCTGATCCCTGCAAACGGGGTACGTAGGCAGCTCCACGAGCGCGACCACCATTATCATTTACTCACATTTCGATTTTCGTGTGTTTTGTCTCTGTTCAAAGACTTTAGAGCGACGGATTGGGATGCCTATTCTTTAAGCGTCACTCATACCAAACCAATGGTATCCGAGTTACGTTAAAGAGAGACTACTGTAGACACCCCAATCCGAACCTCGAAGGGTCTTTGTCCACCCCGATGATGAAATAAAGGAAACGGTGCCTTAACGAGCTTGAATGAGGGATTCCCTTAGGCCCAAACCAACTCCTATCCCAAATAAGCCAAAAGCCCAAAGAAAGCCCAAAAGCTCTGGACTGAACCCGTAATGCCGCACGTGACACCTCTACACCGCACGGCATATCAAAAGTCATTACACCGCACGCGATCATGAGGTTAGCCGCACGACATTTTGGGTAAAGTTCTGACTGGCTCAGAAAGCTGTCGGCCACGCCTATTTGAGCCACAGCTGCAAAACGGCTCAGCCGAAAACACACTTCTGGCCCGCCCAGAAAATGCCCCCAACATTTGAAATTCAAAATCCATAGCTCTTGCCTATAAATACACCCATCCACTCAAGAGAAAGGGGCCCTTGATCACCATTATACCCTTTCTCTCTCTTCTTGCTTTCATACCCATTTCCCACTTCTAAGTCTTGAGAATGTTGCTTTCAAAAGACATTCTCTAGGCCTTTTGCTCCATTTTTCTCCTCACCATTAAAGTTAGTCCCTTACTAACTTTGAGACCCCAACTACCCAATACACCCATCTACTACACACATCCATACTCTGCTTTTCTTTACCAACCTTGCCGACGTCCATCCACCATCATCAATCTTCATTCGAGCTCAAGATCAAAGGTAAAAATCAAGTTTCCTTGGGCTAGGCTCTGCCCTGGCCCTGAGGGGACCTTTCTATCGTCAGGCTTAACCCCTTTTGGTTAAGATCTGGCCTAAAAATCATTTTTACAAAGCAAAACAAGCCCTCTGTGCTGGGTAAGCTACGCCGCGCGGCGCTTTGAAGCGTCGCACGGCATAGTAGACTCACACGTGCGGCATTTCAGTTAACTGCTGTTTTCTTGTTCAAACTGTTTGGATCATGATCGTCTTCACTGGATCCGTTCCTATCTATCATTGGTAGCTGCGGAATGAAACCATATCGACAAGCCATGTTTTATTATCACAAATGAACTTTCATAACCATTCTGAATAAACGAATGCATTTAAAAGAGTATTCCTACTTATGGCTTGAAGGAATGGTACAGTTCTGAGATGATCTAATGGCTGTGACCTTTCTGAAATTTTAAAAGTAACACCGTGCGTCATACTGAGTATACCGCACGAGGCTTTGAAAACCACTGACAGCCTGAGGACAAGATCGGAACGACGCACGGCATATCATATGGCCGTGCGTCGTATAGTGTTATGCCGTGCGTCAGAGGATGTTGATCCAAACAACTTGTTTACAAGCTTTCCTTATTTATATCTTCGTCGCATCATCTTTCATCATTTCTGTACAGTAAGCACCACTCACACGACAACGTGATATACTTCATCTTGTTCCCCTTTCCCGTATGTGTTATTTAAAATGTTTAGTAAAGACCGGTTTTTACCGGGCGAGCGGGGTGCTTTTTCAACAAAACCTTCCCCGCTCGTAATGTGGCTCCCGGATCTAAAATCTCAACGTTTTCGCTAGACCAAAAGCCTTTCTTTTCAAAACAAACTCTCGGTTTCTCGGATCATCCATCTCAAAAATCCGGGTGGCGACTCTTCGAACGCGCCGGGGCGCGGGAGCCCACAGTAATTTGAAACAGTAATAAAGACAATCTTTAGAGTGCATTATATAAAAAGAGAGTGCAAAATAGTTCCCTTTTTTATTCACAACTATCTTTGCATTCAAAAACCAAGTGGACAATGAAATTCAACTTCTTTCCCACACATGTTTTGCTCCCCGATTGCTCTCCCATTTACAAGAAATTTGCCAAGTCAATTTCTAGGCCTTGCCACTCTCTTACTGCGCATGCATTTCTCAATTGTGGATCAATAAATAATCAACAATAATGCACATGTATAACTCTTTTTATTTGGACTTCTTCCAGGCCAGCCCCGTTTTGTATATGTCTACCCGTCTAGGCCCATCGTGCATCTAATGGTATCCGTCCAGACCCTGTTTTAAGTAATCTGCCCAAAATACCCCCCCGTCCTCTGCCTTGGCCTTCCACCATTGAAGAACCCAAGTTGAGACCTGTGACATCATCGCTTTACTCATAACTCAACAAACAGAACTCAAATCAAAACCACCACACAGCCATTCATCCCTCTCATCCTTCCCCCAACACCACCGTCACCACCATCGGCGATGAGTTCACGGAATCCCCCGGCAACCGAGTCACCCAGTTCCTGAATCACGTCCCACCGTGGCTCGAATTGGCTCGACGAGTCCCCAAGTTTCACACGGTCTACTCATGTATATATACATACATACATAAAGCTATTATGTTGATATATATTGATATAATCATAGGTGTAAAGACAAAAGGGGTGGTGATGAGAGGGAGTTAGCTGGGGCATCGGATGGTGACGAGACTACGATAGGTGGCGATCTCCACGGTTGGATCTGCCAAGATCAAGTTGGTGTTGTGTTGCTGCGTGGTGTTCGCTTTTGTCTGTGTAATCATATACTCTAGCTATACGTCCCTTTTTAAGTGTCCACCATGGTTCTACGTGCCATTTTCAATATCTTATATCTCTCGACGTATATTATGTTGTATATTTTTAAAATCATTGTCTTATAGAAATAATTGAGATCTATCAAACAAGATTGATATTGCATATTTTTAGCAATATATATTGAAAGGTATAGGCAATTGAAAATAACACACATAACCATAGTGGACATCTAAAAGGGGATGGAGGGAGTAAATAATTGTTACTTTGTTAATTTGTATATTAGTTTTGTGTTAATTGAGATCTTAGGTTCTGCAAAAGGGTGTCAATTCTGTGGGTGTGAATAATGCAGATGGGTGTGAATTCGGTAAAGGGGTGTGAATTCTGCAAAGGTGTGTGAATTCTGTAAAAGGAGTGTAAATTTTGGGGGTGTAAATAGTGACAAGGAGGTTTTTTTTCTCCCTTCAACAAACTATCTCTCTCTAACTCTAGCCATCGCACCTCTTTGTTTCTCTCTTCCCCTCCCTCCCCCTAGGGTTTCCACCCTAAAATGGGGGGAGGTGTAGAGACCCGAATAATTTTAATTCTTGAAATACTTATTAAATGCCTAATTGAGTAGAATATGGATAAATTGGTAGATAATTGAATCAAGGACCAAAGAGAAAGAATAGAAGATTGAGGGGAGAATGTGTGATTTAATGATTTGAGGGTATATATAGGGGAGTGAGCTTGTAGGAGATTAATTTTTCCTCCTCTTTTCTCTCTCTCTACCGTTCCTCTCTCTCTCTCCACCGGCCAACTCTCTCTCTCTTCTCCTCTCACTCAAAACCTCACTCAATCTTGCAAAACCTTCAAGGATTGACCACCCTCCGACCTTCCGATCGTGTTTTGAAGCTTGAATCGAAGATTAGAAGCTCAAGAAAGCTAGGGCTTGTTCAAAACTCGGAGATCTTTGTTATCGTCTTGAGGTAGGGATTTTTTTACCTCTTTTATGTGTATATATGTTGAAATGATGAAGAAATCGTGCTTTGATCGTCCCCCTTTGGTGCCTTGAATGTCTGTCAAACTGCAGAAAATCACCTCGAAACAGCGGGGTATTGATACCCCATATTTGGGGTATCAATACCCCATCCTTCTCTGGATTTCTAGCTTGCCCGGTATTGATACCTGATTCAGGGGTATCAATACCCCTTGTTGTTCTGGACAGCTTCGGTGCTGTTTGTGTTCCCTCAATCGTTTCGACCCCCAATCGCTTCTAAACCCTTTCGGATATCTTCTAGTCCATCTTTTGATTATCTAATCGACTTCCTATGATTAGTGGATGCCATTCTTTACCCGTTGGCCTTCCATTAATAAGGATTGAATGATAGTTTATCGGGTTTAAGTGTTAATAAGATGCAATGTGTGATTGATTGATTACTTATGAATGTTTGTGGCATGTTTTGTGATATAGTTGGCATGTTGGAACATATCTCGTGTATGAATGTGGTCTTGCCTCGTGAATCGAGTGGGGAGATGGTTATTGTGTGTCAGGAGTTGATTTAGGAAGTCTCGTAACGCAAGGGGTGGTAATACGAAGACTTAGACGGTCCCGTAACGCAAGGGGTGGTAATACGGTGACCAGTGTCGTTAGGGATCACCGTGACGCAATGGGTGGTAACACGGTAATCCTCGTGGTGTTATACGGTAACGCAAGGGGTGGAAATGCCGAAGGAGGGGATGTTGGCGATGGTGAGTTGTATCGAGGTTGTTTGAGTTGTTTGACATTGAGTGAACTTGGTGACATTTTAAGCTATAGGCATGTGATAGAATGATCATGTTGAATGTTGGGAATACCCTTAAATCGCTTGTTTTCCATCGTTTGAGCTATACTTCTTACCCTCGTTTCACTTGCACATTTCACCATGTTTACATATAGAACTGGTAAAGGTTTTCCTACTGGGCTATTGTAGCTCAACAAAATCCTTCTTTTCAGGTACTAATGCCAGACAGTAGCATCATGCATTGCATGCTTGGATTGTGGACGACTTTTGAAAGCTTATCACTTTTAGTTACTATTTCATCTTGTAATAGTTTAGCTTTTGATCAAGATGGTTTTGTAACTAAGTTTTCATGAATTTCTTTTGACAAGGGATTTTGTAACACTCCGCACATGTTGTAACTATACTTAAGCTAATTTGGGCCGTGGTGCCAAAGTCGTATATTCTTTTGACTTGGGAACTTGTTTGTAATTCAAATAAGCGGAAAACTTATTTTGGGAATATGTATGGCAAGCGAGGTTCATATTCAAAATGTATTATTTAATTCATGTTGAAAATTTAGGTCGTGACAGGGGGGGTGCATCTCCTCTATGGAGTTTTTCTCTCTGTCGGCCTCCGATCGGAATCTCTTTTTCCCTCATTTCATCACTCTCCACCCTCATCCTCCCCTCACGCCTCCCGATGCCTTCGCTTCCCAGGTTCCTCTACCGCCGGACCTCCTGCATCATACTCGTCGTTCGCCGGTGACTCATCTCTGGTGGTGCAATTCAAATGTGCGGCTGTGGGTGCGGAGCTTTTGTGCATGATTGGGTCGCCTGAGTTGGAAATCTATGTTAGTGGATGATGATGGCGAGGTTTTTTTTTTCATTTTCTTGTTGGTTTGCGATCCTTTGCTTTTTCATCTCCCTTTTGTGAAGGTTTTCTCTCCGATTTTTTGCCGTGAGTTTTCCTCCCGACTGGGTTTCTCCCAGTTGGGTTGCTTTGGGTTGTTTCTTGTTTTTGTAGGAAAATGTTTAGTTGGTTTAGGGTATATAGTATGTGAGATGAATCCCCGCCTTCTTGGTTACTTGGTCCTTTGTCTGAGGACGAGTTTTCATTTTGATGTAATCTTTGGTTAGAGTTATAATATCATCTATTATCGGTTGGCAAAAAAAAAAAAGAAAAAAAAATAGTGACAAGGAGTAATTAAAAAAAAAATAGTGATAAAGGCAAAATAGTAAAAGCATATTTAAAAAGGACTTGGATGAGATAGCGATACAAAAAGGGGTCCGCACGGAACCCCAAACAAAAAATGAGACTGGCCATAAAGTTCCCGTTTTTATTTTGTAACATGTCAATTGTGGCCCGAATCACAAAGGATATAAGTGAAGTTTGCCCTTTTTATTTTGTAACTTGTCTTAATATGCGATCTACAAATTTGAAGATGTTAATTGATGAGTTGACTTGCCCAAACTTGATGGGGCTTTTCTAACATTAATTATCATAGATTGAGGTCGTAAAGGTCAACATAATTTGGTGGCCAAGGCATCATTTTGAATCATAACTTGTCCAGGTCATGAGATGTAAGCAATGACAAACTGCCTAATCTTTTGTGGTTCGACAACATTTTTTTATTTGTTATGTTATATTCTTTGATAAAAAAAAATAAAAAATTAGACTAGAGGTCCCTGTAGTAATACGCACTATGAGGTCGTAGTACACCTTTGTGGAGCCTCTCGAGATATCATCACCCAAGATTTGAATCGCTCATTTTATCAAATTTGTTGATCACTCTATTTGTGCAGAAAATTAGGTGGATCTGACATTGTTAAATAGATAGTCAGATGGAGTATATTGACGAAATTGAAAACGAAAGACAAGGTAAATATATATGGATCGTGGAATTATAAATGTTCATTTAACCTGATCTTAAAATGAACTATTCGGATTGTGATGATGTACATTTACAATCTGGTTGGTTCACTACATAGATCGATCTAGGGTCCAAAAAATTCATTTGTGATTGGAGAAAGAATTGGAAGTAATAATTAAAAAAAGGCCAGAGTTAAGCTTGGTGGTTGAGGCTTCTTTTTCTATTTCCCCAAGATTGAGGGTTGTTGTAAGCATCATCGGCATGTCAACGGTTGTCATTGTCAAATTTTAGCATTGCCCGACTTTGTGATGTATTTGGCACAAAAGTTTGATAATTGCTAAGTTTGTTACTCATGATTTCTGTAATTATCTCTCAAGTAATGTGTCCATATATGACATTTGCATTGGGCATAGGTTTAAAGAAATTGAAAAAATAACGTTTGCAACATGGGCAAGATTAATCATCAAAGAGGTTTTTTATGAAAACATCACTCGAACTATTACCACTTTTTTTACTTCGTCCTCGAACTATCAAAACCACTTATTTTGTCCTCGCCCTAACTCCATCCACTTCCATCCAAAAACACAGCAAATGACATTTTCACCCACCAATATAAGTACAGAATAGTACTTCCACCCTTCCCAACATATCTGGCAGCAAAAACAAGTGGGTTTCCCACTAGTTTCAGGGCTTTAACCAGTTGGTTTCCTCTGGCGGCAAAACCAGAGGAAGTTGGGATTCACAACTGCGTGACGTTCAGAGAAAGTTGAGCACTTCAAAGTTCAAACGGAAGAAGGTTTAGAACTTTGAAGTTTCCATTTAAGATTTTCGAGGGCGCTTGTGAGTTGTGATCTACTCTAGTTTTTTTTTGGTTTTTTGATTTTTTTGGTTCCCAAAGTATTTCCGTTGTGTCATTTTGGTCCCCAATATTTTAATTGCTAACATTGCATCCCCAAAGTATCAATTTTGTCTTTAAATGGTCCATGCGGCTCACGCCGTTCCTTCCCTCCGTCAAAACCTAGGGCAAGCTTGGTATTTCACCTCTCCCACCAAGCCAAACCCCATCTCTCCCTCAAAACTGTGTCGTTTGGTTGGAAAGATTGATTTTTCTCTACCATGGTTCTCTTAGGGTTCTCATTTAAAGCCTTAAAATCAAAAAATTAATTATGACTCTTTAGGATAAAATGATCATAAAATTAAAATCTTCGCACCTGTTCAAACGGGTTGAAAATTGAAACACTTGATTTTTTTAGGTTGTTTATATATTAAAAAATATGGTGAAAAAATTAAGTGTTCAAATTTTTAATTTGTTTGAACCTGTGCGAAGATCTTAATTTTTTGATCATTTTATCCTAAAGAGTCATAATTATTTTTTGACTTTAAGGCTTTCAATGAGAACCATGGTAGAGAAAAATCAATATTTCCAACCAAACGACACCGTTTTGAGGGAGAGATGGGGTTTGGCTTGGTGGGAGAGGTGAAATACCAAGCTTGCCCTTGGTTTTGACGGAGGGAAGAAACGGCGTGAGCCGCAGGGACCATTTAAAGACAAAATTGATACTTTGGGGAAGCAATATTGGCAATTAGAATATTGGGGACCAAAATGGCACGGTGAAAATACTTTGGGGACCAAAAAAGTCAAAAAGCCGTTTTTTTTTTTTTTGCCAAAAGTTTAGAAATTTCATTGATAACCAAAAGATAACATCAAAGGGCATATTCTTCCTTGAAGATTGAGAGAATAGCCAATCAGGTGGATAAGCTCCGACGAGGAAAGACCTACACCCCAAACTCCTTACAAAGGCCACTAAGGTACAATACCTCACACAAAACTCACACCACCAACATTAAAGAAAGAAAAACACACTACACCCAAAAGGGTTAGGAAGACCCCCGAATGGGAGAAACACCCGCAAGTGGGACTTTGCAACCCGATCCCCCTAATCGCCGGAACATTTATAGTAAGGCATCGCAGCTGGATCTAGACGGGGTCCCAGCTGTGAACAACTTTGAGCCAGTTGAGGGGATCTTGTAGCTTTGGAATGTCAGGGAAGAGGTTGCGCACAAGATCTGTTCGATTGTGGCAATGAAGGCGGCCAGAGGGAGGCAAGACGGAGAGGAGGCGGAAGAAGACGGCAAAGGAGGTCGGCAGAGATGTAAAAGGGGAAGCGGAGGAAACGTTAATGGAGAATGCCCCCTCCTGCCGCTCATCATAGGGTGGAAACCCAAGGGGGAGGGAGGGAGACGCGCGGCTAGGTTAGGAAGTACTAGAGAGAGAAAGTCTCCAGAGAGAAAAGGCTCGGTTGTGATCTACTCTAGTTGAAGCACTAAAAATTTACAAGAACAATTACATCACCGGCCAACACTTCAGTCTCTCCTCATTTAAGAGACTACGTAGACAACTCGTGTTCAAATAATTACTTATTGATTCTTAACACACCATAGGACCAACTTTTGTAATAAACCCAAATCCAGTTTTTTTTTTTCTTTTTTTATAACAAAAAAGAGAATTTAAAGATAGATTAAACAACCGATCGAGTTAAAAGAGCCAAAGAATCTGCTCTCAATTATGGCAAAAACGAGCTAAGAATCTTGGAATCGTACAAGTTTAAGCCTGCATTTGGTTATTTGTCAATGAACACTTACTAAACAAACAAATACCTTGAAAACGTACTGCCTAATCAACAATCTCGTATGTATGTATTTCATTTGATTAGAAACACCTACACCCACGAACCAACTAGAATCAAAACCAGTGGAGGGAAACCCACCGGTTCTGCTCGCCAAATATGTTGGGAAGGGTGGAAGTACGGGTGGAAGTACTGTTCTGCCTTTACATTGGTGGGTGAAAATCTCATTTGTTGTGTTTTTGGACGGAAAATGTGGATGGAGTTAGGGCTGGGACGAAACAAGTGGGTTTTGGATAGTTTGAGGACGAAATAGGTGGTTTTGGTAGTTCGAGGACGAAGTAGAAAAAGTGGCGATAGTTCGAGGAATGTTTTCATAAAAAACGCATCAAATTATAACTTTTGGTCAAATAGCATGCTGATATGTTCATGACATATATGAAAGGAAAAAAAAAAAAGTTGTCTATTAATGTACTCAAGGCAATTAAAAACAGAAATATGCTTGGTAGTGGCATGAGCTGTAAAATTAAACCTAAAATTGAATTTTCTTTCTTTAGGCCAAATTAAATTTGGTTAAGCACCGGCCCGTATTACCTATCCGAGTAAACCATTGACATACGCTACATTTATTTTTCCATAGGACTTATTCCTATGATTCAACTACGTAGTTGGCAAACTTAGGTCCTATTACGCTAAGATTTTTATTTTTTAAGTACTAATTATTTTTCGTTTTACGAGACAGATGATTCTCTTATAAATACAACACTTTTAATTCAAAAAATAAGTACTTACCTATCTTAGGTAGCAATTAAGCATTTCATTCTTAAGAAACTTTGCAGACAATGAAAGGCAAATATAGATTTTTTATTAAGAAACTTTGGCCTTGTTCCGTTAAAGTTCTTAATTTTTAAGTACTTATTTTTTTGTTTTACGAGACATTTTTTTAGAATACATCATCTTTAATTTAAAAAATAAGTACTTATAACCCGGACAAGGTTTACCTGGCCGTTTGCTAGGTTGGTGGATGGTCAATACCATAATTTTAACTCTCTCTCTCTCTCTCTCTCTCTCTCTCTCTCTCTCTCTCTCTCTCTCTCTCTCTCTCTCTCTCTCTCTCTCTCTCTCTCTCTCTCTCTCTCTCTCTCTCTCTCTCTCTCTCTCTCTCTCTCTCTCTCTCTCTAACCCTAAAGAAGCCGCCGCCCCCTATCTCCCTCATCGCCCTCCCCCCAGGGTTTTACGCCCCAATGGGTGACGGGAGGGGAGGGATTTCTTCTCGTGGATTTTTCCATCTCCCAATCCTAGATCTTCGAGATTTTCTCTCCTTTACCCCCATCCTCATCCACCCTAAACCACATTCCCAATTTTGGTTGTGCTTACTGCTTAGGAAAAGCCATTCTCATCCACAATGGAATGATGTGGCAATAGTAATTTTTTAGAGTGGCAATAACAATTTTTGGTACGTGGCAGTAGTAAATCTTGGAGTAACACTAGCAATTTTGTTGTGGTAAAAAAATGGAATGACAATTCATTTGTTTTCTTAATAGAATGACAATTCATTTACTAAGGTAAATAGTGATTTCTTTTAGAATAATTATTCTATTAAATAATGGTGAACCAAACATGAGAATAAGTATGCCATTAAAATGACCACTTTATTTCAATTTTGATTACATCGAATCAAATTAACATAACCTTTACTTCGATCGTAGTCATTAAGTCTTGCTTTCGGGGAATGTTGTTTGCTATTGGCCTCAATATTACGAATGATATTAAATTTGATAGAGGTTGTGTGAATATTGAATTCAAGATGACGAAGTTGTTTATTCGAAATGATGGAGTTGAGTTGTTTATTTCCGATTAGATAAATATTAGTAAATACATTCTCATGTCATATCCATGCCACTTCTCCTACCTTGGGCCACATATCAGTGTCAACTCCGTGTGTAGCGAGAGAGAGAGAGGGGGGGGAGAGAGAGTTCCATAGTCAACAGAATGGGGATTTAGGGTGGCGAAAGAAATGGAGAAAGCCAGAGCAGACAATTTCCATCTCCTTCCTTCTCCAGCTATGGGTTCCTTCCCATTCATCTTCTCAATCATATTATCGTTTTGTGCTATTGTATCTTGTTCTACTCCATCGACAAATTTTATATTATATCCAACTTTCACTGCTTCAGGTATCCATTTCATCGATGGTTCCGTTGGCTTCTTAACCTCCCCTAACGGAACGTTCAGAGCAGCTATCTTAAGTCCAGGCGGCCAAGGAGGTTCAGGAACCAACTACTATTTGTGCATCCTTCACGTACCTTCCAATACCATCACCTGGTCTGCTAATCGCAACACACCTATTTCTAATACAGGAACCATGACTCTTTCTGTAACTGGTATTGTCGTTGCGGATGATGACGGCAGTTTAATATGGTCGACTCCTCCGTTAAATTCTTCGGTTTGGTCGCTACAGTTAACTGAGGCCGGGAATCTTATGCTGCTCGATCAATCTGATGCTATTCTTTGGGAGAGTTTCAATTATCCAACGGATACAATCGTGATGGGGCAGAAATTGCCCGTAGGGGGATTTCTGTCCAGCGCGGTATCAAGTAGTGACTTGTCAGTTGGCAGTTACTGGCTTTCAATAACTGCCTCTGATGCTTTACTACAGTGGAAGAATTTGACTTACTGGAAACTATCTATGAATACCGGGGCTTACACAACCTCCAGTTACCCGGTGGAGTACATGGCGATGAACCAAACGGGTCTTTATTTGCTCGGTAATAATGGTTCTCAAGTCGTGATTCAGGTGAACTTATCTGTATCTGATTTTGGGATTGCCAAGTTGGATTATTCCGGCCAGTTCAGTGTCAGTAACTTTTCTGGTGATGCGTTCAACCCAATATTCGCAGGGCCGGATGATAAATGCCAAATCCCGTTTATATGCGGAACGCTTGGTTTGTGTAGTGACGATGCTGATAATCCCATATGTTCGTGCCCATCCAACTTCCATCCTAATTCACAAAGTCAGAATCCACCTGTTTGTGTGCCAAGTGATTCTTATTCCTTGCCAAATTCTTGCATTTCAACTGATACCAGCAATACGGGTAACTCCTTGTTAGTTTCATTTTTGAGCCTTGGCTATGGTATCGACTATTTTTCTAATAATTTCACGAGCCCTGTGAAGTATGGTGTGAACTTGTCTGTCTGTGAAGATCTCTGCTCAAGTGACTGTTCTTGCTTGGGAATTTTCTATGACAACTCGTCAAACTCATGTTATGTCCTTCAAAACCAGTTGGGATCACTTATGTCAAACTCTAGTAGTGATCGCTTGGGTTTTGTTAAAGCAATAGTTGGGCCTTCGCCTGCCAATAGTGGTCAAGCACTTGGGTTTCCCATAGTTGCTCTAGTGTTGTTGCCTTTTTTTGGGTTCTTCCTTATAGCTACTCTGGGATTCTTCTTGTGGAGAAGATTGAGAAGCTCTAAAACTGTAAAGTTAAATCTCAACAATCAAACCATTCCTTCTTCGGAGGAGTTGGATGCCTTCTCCATCCCAGGATTACCTGTAAGATTTGGGTATGAAGAGCTCGAGGCGGCTACTGATAAGTTCAAGACTATGATAGGGTCAGGTGGGTTTGGTGCAGTGTACAAGGGTACACTCCCCGATAAATCACTTGTGGCAGTGAAAAAGATCACTAATTTTGGTATTCAAGGGAAGAAGGATTTTTGCACTGAGATAGCGATCATTGGAAATGTTCACCACATCAATTTGGTTCAGTTGAGAGGGTTTTGTGCTCAGGGGAGAGAAAGACTGTTGGTTTACGAGTATATGAACCGTGGGTCCTTAGATCACACCCTCTTTGGGAATGGACCAGTCTTAGAATGGCAAGAAAGGGTTGAAATAGCACTTGGAACGGCGCGTGGACTTGCGTATTTGCATAGTGGGTGCGACCACAAGATCATCCATTGTGATGTCAAGCCTGAGAACATACTCCTTCACGACCATTTCCAAGCCAAAATCTCCGATTTCGGGCTGTCTAAACTTTTGAGCTCTGAACAGTCTGGTTTATTCACGACAATGAGAGGAACTCGTGGATATCTTGCTCCTGAATGGCTAACTGGCTCTGCAATCTCTGACAAGACAGACGTGTACAGTTTTGGAATGGTTCTGCTTGAACTTGTGAGTGGAAGAAAAAATTGCTCTCTACAAACGAGAAGCGAAAGTATGGAGGATGAAAGTAGTGGTGGTGGGTACTCATCAACTTCTTCAGGACGAGGACTTGTTTATTTCCCCATGTTTGCCTTGGAGATGCATGAGCAAGGAAGGTACTTGGAACTTGCAGACCCCAAGCTCGAGGGGAGAGTCAGTAGTGAAGATGTGGAGAAGTTGGTGCGCGTGGCTTTATGTTGTGCACATGAGGACCCAGCACTTAGGCCGAGTATGGTTAGTGTTGTTAGCATGTTGGAAGGTGAGATCCCTTCAGGTCAGCCGAAGTTGGAGTCTTTGAACTTTTTGCGATTTTATGGGCGTCGATTTGGTGGGGCTTCTACGAAAGAAGAGAATAATAATGGGCAAGTTGATTTTTCACAAATGAATGCTTCCTGTACCAGTTCAAGGAGCAGCTTACCTCTTAACTTCTCTTGCATATCATCACAACAAATCTCAGGGCCAAGATAGCACCTAATGACTGTGCTTTGTAAAATTATTTATGTGCTTTACTGCGAATAAATTGTTTTACTGTCAGATAGTGGCGAATGTAGTTTCCGTATTTGCTATTCAGTCTTTCTAATGTTCAATATGTAATTACACTATTTTTGTTTCTTGTGCAAAGAGATTGTTTATCAGTTGATGGCTGCATGTAATGTTTCTATCTAGCTCTTTAGTCGTAAATTTCGCTATGATTGCTATTATCCCCTTGTCTCTATACAAATTAGTTTTGATTGCTATGATTGTTTATTGGGTGCTGTGTAGACACCCCAATTTGACCTAACGATTATTTCAAGTCCCACCTTGGAGACCATCCCGATGATGAAATGGATACAGTGATTGCTGATTGCCTTCTCGAGAACCTTAGGACTTTCGGTAAGAACTTTGAGCCACTTAGAGGACCTCATCCAGAGCCATATAGCCTTTCAGTTAGAAAATACAGAAGCCTAGGAGAATCCATTTGTCGGCCGTAACATCGATCTCACGGCCTTAACATCATTTCCTCACCCGAGCAACATGTTGCTAGAAAATCTCCCTGAGAGATCAATCCATCGGCCGCAAGATCTATCATTCGGCCGCAACATCCATTCATCGGCCGCGTGATCCATTGCTCGGCCGCCAGATCGTCCTTTTTCTAGACTCTGGAACGTTCTGTCGATTGTTTGATCCAACTACACTACCTCTCCGATGCGTTCGGACCACGTTCAAAGATTGCAACGAGGAGTTCAAATTGCATTGCAATTGCAATTGCAATCGTGCCATTTGATTGGCCGGAGTGAGTCATCCCTATGCCTATATAAAGGAGCCTTTGGGCTCCGAAATTAACGAGTGAAATTACTCACCCAAGCTCCGATACTCTGCAAAAATACTCTCTCAAACCCTCTCTTCAAAAGCCCTAACCTCCCGAAGGCAGCCATCAATCCGACGATCAAACCCCGAAGTTCAAACCCTAACCCTAGGGTTTTGAAAGAGGCAATCAGTCAATCACAATCAAATCCGAAGCAATCAAGCAACTGAGGGATCAAGGTGGTGAGGCCCAACGACCTCTGGTTTGTTTTACTTACTGTACTTATGACTAACCGTAGCGTTTTGATCATCTACTAATTTTTCTGTCTGGTGTGAGGAAGAACATCGACCGGGGCTTCGATCCCTCGGCCGATATATCAAACCAGGAGGATCCCTCGGCCGTGACATCCATTCACCGGCCACGGGATCCATTACCCTGGGACAGCTTTGTTTGTTCTGCTTTCTGATACATGCTTTACCTATCGCACTGGCTCACCTTACTTACTATTTAAAGGCTTAAATAAACAGATTATGTGTTAGAGTTGAATAAAGCATGTACACGTCTTATGTTGAATAACTATGGGCCAGTCTCACGACTAGGCAGAGAGGGGTGCCTAACACCTTCCCCTTACTGTACTCTTGGCTCCCGTACCCAGAATCTCTGTCTATTTTTCTAGTTTTAATAAACTGGCTGGCGACTCTGTTTTGATGATAACCGCTATCGTGTGGCGATGTTCCTAACCATGGGAATGTCCACGATTTTGGTTTATGAAGCAAGCAACCAATTGAGCAAACAAACGATCAATCTGTATGGCGATACCCCGTCTGGGAGGTGTCTACATGCTGTAAGTTCTTGGCCACATCTATCTATCTATATATATATATAAATGTGTTGAAATCTTACAAGCCTCCAAACATCCATCCCTTATTTTCTAGATTTTTCATTTTCTTTCTGTTTAAATTGAGTGAGAGAGAGAGAGAAAACGTGGGGAGGGGGAGAGATTTTAGGAGAATTGAGGAAAATAATCCGATGCTTCAGTGACATATTTATGTGGTGACCCAACTTATCTCGCCACCACACGTTTGTGTGGTTCTCTCTACAAAGTGTCGAGCTAGAACAAATTATATTTTTTGTCCCGTGTATCGAACGGACACAGCGCTAGATGATAAAAAAAAAAGATAGTTTAATATTTTTTTCGGTCCCGTATTCGATGCAAGCTAGCATTGGTCTCACTTTATGCACCGAAAGACGTGTGGGGAAAAAAATTTGGGGTACCACGTTAGTATACAACTGGTGGGGTCGCCTGACCCCATGGGCCAAAAAATTTCAGCTACTTTGGTACTACAAGTTTGGGGAAGTTTCTTGGTTAGTATACATTTGACACCGGGGTATGTACCCAATCCATGAGAGTTGATTTAGGCTCTCTCTCTCTCTCTCTCTCTCTCTCTCTCTAAGATTCTGTTTTTGTGCTCAACTCTATTCTGTTCTCCATCCCCAAGATTCACTAGTACTCCCTCTTAATTTGTTTGTCCATTTTTTAGATTTTAACTTTTTAAGTAGACACAATAATTACTCTTGAAAAGCTTTGTTTTTTCAAAAATACCCCTCACTTTTTAGCATTAAATGAGAGTGCACACTTTCCCATGTGCAATATTTTTAAAAGACAAAGGGCATTAATGAAACTTACATGAGTCAATTTCAAATTGGACAAATAATTTGGGACATTACAAAGTCAAAAAGTGGAAAAACAAAATGGGACGGAGAGAGTAATATGCAAAAAAATGTATCCTTTAGAGTTTATGTATTCACTTATGATTCCATTTACTTAAAAGCTAGGGTTGATTAATGTGAAACCATTGTTCCACAAAGTAACTGAATTTCAAATTCATGATTGATATCACGCCCTCGATTTTCAACATAAATATAAAGGATTTTCATAAATACAACCTCACAACAATCCGTACAATACCCCAAAATAATATAGCATTCTCATTCCCATAATCTCACTTCAACATCCAATAGTTCCCAAAAGATTACATCTTTTGCTCCGAGACCCAAATTAACATAAGTACAGAGTATTGAAGGAGTTAAGGATTACAATGTTTCATAGTCAAAAGATTTACAAATAGAGTTACAAATATATCTTCCAAAAGAGATTTACAAAGATGACTAAGTAACTCAACATTAGCTTTCAAAAATAATTTCACATCCAAGCACTCCAAGCATGCAAGCTACTGCCCCAGGTTAATACCTGAAAATGAGTAGAAAATTCTACACTAAAATTATTTGCAAAAGAAATGCTAGGATGATCTCAAGATAGGAACATGAACAAGGACCACATGATAATCAACAATCTTAGTTCAACGATCTCGAAACAATCACCTAACGAACATCATTTAACTCATACTAGAACCAATTCCATCTCTCATGTGTCCAATATCATCTCCTCGTAAGAGTCATGAGCCGAAGCTCTTGCCGGGCCAATTAAGGGATCCCGATAACCCCTGTCAGGCACCATACCCATCGGTAGGTCCTGAATATAACCAATATGAGCTTTTACTCCTGCCGGGCCAATTAAGGGATCCCGATACCCGATACCCCCTGCCAGGCACCATACCCATCGGTAGGTCCTGAATATAACCAATATGACCTTTTACTCCTGCCGGGCCAATTAAGGGATCCCGATACCCCCTGCTAGGCACCCACCCATCGATGGGTCCTGAATGTGCTCGTTGTGTCAATGGGCATTCATGCATCACGTACTCTCGTAATGTGTCACTCCAATTCAATTGAAGTTCATGCGATAATCAACGTAAAATTTCTATCGAACAAGGGCAAAAGATGCAAAGATACTCCACGAACTCAACGGGTATGATTAATCATGTTATGGAGTGATCTGGTGATGTTTAAAACAAGTTAGAAATGATCGGGGGCCAAAATAATGGAGTTTGGAACATAGCAGCAAAAACTGTCCTTAAGCCAATCTGTATTGATACTAGTCAAATTAGTATCGATACAACTGGGCTTCAAAACATTCTAGAGCAACTGGTATCGATACTAAGCAGAGTAGTATCGATACAATGTCAATTCGAGCAGATTTTCTGCAGAATTTCAAGGATTCAACAACAACAACAACAACAACCATAGGCACGATTTCAAGGCTAGAAAATACTTCCTTCACATATATTGAGAGGTAGAATCCATACCTCGAGGTCGAAGAATGAAACCCACGAAAGTTACGAGCCTTAACTTTCGAAAATCGAAACCGAGCGCAATACACCTCTTCCGAGCTCACACCAATAGAATACGGACCACGATACGCATATGGATAAAAGATTGGAGCTTGTTTTGAGTGAGTTGGGTGAAATTTGGAGAGAGAGCAAGAGAGAGGGAGAGAGGCGTGAGAGATGAAAAGGAGAAAAATGATTCTCTACTCTCTCACCCTCCTATATATACTAGCCCAAAAACATATCACACTTGCACCCTTCCACAATCAATTCTATCGCTTTAATCCCAAATCACATAAACACTATTATTTCATATTTCTTTCTCGATAATCAAGTACTTATAAAACATTAACATTGATAAAATAAATACGGGTCTCTACAATTGACCCCTGTGCATAATTCATGGAGTCGTCACTGACCACGTAACGGTGGTCTCGTGCATTGAATGGACACAAACGCTAGTAGCATATGTATTTTGGTGTCCATTCAGCTAGTGTATTTTTTGTCCTCCTTTGGGAAAGGGAATTTTTTATTCTTGTCGATCAATACATTCCCAACTCTACCTTCTTTATTAGAAGTGAAGTTGAAATTAAAAGTTTATGTTAAAATGTTAGATTTCTTGGAGGGTTCCAACCTAAAATCAATTGACTATAAGTGGAGTAGTCTTTAAATTATATTAACCAAGCTTGGGTGGCTTAGATTAGCGATGTGGGACAAAGTCTAACACTCCCCCTCACGTGCAGCCTGGATGCACGTGAAAGTGCAAATTGAGCTGACCAAGAGATTTGCTTCGGGCGACAGAGACTTTCCTATGAGAAGTGAGGTCACCCAACACCTAGCTCTGATACCATGTTAGATTTCTTGGAGGGTGTATCAGAGGTCTTGAGTGGCCTCACCTCTCGTGGGAAAGTATCTGTCATCTCTGTCGCCCGAGTCAATCACTCAGCTCCTGGTCTGTCACCTCCACGTGCATCCGAGCTGCACATGAGGAGGAGTGTTAGACTTGTCCCACGTAGCTCATTTAAGCCACCCAAGATTGGTTAATAAAATCTAGAGGTTACTCCACCTATTGCCATTGGTTTTAGGTTGGAACTCTCCAAGAAATCTAACATCCCACATCTCTTATCTAAGCCATCCAAGCTTGGTTAATAAAATCTAGAGGCTACTCCACCTATTGCCAATTGGTTTTAGGTTGGAACCCTCCAAGAAATCTAACATGGTATCAAAGTCAGGTCTTTGGTGGCCTCACCTCGTGTGGTCAAGTTTCTATCGCCCGAGTCAATCGCCTCACCTCATCAATTCATACCTCCACGTGCATCTGGGCTGCACGTGAGGGGTCACCCGAGTCAAATCTCCTGGTTTCCTCAATTCGTACCTCCACATGCATCCAGGCTGCACGTGAGGGAGAGTGTTAGACTTTGTTCCACATCGCTCATCTAAGCCACCCAAGCTTGGTTAATAAAATCTAGAGGCTACTCCACCTATTGCCAATTGATTTTAGGTTAGAACCTTCCAAGAAATCTAACAGTTTATTTGTGGAAGCATTGATCTTCAAAATTGAAATGAATAGATTAAGATTACTCATGTTCCCCTTAGTACTAAAAATATCATCTGATAGTTTTGTCAGCAAACAAAGAAGGTGAAATTCGATTTATTGCGTGTCATCGAAAATCAAAACTCCTTAAGGATGACTTAAAATCACCCATCAAAAGTGTTAGTGAGAAGAGTGAAAGCTTTTCTTCTGCAGCAAAGAACTCTGCACTCGTATTTATCCATATTTAGGGTCTCCCTCATAGAAGGAAAGTACGTGATTGAGTGGACAATTTCATGGCTAAACAAATATTTGGAAGTGTTTCCCACTTTTCTACTGCATAGGCGTGAGTGTCTCGATCTAACTTCGTAAGTAATGTGATTGCGTATGACTCAAATGGTAAGGCCACAAAGAGATTCATAGTTTGCCAAAACAAAATGGACTTAAAATTTCACAACTGCGTGAGAAAGAGAAGAACAAACGTACAAAGAACTTTATTATATTGCAATAATAAAGTTGAGGTACAAGGAAAATAAATGGTGCGAGGACCAATGAGTACTTGGTACAATTGAAAGTAAAAGATAGTTTAAATTTTGCTGAAAAGTTTAAGGTTATAGAAGCATTGGGCTTATGTACATGGTGCTGGACCTGTTTTTTGTCTTGCGAACTTGTATTTATAGGTTAAAATGATACTCACGGTTTTGGAGCCATTTTCCTGACTTCACCCCATGATGACAAATGTCCCATGTCACTACAACACGAAAGGGCAATAGCGAGGATTCAGTTTCCTCGCCAAAGCACTTGATTTCATTGCAAAATGTATTGGCGATGAAAAATTTCCTCGCTAGTTTTCCTCGCCTATTCTGACACAATTGGCGAGAAATTTTTTGCTCGCAAATACCATTTGTTTTCAATTCTGCCATTTTGTCAAAAAAGGCTAAGAATTTACTAATAGGCAAGGAAAATTTTCCTCGCTAATTATAGTTTTGGTGACAAAAATTATTTTCCTCGCTAAAAAAATTGAAATCCAATAAGAATGCAATTTCTTCACATCTATTGTCACTCCATGTACTCGAACCTTGTACGTCTGCTGTAAGAAATGGAACACCTACCCATCTGCACCTTAATGCACTTCTAACAAAAATGAAGAACTTTTTGATATATATCATTATGTTAACTTGGCTTTCACCTCTCCAACTTACTTTCTTCTACATTAATTATGGTTTTTCAATTGTACTCTTATAGTGCCTGAACTTTATTTGAACAAGTTTAATTTTTTGCTAGCATAATAATTTTTTGGGGTTTTTTTTTGCCATTCTTTAATTCTAATCTACACTATCCTAAGGGACTTGGGGAACGGGATGAGGCTTACGGAGATCGAACCCTGCCCATGTGCATTAGAATATGTAAGGGATGTCAACTGCATTCTACTTCACTTGCATAATGTAGACACCCCAATTTGGCCTAACGATTATTTCAAGTCCCACCTTGGGACCATCCCGATAATGAAACGGATACAGTGATTGCTGATTGCTTTCTTGAGAACCTTAGGACTTTCGGTAAGAACTTTGAGCCACTTAGAGGACCCAATCAGAGCCATACAGCCTTTCAGACAGAAAATACAGAAGCCTAGGAGAATCCATCTGTCGGCCGTAACATCGATCTCACGGCCTTAACATCATTTCCTCACCCGAGCAACCTGTTGCTAGCAAAATCTCCCGGAGAGATCAATCCCTCGGCCGCAAGATCTATCCTTCAGCCGAGACATCCATTCCTCAGCCGTGTAATCTATTACTCGGCCGCCAGATCGTCCTTTTTCCAGACTCTAGAACGTTCTGTCAATTGTTTGATCCAACTACACTACCTCTCCGATGCGTTCGGGCCACGTTCAGAGATTACGACGTTGAGTTTGAATTGCATTGCAATTGCAATTGCAATCGTGCCATTTGATTGGCCGGAGTGAGTCACCAATTGCCTATATAAAGGGCATTTGGACTCCGAAAATAGGACGACGAAATTAATAACAGAGCATACCACAATCAGCCACGAAACTCTGTCAAAATACTCTCTTCAAAAGCCCTAACCTCCCGAAGGCAGCCGCCGATCCAGCAATCAAACCCCGAAGTTCAAACCCTAACCCTAGGGTTTTCCGAGGAGCAATCAGTCAATCACACCCAATCCAAAGCAATCGAGCAAACAAACGTGATCAATCTGTATGGCGATGCCCTGTTTGGGAGGTGTCTATAGTTTTTGGCGACTCTGCTGGGGACTTGAGAGCCATAACCAAAAAGTTCAACATAAGACTAATACATGCCTTGTCTAATTCATCTATCATATGCATCGAGCGGGCAACCCATTGAGTTCGCCTGATATCCCGGCATGACATGGGCTATGTTGGGGGTTCCAGCAAACTCCACAGTCACTCGTACCTAGTGGTATATCAAAAAGGGAATTACCCAATCACCGCCTATGATGGGCTGGTGAGAGGATTGGTGCCCTTTGACAACGGAGCACCCTGAGACTACCAAAACCTTGCATGCTTTAGAAAGCCATAGAACTTATCAAACTAAGACAGGAACCTACAGGCTAGGAACCTACTTGCATTTTACTTCCAAGTTCTTCCTCACACCTTGTACCATCTGTTGTTGTAATTAACTCTTTCTGTGCAGAAGGGTTGGGATTTTTCAGCCCAAATCCTAACCCTGTACGAGCCAAGTACTGATCCTCAGGTATTCTACTTTTCAAGCAGGCACAATAGGTAGATTAAAGAAGCAACTTCAGCCAGTTTTATACTCTTACAATACCCGAAGTCACGCCAAACAGAGATCTTTACAGTCATCTCATCGGTCGCCTTCGCCTATCAAGACACCCTCACCGCAACGGTCCCAATCAATTCTAGGGACCTCGCGGTCATTTTCTCAACAAACCCAACTATCTACCCAATCCCGAGCTTCGCCAAGCAATCCCTCTACCTATATCCCAAAAATGGCAGATAATGATGCTACTATCACCGAGCTCCGAGCCCAAATTGCCTATTTACAAGCCGAGAGAGCAGCAAGAGATGCTGAAGATAAGAAAAATGAGGAAGAAGCAGAAAATCCTCATGAAGTTACAGAAAATCCTGAATTGGTCAAACAAGTCAAGGAGATCAAACACGCTTTGGCTCGTTCACAAGGAGACCAAATTCTAGATTTCGAAGGACTCTGCCTCTTCGCAGAATCTCAACTGCCTGAACGGTTCAAAATGCCAAACATCGAAAAGTTCAACGGAACTGGTAACCCTACCAGCCATGTTCGTCATGTCATCAACACTCTAAAGCCTATGGGCTTAATCGACGAGCTCATCACTCAACTATTTCAAAGAACTCTTGTAACGCCCCCATTTTCGGGTTCGTTAATTAGACATTTATTGAATTAAAAGGCTAAGAGTCAAGCTCATTATTACAACATAAGTCTTACTAGAGTACTTCTTTTATTACACAAGGATAGAAATTCTAAGGTATTCTATTACTCCGCTTCTTCCTCCATCCTAACAAGCTATTCGGCTCCAAAGGCCTCCAATGTGTACTGTTCACCTTGCTCATCTATTAACTCTGACACATTATACCAGCGTCGCCCCCAGTATAATATGTCAGGGTCACCAAAAAGGTAACACCGTGAGCTACAAGCTCAATAGAATAAACCATACCCACTAACTCTTATCTTATAGCAAGGAAACATATAAACAATTACGCATGCTCATTCAACAACATAGTTAAATAATGACACACCCACATTCGATATCTTTATTAGCGTTGGTGTCATGCCTTTTCTCGAGTTTCTCCTACGTGACTCATCGTAGACCGTGTCAACCTTTTCACCTCTACCAAAATCACAATTTCCAACGTTTCTTTCACAATTTGCTACTAACGAGGCTACCAAGTCCGGCTTCATTAGTAACACGCACGATGGCTACCAAGTCCGGCCATGTCATGGTTTTCAAAACATACTCTTTCAAATCTTGCATTGATTCCTTTTCGCGGAGAACCAAGCCATATTTCCACATGAGACTACCACGTCCGGCCCCATTGGAATTCTTCGCAATGAGCTACCAAGTCCGGCCACATTACGGTTTTCAAACACTTACACAACGACTACCAAGTCCGGTCATTATGTAATTTCAAAGTATTTTCCGCATGTTAATCCCATCCTTTCTTTAACCACACCCTAGGTGTCATGTTTCTACTTTCTCGGTTTTCGTGTCTCGTTCGCATGCCAAGACTCCGCGTTAAATCTTTTCATACTTTAAGAAATCTTGAAACTAAACTAGTAAGATCATCCAACTCTATATTCACTATCATGCTCATATTAACACGTAATCATGCTCAATCACACTTAAGCATAACGCCACATGTACGGACGCCTTTGGAGTGATAAATCACTTATGCTTTAATCAACAATCACAAGTAATGTAAGTAAACATGTAATTATGCTCATATCATCTAAGATCAAAATTCAATTACTTCGACTTAATCCAAAATCATGCTTTCTTAAGTTCAAAACAGCATATGTTTATTGAGTGTTTCTAACGTTATGCTAATCATGCCATGGTTAACCAAGATAACAACTCATAAACATTTCTAATCATGCTTAAGGAAAATAGATAAGATAATCTACGTATACTTAGGATTTCGAAGGCTTAGAATATTCTACCATCATTTCGAAATACGCATGCAATACGCTATACTTAGATTTTTGGGAAGTATAGGAAAATTATACTATACTTAAAGTTAGGGCGTAAAGAGTATTCTACGTATACTTAGGATTCGAAGGTATAGAATAGTCTACAATCATTTCAAAATACGCATACAATACGCTATACTTAGATTTTTGGGAAGTATAGGAAAATTATACTATACTTAAAGTTAGGGCGTAAGGAGTATTCTACCATTCTTCTTGGCGGTAGAGATGACTACGGAGTAAGGAAGGTACGTCGGTAGTCGGACGGAGTAACGTCGTAAGAATGGCTTCGATAGCTTCGAAAGAGAAAGGTTTCTCTCGAAACTTGATCTTGACTAAAGCTACTAGAACTTTTGGATCGATATGGTGGTCGTATGGTGGTTTAGTGGCGGCACTAGAAGAGTTTCTTGAAGAACTAGGGAAGAACCTCAAGAACAACTAAGAACTAAGCAAGAACAACAAGAACAACAAGAACACTAGACTTTCTAGAGAGAAGTTGGAGCAATGCTTGAAGGTGTGAGTTCAAGGCTTGAATGGCTTGCTATTTATAGGCCAAGGTTGGTCTATTATCCAAGAGACAATCTTTCCCCTAACATTTGTTATCCAATGGTTAATAAATTGACTAGATTGGATGGTACTCAGATTGGGTGAGGTGTTGGGCTAAAGGACATGACTAGGCTTGTTTGTACACTTGCACACATCACACAATCTTTCTCTCCCTCTCTCTCTCTCTCCCGGCCTCTCTCTCTCTCCCTATCTCTCTCGGCCTCTCTCTCTCTCTCTCTATCTCTCTCTCGTTGGTCCAATGTACTAAGGTACAAGGGTTGAAAGACTACAAGATTTTCTTTGTTCTTTCTTCTAATCTAGGACAAGGTTTAAGTTTATTCTATGGGGTTTTGTGTCTAGTCTAGTACTTTGAAAGAATAAGAAAATTAGATATGGTTGTCCTTAGGGTTGAAAGAATAAGAAACCCTAGATATGGTTGTACATGGTGATGCAATGGGATGACTAATGCTAGATATGGGAGTACACTAGTCACACACATCACACTCTCTCTCCCTCTCTCAACCGGCCATCTCTCTCTCTCCCTCTCATCTCTCTCTCGGCTTCTCTCTCTCTCTCTCTCTCTCTTAGTCCAATGGACACCTAAGCATGAAAGGACTTAAGGGTTGGTGGTTGGATTTGGAAGAGTAAGGATTTTGTGTAAGTCAATCTAGTACTAATAATCTAATCTATGTCAACCTATTTCTCTTCTTTCATAAGTACAAGTACTTATATATATAGAATTAGGGTTTTGGTAGAGAAAGATCAAGAAGGTACAACACTATCTCTCTCTCTCCCATCTCTCTCCCCTATCTCTCTCTCTCGGCCTCTCTCTCTCTCTCCCTCTCCCGAATTCTCTCTCTCTCTCTCCCTCTCTCTCTTCCTCCCTTGGTTAATATATATACATATATTAGGAAGACTAAATAAAAGGACAAGGTACTATATGATCTTATCTTAGACTTTTAAGTCAAAATTCCCTATTAAACTAAGTCAAAATGCCACCAATGTACTTATAAACTATATTCTATTACATAGTATCCTAGGATGACATATACATATTTCATACATTAATTAAATAAGTACATATCTTATCTAGGAAGTAATTAACTAAATTTAACCTAGTACTATAGCTTGACTTGGCCTTATTGACCAATGGATCATAATTCCCCTAACTTTTATTATCCAAAGGATAAAGGATGTAAGTACTATACTTATTTAATCTATCTATATTAGTACAATGACTCATGGTGAATCTAATTAAACTAATAGATCTTGTACTAGGTAGAAAGACTAACCTATTGTCCAATGGTTAATAATTCTCCTAACTTTTATCGTCCAATGGGTAAAAATGGTAAGTAATATATAATCATATAAAGTGTACCTAGCAATCTAGTCACAATATCCTAGGTGGAAACCTATGGTCCAATGGATAAAGATTATCCTAGCATTTATCGTCCAATGGGTAATAGATCAAAGGTTGACTTTGGTCAAAAGGGTTTGTTTAGGGTTCATAAGGTTCATGAAGATCAAAGATTCGATTAGGCTCCCCTAATGATTAGTTAGAAGCAAGTTAGGTGCTAAATAGGATTCCTTAGGGTTTACTAACTCACTTGTCTTTAGAAAATGACTAAATCGCATGGCGAAATGAAATTAGATTTTGAATCAAATAAATCTAATTATGACGGATTATTAGAAAACAAGAAATTTATAGAGTCATTAAAATAATCAACGAGATTTTTTATTTACTGAAAATCGGAGTTGTTACAACTCTCACTGGGAACGCCCTCGACTGGTTCCTCACTTTGGAGTTTGTGCACTATCAAACTTGGCCAGAAATTGCCAATGCTTTTGTCAAGCAGTATGCATATAATGTCCAAATTGATCTAACTACTCGAGACTTGGAGATGACTAAACAAGAATCCAATGAGGACTTTGCTACCTTTGTGGCAAGATGGAGAGAAAAGGCTGCCAAGATAAAAAGCCGCCCTTCCGAGGAAGATCAAGTGAGGATAGTTGTCAAAAACCTGCAGCCCAAGTACCTCACCCACATTTACACTCAGGCTATCACCGACTTCAAATGTCTACACGCCACTGGATTACAAATCGAAGATGGAATCAAGCTAGGTCTCATTGGGAAAGAAGAAACCCCTCCACCCAGAAAAACCTTTCCAACCCGTGCATCTCCTGCCTCCGTCAACACCCTTAACTCAGCCTTACCACAAGACCCTTTTCAAACTGGCTCATCTAGAAACACAAATCGCCCTCGTTGCAATTTTGACCCACTCTATATGACTCCATCCCAAGCCTTAGCCATCCTAAGCCGCCAAGGGCATCTCAGGCTCTTGAATAATCCACCTCCTCAGCCACCTTATGGCCCAAGCTATGACGCCAATAAACAATGTACATACCACCAACACCCTGGACACGAGACAGACCGCTGCATGCGTCTTCGTCATGACATCCAGGATCTCATTGATAGTCGAGCTATAAAACCCCCTAATCCCAATGTGCAAACCAATCCACTTCCCGCTCACGACAACGAACCACCGCCTCAAAATATCAATCTCATAAGCCTATCCAATAGCCCCGCATATAATCCTACCCGGCACATTATCCCAAACACCCAAGCCAAACCATTCCTGATCTTCTCTAAGAATGGCGAATGCTTCGCAACAGGAGGAGAACCCCACATCTATGCCATTGATGATGGGGATTGGTGGTTGGACATGCGTCAAGCCTTGCCAAGTGATTGGAAAGTTGGAAGAATTGAGCCTGCTGATCCTTAGGGCACCCAAGAAGAAGAAGTGGGTCACCTCACCCAAAGCGGAAGGGTATATAAACCTCCTAAACTAAGTGGGGAAAGTTCAACCTCAACACGAGTAATGGAAGAAGAAGAAGAAGAAAGCCAAAGGACCGAACCTGAGGAAGACTGGGTGCTAAGACAACTAAAGAAAATCCAAGCTGATATCTCTATTTGGAGATTGCTTATGTCCTCCTACGAGCATCGTAACTCCTTCTTCAAAACCTTGGGGAAAGCCAAAGTTCCCATCGACATCACCCCCAAAGAACTGGTGGGTTTCATAAAGGCGTCAAAGGCTCCAAAACCGACAATAGCTTTCACTGACAAGGATCTACCTCCTGAAGGACCTGCACACAACAAACCTCTCTACATTTCACTTAAATGTCTCACTGAGTGGATCCCACTGGTCTTGGTGGATAATGGGTCTGCTTTAAACGTATGTCCCCAAAGGACCCTCGACAAGCTAGGGGTAAGCACCACCGACATACGCCCTTCAAGCCAGGGCGTAAGGGGGTATGACAATTCAAAGAGAAGAGTGGTTGGGTGTGTCACACTGCCAGTAGAAGTGGAAAAGATCAAAAGAGATGTAGAGTTCCATGTAATGGACATACCAGCCACCTTCAACCTCTTATTGGGAAGGCCATGGCTACATGACACTGGGGCAGTACCCTCTACTTTGCATTAAAAGGTCAAGTTCGGAGCAGATGGAAGGGTTGTCACCATTTTAGGGGATTCATCAATTCGAACTCATTCTGACACGCCTGTCCAAGAGGTAGGAACCGAGGAAACCTTCCTTACTGGATTCAGTCTTGAGGAAGCAACTGCTGTGCAAGCCCTGATGGCTGAAAGAAGCTTCTACATAAGCACTCCTGCCATATGGATGATGAAGAAACAAAACTACCTCCCTGGGTTGGGTTTAGGCAAAAGATCACAAGGCATCCTGCAAATGATTGATCCCCCGCATAACCAATACGCCTTTGGTCTTGGCTACACCCCGACAGAAGCCGAGGTAGAAAAGAAGAGAAGCATGGAAAAGGCTAAGGCAAGAGGAAGCAGGGTCAAAGAAGAAAAACTCATGATCCCAAAAACACTCAATGGTTGGTTTGTAAGAGAAGGAGAAGACTTTCCATTCTGTGGCTTTGCAGAAACATGGGAAGACAAAATTACCAAGCAAAGGTACCCTGGAATGCAAATCTTCTTTGATCAAGAATGGACTGACAGTGACATGGAAGAAGAACCAACGAATTCATCTCCTACTCCCGAAGACTGGATTGAGGTGCTAGCTGAGTTTGACCTAAAGATTCTGTTTGACAAAGAGGGTGAAGAAGAGTATAAAACTGCAAGAGAAAAAGGAGCCACTCCCGAGATACTGTAGTAAATCGCATGACAAAAACATTGCTTTAATTTCATAAAAGACGAGCTAGGACATGTTTTAGGCCCCTGTTTGGGCATTATCTACAACTAAATAAATCCCCATTTCATCACTTTTATGCTTGTTATTAAATGATTCCATCTTTAAAATACGATTGTTATACACTACAATCTCTCTGCCAAAGATAAAAGGATTTCAAGAATCTAATTCTTTATGTTGCCGACAAAAAGGAAAGAAGGGACGAACCCTGATTACTTAGAACTAGGTTTTTTTTTATCAAAACTCAAGAAGAAGACGCTATCTCCGTGAGAACACTTAGGGTTAGCTTACCCATTGTGAAGGTACAAATGCAAAAGGAGATTCATAAGAACATCTCTATCAAATTCCTCTCCAAAATACTAAAACCCTCTTGAGAAAAAAAAATGCTCGTTGGGTAATCTATACACCCAAGCAAAAGTAAGAGCAGAGCCTGCTAGGACAAGAAAATGCGAAAAACGCAGCCTAGGCAAAAGATAAGGCATTCAGAGAAAAGCTCGCTAGGGACTCAACCTCCATCAGGTAACCTAGGCAAAGCTTAGAGCATGTGAAAGGAAAAACCAAGAGTGAAAACCCAACCCCCAAAGGTGGTGATCTAGGAACTACGTAAAAAGGCCTGATTCCCTGATTGGGATACGTAGGCAATCTCACGTCGAGATGCGGCCCAAACATTTGGAGGAAAGGAAAAGCATCAAAAGGTTTGTACTCAATGATAGGCAAAGCTAACCCTGCGTATTGAGCTCGCAAAAGATGAGTTAGTCATTTTCCAGGGAATTGACGAAAACAAAGACATGTGAGAATCATCGCTCGTCCTCTCTGACTCAAAAGTCGTCAACGTAAAGGACAAGGTATCCTAAAAATCCCAAAAAATATGGCAAAGAGACTGTAGTAACGGCAAAAGCAAATGAAAGCCATGAGTCAAATTCAAGCATAAAAAGGAAGGAACGCCATTTGGCTAACACAAAAATCCAGCTTCTTCAGGAAATAGAAGTAACGGCCGAAGAATGGAATTCTCGGCCGAGCAATCCATTCCTCGGCCCATGTTTTAATCTATTACAAAAAGTATCTTAGGAAAAACATAAATCATAATACTTGCCCACACTCGCTGAAGTTGCTTCATAAAAATACAAATATCCATTGTCTGTTTTAGAACTAACAAATACAGGGAAAAGGAAAGCTACCGGCCACGGCCTCTTTTGGGTGCGGGGCGGGAAGAAGAAGGACGAAAGCGCTCAGGAACAGGGACGCTAATCCTTTGTCCCTCACCATCGCCATCAACTCCATCACCAGCTTCAGCATCTCCATCACCAGCTCCGGTACCCCCACCCTCACTAACTCCAGCACTCTGAGTAACCGACACTGTCGGCACCCGCTTCGCTTCAAGCTGCAGAGACACAGGATATGGACATTCAGTTTCACATGAAACGTGGGATGGTAAAAGAAGAGATCAAAGGATATATACCGCGACTATCCGGCCTCGCTGCCGTCGAGCCAAGGCCTCTGCGCTCTGGAATGCACGCAACCATTCCTGAACAACATCAGCAGGCACCTGCAGAGGAAGCAATTACATATACAGCAAAGCAAGTGAAGAATACTGAAGGAAACCAAAGCAGAATCTACAATATTACCTGCTGAACTCCGGCGGGAAGCACGTAGAACTGCGTAGCACACGGTGTCAGCGTCAAACGCTCCTCTTCTCCATTTGCATTGTGGAAAGAAATAAAGCTGGGGGCCCGTGGCCAAACAAGAGGAGCAGCAGCGGCAGTAGCAGTAGGTAGGGTCAGCGAGGCCAAACGGAAGGCCGAATAATCTCCCGCCTGAAGAAAGCTCACGACTGGCTGTCTCTCAAGAGCAAGAAGCAAGCTCTCTCCTGTCAATAGATGAGTAGACCTCATGCCAGCTGGAGGAGGAAGAGGAACAAGCTGCAATGCCTCAGAGCGTGGAAAGTACTGACTCACTACCCTCTCCCCAAGGTACCAAGCTCTCAAAAAAGGCCCCTCCAAGAGGAAGTGCTGGCTGTCCAAAGCCCGGGCCGAGGTCAACTCCAAAGGAGCATTGTCGAGCAAAGTGCCCCATGGATCGAATCGCACCTGTAATGAGGGAAATAACATCAAAATAACAAAATGAAGGAATTGCATGAAAATCAGAGAATAGAGAGACATCGTACCTGATCCACCGTCAGGCAATCCAAAACTCGCCTCCAAGCTAACAAATCCATGGCAGGCGACCGTGTCCTCCGGACCCCTTTCAGCCAACGGGCCGCCCGCGGAACAAACCTAGGCTCAATATGCCTAGTCGGAGGAGGAAACTGCAGCAAATATTCAAAGGCCCAAAGCTACAAGCGTAAAAGGCAAGCGTGAGATATGGGGAACGAAGCGATAAAAGAACGACAAAGAAAGCTAAAAGTATATACCTCAAGAACGCGGTGATGCCCGCCCAGCGACAAACTGACACCTCGGGAGCAGGCACTCAGGTGCCCATACAGCGTAGCTAAGGCTGGAGTCCCCCAATCAAACTCTGCTATAGTGTCCAAATTGACCAAGGCGGCTAAAAACTGGACATGCACCGAATTCTCCTTGTTGCAAAACAGAGTTTGCCCAAGGAGGTAAAGCAGGAAAGCTCGTACCAGTTGAGAAAGGGGAACCTCTGTCAGGATATCAGCTTGATCAAACTCTTCCCGAAGCCAGGTATAGGTGATGTGACCGCTCTCTGACACACGAGGGATCTTCCCCAAAAGGTATTTAAGAGCACCTTCTCGCTCATGGATCCGCGGGTCAATTGGAAGAGGATCACCACCAACTCTCAGACCTGTGAGCAAAGCAAAATCACCTGGAGTGATCGTCATCTCCCCAGCTTCCAGAAGGTGGAAAGTATTGGTGGTGTCCCACCACCGCTCCACCAATGCTGTGGTCAATCCCAACTCCGCCTTCGGAAGATGGAAACCAAGTATCAAGGGCTCAAAGCCAGCCAAAGCAACTGCGTCCTTGGCCTCCTGAGGAAGCCTCTCGTACCACTCAAACACCTGGGGGCAGCTTCCCCACACGCGCAACCTCTCGTTTGCCTGACAAAATACGAAGGAGAAAATCAATACAAAAACATCGCCTACGCAGAGGGCAACTTCTAAAAACTCAAATTTTCTATCAAATATCAAATTATCATTTCATGAAATCTCATATACAAAAACTATTTGACAGGTGATAAGTAGGAAATAACCTCCCAAGGTCAGCCCAGGCGATTAAGCCCAGCACAACACGAAGGGCCATGCAAGGGACCTAGTGACGCGGAGCTTAGCTTGAAGAGCTGAGCTCAATGGATCAGCCCAGGGGCGAAGGTCATCCCAAGGTTAGCCCAAACCAAAGTGCTCACGAGCACAGCCCTAAGGGCTCAAGCTAGAGTCTCAAGAACACGGGATCTAGCCTATAAAAGCTAGCCTCTACTAAACCAGCTCAAGGATGGAGGCCAGCTCACGAGCACAGCTCATAGAAGAATACCAAGCTCAGCTCACCAGGTGAGCTCGGCAAGGATGGCAAACCTGCAGCCAGAGACTTATAAAATACGTCACGACAGAAGTTCGTACAGTCTATAAGACTCATAGAACAACCAGGACCTTATCTCGTCCAAAGAGATTAAGCCGTGAGTCTTAGAGGATAACCACAGAGATTCGTCCACCATGAGGACTCCTAACCTTGATGACAATCACAGAGTTCTAAGGAGAGGAGAACTCCTAAACCTGATAAGGTCCAAAGAAGTCCTGGGTAAGGAGGACACTCCAACCTATTTCCGTCATGTGCGGATAAGCCCAAGAGGTCCCAATACCGTAAGGACTCTTAACCTGATAAGCAGGTACAAGAGTCCAAAGGTGAAGGGACTCCTCAAACCTGATAAGAATCAGGGGAGTCCTGAGGTAAGGAGGACACTCTAACACCTATCTATACCCGCCACGAGCGGATGAGACTTAAGAGTCCCAATCCTAAGGGATTCCTCCCAAGATGCCTATATAAAGATCACATCTCCACCTCACAAAGGTACGCAATGCAATACTACAGAACTCATACTCAGTCCATACTCTCTTCTAAAGCAGATCGACTGACTTAGGCATCGGAGGGGTGATGGCGACAGCCACACCGGTGCCCATAGCTTTTTTGTTATGTATTGCAGGTCGAAAGATCAAGCTCTCCGGAAGCCACTTCATGGATTGGAGGATCAGATGGACGGTTGAGGAACCCCTCCTCCGGAGGTGACCAAAAACCGCTTCATCAGCTGGCGCCGTCTGTGGGAACGATTTGTTCTCCCTATCATTTCCTCCATACTGGATTGTTTCCAACAAGATCCCATACGAATTGGCATGCGCACGGTCTGAATGATTCGAAGTCAATCTAGAACAAAGAAGTTCTTATGCATTCATCAACACAGATGCAACGGACCAGTCTGCCAAAGAGATAAGTCTCAACTCCCTAGAAATACGTTTCGACCACAGTTTTGATATTAAAACTATTAATACAATACAATATGCTTTGCTCTCCTAGAAACGAATTAAGCACATTGATGCTTTACAAAGCCCAATCACCACATGATCAGAAGTTATCCATGAGATAAATGTATTTGTATTTTAATATCCTGATTGGGGTAGACTCGAAATTTTACGCATATTTCGATCATATCAAAGCAACCTGCTGAATGCTCGGATTATGGATCCAGCTTCAAATTAAAACAACTTGGGTTCTATTTCTAATGATTTTTTATGTAGTTCAAAGGCCATTGTAGGAATGCCAAGGTGTTTTTGTAAATGGTCTTAAAAGAGATCTCGCGCTGATCAATGCGCATAGAACCGAAGTTATCAGTCCCGAATGGTGAACTGATCAAGCGAGGCATTGGCAGTCACATCGAGATATTATATGAGTTCAGTTATCTACAGATTTTACTACGGGATTTCGAAAGGATGACTGCACTCCACCAGTTCGACAAAAAGAAAGAAAGCCATGGCTCAATGCAAAAATTAACGCTGGCCCCAACGGCTAGTGCACATAGCCTCAAAGGAATTAAAACCGATCATTCATGAGCCACGGCTCAATGAAGAATGATTCAACGGCCAATATATTTGACATCAAATAAGTTGGCCAATTTCGCGTTCGTTATCCTCGGCAAAGTCTAGCACCCATATTGGATATGCATTCCGGGTGTTCAAAGAAAGAAAAAGAAACGAGTTTTCGAGCCACGGCTCGTGACAGTTTTGCATCGCCATGACCTTTTGGCAATTTTATTTGGCTGCGATGACTCCCGCACATGAATTGAAAGAGTTAAATTGTGGGGACCGAAGTTTGAGAAGAACTCATATCAAATCCCAAGTAAGGCGCACATATTGGCACCACAATTTAGAGCCAAATATGAGCATTCCTTAATTGAAAATTCTCTTCGGCAATAGAGTTGGATTCTAAAACGCAAAATTGCACTCCGCGTGCTCGACAAAACAAAAACGAGCCATGACTCTTGACAATTTTGCTCCATCAACATGAATTCAGACATGAACTAGGAGTAAATTAAAAGGCTCACAGATTGTCACGACAATTCCGAGCCCGACCATAACTTTACAAACAAAGGCGTACAAAGTGGAGCCTTGAAGCAACTATTCCAATTTGAGTCCCACGGGATCTGCATCAATCCGAACAACTCTCGGAATTTGACCAAATGCGGCAATCGAGTTGTTCGGCAATAAATTTATCTCCCGTGGATAAAATAAATATATTCATGAGTGATAATATTATTCATGGCTGTTATAGGCGATCTTTTTCCAAGGAAAATTGATTGGCGGGCTCTAAAAGAATGATCGCACTCCATGCGTACGACAACAACAAAAAAAGAGAAGAAAAAGGGAGAGCCACGGCTCTTGGCAATTCTGCTCCATCACCATGACTCCCGAATACAAATCCAGAGTACATTGAATTTCAAGCGCACATATCGCCACAGCGTTCTCAAGCCCAAGCATCAGCTTTCCTTCGCGGATAACGGTGGAGTTGATCACGGAAAATATCCTACTACAAGATAAGTCTTGTTCCTCCTTTATTTTGATTAATTACTGCTTATCACAAGCATATCCCCACATTGGGATTACTCGCATAATTTTTTGGATTACCATAAAGAGTTCATATTCAAATGAATCTGTTTAAATGGAGAATTCTAAAAATCTAGGACTCTACATTGAATTTTCCAAATACAACTCATAGGGAACTGTTGACCCACAAAATGCATGTGGACTAATGTCCTTCTCTAATCCATCTGGCCTTTTAGGATACATAAAATCCCCAAGAGTGAACACGATCTTAATCTGTTCAGCTCAAAAAGAGCCTAGGGTCCCACGGGGCCAGAGTTTGAGTGTGACCACGGTTACTCCAAAGCAAACAGTGTCTTAGTAAAGTTTGACTTTCATCTGTTTGGTAAACAAATAGCTTAGGTAAAAAGCTTTTATCCTAAGGGACCCATAACCTGAGCATGATTTTCATCTGCTCAGTCTCGTAGGATAGTTAAAATCCTAATCCGAGCATAATCTTCATGAACTCGGCTCACTATGATAAAATTATCAGGTGGCATTGAACAATTTTATTACTGATACAAGCATGATTTTCATCTGCTCAACCAAAGAAAAAATCTGCTTTCGAAAGTACGATTGTAGACACCCCAATCTGGGCTTCCAGATTAGTTTACTTACGGTTTTTGATTCCCCAATGATGAACCGGATCAAGAACACCCCGGGAATGTCGAGTATTTGAGCTTTAAGTGTTTGAATAACCCTTGAACCTAACCTAGCCTAAGCCACTTCCAAAAGCCAAAAACCCTACTGACGTGCGCCAGGGCGCAGTCATTGTGCGCCAGGGCGCACCGTCGCGCGACAGACTGGAACCATCGCGCGATGGTCGCGCCAGGGCGCACCCTCGCGCGACAGTTTGGAACCCTCGCGTGATGGTCAAACTGCCAGGTGGACAAAGTTTGACCGTTGACCCTCGCGCGACAGTTTGGAACCCTCGCGCGATGGTCAGTTCCCCACCTACTTTTTCAGAGGCAGAAAATTGGCCACCAATGCAACCTCAGCCAGGCCTCGTGGCTGGCTGAATTCCTCTCCTGGCACCAACCAGATTCACCCTCCATGCCTATAAATACCCCCCATTTGTTCTCTTTCAAAGGGTTACAAAAAATCAAACACAAAAGGTTACACAAACCCAAATACACTTGATACTTCATCACTCTAGCCATCTACATACACTCATTTTGCAAGCTCTATCACCTTGTTCAACCTCAAGCATCAAAGCTCAAACACCGTTCAAACTCAAAAAAAAGCCAAAGGTATAACACCTTTGTTCTGCTCACTGTTCTGATCCCTGAGGGGGGCTGGCAGGGTCAAGGCTGGTAATCAATACCAGTCCTGGCCCTAAAGCTAGCAAGGTTTCAAGAACCGTTCTGGTAGGAACCAGCGCGCGAGGGTCCCATATACGCGCGCGACACTTCGTTGTTGTGCACGATGGACCGCGTGGGGATTGGTGTCCTACTGTTTTACACTTTGCTTACATATATCTCACTGTTAAGCATGCAAAAAACCAGTTTACTGCTTTTCTTAGAGCTTAAATTGTTAGCTTGCATTTCAATATTTAATTCTGTTCTGTTGGAGTACCCCTGGGATCATTCTGGACCTGTCCCAGAGCCCAGAAACGTGCAAAACCAGACACTGGAAAGTTGGCTTGAACCATCACGCGCTGCTCCCAAACCCTCGCGCGATGGTCAAATGGAGCGTTGACCAGTGTGCCAGGGCGCAATCGTCGCGCGCCAGGGCGCAACCATCGCGCGCCCGGGCGTACCGTCGCGCGACTGTTCGGAACCCTCGCGCGACGGTTCCATTCTGTTCCCGATCAGTGGCTGGCCTTGCATGTTTAACTTGGTTTTAGGCTATTATTTTGTCCCCACACTGTTTATGGGGTGTTTTTGTTTATTTATTAGGCTTTTCAGCCTTTAAACTGTATATTATGACTGCATAAACTGCTTGGTTTGTCCTGGGTGTGCACTGGTCCTTCCAGAGCCCAGAGAGTTTAAACTGCTTGGTTTGTCCTGGGTGTGTACTGGTCTTTCCAGAGCCCAGAGGGTTTGAGAATAAGAGCTGTGGGCTTAGGCTTACTGGCGTGCGCAGGTCTTGTAGTAGCGTGCGCAGGTTTGGTCAGTATGCATTGACTTGATCAGTGCATACTGGTTTCTTCATGTGCACGACACTCCAAGACAGGGGCTTTCCAGTCTGTTTAAACTCCCACAGGAGTCTGTTCTCATCCTATACTAACTGTTTCAATAGAGCAAACATGCTTTCTATCACATCCTGCAAATTGTTACAGTTTTAATCTCTGATTAATTGTTCCCCCGCCCTAATTGGCTAAAATTGATTAATAAAAGAAGAATCGCAATGTTTTCAAAATGCCTAAGTAGAGACCGATCTCCGGATTGGGCGAGAGGGGTGCCATAAAACCCTTCCCCTCTCGTAACCTGGCTCCCGAACCCAGATATGGTTATGACGGACTGGTTCCTTAACTTTTTCAAATCAAACAACGCGGCAGGTGCTTCGAAATACGGTTCCTTGGGTGTCGGACCTTCAAAACCCGAGTGGCGACTCTGTATTTTTGAGCGCTTGCCACCTGCGCTCGCGCTCCCTCGATCCGGGCCCTTGCATTTTGGAAACCGAAATTTCCAGGGCATGCTGCCCACAACGATCTCCATTAAAAAGTCAAACATTGGCAAAGATTGATAAGATAGTACAGCAATTATATCCCAAAAGGACAACCAGTCATAGGGCCAACGGCCCACATGAAACAATTACACAATCTACAAGTGTTAAGATGTTTTTCCAACACCTTAACACTTGGGGGAGCAGGGAAGTATATGGACATACAAGTCTTCTCAGCCAAAGCTAGAGCTCTGGAAGTAGCTAGAAAAAGCTTACGGAGCTTGGACAACCAATAGGTAAAGCCCAGTCCCAAGGGAATTAAACCTGGAAAAATTGGGCACGGCCCGCGCACCTCAACCAGAAGTCAAAAGCAACATAAGTGTTTGAAACTTAAGCATGAACAGCAAGCCTGCTCAGTCACAGCTCAAGGCCCCAAAATTAGACTAAGCAAAAAGTTCAGCATTGAGCAACCAAGGTCTGCTCAGAAGAACATAGTTGATAAAGCATGTGATGTTCTCCATAAAGCAAGTGCAAGTGCAAAATTGTCATGACAATAGCAGTGAATGAGTAACTCACATCTACAGAAACGTGAAAATTTCCAAGGAAATACATAGATAAGAGCTCAGGCTCGTCCAGAGAACTGAGCATGAAAGGCAACATCGTCTGATCATCTTCGAGGATTGACATGGCGCCATCATCAGCCCGGCTATGTGGACCACCAAGTTACTCCAACAAAGGATCTTGATCGTCTAAGGTGGCTGAAACACCTCCTACGGGAGGTAACAAACATAAAATATCCTAAGGGATAACCCAGGAGAGTACCTCAAGACGAGTACCCCAATTGGACAACAGAACCTAGCCCGTCAACAATCCCAAGGGATAATGATTTAAGGCTAGCTAATCTTAAGAGATAAGCTCAGCCAACACAATAACACATGACAGAGGAGCTCAACTAAAAGTCCCAAGGGACATGGTCACCCTAAGCATAGCTTAGTTAGGCCAAGCAGATCATCATGTTCGACTCAACACAAAAAGTTCAAGTAAAGACAGTCTTAAGGGACAGGGTTGCCCAAGGTTACAACCAATAGTTGCAATGAGGCTGCATGCCCAAAAAATGACCCATGTTGCTCACATTCGATGCACCAGATAAAAGCATGGAAAGAAATCACCCTCTCAAGTGTTCTCTTTTCCTGACCTGACCAGGTCTAAAGAAACAGGGGAATAGCTGAAGCTGAGTATAAACTAGATCAGCTCATCCCAAGGGACAAGCATAGTGAGCACCACGGTGTAACACAAATATGCTAACCGTGGACATTATCCTAAAGGGATTAAAAGTCCTAAAGCAAGAGGGGATGATAATGGCCAAGTATCACAGTACCTTGGTCAGATTGAGAAACCTCTAAGCAGAGGATCTCCTTCCCAGAAAAGTTGACCCTACGAAGGGACATATGCGGAAAACCTGACCTCTTAAGGCCAGCCAACTTAGAAAAACCGCTTCACATAGCTTGAACAACACAGCTCTGGTAAGAGCTAAGCTCAACCCAAGGGTTGATGAATCAACTTTGCGTAGCATAGCTATGCAAAAAGGAGCTCAGGAAATATTTCCAAGCTCAAGAACGTAGCTAAGGCTATGCAACATAAAGTTATCAACGAGTCGAAGCTCACAGAGCTCAGACTGACATTTAATTCCCAAAGTGTTGTCAAGTCCACGTAGTCTAGTCCCAGGAATAGGCACTGAAGAATCTCAGCCCTAAGGGGCAAAGGCTAAAAGCCCAAGAGTGCGGCCTATAAGACTCATTGACCCAGTCCAAAAGAGCTCTGAACTAACAAACTGTGGGCAGCATGCCCTCGGAGAGAAAGGATTTCGTTCCTTTTCGCCATTGCGGCCCTTTTTTGATAATCGAGGGAGCGCGAGCGCATGTGGCAAGCGCTCAAAAATACAGAGTCGCCACTTGAGTTTTGAAGGTCCGACACTCAAGGAACCGTATTTCGAAGCACCTGCCGCGCTGTTTGATTTGAAAAGTGAAGGAAACCGGTCCGTCATAACCATATCTGGGTTCGGGAGCCAGGTTACGAGAGGGGAAGGGTTTTATGGCACCCCTCTCGCCCAATCCGGAGATCGGTCTCTACTTAGGCGTTTTTATGAAAACATTTGTGATTCTTCCTCTTTTAATTGATTTTAGCCAATTAGGGCGGGGGAACAGTTAATCGGGGATTAAAACTGTGGCACTTTGCAAGATGTGATCAAATGATGGCATGGATGGATAGTATTGACGAATAATAAGTGGAATGACCTCGAGACAGCGATCAGATGCCAAAACCAGGCTCGGGGCAGATTTGCCTTGCACGATGACCAACTTGCATGCCTGGACAGATCTGCATGCAAGTCAACCATCGCGCGAGACACACTGACTCTCGCGCGAGTATGTCATCTCACCACAGCCCCTAAATCATCCCCTTCTGGGCTCTGGAAGGACCAGTGCACACCCAGGAAGCAAACCAAGCAGTTTATGGGAAGGCTAAAAATACTAATTATTACACCATGCTCCAAACAGGAGCCAAATGGGATAAAATACAGCCCCTAAACAGTGGGGGTATCAAAACAGAGGCCGAGGGCCTAGTTGCCCATGCAAGGGCCACCCATGGAAATCAGAGAACTGTCGCGCGACAGTGAGTGAATCTCGCGCGACACTCCTGACTGGACTTCCAGGAATTGCTTTGCATATTTGGGGTCCTGAGACAAGTTCAGGGGATCCCAAAGGCATCCCAAACTGTTTAAAGCAAATAAACAAGCTACTGTATTTTGTTTTGCATACATAACAGTGATCTAAAAATCAAAGTAAGATACAACAAACATAAATACACTGCAAAACAGAAAAGGGCTAGCTTCCCCTTCCCCACAAGGTCCATTCTCTTGCTGACACAAGTGTCGCGCGAGTATATGGGACCATCGCGCGAGGGTGTAACTGCCACGAATTCTTGTAACTCTGCTGGCTTTAGGACCAGGACATGGTATTGATTACCAGCCTTGGCCCTGTCAGCCCCCCTCAGGGATCAAAACA
Source organism: Rhododendron henanense subsp. lingbaoense (assembly GCA_020567845.1). Lineage (NCBI taxonomy): Eukaryota > Viridiplantae > Streptophyta > Magnoliopsida > Ericales > Ericaceae > Rhododendron > Rhododendron henanense. Next base: position 26,330,771 of record CM036314.1, read on the forward strand.
GAAACATGTTAAACGTTATACCTTTGCTTGGAAAGGGTTTGGAAATGGATTGGATTGATTGGTGTGGCCTTGCAACCAAGTGTGTATGAACACACTAAGTTCAGAAGATTAGGAGGTGGTTTGGGGTTAGTAACTTTGTGCTAGCTAGTACAAGACTTATGAATCAACCAATGACTTTCTTAGTTAAATTTTTTGGAACCCTTAACATGGAAGACCAATGGGGGTATTTATAGGGAGAGAGTAAGGCTCAGTTAGGGGCCAAACAAGCCCTTAGGACCAGCCACTAAGGTTGGTCATAACTTGGTTGTGAGGCTAGCCAACAAGGTGAGAGAGTGGGTGGGAGTTTGCATGGGGCTAGGACCTGCCAGCACGCCGTACAGCTGAGGAGAACGGGGTTCCAGCCCATGGGAACCCATGTGCCAAGCAATCATCACAAGTCCAGCTGGATTCTGTGATAGGGACAGGAAGGAACCATCGCGCGAGGGTCCATGAGTGTCGCGCGAGGGTCAACAGTCAACAGTTTGACTTTGACTACACGTGGCAGGCTGAGTGTCGCGCGAGCGACACAAAGACTCGCGCGAGGGTCAACTCTGGCTCAGGGTTTGACTGAAGGTTCAGAATGGTTCAAAGGGCTCAAACAAGGTTTCTAAACGTTCCAAGCTTAATCCAATTCCAATCCAAGCTCTGTTTGATCCGATTTCATCATCGGGGAAACAAGAAAATCGTAAAAATAAGTAAAACGATTGGGAGACCCAGATTGGGGTGTCTACAGTAGTCCCTCTTTGACGGCACGCGGAGCACCATTGACTGGTACGGGTAACGTCAAAGATTTCTAGACACCCACCAAATCCGCCCAAAAGCCGATTAAATGGAAAATGCGGACGAGTATATAAAAATACCGTGCACCAAGGGGGAATTGAAGATCGGACGGATAGATCGTCGCTGATTGATTGTCGGACGGATAGATCGTCGCTGGAGATTGATCGGACGGATAGATCGTCGCAGTAGATTGATCGGACGGATAGATCGTCGCTGTTAGTTGATCGGACGGATAGATCGTCGCTGTAGATTGATCGGACGGATAGATCGTCGCTGTTAGTTGATCGGACGGATAGATCGTCGCAGTAGATTGATCGGACGGATAGATCGTCGCTGTTAGTTGATCGGACGGATAGATCGTCGCTGTTAGTTGATCGGACGGATAGATCGTCGCAGTAGATTGATCGGACGGATAGATCGTCGCAGTAGATTGATCGGACGGATAGATCGTCGCAGTAGATTGATCGGACGGATAGATCGTCGCAGTAGATTGATCGGACGGATAGATCGTCGCTGTTAGTTGATCGGACGGATAGATCGTCGCAGTAGATTGATCGGACGGATAGATCGTCGCAGTAGATTGATCGGACGGATAGATCGTCGCAGTAGATTGATCGGACGGATAGATCGTCGTTGTAGATTGATCGGACGGATAGATCGTCGCTGTTAGTTGATCGGACGGATAGATCGTCGCAGTAGATTGATCGGACGGATAGATCGTCGCAGTAGATTGATCGGACGGATAGATCGTCGCTGTTAGTTTGATCGGACGGATAGATCGTCGCTGTAGATTGATCGGACGGATAGATCGTCGCTGTTGATTGATCGGACGGATAGATCGTCGCAGTAGATTGATCGGACGGATAGATCGTCGCTGTTAGTTTGATCGGACGGATAGATCGTCGCAGTAGATTGATCGGACGGATAGATCGTCGCAGTAGATTGATCGGACGGATAGATCGTCGCAGTAGATTGTGGGCGGACCACTGCTGGGGATACAACAATCTTTGGGTTTCGAAGACCAAATCTCAAAAATGACCCTCAAATTTATTGGCAACATATCAACATGTCGTGGACCTTAAAAGGAGTGTAATTGAAATCGGGCCGGACCCAAAATCTGGATTGGGCCTGAGGCCCAAGGACAAGTGTCGCGCGACACTCCAGAACCATCGCGCGAGGGTCTGATGTTAGGGCTTGGGTCTGAACAGGCCCAGACCCGGCCCAAACCCGTTCCATCCGTTTAAACGTCCGCGGGACGTTTTCAGAAAACAGTAATAGCGGTTTCAAAACTTCAGAACTACTTCCCTCTCTCGTCTCTCCTCCAAAACCACTTCCAAACTTCGATCTCACCCACGACATCATTCAACCCAACCCTAATCGTTCATCCATGGCGGACCACGGTGGTGGGGGTAACGGTGGCGAAGTTATTGATCGGTCGGAGGACCGAGGAGGTCCTGCGGTCGTAGAAACAGGGGATCAAAGACCAGCGGAGGCCACCGCAGGGGCCGGTGCAACGGTTGCAGGCGGCGGAGATGGCGAAGAAGGTCGCGAGCAGGCGACTGTTGGCGGCGATGAGAGTCGCACGACTGTTGAGCCTGAGGCCGTAGAGGCTGTCGTCGAGCGGTTAGATCCGGTCACGGCCGTAGAGGGGTCAATGGTGGCCGGAGCGGGTCCAATGGACACAGGGGAGATAGGTGCTGGAGAGCACCATCGCGCGACAGAGGAGGAGCCTCGCGCGATGGTTGATGCTGAAGGAGGCAGTGGCAGTGGGGGAGGAGATGACACTGTTGAGCCGTCCGGGTCCCCGCCAAGGGATTCGGCGAAGGGTAAAAACGTTGTTGACGCGGAGAAGGAGACCATGGTGCCTCAGGTTGAGATCCGGGAGGAGGATGTGTTGTTCAGGCCGGAGTCGACCGCGGCCACGTCGTCGAGACACGTGCCGATCACTAGACATGACGTCGCTGAGTACTTGACCGACGAGGCACTGGCGAGACTGTTAGAGGACAACCCCCTGGTTGGGGAATTGGTCCTAAAGGCCAGAGAGGACCGTGCACGGGCCATTGAGGCGTCGGAGGCCATTGAGAAGGCCGAGAGAGAGAGACTGGAGAGAGAGAGGAGCTTCTGAGAGACGCGGAGGCCGAGGAGAGAGCCCGAGTTGAGGCGCAGGGGCCTAGGGTTACGGCCGTGGAGGAGGCGAAGAACACGAGCCGGCCGGGCTTTTCAGCGGGGGCATACGTGCTTCCTATACCGCACCTTTTTGTGCCGTCGGGCGTTGCAGCCCGTGCACCGTCGCGGAGGGATTACGACGACGAGTTGGTGTTGAGGGATCCCCGGGTCCACCTTGCGGCGACATGGATGGAGGTATATTTCCAGAAAACACCCTTTGTAATTTGATTTCAATATTCTTGCTTTGATAGTTCACATTTGATACTTGCTTAGAACTTGCTTGAACTTTTAGAATTTGCACGAACGATCTTGCGAACCATAGCATGCTAAAGTCACGTATTTCTGTAGTAGAGGCCCAATATGTAATAACTTGAACCAACCAACCGTTGTAGGCCGCATTGATTACCTAGAACTTGAGAATGAACTTCCCGTGTACTGACAGACTATTTGCTGCTTGTCTTTGCATCTGAAACAGGCTGGAGCTGAACAGAGGGACCTTCGCGGCTTCGGGGGCGCGTGCGCGTCTTTGCAGCTGTACGAGGGGCTGCCAGAGAGAGTGAGGCGGCTGGTAGACGAGGCGGGCTTTGGGGAGTTTGTGCGGACCTTGACCCCAGCGAGGATTGACCATGCCGTCCTCGTTGCACTTGCTGAGAGGTGGAGGGATACCACCAATACCTTCCACCTACCTCCTGGGGAGATGACAGTGACGCCTGCTGACTTTGCAGCGATCACCGGGCTGAGGGTCGGGGGCGAGCCCATCCCGTTTGACTCAGGGATCCAGAAGGATCGAGCTGCTTTGGAGTGGTTTCTGGGCAGAGTGCCCAAGGTAGAGGGGGGAATGGCGAGGTACGACCAGTTCAAGGGCTACCTGAAAAAGGAGGTGTCGAGTGACCGGGAGGCGGAGCAGATGGCCCGGGCGTTTCTGCTGTACTTGTTCGGTGCCACACTGTACCCGAACAGGCGGAGCAACGTGCACCTGTCCTACTTGCCGGCGTTGAGGGACTTGAGGACAGCCTCGCGCTTTGACTGGGGCGGAGCGGCTCTTGGGACGGCCTACCTCTTTTTTGGCGACTCGTCGAGGACGGGCAAGAGCACAGCCGGCTACTGGAGGGTCTGGGAGGTACAATTCTAATCCCTTTAAGCACAACTTGAACATGCTTGTCCATTGCTTAGCCTGCTTGATTGTTTTGATTTCCAATGCTGTATGCCTTGACTGACGTTTGAACCTGTCTAAACCCTGCAGCTTTGGGCCTACGAGGTTTTGCGGATGTATCCGCCAGAATGCAAGCATCCAGACCTGAGCACTCTCCCTCGCGCGTTGAAGTGGAGCAAGGAGAACACCGGGAAGAAGGAGGGGAGAGGCGAGCTCAACGCCTTCAGGCTGTACCTAGACGAGCTCAGGGCCTCACAGGTATGAATACGTAACTGTAAGCCTTAGGCATGTATCCATTTCCCTGCCTTAATGCTGTCGCTGATCAATTGCTTGCATTGCCTGTTCGCTTTGTCTTGCAGGTCAATTGGGATCCCTGGAGAAGGGCGGAGCCAGAGCCAGAGTACTTGGCCAGGAGTAGAGTTGTCACGGCCAGCAGGGCGTTGTTAGAGTCTGCCTTTGGTTGGCAGTGGTACCTAGGAGACCGAGTGACACGTCAGTCGCTCGGTTATCCTGAGTTCTGGGTGCCAGGGCCGCTACCAGCTCGAGCTTCACACACAAGAGAGTACACGCGGGCCGAGCTGGAGAGGTACACGAGGCCGGACGCCGGGCTTGAGCGATACCTGCGTCCTGGTAGGGACTATGCAGCCTACCAGCGAGACTTCCTGGCGGGTCCATTGGGGATCCGTGGTCGGAGAGAGGCGCGAAGCCAGGCCGTAGGGGCCGCTGAGGAGAGGAGAGCAGCCGAAGAGGGACGGAGAGGAGGTGAGAGTCGGACCAGGCGAGCCCCGAGCGGACCAGCAGTTGGTGGACTCCCTACGCTGCTTTGGAGGATTCCCGTGGTTGACAGTCAGGAGAATCCTGCAGAGTTTCAGTTAGCGCCTGCGAGGACAGAGCCTGCTCCTGTGACCGTGTCGGTAAGGATCAGCTTCCAATATTGCTTTTGAACTTTAAATGCTTGAATTACCTGCTGAACAGTCTGATGAACTTGAATTGCATGCAGGTGCCAATTGAGTGGGTGAACGAAGCCGTTCGACGCATGCTGGCGTTGGAGAATGCAGTGAGAAAGGCAGCGAGCGGCACGCCACTGGAGTTGCAGTACCAGGCACTGACGTCACAGCCGACTCAGCCAGCCGTCGTTCAGAGGACTCAGGTATGAAACGATACATTTCAGCTTTCGATACATTCCTGCCTTTGATACGTTCCTGCTTTGATAGCTTGATAGATGTACCTGTTTTCAATACAGAAATACAACATGTGCAATAGATACTGATGCTTTGAAATGCAATGATAATGCAGGTGGAGGGGAAGAGGAACCCTAGGCGGAAGAGTGCGCGAGATCCGCCACCGAAGAAGGTGGGGACACAGAAATCCGCGCCTCCGGTTACCACCACGCGGCGACAGACGAGGGGTTTGCAGACGGCGCGTGCACGCGAGGAGGAGGCCAAGCAGGCCGTGAGGCAAGCTGAGCTTCGGTACCAACTGAAGAGGCGCGAGAAGCCGACGCTGGAGAAGCCGGGTCCGACTCGCAGGCTGAAGTTGATCATGAGCCCGACTTCCGAAGACGAGGAAGGAGAGGAAGAAGAAGGGGCAGAGGAAGAGGGTGAGGAGCACTCGTCCACCAGCAGCGGCTCTGACGACTCCGTTGACGATCCGAGGTATAGGGACGATCCTCGGGAGCTGCACGGTACTTCAGACAGCGGTGACGGGCTTGAGGAGCGTTGATGGGGCCTCCGTTACCCTTTTTGCTTTTGATTTAGGGCCTGCGTGCCCAAGTAGACAGCCTTTGATGGATAGACATTTTGAGAGCCTGCGTGCCTCTTTTTGATTAGTGGGCGCATGTGCCCTGTTTTGACTTGGTAGCTTTGATCGGCCGAGGGCCATAGGTACAGTAGTTCCCTTTTGCTTTTGACATGGATAGATCACGTTTCAGTTCGTAAAAGTTGCATTCTAAAGCTTTATAGTTTCTCATTGTGCATAAGAATCAGTAAAACTCGCCACTAATACCAAACTTGCATTGACAACACGTCGAGACTAAACACAGACACATATGAGTGTATAACACAGCCTAGCTCTGAAAGAAAAGAGGCGATATGTCCTAAGACACAATCAGGATACGAGGATACGGGAAACAATGAAATTTTGGGTATTATATGCCAAAACTCACAACACCTTGAAAGGGATGAAAACGACACTTTCAAACGATAAATGGTGGCCAACATGGCCTGCGCCAATTGACGGACTTGAACGAAACGTCTCAAAAATGGACTTATACCGAAGAATGCTCGAAATAACGCAAAAATGGTATAAAACGTCGAAAAATGACTCGATTATGTCCCAGACTGAAACCGACACCTCCATACAGTCACTTAAGGTCCAAACGACCCGTATGGCATGACCAAAATAGGCTAGAAACTCCGGAACGAGTTTCGGACTTCCGAAACCTCGGTTTAAACTTGAAATGGGCCCCCGAGTGTCCAAAAACTTTGTCGAGCACGGCATTCGGGATCCGATGCTTGGATACAGTCACATAAGCTCATGATGACTTGCTGGAAACACTAAAAGTCCAAAAAGACCCCAGGAATGAAAAGTGACCAAAACAGATCAGTGGCTGCTGAAATCTGTCAAAACTGCAGGTAAACCATCGCGCGATGGTTTGGAACTGTCGCGCGAGAAACATGTGTCGCGCGATGATATTTGAATGTCGCGCGAGAGTCAACTCCTGCTGAGCAGTCTTTGTTTGACCAAATTATTGGCATGGAGCTGTTCATAACTTCCACGTCCTGAAAGTTGTTCTGGGCTTGCAGAAGGAAGGCTGTTCTGCCATGCAAGGTGGTAGGACACCTATGCCTTGGTCTCACCAACTCTTTGGCTATTTGAAGCAAGATTTTTAGACATAATGAAGTGTACACCTTTTCTCAACTTATCTAAGATGGGAGATTCACTAATGGAAGCCCTTGACCCTTGGCTAATGAGAGAGGAAACCATAAATTGGGCAAGTCCCAGGTCTCGTTGCTTATTCTCAATCCGGGATCTCCGGTTTGCTCGACCGTGCGTCGAAATCATTCAAGCCGCATTGCCTTTCTGGGATCCCGTTGTGCACGTCTTCCGGTTCCGTGAAGACGAAATGTGCCCCACGATAGAAGAGTTCCAGGCATACGCCCCGGGGTTTGCCAATCTAGACGTCCTCGCCGTGCCGCCCGTCCATGAAGACATGGGGCAAATTCTACGGGAAAAGCTCAATATTCCGGCAGCGGTGACAGCTAACATCATTCGAAACGGCGAGCTCAACATTCTCCACCTAATCGAGCTGTACGGCCCGGAGGCTGGCCTGGGAGACTACGTCGGGGAAGCTCAACGACGCTTCGTTTTGTCCATATGCGCACTGGCCGCGTACATGCTAGTTCCCGTTGATGGAGGGGTAAATCCCAAGCTGGTGAGCATTGCTTTGCAAATGGATAACGGGAAAAACATTATGCCCGTGGTCCTAGCGGAGACGCTCTTAGGTTTGGACATGCTGAAACTTGGGCAAGCCGACTCTTTCAGCGGATGTCCTATCTTGCTCCAGGTAAATACCCATTCGACATAATTTCTCGCATTTTCGGTTTTAATCCAAACGCTTGGGTTGTATTTGATTTCTGATTCGCCCTCCGTTCTCATGCAGCTCTGGTTGGCAGACAAAATCGGGGTCTTGGAAGAGCCACAGGCTGGCTTTGAAGAGTTTCCCAGATTGTTGGTCACGAGACCGATGATATTCCCTGACTTGCCGGTGGAGATATGGTTTGCCTACCTGAATGATCTGCATTCCGAAGATATAGTCTGGAGGTGCCTCTGGTTAAACCTTCCAGCGATGACGCTCAAAACGGTGGGATACAAGAGAGTAATACTTGCCGGCCTGACGAGCTTCACTTTTTACATTCCTGGGCATACGCTCCGCCAGCTCGGAAGGAGCCAAGGATACAAGCGGTACGGAGCGGAAGACTTCGACATTTCCGCGTTCACTTCCTGGGATTTGCGCCGCCACAGAGACAACTGGGGCGATAGGACGTTGAAGGAATCAGTTCCAGATTTCAGAACGTGGCTGGAAAAGCGCTACGTAAGATGGCTCCGTGTTGAAGTTGAGGCAAGACTGAGGGGATATTTCTGAATCCCGTGGGAGAACAAATTGTAATTAGTAAGGCCATTAGGCTCCGCTTTTCAGCACTTGCTCTGTAAATTGTATGCCACTTTGCCCGGCTTGATCGGTTAAATAAAACCTTTGAATTTATCCGGCCATTATTCCTTCGAGGGACCGAACTTGTCATTGAACACGTAATTTGAAGAAACAATGCTTCGACGTAGTCATAAATATTCACAATAACCTACTGGAAGCATCAGAATTTCAAAATCTGGCACGAGTCGAAATCCGGAAAATAATCCCAAAAAGGCAGTAGCCTGTCCTGCTGTGTCGAATTAAACTGAACACTCGCGCGAGCACTCAAAACCATCGCGCGAATAAGAACAGTCGCGCGAGACTCCATGACCCTCGCGCGATGGAGAATCCCTGTTGCAGTAGCCAGCTTTGACTCATTCGGATAAAAGAAGGGTGGCAGGCTTTGTCAGCAGGCCTGGGCGTTGCAGGGGTTCCTGGCCTTCCCCAGAGATGTTCCCTTGATTTTTAGCAAATGGGGGGACACCTTGCAAGGCCACCTCATCAAGTAGGAAAGGTATGCTTCCTTCCTTGGCTTATAAAGAGGGATGAGCCCCTGAATGAAGGGTGTGCCTCCGTGGGAGATCTCTAGCACTATTCCCCAAATGGCAAATCATCTCCCTACCTTAATCAGCTCGTGGCTCGAAGAATTTGTCGCGAGTGATTGGCTATGCTTCCGTTCCCACGGGTTGGCGGCGTTTTGCTTCTTAAAAAGCGTAAGGCTCCGCCCCGAAATACTGAGAGCAGCCCTGCAGTTTTGGGACCGGGACGTCCATGTGTTCCGATTTGGGGACAACGAGTTGTGCCCGACCGTTGAAGAATTCCAAGCGTATCTCCAAGGCTTTGCTTCGGGCGTAATTGTCGTGCCACCTTATAGGCAAAGCATGTCAAAGCTATTGAAAACGTGCCTGAACATTTCCCAGGGCGCAGCGGAAGGCCTGTTGATTGGCGGACGAATAAACATTGCACGCCTAATGGAATGGTACGGGCCGGACGGCGATCCAGCGGATATGGTTCTGCAGTCTCGACGTCGATTCGCCATGTCAGTTGGCATACTGGCCGCATACCTGCTGGTGTCTCCGTATGGACAGCCTGACTCCTCGTTGGTACATGTGGCTGCGGAGATGGGCGCTCGGAAGAATGTGGCGCCTTTGGTGCTCGCTGAGACACTCATTGGTTTGGATTTGATAGCTACAGGTCAGACAAACACATTCGGTGGTAGTCCAATCCTGCTACAGGTAAATTCTCACTCAGCTCACCTTTTTCCGGTTTTCGCACAGTCTGTTTTTACCTCGACTCTCAGCTAAGGCTGTATGGTAGCTTCTTACTTGTTTTCTTTCGCTCAGGCTTATGTGGCTCCTTACTTGTCTTTTCACTCATGTAGTTATGGCTATGTGACAAGCTTGGACTAATCTCGGCTCCTAAAGCGGACTGGCCCCGTCTGCCCGGGCGGATGCACCAAAGGGGAATGCTGTATTCAGACATGTCTGAGGAGGAGTGGTACACCTTCATGAGAGAGATGTCTCCGCGCGAGATCGTCTGGCGGCACAGGGCCTTGAACATCCCGGATATGGCTCTGCACTCTGTAGGTTTTGAGAGAATGGTGATTACTGGGCTGTCCAGTTTCACGTTCTACGTCCCAGGTCGTATCCTGCGGCAACTGGGCATGAGCCAAGGCTTTCATCGAGCTGGGGTAGAAGACTTCCACATTCCAGCTTTTACAGCCCAACATCTAGCAGGGTATGAACACAACTGGGGTTTGAGAGAACTCGGAGGAGCGGAAGACAACTTCAGCACAAGACTCAAACGTCGCCATGTAGCATGGTTAAGAGCAGAGGTCGAAAGTAGACAAAACGCAGACTGACTCCTGACTCGAATCCAATGATCTAGAATAAACTGTGAGCCCGCGAGGGCTTCTTAGCATTTCGTTCTGTTTTCGATGCTTTACTGTTTTTCTTGGGGCTCTGCTCAGCCTATGTAATAGAAATAATAGTTTTGAATAAAAGCGAAAGATTAAGAATTTTCCCCTTTTGGTTCAAGTGTTGAATGCCACGTCATTTGAATGTTGAGGTACACTCCGGAATGGAAAACCTGGATCGAGTTGATTGATTGTGACCGAATCTCACAGAGAGATTGCCTACGTATCCCAAGCCAGGGAATCAGGTCAAAACGTAGTTCAGGCTACGGTTCGACAGGGTATGACCGAGTCTCAACGAGAGACTGCCTACGTATCCCAAGCTAGGGAATCAGGTCAAAACGTAGTTCAGGCTACGGTTCGACAGGGTATGACCGAGTCTCAACGAGAGACTGCCTACGTATCCCAAGCTAGGGAATCAGGTCAAAACGTAGTTCAGGCCAAGGTTCGCTCGTGTGTTTTGGCTCTCCTTTTGCGCTCTAAATTTTGCCTAGGACTGCCTTTGCAGGTTTCCAGCCTAGCGAGCTTTTGATTGAATGCCTATTTATTTTTGCCTAAACTGCCCCCTTGGGTTTTCAGTCTAGCAGGCTTGCTCTAATTTTTGCTTGGGACCGCCCACCCTTGTGGTTTTCGGCCCAACGAGCTTCTCTCAGGGGTAGTAACGTTTAAGTTGATCCAGGTTGACCAGAGTGTTGAACTCGTTGCCGTCTAGATCGATGAGCTGAGCTGCTCCACCCGAGAGGATGGTCTTGATAATGTAAGGCCCCGCGCGCTTCGGGCGGAACTTGCCACGCAGATCAAAGATGGGAGCCCGGATTTCCTTTGTAACCATGTCCCCTTCAGCCAAGTCACGAGACTTCACTTTCTTGTTGAATGCCCGAGCAATCCTGCGTTGATATCCCTGAACGTGATACAAGGCACGGAGCCTTCTCTCGTCGAAGAGCATGAGTTCGACAAACCTCCCGCTAAGCCATTCGGACTCCGCGAGTTCACATTCAGCCATGATCCTTAAAGTCGGCACTTCCAGCTCGATGGGAAGGACAGCTTCCATCCCGTAAACCAGAGAAAAAGGGGTGGCCCCCGTCGATGTTCGAATTGACGTGCGGTACCCCCAAAGAGCTAGAGGCAGCTGCTCGTGCCAGTCCCTGGCGGACTCCGCGGATTTCTTGATGATAGTCTCGATGTTCTTGTTGGCTGCCTCGACCGCCCCATTCGTCTGAGGGCGATAGACCGTTGAGTGATGAACTTGGATCTGGAATTCTTCGAAAAGCTCCAGCACCCTGCCTTTGAAATGGACTCCATTGTCAGAAACAAACGCCTGTGGAACCCCGTATCGATAGATGATGTTCTTTCGGATAAACTGAGCAACCTGAACCGCCGTCAGGGTCTTGTAAGATTCAGCCTCGACCCACTTGGTGAAGTAATCTATTGCCACCAAAATGAACCGATGCCCGTTCGAAGCAGAAGGCCTGATCATGCCGATAACGTCGATACCCCAAACAGAAAAGGGCCAAGGCGATGTCATGCCAAACAACTTAGAAGGAGGGACATGCATGAGATTGGCATGAATTTGACACCTATGGCAACGGCGTACATAATCCACGCACTGGGACTCCATGGTAGACCAAAAGTATCCCTGTCGTAAGATTTTCCTGGCAAGCATGACCCCGCTCATGTGGGGGCCACAAATTCCTTCGTGAATTTCCTCCATGATTTTGATGGCCTCAGTGCCGTTGACACAGAGCTTATGCATTCCGCAGTGAGATCTCCGATACAGTCTCCCGCCACAGATAATGTACTGAGCGGCCATTCGCCGGAGTGCCGTTCGATCCTTTTTGGTGGCGTCGGCCGGAAACTGACCACCTTCGACGAAGTTCCAGATATCGTGATACCAGGGTAGGCCGTCATCAACATCATCGACGGCATTGACATATTGATAAGCAGGCAAGTCTCGCTGTTCAATTAGAATAGGACGAAGCTTGACACCAATCGGAAGCTCGATCATGGAAGCCAGAGTTGCTAGAGCATCGGCGAATTGGTTCTTCATCCGAGGGATGTGCGTGAACGTGACCTTGTTGAAACGAGGAATGAGATCCTCCAGGTCTTGGTGATAAGGCTTCAATCTGTCCTCCCGAACTTTCCAGTCCCCGTTGGCCTGAGAAACGACAAGGTTGGAGTCGCCAATAACTTCAAGCCTTTCAACACCGAGCGTAAGAGCTGCTTCCATGCCAACAATGCAGGCCTCATATTCAGCTTGGTTGTTCGTGACATCGAAATTGAGTTTGAATGCAAGCGGAATATGAGCACCATCGGGGGTTATAAGCAAAACCCCAATCCCGTATCCCTTCCGATTGGCTGCCCCGTCAAAATAAAGAGTCCAGGAGTCTTCAACAACTGCCATCACTCCTTCATCCGGAAACGTAAAATCTGAGTCCTCTGGCCCCTCGACGGGATGATCAGCCAGGAATTCGGCGACTGCGCGCCCTTTGACGGATTTCCTAGTGACATATTCGAGGTCGAACTCTGCGAGCAATAGCAACCAACGTGCTAACTTACCAGTAAGCGCAGGTTTCTCAAACAGATACTTGAGAGGATCCATTCGAGAAATCAACTTCACTGGGTAAGCCAGCATGTAGTGTCTTAATTTCTTGGACGCCCAAACAAGAGCCCAACATGTCTTTTCGAGAGCAGTATAGCGTTCTTCAGCGCCAACCATCTTCTTGCTCAGGTAGTAAATGGCCTTTTCGACTCCTTTTCCTCCCTCTTGAGCCAGCAAACACCCCATGGACGAAGGATTCACGGACAAGTAAAGTATCAAGGGTTTCCCTGGCACTGGTGGCATCAAAACCGGAGGGTTCTGCAGATAGGTTTGAATGGAGGTGAAGGCTGCCTGGCACTTGTCCGTCCAAACGAATGGAGTGTTCTTCTTCAATAAACGAAACATCGGCTCGCAAGTTAGTGTCAACTTGGCGATGAATCTGCTGATGAATTGTACCTTTCCCAAAAAGCTTCGCACTCCCTTTTCAGAATCCGGTGGCTTCATCTCGAGGACCGCTTTGATTTTGGACGGGTCGACCTCAATCCCACGAGAAGTAATCATGAAACCGAGCATCTTACCAGCCGTAACCCCGAAGGTGCATTTCTGAGGATTCAGACGCATACGGAACTTCCGTAATCTCCCGAAGAACTTCCTAAGTACAGGAAGATGACCTTCTTGAGTTTTGGATTTGGCGATCATGTCATCGACGTAGACCTCGACTTCTTTGTGCATCATATCGTGCAGGATAGTGGTAGCAGCTCGCTGATAAGTGGGCCCAGCATTCTTTAACCCAAACGGCATGACCAGGTAGCAATAAGTCCCCCATTCAGTGATGAACGTGGTTTTCTCGCGGTCCTCGGGTGCCATGAGAATTTGGTTGTAGCCAGAGAAGCCATCCATGAACGAGAGCAAAGCGTGCCCCGCAGTGTTGTCCACAAGCACATCGATGTGTGGCAAGGGAAAATCGTCTTTGGGGCTTGCTTTGTTCAAGTCCCGAAAGTCAACGCAAACTCGAATTTGGCCATTCTTCTTAGGAACAGGGACGATGTTGGCAACCCACGTGGGATACTGAGAGACCATGAGAAAACCAGCGTCAATCTGCTTGGTAACCTCCTCCTTAATCTTCTGAACCCAATCTGGCCTCATCCGCCGGAGTTTCTGTTTCACAGGCTTGGCATCCGGGAACAAAGGAATGTGATGCTCCACGATCTCGGGATCGATTCCGGGCATATCTCGATGAGACCACGCAAAAACGTCACTGAACTCGGCGAGCAGCTCTTTGAAATCACGATGCTCCTCTGGTGAAAGTGTGGAGCCCACTTGAACCATTCGGGGATCATTTTCATCTTTCAAATTTATAGAAACTATTTCTTCTTTTAATGGCTGAGCATGCCTTTCGTCTTCCCTTTCGATGAAGGCACGGATTTCCTTGGGAATGTCCCCATCGAAATCTATCCCCTCATCGTCAGGGTCGACACAGTTTATATAAAGATCATTGAAATAGTCAGAAGATGCTTCGTTCATTTCACAAGCCCCTGAAGGGTCACCAAGTACAAGAGAGTCGAACTCGAAATAAAAGCTATGACGTGGAGGGCCTAGAGGCACAAGCTCCGACTCAGAGCTAGACTTAGAGGACAGGACAGACTCAGACTCAGACTCAGACTCAGACGTGTCGTCAATGCGAGTCAGGCATGGCTTGAAAATGCAATTATTCAAAGAGCCCTCGGCTTTCACAATGAGAGAGGTGGGATCCTCGAGGGCGTCGGGCCCGAGCATGAGCACTTCGGCTTCTTCAGCTTCCCCAGCCAAACCCACCTGAGAGAATTCCTGAAATAGCAGCTCCAGATTTCCCTGATCGATAGATCCCAGCCAGTCAGTCTTGGTCTTCACCTGATTAAGCTTCTTCTTGAATTCTTCCTTCGTTGGTTCGTCATCGCTGCTTGACCAGGTGTCATCAGCGAAAATCTCAAAACCAGGCAACAGCTCCCCGGTTTCGGAATGAACGAAGGGCTCAGCCTGCCCAGCATAAGCGGCATTTCCGACTTCACGCACGAACTTGGGACCGCTGTAGAGGGTCCGAGGTTTTTCCATATATTTCCTCCGTTTGGCATCTTTGGCAGAGGCAATATACCCCAAACCAAAGCGGCCCTCGTTGAAAGGAAAAGTAGGGAACTTCGGGACCCCTTGACGGCGAGAGCCTAAACCAATGCCCGGAAAGTGAGACATCCTTCTCATAATGTCCAGCGCGACAGAGCTTATGAGGAAATTCCCGTCCACATTGATGGCCATCACTATGCCGGAAGTATCGAAAGAAAAACCCCCAAGATCGACGTCTTCTTCGCCGTGTTGAATTCCCAGAACAGGAGTCCCATCCTCCTTGAGTGGGCGGATGCCTGAATCCCCGCAGATGGTTAAAGTACCAGTGGGTAGTCCCAAAATGACTTTTTGGTGGAGGGTGGATGGCACGGCCATGATGTCAGACCGATGAAGCCATGGCCTGCCCAACAAAAGATTGAAAGTTGCAGGAATATCCACGACATGGAACTCCACGTCCATCTCAAAACCCTCAGCATCGAGTTTGAGTTTCAAGATACCCTCGACCACGCGACGGGTGCCGTCATATGCCTTGACAGCCAGATTGGAAGGTGTGAGATCCTTCTTGGTGAGCCCTAGACGATAAGCAACCCTCAGAGGGCAGACATTGATGGCGGAGCCGTTGTCAATAAGAACGGTCGGGACCCAGAGTCCTCGACACTTGACGGTGATGTGTAAGGGACGATTGTGGTCGACTCCTTCGACTGGCAGATCCTTGTCCGTGAAGATCACCGTATGCTTGGAAGTTGGAGGGAGGATGAGAGATATCATTGCTTCTGGCGTAACGTCGGCCTGGACTTCAAGGCGGGACAGGGCATGACACAGCCTCTAACGATGCTCCTTGGACGAACAGATCAATCCCCAGATGGAAATAGCGGCAGGAATCCGCTCGAGTTGCCGCTGAACTAAATCAGGAACTGGATTGCCAGCTGATACTTCCAAAGGTGCAGACCTTGGGAAAGAAACAGGCTCGTTCCTTTGATTAGCAGGATTGGAGGAATTCCCGGCCTGCAGATTAGCAGGCTGAAAAATCCGTCCACTCCTTGTAACGTTGTGAACATTTCCCAAAGAGGGCACGAGTCGTGGGCTTTCCTTCACATCCCAGAGATCAGCAGGGACATCTCCCAGTTTGCGCTTTCCCTTGTCAGTAGTCGGTGCAGAGACGGGCACTTCCATGTCTAAGCCCAGATCTTCAGCCAGATCCTTCATCAATAAGGAGTCCCAGAAGCTTAAGTCTTTCACAGCAGCCACTTCAGCAACAGGCTCTGGATTTGCAATGAAAGGGACATCCCAGAGACCAGTGTCAGCCAGGGTACGATTGACAGCCCAGACTTCGTTCCCAACTTGGACATCCACTATGTCGTTAACTTCCCATAGATTAGCGGGCGGAGCGCGGTCCGTGACCATGATACTGCAGTCCCTGTTGTTAGGGTAAGGCACCTGAGGGCGTGGATTTTCCTCGTCGATAATGTAAGAACAGGGGTCATGGTCGGTGTCGGGGTTAGTATCACAAACCGAATTAAAGACCGAACCAAAGAGGGAAATGTGGTCTCCCAAAGCCCGCGGATCATCCTGGACAAGCTCATCCTCTGCGTAGTGAAGCATGTAGTCTGGCGTGGTATAGCCTTGTAGAGGGTTAGGGTCGATATCCATGGGAGCAAACCAGGTTGGCTCAGGGTCCCAATAATATTCCGCTTCGGGAACTGGAGGTTCGATCGGGTTGAATAGCATGTTCAAGGAGAAACCGTCCAAAGGGTCAAGCAAGGCTGCTTCATAACCGGCCAACCAGCCATCATACCAGGCTTGATCGAATGGGACATTTCCGGGCTGTGGAGGAATCCCGTCCATTCCAAGGGTGGACCACTCGTTGAGGAGAGGAGCGGCATAATCCCAATGGTCTGCTATAGCCCAACTAGTGGCTTGCATGTCATTATCTGAGGGAGGCGCCCAAGGCTGATAGGGATCAGGAAATGGGCCAGCGACGGTTGCATACGGGTTGTCAAGTGACGAGGCAGAGTTGATTTGCACAGCAGGGATTGACTGATGGAAAAGGGAGCTAACAGATTCCTCAGAGACAGGTGAAGCGGGTTGTGAGAGTTCCGAAGGTGCATCGGCGTCAACAACTTGGCCTTCAACCAATTGTATGTAAGAAACCTCGGTAGACGGCTCGAGCGGGAAATGCACGACGGGCCTGGGTCGATCGGTTGAGGCTATATAGTCAGTAGGGTTAAATATGGTGGAGCTAAGGTTGGTATAAGTGGAGCTGAGAGATATCTGGCTGATGTGGGGTACAGTGTTATGCTTAGGGAGGGAGTTGGCAATGACATTGGGTTTCTGAGGCGGCGGAGGAGTCTCCAGTGTGCCATCATCGATAAGATCCTGGATCGCATGACGGAGGCGGAAGCAAGAGTCAGTGAGATGACCCGCTCCTTGATGGTAAGCACAGTAAAGGTTGGCTTTGAAGCCAGGTGAAGGGTTCTTGGGTAAAGGGGTTGGATCCAGGGGCTTCAGATGCCCTGACTTGACCAACTTCTCCAAAACCGAGGACAGAGGTGCCTCGATGGCGGAGAAGCTGCGAGGTTGGTTCCGGGGTCGATTATTCTGTGGATTTTGAACTTGGTTGACATCCACGACATGGTTAGCAGCGCTGGAGGAAGCGGCATTAGTGCCGGCAGTGGCCGTGCTGGAGTAAGTCCCTGTTCCGAACAGTGCATTGGTGTTTCCAGAATAAGCCCGCGGTTTTGATTTTGGGGCATGCGAAGATTCGCCCTTTGATAGAATTCCACTCTGCAAAGCATCTTCGATGGCCAGGCCAGAGTCGAAGAAGGTTTCAAAGTTAGCGGAGGCCTGAGCTAGAACCAAGTGCCTGGCGTAGTCTGGTTGAAGGTTGCGGGAAATGATGCGGAGCTGGTCCTTCTCGCTCGGGCGATCAGTCATCTGCGCAGCCTTAGCTCTCCACCTTTTGACAAAGTCTGCGAAGGTCTCCTTAGCCTCCATCTTGGTGGATTCAAGTTCCCGAGTAGTCATTTTTAGCTGGGAGTTGTAATTGTACTGTGAAATAAACGCAGTCCCAATGTCTTCCCAAGTCCTCCTCTTGGCAATGTCGAGTGACAAGAACCAATGGAAAGCAGGGCCCGAGAGGGTCTGGGGAAAGAGCTATGACATGGCCTCTGGCTCGACAGAAAGAAGTTTCATGGCGGCATGGTAGCTGTAGAGATGGGTCCTGGGGTCGCCGCTCCCATCGAACTTAGCTAAGTCTGGCATTTTGAACTTCTCGGGAAGCTTGGCGTTGGGATACAGGCAAAGGCGATCCAGGTCGATCCCTCCGGCACTGATTTTTTCTGTTTTGGCAATGGATTCCTCCAGTTTGGCCATCTTGGCCATGAGTGCGACCATCTCTGGATTCGGAGCTGGTCCTTCTGGGTTTGGAGGCAATCTACCGCCTGCAAGGTTTGCAGCGGGCCTGCGAGCTTCCCTCGGGTTCATCACTATGAGACGTCCTGCGTGAAGAGGGTCCGGAACCAAGATGGGCTGCTCCTGGTCAGACTCATCGTCCCCACCTTCTTCCTCGAGAGGGGGTGGAAGGCGAGTGTGGATGAGGTCATTCAGGCGAGCGATGTTAGTGTCGGTCTGAGCTGCCCTCTGCTGCATAGCGGTGATGCTGTCCTGGAGGTTCATGAGCATGGTTTCCAGGGTAAGGGGTTCTGGTTGTGGCTGTTCCATCGTGATGAGTGTTTCAGAGCTGCTTGAGGCGGATACCGGGGTGGTCGGACGTCCTTCCTGTGAAGCCTGTGGTGAACCTGACTGAGAACCTGACTGAGATTCTGAGTGCTGTGCTGCTGGAGGTGAGCGCGGAGAGTCTTCCGTGATGACTGAGTGGGACCGTAACCTGACGAGCCTTTGAACCGAACTTAGATGCAGACGTTCCCAAGCGGGTTTGGCAACTGGCCTCGATACTTTCCTCGGTGGTGCAATGATTCAGATCTTTGCTTGCAAGGGAAAAGGAGGCTTAATAAGGGTCCTGCAGTAACTTTAATCTAAATAAAAGACTAAAGCGGATGCAGCCAACGTCGAGAGTGTCACCCTAGACTCTAGAACCGGAAGACAAGTCTGTCTCACGACGTTTTGGACACTGCTTCTAGGCCCTCAGAATTCTTTTTTGAAGATGTATCCTTGTTTGGAACTAGCGGTCCTAAAGGATGTCAAAAGGAGTCTAAACCTTTGTCTGTTTCGATGTTCGGGGTTTCAAGTTTTTGAAGCCAGAACGACTCGGCATGAATATCATGATGCCATAACCAGGTTGGCGTAAGCAGCACTGTGCTATTAGCCGGGCGGTGTAAGTGACGAGGCACTTGTTACCTTTTGGTGTAAGCATCATGGTATTTTACTCCGTGGTTCTTCGTTTTGTTTGAAACCCTAAACAGGTAGACGGGCAAAGGTGTAGAAAAGCTTCTGATTTCCTAAAGTCCCGTTGTAAAGGACTTAAAAGATGATAACGCGCACCATCGAGGTACACGACTCCTCATCGGGCCATAACAATGTCCTACTAAGCCTGAAGACAGACTCGGAACAGATTGAGAACCTAGGAGCCATCCTAGATATGCTTCTATGCCGAACGAAAATGTATGTACAGTTCATGCGATAAGGAAAGCAGTAACACATAGGCATTTAGAGGGTTAGATGCAAGTAGATTTTAACCTGTGGGTACCTGTACTAATTGGGAGAGTTCTAATGCTTCGTATATGCAATAGGCCGGTTTTGGTTTGTAACAGGTTCCTCGGACTAGGGCCACAGATATACCTCCTGTTACCCGCGTTTTTCGCAGGATAACAGTCGAACGGTAGCATGACCCATCATCGTCGAAGGTTGTCGGTCATTCGGGGTCCCTGGGCTCCGGTAAACCGTGCCGGATTGCCAAAACGATCCAACGAGGCTTATCCCACATCGATGCAAATGAGATGCTAAAATTTTGTTAAAAGTGGAAGAATCACAGAGTCGTAAAAGCGCCTTTTCAAATTTGGCTCACTTTATTTAGTCCATCTTTAGAAGAAACTACGCAAGTGAACAATCGAAAAAGCCCCAGATTAGAGTGGCCGGACACGAGGTCCTGTTAAATCACCATTCCAACCTTCGGCAGCGCGAAGCTCACCGTTTTGACAGGCTTTTAAGGGATTGTTCCCAAGCGTATTAAATCCTAAGTGTGAATTAATATTGGTTCGATTTTATCCCCAGCAGAGTTGCCACTGTGGGCAGCATGCCCTCGGAGAGAAAGGATTTCGTTCCTTTTCGCCATTGCGGCCCTTTTTTGATAATCGAGGGAGCGCGAGCGCATGTGGCAAGCGCTCAAAAATACAGAGTCGCCACTTGAGTTTTGAAGGTCCGACACTCAAGGAACCGTATTTCGAAGCACCTGCCGCGCTGTTTGATTTGAAAAGTGAAGGAAACCGGTCCGTCATAACCATATCTGGGTTCGGGAGCCAGGTTACGAGAGGGGAAGGGTTTTATGGCACCCCTCTCGCCCAATCCGGAGATCGGTCTCTACTTAGGCGTTTTTATGAAAACATTTGTGATTCTTCCTCTTTTAATTGATTTTAGCCAATTAGGGCGAGGGAACAGTTAATCGGGGATTAAAACTGTGGCACTTTGCAAGATGTGATCAAATGATGGCATGGATGGATAGTATTGACGAATAATAAGTGGAATGACCTCGAGACAGCGATCAGATGCCAAAACCAGGCTCGGGGCAGATTTGCCTTGCACGATGACCAACTTGCATGCCTGGACAGATCTGCATGCAAGTCAACCATCGCGCGAGACACACTGACTCTCGCGCGAGTATGTCATCTCACCACAGCCCCTAAATCATCCCCTTCTGGGCTCTGGAAGGACCAGTGCACACCCAGGAAGCAAACCAAGCAGTTTATGGGAAGGCTGAAAATACTAATTATTACACCATGCTCCAAACAGGAGCCAAATGGGATAAAATACAGCCCCTAAACAGTGGGGGTATCAAAACAGAGGCCGAGGGCCTAGTTGCCCATGCAAGGGCCACCCATGGAAATCAGAGAACTGTCGCGCGACAGTGAGTGAATCTCGCGCGACACTCCTGACTGGACTTCCAAGAATTGCTTTGCATATTTGGGGTCCTGAGACAAGTTCAGGGGATCCCAAAGGCATCCCAAACTGTTTAAAGCAAATAAACAAGCTACTGTATTTTGTTTTGCATACATAACAGTGATCTAAAAATCAAAGTAAGATACAACAAACATAAATACACTGCAAAACAGAAAAGGGCTAGCTTCCCCTTCCCCACAAGGTCCATTCTCTTGCTGACACAAGTGTCGCGCGAGTATATGGGACCATCGCGCGAGGGTGTAACTGCCACGAATTCTTGTAACTCTGCTGGCTTTAGGACCAGGACATGGTATTGATTACCAGCCTTGGCCCTGTCAGCCCCCCTCAGGGATCAAAACAGAAACATGTTAAACGTTATACCTTTGCTTGGAAAGGGTTTGGAAATGGATTGGATTGATTGGTGTGGCCTTGCAACCAAGTGTGTATGAACACACTAAGTTCAGAAGATTAGGAGGTGGTTTGGGGTTAGTAACTTTGTGCTAGCTAGTACAAGACTTATGAATCAACCAATGACTTTCTTAGTTAATTTTTTTGGAACCCTTAACATGGAAGACCAATGGGGGTATTTATAGGGAGAGAGTAAGGCTCAGTTAGGGGCCAAACAAGCCCTTAGGACCAGCCACTAAGGTTGGTCATAACTTGGTTGTGAGGCTAGCCAACAAGGTGAGAGAGTGGGTGGGAGTTTGCATGGGGCTAGGACCTGCCAGCACGCCGTTCAGCTGAGGAGAACGGGGTTCCAGCCCATGGGAACCCATGTGCCAAGCAATCATCACAAGTCCAGCTGGATTATGTGATAGGGACAGGAAGGAACCATCGCGCGAGGGTCCATGAGTGTCGCGCGAGGGTCAACAGTCAACAGTTTGACTTTGACTACACGTGGCAGGCTGAGTGTCGCGCGAGCGACACAAAGACTCGCGCGAGGGTCAACTCTGGCTCAGGGTTTGACTGAAGGTTCAGAATGGTTCAAAGGGCTCAAACAAGGTTTCTAAACGTTCCAAGCTTAATCCAATTCCAATCCAAGCTCTGTTTGATCCGATTTCATCATCGGGGAAACAAGAAAATCGTAAAAATAAGTAAAACGATTGGGAGACCCAGATTGGGGTGTCTACACAAACCCGAGTTCAGTTACTAACTCAATACCTCTAAGACCAGCTAAGGACGCCTTGAAAAATAAAGACTATGGGAAACCTCATGCTAAAGGCATGAGATGTTTTTTCAGGTCTCGTGCTAAAAGCATGAGATGAGCTTTGATATAAACCTCGTGCTAAAAGCATGAGATGAACTTTGATATAAACCTCGTGCTAAAGGCATGAGGTGCTATTTCAGGTCTCATGCTATGGCATGAGCAAACCTCATACTAAAGGCATGAGGTGCTATTTCAAACCTCATGCTATGGCATGAGCAAACCTCATGCTAAAAGCATGAGGTACTATTCTAAGTCTCATGCTAAGGCGTGAGCAAACCTCATGCTAAAGGCATGAGGTGATAATCCAAGTCTCATGCTAAGGCATGAGCAAACCTCATGCTAAAGGCATGAGGTGATAATCCAAGTCTCATGCTAAGGCGTGAGCAAACCTCATGCTAAAAGCATGAGGTACTGTTCTAAGTCTCATGCTAAGGCGTGAGCAAACCTCATGCCAAAGGCATGAGGTGATAATCCAAGTCTCATGCTAAGGCATGAGCAAACCTCATGCTAAAATCATGTGGTACTATTCCAAGTCTCACACTAAGGCATGAGCAAACCTCATGCTAAGACGTAAAATAACCATGCTAAGACAAGTATTGCAGCTCACTCCAGGGCTTATTAAATGAGCCTTGAAGAGTCGGAGATGTAAGAACTCCAGACTATAAAACTCAAAAAGTGGCCCGTGAGCCGCTCGCACCATGGCTTATTAAATGAGCATTAAAAAGTCCCAAGGGGCTCAAAATCCAAGGGACGTGGCTTATAAGCCCACTCAGCCAGAGCTCGATGAGCCCTGAAATGCAAATCCGAGCGGAAATGAAACCTCGGTAAGTCTAAAGGACCATGGGCCAGCTAAGGCAGCCCGACACAAAAATTTGGGCTCAATTTTGGGCTCAATAAGACCGAGGTCCAAGTGAATGAACTCAGCGTACCAAAAATGAGGTCACTCCGAACAAATGAAGGCCAAAATTCCAAGAGATAAGGCTGACCTAACACTATGCATGCCTTATGAAAGGAAAGCTCAAAGACATAGCACAGCTATGCAATAAACGAAGCTTGGGAAAAATTTCCAAGCTCACAGACGTAGCACAGCTATGCTATAAACGAAGCTTGGGAAAAATTTCCAAGCTCACAGACATAACACAGCTATGCAATAAACGAAGCTTGGGAAAAATTTCCAAGCTCACAGACGTAGCACAGCTATGCAATAAACGAAGCTTGGGAAAAATTTCCAAGCTCACAGACGTAGCACAGCTATGCAATAAACGAAGCTTGGGAAAAATTTCCAAGCTCAAAGATGTAGCACGACTATAAATGAAAGAAGCTCAGGATATCATTTATAGCTCCAAAACCTCATACACTTAAGGGAAGACCAAAGATCAGCCCAGCCTGCCATAGGTTAGCTCGGATGCTAAAGCATTAGCTGATCCTATAGGGATATAAGCTAAGCAAATAAACAAGCTGGAAAAAGCTTATGAGATTCGCTAGGTCCTAAGGGATACAAGCACAAGCACCAAGCTCTCAAACACAAGTGTCATGATGAAAAATCAACTGGACACTAGAGGGAGTAGGAATATAAGAAAAACCAAAGCAAAATAAGCCAAGACAGATAAGTAGATAGACATCATGCTAAGGTATGAGAAGATGTGCTAAGGCATAATGAAAATAATCATCATGCTAAGGCATGAGATGATATGCTAAAGCATAAAGCTTTTGACAATCATGCTAAGGCATGGGATGATGTGTTAAGACACAAGGCATATGGCAAACATGCTAAGGCATGAGGCATGAGGCATGAAGCATATAACAATGCAGATATGGAGGCTCTCCAACAAACAAAAACCTCCAACAGACAGAAACCTGTGCCAAAATGCCTAAAGCTAGCAATAATCAAGGCCAAACATGGCCATTTTAACAATACCCTAGGGGAAAGGGTTGCCCAGTTGCAACCCACCATAGCTTAAATAAAGCAGATGACATATAATGCCAAGGCATAAACCACCCACCTTACAAGTGCAAAGCTATTAACACAACTTTACACTTGGGGGAGTAGGGAGTAGACATCAAAGAGAATAGTTTCTAAGGGAACATGTTAGCTAAGTAACTCCAAGGAGTTATGTCAGCTCAGTAACTCTAAGGAGTCATAAGAGAAGCATAAATAAGAGTTTCTAAGGAAACGACAGACATCAGGGAAGCAACAAACTTCTAAGGAAGTAATTTAAAGCCAGCCATTCAACCTGTTTAAAGTAAGCGTTGTTGCTAGGGCAACTAATACAAAAAAATGAGTGCCAAGGCACCCTGCTCAAGTAAGAGTAGCATTTAAATATGTTACATTCAAGTAACAGCTCGACTGATCAGTGCCAAGGCACCAAGCATAAGTACTACCACATAAATAAGTCCGAGAAAGAGGCCTACAAGTCCACTCGGATTGAGCTCAATAAGCTCTGGACTACGAAACCCAAGTAAGGATATCTTACCTTGGGCATCAGTATACTAAGGGAGTTGAACAACAGAGTGTAAAAGTTATTTGGATACAGACGACTAAACACCTAGAGGAGTGGAATGGACAAGAATCCATATTAGCCCCAAAGAATAAAGAAAATTTTCAACTTTAGTGTTAAATCCTAAGGGATAAATGCTAAAATGAGCCATAAGGCTAAAAGTCAGCATAGACTACATAAGTCCTTGCTCGATAAAATTGAAATGTAAAGGTCCTAAGGGACCAGTACCTGAGGATCCAAAGGAATCAAGATAAAAGCATGCATAATTGTAAGAGGTCCGAGCACAGCTCTCACAAACCTATTCGGACAAAGCTTATGCACAGCTCGGCCCAGAACTCTCAAAGCTTCGTCAACAAAAAGCTAAGTCTCCCAAGACCAAAAGTCGAACACGATTTCCGAAGCTAACAAGTTGTGACAAATTGCAAAGAACTTAAGAAGTTCAAGCACGACACTCAGGTCTGCTCAAGCTCTCAAAAGCTCTGTAAAGATTACAAGAGTCTTGAGTCCTATGGGACACAAAAGTTCGAGTAAGGTACTCATGCCTACTTGAGAAAAAGCCTTACAAGAGGCTTAAGTCCTCCAAGATGCAGAAGATTTGGGCATGATGCACACATCGGCTCGACCAAGGTCTTGCAAAAAGGCCTAAGTCAAACAAAACGGAAAATTGCTCACACCTATTTTGACAAAACCGCTTCATCAGCTGGTTTAAGCCCTTACGGACCTAAAAGGCCTAGCACAGCTCTCAAGCATGCTCTGCCAAACGTTCAAAGTGGCTTTATACAACCAATAATACGCATGAAAAACTACTCATGTGCCAAACGAACTGCTAAGGCAAAATATCGGTATAAGATCAGTCCTAAAAAGACACAAAATCATAAGTACCAGATTATTTTTTAGCAACCCCACACTCAAGGGATTGGGGGAGTGATAAATATAACAAACCTAGTAAGGTCAACACCACGAGAATCACAGACCTGGGGAGTAGGGACCGGTCTCACCTGAACTTCTCTATCACATCTCACCGAGTACAAAATCAGGGTATGCAAGGTCTGCTCGGCGGACGAAGCTGTCATAAGGTCCAAGGACCAGCTTTGGCCCTTAACTACGGAAAGAGGGATGATATTCAATTGATATTATCCATGGAATATACATATTCCAGCAAAGATACCTCTTTGGGATTCAGTACAACCTAATTCCTAGGGGATAAAGAACGCCATCAATAAGATGAGCATTAAATGCCCCTGATATACATAATCAGGGTTAGATTGGGATTCCTAGCTAAGGCGGGACTCCCCTAACCTTAAACAGGTAATCCGGAACTCACGAGATATAGTCCAACAAGGACTCAACCTCCTATCAAGATGACTATAAATACAGCAGTAGAATGCCAATCAAAGGATCAGGTCAGAGCTAACGACAAAGCTGATTCATCAGGGGATACCTGAAATAAATCAGTACCCCCCACATCTAAGTTATCCCAAGGTATTCCTAAGGGAACTAACAAAGGACATAGCAAACGTAAAGCTCTAGAACAAGAGCAGGCTTCACTAAAGCTTGGCTCCCTCAAACACCAGGACAAATGTATTTTTCTTTGCTCTGCTACAAGCATTGCTACTCAGCAAGGCTAAGGCCAGATACCCCATGGTTGAAATAACTACCATAGATGGGTGCTGATCAAAGTAAAAGGGCACGCTCTGTTTAGCCCCCTAAACATTCTCATCGGTTTGCTATTCGGTAAGGTCAGCTAGTGAAGTTGTTCAATAAAGTAAAAAAATGACAACATGATCATAGGACTAAGGGTCCACAAAATTCCCCTGAACCAAGCAATGGCTATGTACACCGCAACTTGATGAACATCACAGATGATACACAGGACAGGCAGGCATAGTCGTCGATTCCAAAGCAAATAGTGTTTCCTAATCTTCACTGATGTTCTTACTCGGAAACAAGGGAGTACCTGATAAGTAGGAAATAACCTCCCAAGGTCAGCCCAGGCGATTAAGCCCAGCACAACACGAAGGGCCATGCAAGGGACCTAGTGACGCGGAGCTTAGCTTGAAGAGCTGAGCTTAATGGATCAGCCCAGGGGCGAAGGTCATCCCAAGGTTAGCCCAAACCAAAGTGCTCACGAGCACAGCCCTAAGGGCTCAAGCTAGAGTCTCAAGAACACGGGATCTAGCCTATAAAAGCTAGCCTCTACTAAACCAGCTCAAGGATGGAGGCCAGCTCACGAGCACAGCTCATAGAAGAATACCAAGCTCAGCTCACCAGGTGAGCTCGGCAAGGATGGCAAACCTGCAGCCAGAGACTTATAAAATACGTCACGACAGAAGTTCGTACAGTCTATAAGACTCATAGAACAACCAGGACCTTATCTCGTCCAAAGAGATTAAGCCACGAGTCTTAGAGGATAACCACAGAGATTCGTCCACCATGAGGACTCCTAACCTTGATGACAATCACAGAGTTCTAAGGAGAGGAGAACTCCTAAACCTGATAAGGACCAAAGAAGTCCTGGGTAAGGAGGACACTCCAACCTATTTCCGTCATGTGCGGATAAGCCCAAGAGGTCCCAGCACCGTAAGGACTCTTAACCTGATAAGCAGGTACAAGAGTCCAAAGGTGAAGGGACTCCTCAAACCTGATAAGAATCAGGGGAGTCCTGAGGTAAGAAGGACACTCCAACACCTATCTATACCCGCCACGAGCGGATGAGACTTAAGAGTCCCAATCTTAAGGGATTCCTCCCAAGATGCCTATATAAAGATCACATCTCCACCTCACAAAGGTACGCAATGCAATACTACAGAACTCATACTCAGTCCATACTCTCTTCTAAAGCAGATCGACTGACTTAGGCATCGGAGGGGTGATGGCGACAGCCACACCGGTGCCCATAGCTTTTTTGTTATGTATTGCAGGTCGAAAGATCAAGCTCTCCGGAAGCCACTTCATGGATTGGAGGATCAGATGGACGGTTGAGGAACCCCTCCTCCGGAGGTGACCAAAAACCGCTTCATCAATAGGATAAAATTTTACCTTCCTATTGGTGAAACCAAGGTGCTGCTCTGGCTCCCTGTGTAAGACCTCAGGTGGGACATCACTAACAGGGTGACGATATCGCAATGAACCGCCACGTCCAACCAGGTGAATCTGAGGGGCGTATGTGGCAACGTCAAACGGCGGAAGAATATCACCTCCCGCATCGGTAGAAACCTCGGGCTCTGTCTCAGGAGGAAAAGGTTGTGAGGAGCTCCCCCCAACAGTGGCTCTGCGACGACTCGAGCATAGGACGCGGGAACTCGAAACTCCGCCAAGAATCGCGGCCTCAACAGCTGGGGCCTTGCCCGTATCTCTAGACACAGCAGGAACATCGGATGATGGAGGAGGAGGCGGTGGCGAAGCCATGACAGCCGAAGGAAGTGACGACCGGAACCGTGATGGTCGGAGGATCGATGGTGGAAGAAGAGAGGGACGGTGACGGTCGCTCGAAAGGGAGAGAAGAACGAGGGATGGAGGAAGAAAGGGTAGAATGACCCGTGAGATCGATTAAGTTCAACTTAAATCGATTTTCTGACTCTTGGCTTTCTAACGGCCGAGACATCTATTCCTCGGCCGAGACATCAATCCTTCGGCCGAGAAATCGATCTCCTGGCCCCTCAATCAGTTTCCTTCAGCAACAACAGATCTTGCTCAGTGCACCAACCCAAGCAATCATGGACTTCTGAATCTTTGACCAACCAAGTAGCCTAGGGGGCACCCCCGAGCCAATGCAACGTAATCAGAAATAGCCTTGGGGGCATATCCAATCATGAGGAAGTTCTCTCTCCACAAACTGCTGGCCGCAAGCTCTTGCTACAGCAAACCAAGACATTCATCAACTCTGCTATTCACCGCCATCAAAACAAACTCAACAGCTCCGTGCCCATATTCACTCATATTAACTCACTCAGCAGCTCTATGCCTATGCTCACTCACTCAGCGGCTCCGAGCCCGTCATCTCAGCGGCTCATACGCCCGTATTCAAGCAATCTCAGCGGCTCGAAGCCCATTACCTCAACAGGCTCGAAGCCTATGTCTACCATCTCTACCAACTCAGCGGCTCCAAGCCCACTATCTCAACTGGCTCGAAACCTTAACAGACTTTTCAGAGGCTCTACGCCCCGAACCTATTATCAACAGGCTCTACGCCTGTAATCACTCAACTCAACGGCTCTACGCCTATATTCATTCACTCAGTAGCTCCATGCTCGCTGATGAGGATATTTTTAGGCACTTACCGTCGAGCGCTGTTCTCTCGACGCGTGTCAAGAGGTGACCTGCTCGGTCGGACATCTGTCGCTCGGTCGTATCCAAGTCGCTCGGTCAGACTTCTCCAACCTCGCTGGGACAACAGGATGAGCACTGACTGGGTCAATACGGTTACACCCGCCAGTATCCTCAGACGTGGAGGGAGTAACCCCACGTCCCCTGAATTCCTGGACTATGGAGCCATGTCTCCCACATCCACCACTCACTCCAGTTCCGACGGGAGTCCCCCCACTTCGAGGGACTTCAATCGCTGTCGTGACCCACGATCTACCACCTTCGTGCCCCTCGCAGGGACACGAACCACCTCGCCTATAAATGGACAGCCCGTCCATGGGTTTAAGGTACGCACTAAATTCTACCCGCTAAGGACACAAAGCTTTTACTCTCATATACTCTTACTGACTTAGCCATCGGAGGGTCCACGACTAGTAACACCCCCAGTCCTCGGACGCTGTTTTGCAGGAACTCCTTGAAGATGGAGCTCGGATTGACCGTCCAGTTTCGGGCATCAACAGTTTGGTGCCGTCTATGGGAAACAACGAGTTTTCTACTTCATAAATTCAACTGTTTCAAAACTCTTTAATGGTCAACACGAGAGCCGGAAGCCAACGAAACGGTCCAGATGGAGAGGATCGTGGTAACCCCCTCCAGGAGCAGGTTAATCAACTCACCCAGATGGTTAATCAGCTCCGGGAGCAGAATGCAGAGCTTCTCCAACGTCTCCCTCAACCAACTCCCCCTGATGAGGAGCGGGAGGCGAGCGGAGACTCACCAGAGATTCAGGGCACCCACCATGGTGGGGATCCCTCCGACACAGTTGATCATCGCCAATCCATGGCGGCTGGCGATAACAGCTTCGTCGCCCTCCGACAAAGGAATGCTCCCAACTCTGGGTCATCATTGGCTCAGGGGGCTGCGTTCAAGAAGCTGCAGGAGAAGGTGGACCAGGTGCTGAAACAAGTGAACGACCGAGGGGCCAGGACTGTGGAGAACCTGGTTCAGAAGACCAATCTCCCTTTCACGGCCGAAGTCACTATTTACCCACTTCCTCAAAAGTTCAGGCTTCCATCGCTTGAGCCTTTCGATGGATTGGGTGACCCCCTCGATCATTTGGAGACGTACAAGGCCTTCATGACGCTACACGCTTGCCCGGACCAGATCATGTGTCGAGCCTTCCCCACTACTTTGAAAGGCTCGGCCAGAGTTTGGTTTGGGAAGCTCAAGCTCGGCTCGATTGGGACGTTCGACGAATTGAGCAAGCTGTTCATCGAGCACTTCTACAGCGGGCGACGTCAACACAGACCAGCCACCTACCTTCTCAACATCAAACAGAAGGAAGGAGAATCGCTCCGCGACTACCTTAAGCGCTTCAACAACGAAGTACTCTTAATTGACGAAGTAGATGACAAAGTAGCTCTCACCACCTTTATTGGTGGACTCCAGCCTACCAAGTTCTTCGAGTCTGTCTCGGAGAAGCCACCGTCTAGCATGGCGGAACTGATGAACAAGGCTCAGAAGCACATCAACGCCGAGGAAGCGATGGCCGCTCGGCGACATTCGGAAGAGGCATCAGGCAATGGCAAGCAGAGGCATGAAGCGGAACAGCCCAAAACCCAGAAGGAGGTTAAACCGGAGAAGAAGCCAAGAGGGGAGGACCGTCCACGTGCTCGAGGACGTTTCGAGCGGTTCACACCGCTAAACGCGACTCCCGAGCAGGTGTTGGTCCACCTAATCAACAACCCAGAACTTCGCTGGCCCAAAGCAATGAAACCAGGGGTTCTCAGAGACCGAAGCAAGTACTGCCGCTTTCACAGAGATCATGGGCACGATACCTCCGACTGTATCGAGCTCAAGAAACAGATTGAGAATCTGATCCAACGCGGTCGCTTGCGGAGGTTCATTCAAGACAAGCCCGAGCCATCCGCTCGGTCCCAGCACCAGGAAAGGCGGGAAGACCGTAACCCTCGAGCCAACCTGGAACCACGCAGAGCACTTGGAGAAATCCACACCATCTCTGGTGGGTATGCCGGAGGCGACGAGTCCAACACTTCCAGGCGTGCTCACGCCCGCAGGTTGCGATCGGCAGAGGTCCTCCTCACTGAGAGGCCTTGGAAGGAAAGAAGAATGGAAGAGCAAACCATCAGTTTTCACGCCAGTGACTCCGCAGGTGTCCAACACCCTCACGATGATCCCCTGGTGATCACCGTCACCATCGAGAACTACAAAACCAGCAGGGTCCTTGTCGACAACGGAAGCTCTGCAGACATCCTCTTCTCGGAGCCTTCAAACAAATGGGGATCCCAAAGGACAAGTTACAGCTTGTCCGATCCCCGTTGGTTGGGTTCTCCGGCGAAAAGGTTCAACCCATGGGGACGATTGACCTCCCAGTCACCATGGGGGCTGAGCCATGCCAGGTTGTAAAAATGGTCAAGTTCCTCGTGGTGGATTGCCCTTCGGCCTACAACGCAATTCTCGGGCGCACGGCCCTTAACAGCATGAAGGCGGTTACCTCAACGTACCACCTGGTGATCAAGTTCCCAACCGAAAATGGCATAGGGATCCAGAAGGGAGACCAAGCCTCGGTGCGCGAATGCTACGTCGCAACCCTTAAAGAGAAACGTTCACAAGAAACCTTAGTTGTGGATGCACTCGAAGTCCGAGACGAAAGAGACGAGATCCACGCGGAGCCTGTGGAAAAGCTGGACAAAGTCGACGTGGGAGAAGGCCGGAATCTTCAAATTGGCTCACTGCTTCCCCCTCAACTAAGGGAGCAGTTGGTCGCCTTCCTGAGAAACAACAGGGATGTTTTCGCTTGGTCTCATTCGGACTTAACAGGGATCGATCCTGAGGTAATGACCCACCACCTGAATGTGGATCTTACCTTCAAGCCCGTGAAACAAAAGCCGAGAATCTTTGGGAAAGAAAGGAGTGATGCCGTCCTTGAGGAAATCCAAAAGTTGATCGACGCTGGGTTTGTCCAGGAGGTGCAGTATCCAGACTGGCTGGCCAATGTGGTGCTGGTCAAAAAGGCAAATGGCAACTGGCGCATGTGTGTGGACTTTAAGGACCTAAACAAGGCTTGCCCGAAGGATAGTTACCCACTCCCCAGGATTGACCAACTGGTTGATTCAACAGCAGGACACGAACTCTTGAGTTTTATGGACGCTTTCTCTGGATACAATCAGATCCTGATGCACCCGGCCGATCGAGAAGGTACGTCTTTCATTACCGAACGAGGACTGTTCTGTTACCGGGTTATTCCTTTCGGACTAAAGAATGCAGGAGCAACCTACCAACGGTTGGTCAACCAGATGTTCGCCGGGCAAATTGGCCGAAATATGGAGGTATACGTGGATGACATGCTTACCAAAAGCAAGTTAGCCTGCAATCACCCAACCAACTTGGCTGAAACCTTCCAAATCCTCAGAAAGTTTGACATGAAGCTTAATCCAACCAAGTGTGCGTTCGGAGTAGGGGCAGGAAAATTCCTCGGGTTCATGGTTAGCCAAAGAGGAATCGAAGCTAATCCTGAGAAGGTCCAAGCGGTGATTGACATGCAAGCACCCAGAACAATCAAAGAAGTTCAGTGCCTTACAGGACGAGTAGCAGCACTCAACCGATTCGTCAATCGGTCTACAGTTAAGTGCCTCCCCTTCTTCAAAACTCTACGGAAAGCTTTCTAGTGGACTGACGAGTGCGAAGAGGCGTTCGCGCACCTGAAGTCCTACCTCAGCTCTCCTCCTTTGCTTTCCCGGGCTATCTCAGGAGAGCAGCTCTACCTGTACTTGGCAGTCTCCCCAAACGCGGTCAGCTCAGCTTTATTCAGGGAAGAGCGGGGTATTCAGAAGCCAGTATTCTATGTTAGCAGAGCTTTCCGTGGCCCCGAAGTCAGGTATCCACTCATTGAACAACTAGCCTTTAATTTGGTTATCTCGGCGAGACGTTTGCGCCCATATTTCTGTTCACACACCATTGTGGTGCTGACCGACCGATCGCTCAAGCAAGTGCTTCAAAAGCCTGAGTTGTCCGGCCGGCTCATCCAATGGTCTATCGAGCTCAGTGAGTTCGATATTGTATACCAACCGCGCAAGGCAAGGAAGGGACAAGTCATGGCAGATTTCCTAGCAGAATTCACTAACCCTTTACAGGACCAAGAAGTGACCAAATCAGAAGGACAAGACGTGGAATGCTGGACCATCTACGCAGACAGCTCGTCCAACAAGGCCGCAAGCGGCGCTAGGATTGTGCTTATCTCGCCACTCGGTGAGCAGATGGAATACGCACTATGGTTCGGATTCAACGCAACCAACAACGAGGCCGAGTACGAAGCAGTCGCTGTTGGGCTACTGCTATGCTCACAGATGGGAGCTAAAATGGTCAAGGTCCTCAGCGACTCCCAGTTGGTTGTCCACCAGTCCAACGGGGAAGCTGAGGCCAGAAACGAAAAAATGAAGAAATACTCAGAGCTAGTCGCCAAGATCAGAGCAACCTTCGAGAAGGTGACTTTCTTACAAGTCCCACGTGAAGAAAACCAAAAGGCGGACTCCTTGGCTCGCCTGGCAAGTGCTCCTGATGAGCAGCTGGGGCCCGTGACCGCTCTCCAGTACCTTACAGAGCCGAGCATCAATGACAAGAAGCCCAGGGAAGTTCAAGTTATCCATGCCCATGCAGAATGGGCGGAACCCATCATCAAGTTCCTCCAGGATGGGGAACTCCCCTCGGACAGAAGGGAAGCGAAAAAGCTCAGGTACCGGTCAGCGAGATACCTCCTCCAGGATGGCACCCTCTACAAAAGAGGCTACACATACCCTTATCTCAGGTGTGTCTCAAATGTGGAGGGCCAATTCATTCTGAGGGAGATCCATGAAGGAATCTGCGGCAACCATTCCGGGGGCCGAGCGCTGGTATTCAAAGCACTCTGAGCGGGCTATTACTGGCCCACCATGAAGGCCGACTCCAGCAACTTCGTGCGCCGATGCGACAAGTGCCAGCGCTTCGCTAACATTCCACATCAGCCTCCAGAGCCACTCACGCCCATCGATAACCCTTGGCCGTTCGCACAGTGGGGGATCGACATCATTGGCCCCTTCAAGTTGGGGCCAGGGCAGCACAAGTTTGCCATAGTCGCAATCGACTATTTCACTAAGTGGGTGGAGGCTAAGCCGCTCGCCAAGATCACTCAGGAGGCCGCAAGAGATTTTGTCTGGAAGCACATTGTTTGCAGGTTCGGGATTCCCCATGCCATCGTCTCGAACAACGGCAAGCAATTCGACAACGAGATGATGCGAGATTTCTGGGAACAGTTCAACACCAAGTGCAAATACGCGACTCCTGGTCATCCGCAGGCCAATGGGCAGGCAGAAGTCACCAACCGCACCCTTCTTGGCATCATCAAAACCAGGCTGGACGATGCCAAAGGGTTATGGGCAGGAATGTTACCAAGCACCCTCTGGGTGTACCACACCACTGTACGCACCCCAACGGGACAAACTCCCTTCCAGATGGCTTTCGGCTCTGAAGCGGTCATCCCAGTTGAGGTCGCTATCCCAAGCTACAGGGTCCAGCACTACAATGCAGAGCAGAATGACGAGGCCCTCAGCCTAAACCTCGACTTGCTCGAGGAAACCAGGCGAGCGGCCGCAATCAGGGTTGCCGCATACCAACAGAAGGCAAAGCTTTATTTCGACAAGAAGGTCAAACACAGAGCTTTCCAAGTAGGTGATCTGGTCTTAAAGAAGGTACTGGAGAAGAAGAAACTAGGTAAGCTGAATCCGAAGTGGGAAGGCACTTTCCAGGTCCAAAAAATCATCAAGCCCGGGGTATACCAACTGGTTACCATGACTGGTTGGAAACTCCCTCACCCGTGGAACGCAAACAATTTGAAGATTTATTATTAGTAAAGTCCAAGTTATTTTGCTTTAAATTTGTTTCTTGACCCTCGTACAGTTGGGTCCAATGCTATTCTCTTTCTAGGCTACACGCCTCTATCCCTATCTCATTCGATGAGTTTCTAGATGATCGATCTGTAATCTCTCTTAAATTCATCAATGGGAATATCCTTGTCTTTCTTTTCCAAAAAAGACTGTCTCGAGAATGCTTTAGTGAGATTGCCCCGGTAAACCACGCGTCTATAAATAAAGCGATTTGAAGAGACTAACATGGCCCTCTTCGGTCGGCCAGCGAGTTAACCCGCTCTCCTGGCAGGACGGCACTCGTCTATAAATAAAGCGATTTGAAGAGACTAACATGGCCCTCTTCGGTCGGCCAGCGAGTTAACCCGCTCTCCTGGCAGGACGGCACTCGTCTATAAATAAAGCGATCTGAAGAGACTAACATGGCCCTCTTCGATCGGCCAGCGAGTTAACCCGCTCTCCTGGCAGGACGGCACTCGTCTATAAATAAAGCGATTTGAAGAGACTAACGTGGCCCTCTTCGGCCGGCCAGCGAGTTAACCCGCTCTCCTGGCAGGGTGGCAAAGTTCCATAAACGAACGGCCCTAAGAAACCAGCAGACTTTCCCCGAATAAACGAACTAAAGATCTTGCAAGGTTAGCATGCAATATTTCCTCGTAGCATTTCAAATGGTGAACGGTACAACTTCACTTTCGTTTAAATTTATGCTTGAATTTTATGCATGGGCAGCCTTTTTGCATAACTTTAACCCTACGCACTTTCGTATGATCATTCATGAAGAGATTTTGGCATCCCTCGTTGGTTATCATAATCAGTATTTTATGTTGCTAGGAAGTTGAAGTTCATGGTCACCAGCACTATTTTCTCAAACACCTTGCATAAATTCGGTATATGGGAAGTTATAGACAAAAGAGAAATTTTTTCATTAACTAAAACCCCCTCTTTTAATTTGGGAGGAGGGGGAAGACTCCCATTACAAAAAAAAAAAAAAAAGAGGATGAAAGGCCTTGGGAGACAGCGAGAAGCCACTAGGGTGGCCCATCCTCGCGTCCTCTCTTGGCCTCGTGGGAAGACAACGGCGACCCCTCAGGGGAAGTCACCATTCCCCTTGGGGGAGATGGCGTCTCCGGCCGGGGGCCGTGAAGGGGGTTCCAGCCTGTTATCAGCAGCAACCGGACCACCTTCTCCGCGTTTCGCACCGTGTCCTCCATCACATCCACCCTCGCCGAGAGCCCCTCTATGGCCCTCGTTAGTGCCTGCACCTAATGGCAGAGGTTCTCTAGTATGTTGTTGCTATCATTCGACATTTTGCAGGTTTCCCTTTCCTTTCTCTCGTTCCCTCAGAAATGAAGAGTTTTGTGGGGGAGAAGGAGTACCAAGGGTCTGCTTTTATAGAGAGAGAGATCAACCAACTGACCCTTCTTTCGAACCATTTTGAATGTTCAAATTAATTACGAACTGCCTTAGTGGCGGCAGAAGTGCAAGTGTTGTTAAAACCCCTCGGAAAACTTAACTGCTTTAATGTCTAGCCGAAATGTTCTCCTCGTTTGGCGAGATATGCTCATGCCAACTGCCAGCGCGTGTGCAATTACTCGCTCACCACAGTTATTACCGCTCACTTGGCTGTTTGTTCTACCCAAGTGTATGGGATAACCTGCCTTAACTAGGTGCATCTCGCATGATTACTCTCCCCCCTGCATAAAGCATGCATTCAATGATCAAATCTGCTTGATTCGGTGAGACTTTTCAGTCCATCATTGAAATTATCCAGTGCTCCCGTGGGGGATCGCTCGGTGTAGACACCCCAATCTGGGTCTCCCAATCGTTTTACTTATTTTACGATTTTCTTGTTTCCCCGATGATGAAATCGGATCAAACAGAGCTTGGATTGGGAATGGATTGGGCTTGGAACACTTAGAAACCTTGCTTGAACCTTTCAAACCCTTCTGAACCTTCAGTCAAACCCTAAGACCAGAGTTGACCCTCGCGCGAGTCTTCTTTCCCCTCGCGCGATACTCAGCCTGCCACGTGTAGTCAAAGTCAAACTGTTGACTGTTTGACCCTCGCGCGACACTCATGGACCCTCGCGCGATGGTTCCTACCTGTCCCTTTCACAGAATCCAGCTGGACTGGTGATGATTGCTTGGCACATGGGTTCCCATGGGCTGGAACCCCGTTCTCCTCAGCTGAACGACGTGCTGGCAGGTCCTAGCCCCATGCAAACTCCCACCCACTCTCTCACCTTGTTGGCTAGCCTTACAACCAAGTTGTGACCAGCCTTAGTGGCTGGTCCTAAGGGTTTGTTTGGCCCCTAACCAAGCCTTGCTCTCCCCCTATAAATACCCCCATTGGTCTTCCATGTTAAGGGTTCCAAAAAAATTGCTTAAGAGTTTCATTACTCCCTTCACAAATCCTACACTAGCTAGCACAAAATTCTTAACCCTCAAGCCACTTCCCAAACTTCTGAACTCAGAGTGTTCATACACTCTTGGTAGCAAAGTCACACCAATCCATCCGGTCTACTCTCAAACCCTTTCCAAGCAAAGGTATAACTTTAAAGCTGTTTCTGTTTTGATCCCTGAGGGGGGCTGACAGGGCCAAGGCTGGTAATCAATACCATGCCCTGGTCCTAAAGCCAGCGAAGTTACAAGAAATCGTGGCAGCCACACCCTCGCGCGACGGTCCCCTTTACTCGCGCGACACTCGTGTCAGCAAGAGAATGGACCTCGTGGGGAAGGGAAGCTAGCCCTTTTCTGTTTTGCAGTATATTCATGTTTGTTGCATCTTATTTTGATTTTTTAGATCACTGTTATGTATGCAAAACAAAATACAGTAGCTTGTTTATTTCCTTTAAACAGCTTGGAATGCCTTTGGGATCCCCTGAACCTGTCTCAGGGCCTCAAACATGCAAAGCAATTCCTGGAAGTCCAGTCAGGAGTGTCGCGCGAGATTCAAGCTCTGTCGCGCGACAGTTCTCTGATTTCCATGGGTGGCCCTTGCATGGGCAACTAGGCCCTTGGCCTCTGTTTTGATACCCCCACTGTTTAGGGGTTGTATTTTATCTCATTTGGCTCCTGTTTGGAGTATGGTGTAATAATTAGTATTTTCAGTCTTCCCATAAACTGCTTGGTTTGCTTCCTGGGTGTGCACTGGTCCTTCCAGAGCCCAGAAGGGGATGATTTAGGGGCTGTGGTGAGATGACATACTCGCGCGAGAGTCAGTGTGTCGCGCGCGATGGTTGACTTGCATGCAGATCTGTCCAAGCATGTAAGTTGGTCATCGTGCAAGACGGATCTGCCCCGAGCCTAGTTTTGGCATCTGATCGCTGTTTCAAGGTCATTCCACTTATTATTCGTCAATACTATCCATCCATGCCATTATTTGATCACATCTTGCAAAGTGCTACAGTTTTAATCCCCGATTAACTGTTCCCCCGCCCTAATTGGCTAAAATCAATTAAAAGAGGAAGAATCACAATTGTTTTCATAAAAACGCCTAAGTAGAGACCGATCTCCGGATTGGGCGAGAGGGGTGCCATAAAACCCTTCCCCTCTCGTAACCTGGCTCCCGAACCCAGATATGGTTATGACGGACCGGTTCCTTAACTTTTCAAATCAAACAGCGCGGCAGGTGCTTCGAAATACGGTTCCTTGAGTGTCGGACCTTCAAAACTCAAGTGGCGACTCTGTATTTTTGAGCGCTTGCCACCGGCGCTCGCGCTCCCTCGATTTTCAAAAAGGGCCGCAAACGGCAGGGGAAGGAACGAAATCCTTTGTCCCCTCCGAAGGGCATGCTGCCCACAGTGGCGACTCTGCTGGGGAACAATCGAACCAATATTAATTCACACTTAGGATTTAATACGCTTGGGAACAATCCCTTAAAAGCTTGGCAAAACGGTGAGCTTCGCGCTGCCGAAGGTTGGAACGGTGATTTAACAGGACCTCGTGTCCGGCCATTCTAATCTGGGGTTTTTTCGATTGTTCACTTGCGTAGTTTCTTCTAAAGATGGACTAAATAAAGTGAGCCAAATTTGAAAAGGCGCTTTTACGACTCTGTGATTCTTCCACTTTTAACAAAATTTTAGCATCTCATTTGCATCGATGTGGGATAAGCCTCGTTGGATCGTTTTGGCAATCCGGCACGGTTTACCGGAGCCCGGGGACCCCGAATGACCGACAACCTTCGACGATGATGGGTCATGCTACCGTTCGACTGTTATTCTGCGAAAAACGCGGGTAACGGGAGGTATATCTGTGGCCCTAGTCCAAGGAACCCGTTACAAACCAAAACCAGCCTTTAGCATATACAAAGCAATAGAACTCTCCCAATTAAGACAGGTACCCACAGGTTAAGATCTACTTGCATCTAACCCTCTAAATGCCTACGTGTTACTGCTTTCCTTATCGCATGAACTGTACATACATCTCATTCAGCGTAGAAGCATATCTAGGATGGCTCCTAGGTTCTCAATCTGTTCCAAGTCTGTCTTCAGACTTAGTAGGACATTGCCATGGCCCGATGAGGAGTCGTGTGCCTCAATGGTGCGCGTCATCATCTTTTAAGTCCTTTTACAGCGGGACTTTTGGAAATCAGAAGCTTTTCTGCACCTTTGCCCGTATACCTGTTTAGGGTTTCAAACAAAAAACGAAGAACCACGGAGTAAAATACCATGATGTTTACACCAAAAGGTAACAAGTGCCTCGTCACTTACGCCGCCCGGCTAATAGCACAGTGCTGCTTACGCCAACCTGGTTATGGCATCATGATATTCACACCGAGTCGTTCTGGCTTCAAAATTTGAAACCCCGAACATCAAAACGGACAAAGGTTTAGACTCCTTTTGACATCCTTTAGGACCACTCGTTCCAAACAAGGATACATCTTCAAAAAAGAATTCTGAGGGCCTAAAAGCAGTGTCCGAAGCGTCGTGAGACAGACTTGTCTTCCGGTTCTAGAGTCTAGGGTGACACTCTCGACGTTGGCTGCATCCGCTTTAGTCTTTTGTTTAGATTAAAGTCGCGACAGGACCCTTATTAAACCTCCTTTTCCCTTGCAAGCAAAGATCTGAATCATTGCACCGCCAAGGAAAGTATCGAGGCCAGTTGCCAAACCCGCTTGGGAACGTCTGCACCTGAGTCCAGTTCAAAGGCTTGTCAGGTTACGGTCCCAGTCAGTCGTCACGGAAGACTCTCCACGCTCACCTCCAGCAGCACAGCACTCAGAATCTCAGTCAGGCTCTCAATCAGGTTCACCACAGGCTTCACAGGAAGGACGTCCGACTACCCCGGTATCCGCCTCAAGCAGCTCTGAAACACTTGTCACGATGGAACAGCCACAACCAGAACCCCTTACCTTGGAAGCCATGCTCATGAACCTCCAAGACAGCATCACCGCTATGCAGCAGAGGGCAGCTCAAACCGACACTAACATCGCTCGCCTGAATGACCTCATCCACACTCGCCTTCCGCCCCCTCTCGAGGAAGAAGGTGGGGACGATGAGTCTGACCAGGAGCAGCCTATCTTGGTTCCGGACCCGCTTCACGCAGGACGTCTCATAGTAATGAACCCAAGGGAAGCTCGCAGGCCCGCTGCAAACCACGCAGGCAACAGATTGCCTCCAAACCCAGAAGGACCAACTCCGAGTCCGGAAATGGTCACACTCATGGCCAAGATGGCCAAACTGGAGGAATCCATTGCTAAAACAGAAAAAATCAGTGCCGGAGGGATCGACCTGGATCGCCTTTGCCTGTATCCCAACGCCAAGCTTCCCGAGAAGTTCAAAATGCCGGACTTAGCTAAATTCGATGGAAGCGGCGACCCCAGGACTCATCTCTACAGCTACCATGCCGCCATGAAGCTTCTTTCTGTTGAGCCGGAGGCCATGTCACAGCTCTTTCCTCAGACCCTCTCGGGCCCTGCTTTCCATTGGTTCTTGTCGCTCGACATTGCCAAAAGGAGGACTTGGGAAGACATTGGGACTGCGTTCATTTCGCAGTACAATTACAACTCCCAGCTAAAAATGACTACTCGGGAACTCGAATCCACCAAGATGGAGGCTAAGGAGACCTTCGCGGACTTTGTCAAAAGGTGGAGAGCTAAGGCTGCACAGATGACTGATCGCCCGAGCGAGAAGGACCAGCTCCGTATCATTTCCCGCAACCTTCAACCAGACTACGCCAGGCACTTGGTTCTAGCTCAGGCCTCCGCTAACTTTGAAACCTTCTTCGACTCTGGCCTGGCCATCGAAGATGCTTTGCAGAATGGAACTCTATCCAAAGGCGAATCCTCGCACGCCCCAAAATCAAAACCGCGGGCGTATTCTGGAAACACTAATGCGCTGTTCGGAACAGGGACTTACTCCAGCACGGCCACTGCTGGCACTAATGCCGCTTCCTCCGGCGCTGCTAACCATGTCGTGGATGTCAACCAAGTTCAAAATCCACAGAATAACCGACCCCGGAACCAACCTCGCAGCTTCTCCGCCATCGAGGCACCTCTGTCCTCGGTCTTGGAGAAGTTGGTCAAGTCAGGACATCTGAAGCCCCTAGATCCAACCCCTTTACCCAAGAACCCTTCACCTGGCTTCAAAGCCAACCTTTACTGTGCTTACCATCAAGGAGCGGGTCATCTCACTGACTCCTGCTTCCGCCTCCGTCATGCGATCCAGGACCTTATCGACGATGGCACGCTGGAGACTCCTCCGCCACCTCAGAAACCCAATGTCATTGCCAACTCCCTCCCTAAGCATAACGCTGTACCCCACATCAGCCAGATATCTCTCAGCTCCACTTATATCAACCCTAGCTCCGCCATATTTAACCCCACTGACTATATAGCCTCAACCGATCGACCCAGGCCCGTCGTGCCTTTCCCGTTCGAACCATCCTCCGAAGTTTCTTATATACAACTGGTTGAAGGCCAAGTTGTTGACACGGATGCGCCTTCGGAACTTTTACAAGCTGCTTCACCTGTCTCCGAGGAATCTGTCAGCTCCCTTTTCCATCAGTCAATCCCTGCTGTGCAAATCAACTCAGCCTCGTCGCTTGACAGCCCGTATGCAACCATCGCTGGCCCATTTCCTGACCCTTATCAGCCTTGGGTGCCTCCCTCAGATAATAACATGCAAGCCACTGGCTGGGCCATAGCAGACCATTGGGACTATGCCGCTCCTCTCCTCAATGAGTGGTCTACCCTTGGAATGGACGGGATTCCTCCACAGACCGGAAATGTCCCCTTCGATCAAGCCTGGTATGATGGCTGGTTGGCCGGCTATGAAGCGGCTTTGCTTGACCCGTTGGACGGTTTTTCCTTAAACATGCTATTCAACCCGATCGAACCTCCAGTTCCCGAAGCGGAATATTACTGGGACCCTGAGCCGACCTGGTTTGCTCCCATGGATGTCGACCCCAACCCTCTGCAAGGCTATGCCACACCGGACTACATCCTTCACTATGCAGAGGATGAGCTTGTCCAGGATGACCCACGGGCATTGGGAGACCATGTTTCCCTCTTTGA
Organism: Rhododendron henanense subsp. lingbaoense; assembly: GCA_020567845.1. Lineage (NCBI taxonomy): Eukaryota > Viridiplantae > Streptophyta > Magnoliopsida > Ericales > Ericaceae > Rhododendron > Rhododendron henanense. The sequence goes on from CM036314.1 coordinate 26,373,200, forward strand.
TTCAGTCTTTGATTCGGTTTGTGATACTAACCCCGACACTGACCATGACCTTTGTTCCTACATCGTCGATGAAGAAAATCCGCGCCCTCAGGTGCCTTACCCCAACAATAGGGACTGTAGTATCATGGTCACGGACCGCGCTCCGCCTGCTAATCTGTGGGAAGTTAACGACATAGTGGATGTCCAAGTCGGGAATGAGGTCTGGGCTGTCAATCGTACCCTAGCTGACACTGGTCTCTGGGACGTCCCCTTTATTGCAAATCCAGAGCCTGTTGCTGAAGTCGCTGCTGTGAAAGACTTGGGCTTCTGGGATTCCTTACTGATGAAGGATCTGGCTGAAGATTTGGGTTTAGACGTGAAGGTGCCCGTCTCTACACTGACCGCTGACAAGGGGAAGCGTAAACTGGGAGATATCCCTGCTGATCTCTGGGATGCGAAGGAAAGTCCTCAACTTATGCCCTCTTTGGGAAACGTTCACAATGTTACAAGGAGTGGTCGGGTTTTTCAGCCTGCTAATCTGCAGGCCGGGAATTCCTCCAATCCCGTTAATCAAAGGAATGAGCCTGTTTCTTTCCCAAAGTCTGCACCTCTTGAGGTATCAGCCGGCAATCCAGTTCCTGATCTAGTTCAACGGCAGCTTGAGCGGATTCCTGCCGCTATTTCCATCTGGGGACTGATCTGTTCGTCCAAGGAGCATCGTCAGAGGCTGTGTCACGCCCTGTCCCGCCTTGAAGTCCAGGCCGACGTTACGCCAGAGGCAATGATATCTCTCATCCTCCCGCCAACCTCCAAGCATACGGTGATCTTCACGGACAAGGACCTGCCAGTTGAAGGAGTCGACCACAATCGCCCTTTGCACATCACCGTCAAGTGTCGAGGACTCTGGGTCCCGACCGTTCTCATTGACAACGGCTCCGCCATCAATGTCTGCCCTCTGAGGGTTGCTTATCGTCTAGGGCTCACCAAAAAGGATCTGACACCTTCCAATCTGGCTGTCAAGGCATATGACGGCACCCGTCGTGTGGTCGAGGGTATCTTGAAACTCAAACTCGATGCTGAGGGTTTTGAGATGGACGTGGAATTCCATGTCGTGGACATTCCCGCGACTTTCAATCTTTTGTTGGGCAGGCCATGGCTTCATCGGTCTGACATCATGGCTGTGCCGTCTACCCTCCACCAAAAGGTCATTCTGGGACTACCCACTGGTACTCTAACCATCTGCGGGGATTCAGGCATCCGCCCGCTCAAGGAAGACGGGACTCCTGTTTTGGGGATTCAACACGGTGAAGAAGACGTCGATCTCGGGGGTTTCTCTTTCGATACTTCAGGCATAGTAATGGCCATCAATGTGGACGGGAATTTCCTCATAAGCTCTGTCGCGCTGGACATTATGAGAAGGATGTCTCACTTTCCGGGCATTGGTCTAGGCTCTCGCCGTCAAGGGGTCCCGGAGTTCCCTACTTTTCCTTTCAACGAGGGCCGCTTTGGTTTGGGGTATATCGCCTCTGCCAAAGATGCCAAACGGAGGAAATATACGGAAAAACCTCGGACCCTCTGCAGCGGTCCCAGGTTCGTGCGTGAAGTCGGAAATGCCGCTTACACTGGGCAAGCTGAGCCCTTCGTTCATTCCGAGACCGGGGAGCTGCTGCCTGGGTTTGAGATTTTTGCTGATGACACCTGGTCGAGCAGTGATGATGAATCAGCGAAAGAGGAATTCAAGAGGAAGCTTAATCAGCTGAAGACCAAGACTGACTGGCTGGGATTTATCGATCAGGGGAATCTGGAGCTGCTATTCCAGGAATTCTCCCAAGTGGGTTTGGCTGGGGAAGCTGAAGAAGCCGAAGTGCTCATGCTCGGGCCCGACGCCCTCGAGGACCCCACCTCCCTTATTGTGAAAGCCAAGGGCTCTTTAGATAATTGCATTTTCAGGCCACACCTGACTTGTATTGACGACACGTCTGAGTCTGAGTCTGAGTCTGAGTCTGAGTCTGTCTCGTCCTCTAAGTCTAGCTCTGAGTCGGAGTTTGTGCCTCTGGGCCCTCCACGTCATAGCTTTTATTTCGAGTTCGACTCTCTTGTACTTGGTGACCCTTCAGGGGCTTGTGAAATGAACGAAGCATCTTCTGACTATTTCAATGATCTTTATATAAACTGTGTCGACCCTGACGATGAGGGGATAGATTTCGATGGGGACATTCCCAAGGAAATCCGTGCCTTCATCGAAAGGGAAGACGAAAGGCATGCTCAGCCGTTAAAAGAAGAAATAGTTTCTATAAACTTGAAAGATGAAAATGATCCCCGAATGGTTCAAGTGGGCTCCACACTTTCCCCAGAGGAACATCACGACTTCAAGGAGCTACTCACCGAGTTCAGTGACGTTTTTGCATGGTCTCATCGAGATATGCCCGGAATCGATCCCGAGATCGTGGAGCATCACATTCCCTTATTTCCTAATGCCAAGCCTGTGAAACAGAAACTCCGGCGGATGAGGCCAGATTGGGTTCAGAAGATTAAGGAAGAGGTTACCAAGCAGATTGACGCTGGTTTTCTCATGGTCTCTCAGTATCCCACGTGGGTTGCCAACATCGTCCCTGTTCCTAAGAAGAATGGCCAAATCCGAGTTTGCGTTGACTTTCGAGATTTGAACAAAGCGAGCCCCAAAGACGATTTCCCCTTGCCACACATCGATGTGCTTGTAGACAACACTGCGGGGCACGCTTTGCTCTCATTTATGGATGGCTTCTCTGGCTACAATCAAATTCTCATGGCGCCCGAGGACCGCGAGAAAACCACGTTCATCACTGAATGGGGGACTTATTGCTACCTGGTCATGCCGTTTGGGTTAAAGAATGCTGGGCCCACTTATCAGCGAGCTGCTACCACCATCCTACATGACATGATACACAAAGAAGTCGAGGTCTACGTCGATGACATGATCGCCAAGTCCAAAACTCGAGAAGGTCACGTTCCTGTGCTTAGGAAGTTCTTCGAGAGATTACGAAAGTTTCGCATGCGCCTAAATCCTCAGAAGTGCACCTTTGGGGTTACGGCTGGTAAGATGCTCGGTTTCATGATCACTTCTCGTGGAATTGAGGTCGACCCGTCCAAGATCAAAGCAGTCCTCGAGATGAAGCCACCAGATTCTGAAAAGGGAGTACGAAGCTTTTTGGGAAAGGTACAATTCATCAGCAGATTCATCGCCAAGTTGACACTAACTTGCGAGCCGATGTTTCGTTTATTGAAGAAGAATACTCCGTTTGTTTGGACAGACAAGTGCCAGGCGGCCTTCACCTCCATTCAAGCCTATCTGCAGAACCCTCCGGTTTTGATGCCGCCAGTGCCGGGGAAACCCTTGATACTTTACTTGTCCGTGAATCCTTCCTCTATGGGGTGTTTACTGGCTCAAGAAGGAGGAAAAGGAGTCGAGAAAGCCATTTACTACCTGAGCAAGAAGATGGTTGGCGCTGAAGAGCGCTACACTGCTCTCGAAAAGACGTGTTGGGCTCTCGTTTGGGCATCCAAGAAATTAAGACACTACATGCTGGCTTACCCAGTGAAGTTGATTTCTCGAATGGATCCTCTCAAATACCTGTTTGAGAAACCTGCGCTTACTGGTAAGTTAGCACGTTGGTTACTATTGCTCGCAGAGTTCGACCTCGAATATGTCACAAGAAAATCCGTCAAAGGGCGCGCAGTCGCCGAATTTCTGGCTGATCATCCCGTCGAGGGGCCAGAGGACTCAGATTTTACGTTTCCTGATGAAGGAGTGATGGCAGTTGTTGAAGACTCCTGGACTCTTTATTTTGACGGGGCAGCCAATCGCAAGGGATACGGGATTGGGGTTTTGCTTATAACCCCCGATGGTGCTCACATTCCGCTTGCATTCAAACTCAATTTCGATGTCACGAACAACCAAGCTGAATATGAGGCCTGCATTGTTGGCATGGAGGCAGCCCTTACGCTCGGTGTTGAAAGGCTTGAAGTTATTGGCGACTCCAACCTTGTCGTTTCTCAGGCCAACGGAGACTGGAAAGTTCGGGAGGACAGATTGAAGCCTTATCACCAAGACTTGGAGGACCTCATTCCTCGTTTCAACAAGGTCACATTCACGCACATCCCTCGGATGAAGAACCAGTTCGCTGACGCTCTAGCGACCCTGGCTTCCATGGTCGAGCTTCCGGTTGGTATCAAGCTTCGTCCTATTCTGATTGAACAGCGGGACTTGCCTGCTTATCAGTATGTCAACACCGTCGATGATGTCGATGACGGCCTACCTTGGTACCACGATATCTGGAACTTCGTCGAAAGCGGTCAGTTTCCGGCCGACGCCACCAAAAAGGATCGGATGGCGCTCCGAAGAATGGCCGCTCAATACATTATCTGCGGCGGGAGACTGTATCGGAGATCTCACTGCGGAATGCATAAGCTCTGTGTCAACGGCGCTGAGGCCATTAAAATCATGGAGGAAATTCACGAAGGAATTTGTGGCCCCCACATGAGCGGGGTCATGCTTGCTAGGAAAATCTTACGACAGGGATACTTTTGGTCTACCATGGAGTCCCAGTGTGTGGATTATGTACGCCGTTGCCATAGGTGTCAAATCCATGCCAATCTCATGCATGTCCCTCCTTCCAAACTGTTTGGCATGACATCGCCTTGGCCGTTCTCCGTTTGGGGCATCGATGTTATCGGCATGATCAAGCCTTCTGCTTCGAACGGGCATCGATTCATTCTGGTGGCAATAGATTACTTCACCAAGTGGGTCGAGGCTGAATCTTACAAGACCCTGACAGCGGTTCAGGTTGCTCAGTTTATCCGGAAGAACATCATCTATCGATATGGGGTTCCGCAGGCGTTTGTTTCTGACAATGGGGTCCACTTCAAAGGCAGGGTGTTGGAGCTTTTCGAAGAATTCCAAATCCAGGTTCATCACTCAACAGTCTATCGCCCTCAGACGAATGGGGCGGTTGAAGCGGCCAACAAGAACATCGAGACTATTATCAAGAAATCCGCGGAGTCCGCCAGGGATTGGCACGAACAGCTGCCTCTAGCTCTTTGGGGGTACCGCACGTCAATTCGAACATCAACGGGGGCCACCCCTTTTTCTCTGGTTTACGGGATGGAAGCTGTCCTTCCCATCGAGCTGGAAGTACCAACTTTGAGGATCATGGCTGAATGTGAACTCACGGAGTCTGAATGGCTTAGTGGGAGGTTTGTCGAACTCATGCTCTTCGACGAGAGAAGGCTCCGTGCCTTGTATCATGTTCAGGGATATCAACGCAGGATTGCTCGGGCATTCAATAAGAAAGTGAAGTCTCGTGACTTGGCTGAAGGGGACATGGTTACAAAAGAAATCCGGGCTCCCATCTTCGATCTGCGTGGCAAGTTCCGCCCGAAGCGCGCGGGACCTTACGTTATCAAGACCATCCTCTCGGGTGGAGCAGCTCAGCTCATTGATCTGGACGGCAACGAGTTCAACACTCTGGTCAACCTGGATCAGCTTAAACGTTACTACCCTTGAGAGAAGCTCGTTGGGCCGAAAACCACAAGGGTGGGCGGTCCCAAGCAAAAATTAGAGCAAGCCTGCTAGACTGAAAACCCAAGGGGGCAGTTTAGGCAAAAATAAATAGGTGTTCAATAAAAGCTCGCTAGGCTGGAAACCCGCAGGGGCAGTCCTAGGCAAAATTTAGAGCGCAAAAGGAGAGCCAAAACACACGAGCGAACCTTAGCCTGAACTACGTTTTGACCTGATTCCCTAGCTTGGGATACGTAGGCAGTCTCTCTTTGGGACTCGGTCATGCTCTGTCGAACCGTGGCCTGAACTACGTTTTGACCTGATTCCCTAGCTTGGGATACGTAGGCAATCTCTCTGTGAGATTCGGTCACGATCAATCAACTCGATCCAGGTTTTCCGTTCCGGAGTGTGCCTCAACATTTAAACGATGTGGCGTTCAACGTTTGGACCCAAAAGGGGGAAATTCTTAATCTTTCACCTTTATTCAAAACTATTACTTCTTTTACATAGGCTGAGCAGAGCCCCAAGAAAAAAAAGTAAAGCATCAAAAACAGAACGAAGTGCTAAGAGGGCCTCACGGGCTCACAGCTTATTCTAGGTCATTGGATTTGTGTCAGGAGTCAGTCCGCGTTTTGTCTGCTTTCGATCTCGGCTCTTAACCATACCACATAGCGATGTTTGAGTCTCGTGCTAAAGTCGTCTTCTGCTCCTCCGAGTTCTCTCAAACCCCAGTTGTGTTCATACCCTGCCAAATGTTGGGACGTAAAAGCTGGAATGCGGAAGTCTTCTATCCCAGCTCGATGGAAGCCTTGGCTCATACCCAGTTGCCGCAAGATACGACCTGGAATGTAGAACGTGAAACTGGACAGCCCAGCAATCACCATTCTCTCGAAACCTGCAGAGTGCAGAGCCATATCCGGGATGTTCAAGGCCCTGTACCGCCAAACGATCTCGCGCGGAGACATTCCTCTCATGAAGGCGTACCATTCCTCCTCAGACATTTCTGGATACAGCATCCCCCTTTGATGCACCCGCCCGGGCAGACGGGGCCAATCCACTTCAGGAGCGGAGATTAGTCCGAGCTTGTCACATAGCCACAACTGCATGAGCGAAAAGACAAGTAAGGAGCCACATAAGCCTGAGCGAAAGAAAACCAGTAAGAAACTACCATACAGCCTTAGCCGAGAGTCGAGGTAAAAGCAGACTGTGCGAAAACCGGAAAAAGGTGAGCTGAGTGAGAATTCACCTGTAACAGGATTGGACTGCCACCGAATGTGTTTGTCTGACCTGTGGCTATCAAATCCAAACCAATGAGTGTCTCAGCAAGCACCAAAGGCGCCACGTTCTTCCGAGCGCCCATCTCCGCGGCCACGTGTACTAACGAGGAGTCAGGCCGTCCATACGGAGACACCAGCAGGTACGCGGCCAGTATGCCAACTGACATGGCGAATCGACGTCGAGACTGCAGAACCGTATCCGCTGGATCGCCGTCAGGCCCGTACCATTCCATTAGGCGCGCAATGTTTATTTGTCCGCCGATTAACAGACCCTCCGCCGCACCTTGGGAAATGTTTAGATGCGTCTTCAACAGCCTTGACATGCTTTGCCTATAAGGTGGCACGACAATCACACTCGAAGCGAAGCCTTGGAGATACGCTTGGAATTCTTCAACAGTCGGGCACAACTCGTTGTCCCCAAACCGAAACACGTGGACGTCCCGGTCCCAAAACTGCAGGGCTGCTCTCAGAATTTCGGGGCGGAGCCTTACACTTTTTAGGAAGCGAAACGCCGCTAACCCGTAGGAGCGGAAGCACAGCCAATCGCTCGCGACAAATTCTTCGAGCCACGAGCTGATAAAGGTAGGGAGATGGTTTGCCATTTGGGGAATAGTGCTGGAGATTTCCCACGGAGGTACACCCTTCATTCAGGGGTTCATCCCTCTTTATAAGCTAAGGAAGGAGGCAATACATTTCCTTTTGAATGAGGTGGCCTTGCAAGGTGTCCCTTTACTCACTAAAAATCAGGGGAACATCTCTGGGACAGGCCAGGAACTCCTGCACGCCCAGATCTGCTGACAAAGCCTGCCACCCTCCTTTTATCCGAATGAGTCAAACTTGGCTACTGCAACAGGGATTCTTCATCGCGCGAGAGTCATGGAGTCTCGCGCGACTGTTCTTATTCGCGCGATGGTCTTTAAGGCTCGCGCGAGTGTTCAATTCAATTCGACACAGCAAGGTAGGCTACTGCCCTTTTGGGGATATTTTCCGGATTTTGACCCGGGCCAGATTTTGAAATTCTGATGCTTCCAGTAGGTCATTATGGGTGTTTATGACTACGTCGAAGCGTTGTTTGTTCAAATTACACGTTCAATAACGAGGGCTTCCATTAGTGAATCTCCCATCTTAGTTAAGTTGAGAAAAGGGTGTGTAATTCATTATGTTAAAAAAATCTTGCTTCAAATAGCCAAGGAGTTGGTGAGACCAAGGCATAGGTGTCCTACCACCTTGCATGGCAGAACAGCCTTCCTTCTGCAGGCCCAGAACAGCTTTCAAGACGTGGAAGTTATGAACAGCCCCATGCCAATAATTTGGTCAAACAAAGGCTGCTCAGCAGGAGTTGACTCTCGCGCGACATTCAGATATCATCGCGCGACACATTTCTCTCGCGCGACAGTTACAAACCATCGCGCGATGGTCTATCTGCAGTTTTGACAGATTGCAGCAGCTACTGATCTGTTTTAGTCACTTTCCATTCCTGGGGTCTTTTGGGACTTTTGGTGTTTCCAGCAAGTCATTATAGGCTTATGTGATTGTATCCAAGCGTCGGATCCCGAATGCCATGCTCGACGAAGTTTTTGGACACTTGGGGACCCGTTCCAAGTTCAAACCAAGGTTTCGGAAGTCCGAAACTCGTTCTGGCGTTTCTAGCCTATTTTGGTCATGCCATACGGGTCATTTGGACCTTAAGTGACTGTATGGAGGTGTCGGTTTCAGTCCGGGACATAATCGAGTCATTTTTCGATGTTTTGTACCATTTTTGCGCATTTTGCGGTTTAAGTCCATTTTTGAGGCGTTTCGTTCGAATTCGTCGATTGGCGCAGGCCACGTTGGCCACCATTTGTCATTTGAAAGTGTCGTTTTCATCCCTTTCAAGGTGTTGTGAGTTTTGGCGTGCAATGCCCAAAATTTCATTATTTTCCGTACCCTCGTATCCTGATTATGTCTTAGGACATATCGCCTTTTTCTTTCAGAGCTAGGCTGTGTTATACACTCATACGTGTCTGTGTTTAGTCTCGACGTGTTGTCAATGCAAGTTCGATATTAGTGACGAGTTTTGTTGATTCTTATGCACAATGAGAAACTATAAAACTTTAGAATGCAGCTTTTACGAACTGAAAGGTGATCTATCCATCTCGAAAGCAAAAGGAGAACTACTGTATCTCTGGCCCTCGGCCGATCAAAGCTACCAAGTCAAAACAGGGCACATGCGCCCACCAATCAAAAAGAGGCACGCAGGCTCTCGAAATGTCTGTCCATCAAAAGGCTATCTACTTGGGCACGCAGGCCCTAAATCAAAAGCAAAAAGAAGGGTAACGGAGGCCTCGTCAAAACTCCTCAGGCTCGTCATCACTGTCTGAAGTACCGTGCAGCTCCCGAGGATCGTCCCTATACCTCGGATCGTCAATGGAGTCGTCAGAGCCACTGCTGGTGGACGAGTGCTCCTCGTCCTCTTCCTCTGCCCCTTCTTCCTCCTCTCCTTCCTCGTCCTCGGAAGTCGGACTCATGACCAGTCTCGGTCTCCGAGCTGGGCCCGGCTTCTCCAATGTCGGTTTCTCGCGCCTCTTCAGCTGGTACCGAAGCTCAGCTTGCCTCGCGGCCTGCTTGGCTTCCTCCTCGCGTGCACGCGCTGTCTGTAAACCCCTCGTCTGTCGCCGCGTGGTGGTAACCGGAGGCGTGGATTCCCGTGCCACCACCTCTTTCGGTGGCGGATCTCGCGCACTCTTCCGTCTGGGATTCCTCTTCCCCTCCACCTGCATTATCATTGCATTTTAAAAGCATCAGTATCTATTGCGCATATTGTGTTTCTGTATTGAAAACAGGTACATCTATCAAGCTATCAAAACAGGAATGTATCGAGAGCAAGAATGTATCGAAAGCTGAAATGTATCGTTTCATACCTGAGTCCTCTGAAAGACGGTTGGCTGAGTCGGCTGTGACGTCGGTGCCTGGTACTGCAACTCCAGTGGCGTGCCGCTCGCTGCCTTTCTCACTGCATTCTCCAACGCCAGCATGCGTCGAACGGCTTCATTCACCCACTCAATTGGCACCTGCATGCAATTCAAGTTCATCAGACTGTTCAGCAGATAATTCAAGCAGTTAAAGTTCAAAAGTAATATTGGAAGCTGGTTCTTACCGACACGGTCACAGGAGCAGGCTCTGTCCTCGCAGGCGCTAACTGAAACTCTGCAGGATTCCCCTGACTGTCAACGACGGGAATCCTCCACAGCAGCGCAGGAAGTCCGCCAACTGCCGGTCCGCTCGAGGCTCGCCGGGCCTGGCTCTCCCCTCCTCTCCGTCCCTCTCCGGCTGCCCTCCTCTCTTCAGCGGCCCCTGCGGCCTGGCCTCGTGCCTCTCTCCGGCCACGGACCCCCAATGGACCCGCCAGGAAGTCCCGCTGGTAGACTGCATAGTCTCTACCAGGGCGCAGGTATTGCCCAAGATCAGTATCCGGCCGCGTGTACCTCTCCAGCTCGGCCCGTGTGTACTCTCCCGTGTGTGAAACTCGGGGTGGTAGCGGCCCTGGCACCCAGAACTCAGGATAACCAAGTGACTGGCGCGTCACTCGGTCTCCCAAGTACCACTGCCAGCCAAAGGCAGACTCCAACAACACCCTGCTGGCCGTGACCGCTCCGCTCCTGGCCAGGTACTCTGGCTCTGGCCCCGCCCTTCTCCAGGGATCCCAATTGACCTGCGAGTCAATACAAACGGGCGATGCAAGCAATTGTTCAGCGACAGCATTAAAGCAGTGAAACGAATACATGTCTAATGCTTGTGATTGTGTGTTCATACCTGTGAGGCCCTGAGCTCGTCCAAGTATAGCCTGAAGGCGTTGAGCCCGCCTCTCCCTTCCTTCCTTCCCATGCTCTCCTTGCTCCACTTCAGCGCGCGAGGGAGGGCACTCAAGTCGGGATGCTTGCACTCTGGTGGGTACATCCGCAAGACCTCGTAAGCCCAAAGCTGCAATGTTTAGACAAGTTCAAACTTTAGTCAAGGCATAGGCATACAGTAGCTAAAGTCAAAGCAGTCAAGTGAACTGAACAACGGACGAGCATAATCAAATTGTGTTTAAAAAAGTTAGAACTGTACCTCCCACACCCTCCAGTAGCCAGCTGTGCTCTTTCCCGTCCTCGACGAGTCACCAAAAAAGAGGTAGGCCGTCCCGAGAGCTGCTCCGCCCCAGTCAAAGCGCGAGGCTGTCCTCAGGTCCCTCAACGCTGGCAGGTAGGACAGGTGCACGTTGCTTCGCCTATTCGGGTACAATGTGGCACCGAACAGGTATAGCAGAAACGCCCGGGCCATCTGCTCCGCCTCCCGGTCACTCGACACCTCCTCTTTCAGGTAGCCCTTGAACTGGTCGTACCTCGCCATCCCTCCCTCTATCTTGGGCATTCTGCCCAGAAACCACTCCAAAGCAGCTCGATCCTCCTGGATCCCTGAGTCAAACGGGATGGGCTCACCCCCGACCCTCAGCCCTGTGATCGCTGCGAAGTCAGCAGGCGTCACTGTCATCTCCCCGGGAGGTAGGTGGAAGGTATTGGTGGTATCCCTCCACCTCTCAGCAAGTGCAACGAGGACGGCATGGTCAATCCTCGCTGGGGTCAAGGTCCGCACAAACTCCCCAAAGCCCGCCTCGTCTACCAGCCGCCTCACTCTCTCTGGCAACCCCTCGTACAGCTGCAAGGACATGCACGCGCCCCCGAAGCCACGAAGGTCCCTCTGTTCAGCTCCAGCCTGTTTCAGATACAAAGACAAGCAGCAAATGGTTCGTCAGTATATGGGAAGTTCATTCTCAAGTTCTAGGTAATCAATGAAGTTTACGACGGATGGTTGGTTCAAGTTATTACGCATTGGGCCTTTACTACAGAAATACGTGGCTTTAGCATGCTTTGGTTTGGGAAATCATCCATGCAATTTTAAAAATTCAAGCATATTCTAAGCAAGTATCGAATGTGAACTATCAAAGCAAGAATATTGAAATCAAGTTACAAAGGGTGTTTTCTGGGAATATACCTCCATCCATGTCGCCGCAAGGTGGACCCGGGGATCCCTCAACACCAACTCGTCGTCGTAGTCTCTCCGCGACGGTATATGGGCTGCAACGCCCGACGGAACGAAGAGGTGCGGCGTGGGAAGTACGTATGCCTCCGCTGAAAAGCCCGGCCGACTCGTGTTCTTCGCCTCCTCCACGGCCGTAACCCTAGGCCCCTGTGCCTCTGCTCTGGCTCTCTCCTCGGCCTCCGCGTCTCTCAGAAGCTCCTCTCTCTCCAGTCTCTCTCTCTCGGCCTTCTCAACGGCCTCCGACGCCTCGATGGCCCGAGCGCGGTCCTCTCTGGCCTTTAGGACCAATTCCCCAACCAGGGGGTTGTCCTCTAACAGTCTCGCCAATGCCTCGTCAGTCAGGTACTCGGCAACATCATGCCTAGTGATCGGCACGTGTCTCGACGACGTGGCCGCGGTCGACTCCGGCCTAAACAACACATCCTCCTCCCGGATCTCAACCTGAGGTATCGTAGTCTCCTTCTCCGCGTCAACGACGCCTTTGCCCTTCGCCGAATCCCTCGGCGGGGACCCGGACGGCTCAACAGTGTCATCTCCTCCTCCACTGCCACTGCCTCCTCCAGCATCAACCATCGCGCGAGGCTCCTCCTCTGTCGCGCGATGGTGCTCTCCAGCATCAATATCCCCGGCGTCTCCTGAACTCACTCCGGTCACCACCGACCCTTCTACGGCCACGCCCGGATCTAACCGCTCGACGACAGCCTCTATGGCCTCCGGCTCAACGGTCGCGCGAGCCTCTGGCTCTGTCGCGCGACTCTCGTCGCCACCAACAATCGCCTGCTCGCGACCCTCTTCGCCATCTCCGCCGCCTGCAACCGTTGCACCGGCCCCTACGGTGGCCTCCGCTGGTCTTGGATCCCCTGGTTCTACGGCCACGGGACCTCCTCGGTCCTCCGACTGATCAACAACTTCTTCCCCGCCTCCTCCTTCCCCGCGGTCAGCCATGGATGGATGATCAAGCTTAGCTTCGTGGATTTCGTGGTTGAAATCGAAGTTAGAAGGAGTTTGGGTGGAGAGACGAGAGTTTGAGAGAGTTTCAAACTTTTGAAACTGTTCTGGTTACTGTTTCTGAAACGTCCCCGCGACGTTTAAACGTTTGGAACGGGTTTGGGCCGGGTCTGGGCCTCTCCAGACCCAAGCCCTAACTTCATACCCTCGCGCGACGGTTCTGGAGTATCGCGCGACACTTGGCTTTGGGCCTCAGGCCCAATCCAGATTTTGGGTCCGGCCCGATCTCAGTTAATTCCCCCCTTAAGGTCCATAACATGTTGGTATGTTGCCAATAAATTCGAGGGTCATTTTGGAGATCTGGTTTTTGAAACCCAAAGATTGTTGCATCCCCAGCAGTGGTCCGCCCGCAAACGAATCAACAGGGACGATCTATCCGTCCGATCAATCTACAGGGACGATCTATCCGTCCGATCAATCTACAGGGACGATCTATCCGTCCGATCAATCAAATCAGCGACGATCCATCCGTCCGACCCATCAAACAGCGACGATCTATCCGTCCGATCAATCTACAGGGACGATCTATCCGTCCGATCAATCTACAGGGACGATCTATCCGTCCGATCAATCATCAGGGACGATCTATCCGTCCGATCAATCTACAGCGACGATCTATCCGTCCGATCAAATCAGTGACGATCTATCCGTCCGATCAATCTACAGGGACGATCTATCCGTCCGATCAATCTACAGGGACGATCTATCCGTCCGATCAATCATCAGGGACGATCTATCCGTCCGATCAATCTACAGCGACGATCTATCCGTCCGATCAAATCAGTGACGATCTATCCGTCTGATCAATCAGCGACGATCCATCCGTCCGATCAATCATCAGCGACGATCTATCCGTCCCATCAAACAGCGACGATCCATCCGTCCGATCAATCAAATCAGCGACGATCCATCCGTCCGACCCATCAAACAGCGACGATCTATCCGTCCGATCAATCTGCAGCGACGATCTATCCGTCCGATCAAATCAGTGACGATCTATCCGTCCGATCAATCTACAGGGACGATCTATCCGTCCGATCAATCTCCAGCGACGATCTATCCGTCCGATCAATCTACAGGGACGATCTATCCGTCCGATCAATCTACAGGGACGATCTATCCGTCCGATCAATCTACAGGGACGATCTATCCGTCCGATCAATCCACAGCGACGATCTATCCGTCCGATCTTCAATTTCCTCTTGGTGCACGGTATTTTTATATACTCGTCTGCATTTTCCATTTAATCGGCTTTTGGGCGGATTCGGTGGGTGTCTAGAAATCTTTGACGTTACCCGTACCAGTCAATGGTGCTCCGCGTGCCGTCAAAGAGGGACTACTGTAGACACCCCAATCTGGGTCTCCCAATCGTTTTACTTATTTTACGATTTTCTTGTTTCCCCGATGATGAAATCGGATCAAACAGAGCTTGGATTGGGAATGGATTGGGCTTGGAACACTTAGAAACCTTGCTTGAACCTTTCAAACCCTTCTGAACCTTCAGTCAAACCCTAAGACCAGAGTTGACCCTCGCGCGAGTCTTCTTTCCCCTCGCGCGATACTCAGCCTGCCACGTGTAGTCAAAGTCAAACTGTTGACTGTTTGACCCTCGCGCGACACTCATGGACCCTCGCGCGATGGTTCCTACCTGTCCCTTTCACAGAATCCAGCTGGACTGGTGATGATTGCTTGGCACATGGGTTCCCATGGGCTGGAACCCCGTTCTCCTCAGCTGAACGACGTGCTGGCAGGTCCTAGCCCCATGCAAACTCCCACCCACTCTCTCACCTTGTTGGCTAGCCTTACAACCAAGTTGTGACCAGCCTTAGTGGCTGGTCCTAAGGGTTTGTTTGGCCCCTAACCAAGCCTTGCTCTCCCCCTATAAATACCCCCATTGGTCTTCCATGTTAAGGGTTCCAAAAAAATTGCTTAAGAGTTTCATTACTCCCTTCACAAATCCTACACTAGCTAGCACAAAATTCTTAACCCTCAAGCCACTTCCCAAACTTCTGAACTCAGAGTGTTCATACACTCTTGGTAGCAAAGTCACACCAATCCATCCGGTCTACTCTCAAACCCTTTCCAAGCAAAGGTATAACTTTAAAGCTGTTTCTGTTTTGATCCCTGAGGGGGGCTGACAGGGCCAAGGCTGGTAATCAATACCATGCCCTGGTCCTAAAGCCAGCGAAGTTACAAGAAATCGTGGCAGCCACACCCTCGCGCGACGGTCCCCTTTACTCGCGCGACACTCGTGTCAGCAAGAGAATGGACCTCGTGGGGAAGGGAAGCTAGCCCTTTTCTGTTTTGCAGTATATTCATGTTTGTTGCATCTTATTTTGATTTTTTAGATCACTGTTATGTATGCAAAACAAAATACAGTAGCTTGTTTATTTCCTTTAAACAGCTTGGAATGCCTTTGGGATCCCCTGAACCTGTCTCAGGGCCTCAAACATGCAAAGCAATTCCTGGAAGTCCAGTCAGGAGTGTCGCGCGAGATTCAAGCTCTGTCGCGCGACAGTTCTCTGATTTCCATGGGTGGCCCTTGCATGGGCAACTAGGCCCTTGGCCTCTGTTTTGATACCCCCACTGTTTAGGGGTTGTATTTTATCTCATTTGGCTCCTGTTTGGAGTATGGTGTAATAATTAGTATTTTCAGTCTTCCCATAAACTGCTTGGTTTGCTTCCTGGGTGTGCACTGGTCCTTCCAGAGCCCAGAAGGGGATGATTTAGGGGCTGTGGTGAGATGACATACTCGCGCGAGAGTCAGTGTGTCGCGCGCGATGGTTGACTTGCATGCAGATCTGTCCAAGCATGTAAGTTGGTCATCGTGCAAGACGGATCTGCCCCGAGCCTAGTTTTGGCATCTGATCGCTGTTTCAAGGTCATTCCACTTATTATTCGTCAATACTATCCATCCATGCCATTATTTGATCACATCTTGCAAAGTGCTACAGTTTTAATCCCCGATTAACTGTTCCCCCGCCCTAATTGGCTAAAATCAATTAAAAGAGGAAGAATCACAATTGTTTTCATAAAAACGCCTAAGTAGAGACCGATCTCCGGATTGGGCGAGAGGGGTGCCATAAAACCCTTCCCCTCTCGTAACCTGGCTCCCGAACCCAGATATGGTTATGACGGACCGGTTCCTTAACTTTTCAAATCAAACAGCGCGGCAGGTGCTTCGAAATACGGTTCCTTGAGTGTCGGACCTTCAAAACTCAAGTGGCGACTCTGTATTTTTGAGCGCTTGCCACCGGCGCTCGCGCTCCCTCGATTTTCAAAAAGGGCCGCAAACGGCAGGGGAAGGAACGAAATCCTTTGTCCCCTCCGAAGGGCATGCTGCCCACACTCGGTCTGACAGACACACTCGCTTAACACCTGTTTATTCGCTCGGCTCTCGATGAATCATTCAGTGTGACACTCCACCCAAAATTCTCTTGGGGCGGAATCAAAGACAAGCAACAGATAGAACAGATAAACAAGTGCAACGTACTAACATTGGCAGAGCAACGGTCATGCCCCCGAAGGGACGAACTCCGTTCTCCATCTTGGAATTAAGGACAAGAAAACAGTGTTATGCCTGATTATACGGTGGTACGAGTTTTCCAGTTGCGAAAATGAGACAAACTACATCAAAACAAAAACACAGGAAATCGGAGCATAGAGGGCAGCCAGGTTCAACTCTGGGCGTCATCATCTTCGTCGTCGCCTCCACCACCACCCACTTCGGTGTTCTCCACATCAGACGGCGGCTCAGGCTTCAGCTCGTTCAGGTCGAGGTCGGTGTACTTGGCCTTCACACGCTTAATGGCTTGCTCGAAGCCACCAGAAAAGTACAGCATTTGCTTGCTAACGCATTCGTCAGAAGCCTTGTACTCCTCTACCGCCTGGGCAGTGGCAGCCCTCGCTTGGCCGAGATCACTCTGAAGCTTCAGGATCATGGTGGACTGCCGGGTGGTGGTATTCTCGGTTGCCTGCTTCAGTGCTCTCAACTCCTCCTTTCTCCCTGATAAGGCCTCCCTCAAGTTCTTCAGGTCCACCTCGGACTTCTCTTGAATTTCTTTGGCCGCTTGACGCAACCGTTCCGCCTCCTCTCTCGCTCGGCCGGCCTCTTCCACGGCTTGTTGCAGTGCTGAAGGGCAGCCAGAATGAGTCTTCTCCAGCTGCTCCAAGGAGTTACGACACTCCTGGGCTTGGCGCATGGCACCATGAAGCCTTAGCTCTCGGTCGGCCAACCTCCTGGCAACGACTACTCCTTCAGCAATGGCCTACAAATAACGAATACAAGGACAGTCATTAGATATCAAGGGGCTTCGTCACAAGAGCAGATATTGAAAAGCAACACTTACCCTGCTCAGATGCAGCTCGAAGTTCCTCAGCAGCTTCTCCGCCGGCATCAAAGCGAGACCGTCGTAGACAGGCTGGGCGAATGCATTCAACGCTCGGTGGCTGGCAGACGGGTCCGACAGGATGCTCCCTTTAACTGGGACTGTTGCATAGTCGTTCGTCGTTGGGTATATCAGCCCAGCCATACCCGCCATCTCCGCTTCTGTCCACGGGGCTGCAGGGGCAGGAGGGGATGTTTGGAATGCAACCTTCTTCGGAGGATTCGGGTCCTTCGTCGTTGGAGAGGGCGGCCGCTCTTTCTTACTTTTCCTTTGTTCGCTCGGCTCGGGGAGCTCACCTTCTTTCACGAGGGACTCTATCACCCGGCCGATCGAAATATCAGGGTCCGCCATCTCCGCGACAAGGGCCTCCTCCTCCTTCTCAGTTATCTCTACGATCCTTTTTCTTTTCTTCTTGCCCAGGGCCCTCAGGGCTGACCCGCCGGCAGCCTCAAGCATTTTTTCCAAAATCTCCCTTCCAATCCTCAAGCGGGAAGGTCTGGTGGAAGCTACTGGCGGGGGATTCGTTGGGATAGCCGCTCGGGCCCTCATCTGGGTGTAAGCCACCTTGTCGAATGGCTTGATATCTAGAAGTGAAAACACGATTAAAGCAATAATCAGAAAATGGGCAGAACATGGTCAAAGGCAGATAAGGAGAAGGGATTAAACGTTACCCGCAGGATTTGGCCCCAACAGGTGGTCGAATAGCTTCTGAGGGTTCACCAGCTCCTCAAAGGGGATTTTCTCTTTCCGCATGGCCGCAATCAGTCCGTCGATGTCTGGGCTGGGGTTCTCCACCCGCCTGAAGTCGCTCAGCTCAGGGTCTCCCCACACTGTCTGGATCCCTGGAGTGTTGGGACCAATCACTTCATCACTTTGGTACTCCCATCCTTCTCCAGAAATGAAGAAAAACTTCTCTTTCCATTTTTTGACAGACGAGGGGTACCCAAACACAATCTGACGACCGTCAAGTGCCTGGAAGTACCAAAAGCCCGCATCTCCCACCTTCGGGGTGTAGCAGTAGAAGAAATCATCAATCGTCATGGGGCGGCCCTCTGCACCCAGTGCCTCGAACATCATGAACGCCCCAAAAAAGATGGTCCAAGCATTTGGCATAAGCTGCCCAGGAGCAAGCTTCATACGGCTCAGCAGCTCTCAAACGATCCGTGGAAAAGGAACTCGCAGCCCAGCAAAGAAGGCGTGCTCATAAACGCACACTTCGCCCTCCACAAAGGAGCAAGCCCTCTCTTCCGGATGGGCCGCTTGTAGGGTCACGGAATCTGGGATCTGGTAGGCCGCTCTGATCGTCCCCAGGTCCTCCTCGTAAATCACACTCACAAGCGTCTCAGCCCTAAAGGACGGGACCTTGACGGCGGTCTCCACATCGATAACGTTGGTAGGGGCAGTCTCTTCCATTTCAGGTGCAAAGGAATCGGAAGCAAGACTGGAAAGGTCTCTCACAAAATGCAGGAATGGCTCTTGGCTGGTGTACGAATGGAGAAGGGGATTTAGGGCTTGTCGCTCAAAACGGGACCGTGACAACTGGTTCCACACGCGGTGAGCACCAAATAGTTCCTTTAATCGATAGTGTGGAACAACTGGCTCAATCGTTTGAAGGGGGAGATCAACCCCGGGTATCGAGTCACCCGGATTGGCGTCTGCTTCTGGATCCAGTGTTGCGAATTGACTTGGGGGGCAGGAAACGAGGTGTACTGGGGGATAGCTGCATGTTTGTGCTTATACCCTTCCTCGGGCGCGAAAACCAAGGGAAATCCTCTCTTCCTCACCGTCCGATCGTGAACGGGCAAGATCTATCGCTAGATCCCCAACCGCAGCCGTCCTCGTATCTCGGGAAGTTTCGAAATTTGGAGAGCCCAACTTCACATGGGGTTTGTACTTGGCGGTTACTCATCATTATCCTCGGGGAAAGGGAGATTTCTTTCACAAGCATTAACTGCCTCGAGCCCAGCGTCGACGGACGGTGCAGTTATTCCCAGCGTCGAAGCTCGCTCTGCTCGACTTGGGAATGGGGGGCAACTGATGAGGATATTTTTAGGCATTTACCGTCGAGCGTTGTTCTCTCGACGCGTGTCAAGAGGTGACCTGCTCGGTCGGACATCTGTCGCTCGGTCGTATCCAAGTCGCTCGGTCAGACTTCTCCAACCTCGCTGGGACAACAGGATGAGCACTGACTGGGTCAATACAGTTACACCCGCCGGTATCCTCGGACGTGGAGGGGGTAACCCCACGTCCCCTGAATTCCTGGACTACGGAGCCATGTTTCCCACATCCACCACTCACTCCAGTTCCGATGGGAGTCCCCCCACTTCGAGGGACTTCAACCGCTGTCGTGACCCATGATCTACCACCTTCGTGCCCCTCGCAGGGACACGAACCACCTCGCCTATAAATGGATAGCCCGTCCATGGGTTTAAGGTACACACTGAATTCTACCCGCTAAGGACACAAAGCTTTTACTCTCATATACTCTTACTGACTTAGCCATCGGAGGGTCCACGACTGGTAACACCCCCAGTCCTCGGACGTTGTTTTGCAGGAACTCCTTGAAGACGGAGCTCGGATTGACCGTCCAGTTTTGGGCATCAACACTCGCTATTACAACTCAGCGGCTCCAAGCCCACTATCTCAACTGGCTCGAAGCCATAACAACTAACTTAGCGGCTCCAAGCCCATTATCTCAACTGGCTCGAAGCCGTAACCAAGCAAATCTCAACTGGCTCTACGCCGGCCCAACAATCAAGTCATCTATTCTCAGGCTCTACGCCTGAATGCTCAAAATCTAACATTTTGAATGCTCGAAGCTCTTCGAATGCCCAACCACTGTGTACTGGATGCTCAAGTTATACACTTGAATGCTCAAACTCTACGCTTGGATGCCCAACCACTGCGTACTGGACGCTCAAAGCCTGTACTTTGAATGCTCGGATTCTGCCGTCCGAATGCTCGAGCTCTACGCTCTGAATGCTCAAGTCCGGAACTTGATAGAAGCTCTAAGCTTAGAACAAACACACACGCACGGGCCCGTGCACATATTGCATCAACATTTTCACATCGAGTCTGCACAATTATATCTATTCACATCTAACAAACATCATACATATACACTCTGCATATCTCTCATGAAACAGGTCAACCCTGCAATCAACCGGCTCTATGCCTCGATTTTATTGATCGGTCCAGCGCCTCGATCCTTTGGCTCTACGCCAACACCTATGATGGGAAAGCTCCATGCACAGACCATCAGAATACAACCAGCTCTACGCTTCGGTTCAAATCATGTCAAGCTCTAAGCTCTGACACCTCAGGCTCTCGCCTTATGTTCAAATACCAGCTCCGCGCTTCGGTCCTATCAAGCTCAAAGCTCCGACATCTCAAGCTCTCGCCTTGTGTTCAATACCAGCTCCGCGCTTCGGTCCTATCAAGCTCTAAGCTCACCTCAAGCCCTCGCCTCAAGACTGCAACAGGTTCCACGCCTTAAACCGGCTCCATGCCTCGGTTACCATCACGTCAAAAGATATCACTCTCCAGGCCCTCGCCTCATGACTACAACCGGCCTCGTGCCTCGGTTCCCTCATCTCCAAATCTCCGTGCTCTAGTCACTGGCCCTGCGCCCCCATATCTCAAAAAAAACAACCGGCATCCAATTCATCCCCAGCAGATGGTTTGGATTCCACCCCAATTACATCAATTCCTTCCAGCTCATTCGCAAGGATAGGCTATTCTACCGAGCTCCTCTCAGTTAAAGTAAGGATGATCAAGAAAAGCAAACGCACCTGCCGTGTACTGATCTACCCCAAAATACTAAGGAAGCTCTCCGCAAAAATTCCCCCGGCAGCCCCGCGCTCCTTCAACTACTCTTCGCCAAAACCCTGGCTCAGTCTAGGTACGTCACACTGCGGCTTTTCAAGCCCCAAGGTACGTCTTCTGTCTCTAACCCTCCAAACTTTTTCTTTATTGCCCGAACTACGGTTGATCTGAATTTCCCTTGTGGAATACGTAGGCAGCCTCCCGGCCCGAACATAACAAAAACCTTTTTCGAAAACCCTTTGGAATAGTGGTTGGACCAAATTGAGTTGCTTTTTACAGCTTTGACTCTTACTCAAACATGTCTTACGATCCGTCTGAGTTCAGTCAAAGAGGGGCATCTGTAGACACCCCAATTTGGCCTAACGATTATTTCAAGTCCCACATTGGGACCATCCCGATGATGAAATGGATACAGTGATTGCTGATTGCTTTCTTGAGAACCTTAGGACTTTCGGTAAGAACTTTGAGCCACTTAGAGGACCCAATCAGAGCCATACAGCCTTTCAGACAGAAAATACAGAAGCCTAGGAGAATCCATCTATCGGCCGTAACATCGATCTCACGGCCTTAACATCATTTCCTTACCCGAGCAACCTGTTGCTAGCAAAATCTCCCGGAGAGATCAATCCCTCGGCCGCAAGATCTATCCTTCGGCCGAGACATCCATTCCTCGGCCGTGTAATCTATTACTCGGCCGCCAGATCGTCCTTTTTCCAGACTCTGAAACGTTCTGTCAATTGTTTGATCTAACTACACTACCTCTCCGATGCGTTCGGGCCACGTTCAGAGATTACGACGTAGAGTTTGAATTGCATTGCAATTGCAATTGCAATCGTGCCATTTGATTGGCCGGAGTGAGTCACCAATTGCCTATATAAAGGGCCTTTGGACTCCGAAAATAGGACGACGAAATTAATAACAGAGCATACCACAATCAGCCACGAAACTCTGTCAAAATACTCTCTTCAAAAGCCCTAACCTCCCGAAGGCAGCCGCCGATCCAGCAATCAAACCCCGAAGTTCAAACCCTAACCCTAACCCTAGGGTTTTCTGAGGAGCAATCAGTCAATCACACCCAATCCAAAGCAATCGAGCAAACAAACGTGATCAATCTGTATGGCGATGTCCTGTTTGGGAGGTGTCTACACATAATTATTTTGGTTGAAACATGTTATATTGGTAACTGACAGCAACTTTTGAAGGACTAATAATATGTGTCATTATTCTAATTTTTTGATGGGATTATCCTACCTTTTATGGAATGAGATTTTTGTCAACATAAGCTCGAGATAAATTTTAGTATCACATTATGAATGACAAGAGGCATCACCGTTGTTGTTTAGAGTGAGTTTGGCCTTATTTTTTCGCCAAATACAAAAGAGGTATTATAGATTCGTAGCTTATTTTTTAAAAGCTTTTTTCATCATCGCAATAGTAATTTGAACAAAATTTGTAAATATTCAAATAAGATCATCCTAAAAGCACTAAAGACAATATATTTAAAAAATATATATACTCCCTAAAAAAGTTGGTTTTTCAAAATTGGACAAACAAATCGGGACGGAGGGAGTAGTACTGTATTCTTTGTGAAATAATGTATTCCTAGATAGATGTAGATGATTTTAAAACAGATTTGTGGTGATCTAACTTCGAGATATTTTCAATACGGCACCACTTCAAGATGTTTTTAACTTTATCTTTTGTGGAGTTTTTCATTAGGATAAATCATCAATACCTACACTTCAAGATACTCAACTACTATGAGATAACATTTTTCAGCATGTCTTTAAAAAAATTATTGAAACAATAAATTTTATGACAATTGAATAAACTGACATTGTTAACAATTAATTTAAATTGGAAAAAAGTGAATGCATAGAATTAGTGAGAAATATATCATTCATTGCTAATTAGAATAAGTGACAAAATAATGTTTTCCCGTTTATCACTTTTTTATTTTAATAAATTTGATAATGATATTGAACTATGTAGTTGATTATGTCTTTACCATCATGATATTACAAATACATATAAACATAACTAATAATGACATATATCTAAAATTAATGAATCCTGAAAGACGTGACAAAATATTTCCTCGCCAAAAGGTTATATTTGGCGAGGAAATTTGTTTTTCTCGCCAAATGTAATCTTTTGGCGAGGAAATATGTTTTTCCTCACTAGAAAAGGTGATGAAATTGAATTTCCTCGCAGATAATGTACTTTTAGCGACAAAATTCATTTTCCTCCCCATATTTCCTCGCTATAGCCCTTTCGTGTTGTAGCTTTGGCTCAAAGTGTGGGCGCACAAAAGGTGCCATCAAAGCCATGTTCCCACTCGAATCAAAAACCCTAACCCAACTGCGAATAGAAATAGAGATATAAAAAAGGGAAAAAAAACAACAAACCCTATAAATCTATCTAACCCAAGTCCGGAGAAGATGAAGTGAAAAATAACGTTCGCCTGGAAATCGATGGGGAGAGAGAGAGAGAGAGAGAGAGAGAGAGAGAGAGAGAGAGAGAAGACTGGAGTTTGGACATTACGCGTGAACCTGTTAGAAGTGGGAAGGCAAGAAGACGAAAATGCCCCTGAACAAAACCTGGAATACCAGACACAAAAAGACAAAATAGAACACCTTTTTGGGGACACAACCAAAATTGTAGAAATGTCAGAAAACCCATATTAGTCTTTTGAAAATTAACCAAACAGTGCCAAAGGCCCACCACAAAACACAGGAAAAGACGGGAATGCCCTCAGCCATTACACTTCAGCCTCTCCCATTGAGGAGCTTGATTGGAAAATCAAGCCAAAACTGGCCCGGCCAAAATTGGGAAACCAGGCACCTTTACTCCAGGGGAAAATGACGGCCCATGACGTGTTTTGATAATTAATACCCGGCAAGAATATGCTAAGAACATTTGTTAATATTGAAAATGTCCTTGACAAATATTTATTAGCAAAACACGTCATTGGCCGTCATTTTCCCTTAATCCAGTCCTTGAAATGAAAGAACATGGGCCATAAACCCACTACCTTTTTACAGGGGATCGATCCTTCCAGAAGCCTCTTTTAATTTCATTTGAATAACTAAGCCCAAAAGGCCAAGTCCCATATATATTTCATGCAAATTAAAATTAAATGGGCTTTCTGATACGTAGCCCATTAATTTTAACCTATTAAACTCTTAATTCGCGAATAAATAAAAAACTCTTAATTCATGGCCCAATTTAACCGGATTTCAATTAAATGGCCTTCCAGCGCTAGTTCATGGTTTGGTGCCAAAAACGGGTGTAAACAAAAAGCATAGTTTGATAGGTTTACTGGAGGGACGCATAAGGATGTCCCATCCATTCTCTCTTAAGCAACTTTCTGCAGTTTAAGGTTGGTGCTCTCAAATATTATACTGACGGCATGGTCACAATCGGAAAGGAGGTGGGTGAAACACATGTACTTTAAGGTGATTCTAGAAAAAGAAGTTGAATCAAAGAACACTAATGATACATATATATCCGGGATATACCCATTTGACATGTCATGTCATATTAGACATAATTGGTTGGAGATTCTGTAAATCAATAGAAGAACTAGTAAATGTTGGCTACTTTTGTGCAAAGTAACTTTTAGGAAAAAAGTTCCAAAAGATTTTTATTCCGTTGATTCTTGGTGATAGGCTTATAGCTTTTCATTTGACACAATTTAAAACAACAGTTACATAATTAATTTGAAGGGCTAGCTTTTTATCACTAGGTACAAAAATTAAAAAATAATTCCCACCAAGTCACCTCCAATTAATGAACACTAAAACCTTATAAAATTGCCTAAATCCTAGGGTACCCTATAAAAGTACCTAAACCCTATGGTACCCTATAAAAGTGCCTAAACCCTAAAGTATCCTATGAAATTGCCTAAATCGCTAAAATCCTATGATAGGAATTAAAGTGCACCCTAAAATCCCTATGAAAGTGCCTAAATCTAAACTCTATGGCTCTATGTAATCGCCTAAACTTAAACCCTAGGGTACCCAAAAATTCTAGGGTATACTAAAATCCTAAGGTACCGTAAGGTCTTTGGGTACCCTAAAACTCTAGGGTGTCCTAGGGTGATTTTGTAAAAAGTGGACCTAGTGGTAATTAAGTATTTCATCTTAGCTTAATGGGAATTAAGATGTGGTTTACTGTACCTAGTGGTAAAAATCCCTAATTTGAAAGCTCTCTTTTGTGCTAGTGACCACCAATAATTGTGTTCTTTGAATCATTTTTGTCACGCCCTCAATTTTCAACATAAAGTATAAAGATTTCCGATAAACAATACCTCGCAATAATACAGATAATACCCCAAATCATGGTCCACTCCCATAATTGCAAACTAAAATTTCAAAGTTTCTAGTCAAGCTTGACGATCCAAATAACATAATAGGAAACAAGGTTTAAAGTTTACGGTCCTCCATGATCAAATGATAGTCATAATAGAAATTAATATTACAATCCCAAAGAGTTTTACAAAATGATGCCCAA
Source organism: Rhododendron henanense subsp. lingbaoense (assembly GCA_020567845.1). Classification (NCBI taxonomy): domain Eukaryota; kingdom Viridiplantae; phylum Streptophyta; class Magnoliopsida; order Ericales; family Ericaceae; genus Rhododendron; species Rhododendron henanense. The sequence continues at coordinate 26,398,789 of CM036314.1, forward strand.
GCAATTTCCCGTAATAGCTTTCAAAAGGGATGAAGTCAAAATGCATGCCAAGCACTTCGTGTCACTATCTTCGGGTGTACCTGAAAGAAAGATAGGGTTGAGCAAAATACATGCCCAGTAGAGAGTTCTATGCTCAAACTATATGAAAATGAAGTGAATCATGCATCGAGAATGAGTAAACATAGACAGAGATGCCCAAAGAACGAATGATTACCAACGAGCTTTACGCTTTGAACAAAGGATTCTAGACTCCACCGGAATGTCACTAATTGTTACTCCTTAGACAAAATACATCAATGAACTTACGTTATTCCACACTAGTCCATGCGTCATTCCAATTCAACTTTTTATTCTTTGTACGATACCACAATCGTTCTCGTGTCTACAATCATCATTGTCCAATTCCTTTCATCACAGAATCTTTCCTCTCTTTTAATCAGACATTTCCATCAATAATCACTAGGGTCACCTCGGGTCTAATTCCCTCGAGCGTAAGGTCACCCCGAGTCTATTCCCTTGATAACAATAATAATAATAACTTGGGTCACCTCGGGTCTATTTTCTCGAGCGTAGGATCACCCCGAGTCTATTCCCTAAATGACAAATCGTTTGGGTCACCTCGGGTCTATTCCCTCGAGCGCAGGGTCACCCCGAGTCTATTCCCCCAATCATTATCATCATCATTTCATAAATTGCTGGTTAGCGGAAACGCACATCGCTTAACCGACCATCTATCATTTCATAATCAACTTCATCATCAATCTATCGGTTGTACCTCAAAGCTTTCACCAACCACTACATAACTCCACAAATATACATGGTCATGCCCTTTCATTAGTTTACATATCCTTATTGTACATAACGTACTAAGCCCATATATATATACAATCCTACAATACTCTATCCATTTGTTATCCACCTTCACTCCACTTCCATTTCACGAACATCAAATCACTCAATCGAATCCAAGAATCATTCAATCAATCACATGGCGTTACAAGGCCAACAATTAACCATATTGCTTATAAGCAAATACACATGTTCTCACCATACCTCTAAATATATCCCCGCACCTACGCAACATGCTACTTCAAGCGGTTTCTAAAGTACTCGGCCTACTGGTTCCTATACCTAAACCCTGTAATAAGTGTACCAAGGAAGATCGAAAGGTTCAACGAGTTGTGAAGATACAAGTTACCACTTTATCCTTGAAGTCATTATGCCGCTCCCATCTACCATTTATACCCACCACGATATTCTTACAACCTACAACACTCACAAACACTTTACGATACGTTTTCATTTACAACGATACTAAAATTACGCTTAACAGGTGCCTAGGGAATGAGAACAATCAATGGATCATCAAGGAACGAGCAACCAAGCTTAGGGAAGGTTTAAAGGTTCTTTAGAAATGATCGGGACCCAGGACAATGGAGCATGGATCAATGGCAGCAAAACTGCCCCGAAACGCAATGGTATCGATACCAAAGAAGAAAGGTATCGATACCTTTTGACCACAATTCAGTACAGACGCAAGGGTATCGATACCCATGAATGATGGTATCGATACCAGATGATTTTCTGGGTTGGTAACACAAAGGTATCGATACCAATGCCAAATGGTATCGATACTAGATGAGTTCGAGCAGATTTTCTGCAGATTTTTGAAACTACTTCCAACAATCAAACCAACAAATTCAAGTACGATCCAAGCACATAATCAACTCATAAGCATATAGAAGGAGTAAAAAATCTCTACCTCGAAGTTGGAGAGCAAACACGAGAGGAGATCGGGCCACGCAAGCCCTTGACTCCGAAATCTTCAATCACAACCGATTAATCCTTCCCCGAGCTTGACCCACGAAATTTGAAGCTCGATAACGTGTAGGGAACGTAAAGTGGAGGTGGGTTTGTGTGAGTTTCGGGTGGTTTTGGTTGGGAGCAAGAGGGAGGGGAAGAGAGAGTCGAGAGCCGAGAGAGAGAGAGAGGCCGGGAGAGATGAGAGAGAGTGAGATGGGAATTTTAATTCCCTACATCTCCACACACACACACACTTATATTAGGACACACACTAATCACACTTGCACTCCCTCCACTAACAATCCTTTCATATTAATCCCAAATCAAATAAACTTAACAAATTCCATCTTTTCCTTCAATAATGATATCGAATAAATCTTTTAATGATTTTTGAAATTACGGGTCCTTACAATTTTCTAGCTAATAATACACCCAAGCTCAAATCTTCTTCTTATTCAGCCCTCAATACAATGCCATAGCTTCCACAACTTCTACTAAACATAAAACACAAACTCTAGAGCACAAGCACCTATGGAATTGCAATTCCCTTATATATTGAAAGAACAGGCGCAGCAAAGCCGGATGACGATCGTGTCTATTGGACCAGGTGATGATCCCCTTCCGTGTTATTATAGAAGGATTATTTGTGGTTGATCAGGATGATTCCCGGCGGAATCCAACTCAACCTATAGAATAAGTCTTCAGTTGGGAATAAGAAAAAGCAGGAAAAAGAGTCCATTTTGAGGTCTCATAATCAAGGTGTCCCGTTGAGGCGAAGCACTCCCGTTCTTCATCAAGTTGCTGCTGGATTGTCTATAGGTCTTTCTTATGTCTTGTTTGAATTATCCCGAGTGGTCTACTAGTAGATCAGAAAGTGGTGAAGTGAGCGAGTGGCGTTCCCCTTGCCTTGCGATGCCGCCACCCGCATGTCACACACACATAGAGACGTACAGGCGAAAGGGGCGATTGAACAGACAAAAATAGTAGTGGTCAAAGTAGCAATGGTGGATAGACAACTTGAGAATGAGTAGATATGGCAACTTTCTGTGTTTCACAGGGATGTTGCATGAATCTAGATTTTTTTCTAAATAGAGCATTAGATGTCGAGGTTATTAGGTGATGACGGTGGTATTTCCCAATTGGGAGGTGACGAGGAAGATGGGGTATGACGGTCAAGGTGGATGGCCGATAGTGGTTATGGTTGTGCGTGGCTAGAGAAATGATTAACTTTCCAAAAAAAACGTTCTTGCAACAACCCATTCGGTTTAGTGATGTGGGTTAATTTTTTGTGGTAAAAAAGTGAGACGTGATTTGTATATTGGGGACCAAATTGTTATCTCGCTAAAATTTTGGGGACCATTGGTAAAAATTAGCCGAAGTTTTAAAGATGAAATTTCAAAAATACCCATGCACTTGACGGTGAGACCATTTAAACGTTCATTGTAAACATTGGAAATTCAATAGTGCAGCAATTTATAAATTGGGGACCAAATTGACAATTCGCTAATACTTTGAGGACCATTGGTAAAAATTAATCAGCCCTCTTCAATACTTGGAGCTTTTTTTTTTTGCCACAACGATAACAGATGATATTATAAATCCAAGAAACTATAATCAAGAGGAAACTTCATTCCTAAACAAGGGATCAAGAAACCAAACAGGAGAGGACTCCATCTAAAAACTATTCCCAACTCTATCCACACTGACTCCTACTATCTAATCTAACTCAGCTTGAGGCTTAGTACTGCAGATTTTGCATAGTCGATTGCATATGATTATCCTTCTTTGCACAGTTACATGTAGTCCATAAGTTGATCCAAGGCTCTCTCTTCCCACTTGAAAATCAAGTTGCCAATTGAATGACTAGTCTTGCATTAGATGAAATTTGATTTAAGACCATGAAGGCTAGGAGAATGAACGAAACCTCTCAATTGCATTGATGAAGAGAACAAGTTCTTCGAAGGTACCATAGAGATCATATATGTCATCCATCACAGTAGCGAAGGCAATGAATATTTTAGTCAACATGCCCCTACCAAATTAAATTAAAATGATTCAACCAAACTAGGAAGAAAATTCACAAAAATGCATCCGCCATAAGATGATTCAAAATGAGGGAGTGAGTTTTAAGCCTCTAATAAATGCTCGACCATGATGTGATTTAGCAATCCAAAATCAGTCGATGGTTTATCCAATTGAATCATTGTAAAGACAAAAAAAGGAGCTCAAGCTTACTACCACAGAGTATGCCAAAATGTCTCTCTTTAAAAAAAAAGGGCAAATTTTCGTAGTCGTTCCTGTAGTTTTACGGTTGTCTCACTTTCGTCCCTCTAGTTTCAAAGTGCTCCAATTTCGTCCATGTAGTTTGTTTTACGCTCCAAATTGGTAAAATCGTTAACACCGTTAACGAAACTAACGGAAAAATATGATTAAAAAATTAAGTGCTCCAATTTTCAATCCGGTTGAACCGGTGCGAAGATCTTATTTTTTTGATCATTTTATCCTAAATGGTCGTAATAAATTTTTGGCTCTAAGGCCTTTCAACGAGCACCCGAAAACTCCTTATTTAGTTTCAGGACATTCTTAGGGTGCTCATTGAAAAGCCTTAGAGCCAAAAATCCATTATGACCATTTAAGATAAAATGATCAGAAAAATAAGATATTCGCACCGGTTCAAACAGATTAAAAATTGGAACACTTAATTTTTTTAACTATATTTTTTAATATATAAACGGTGTAAAAAAAATAAGTGTTCCAATTTTCAATCCGTTTGAACCGGTGCAAATATCTTATTTTTCTGATCATTTTATGTTAAATAGTCATAATGGATTTTTGGCTCTAAGGCCTTTCAATGAGCGCCCTAAGAGAGCCCTGAAACTAAATAAGGAGTCTTCGGGTTCTCGTTGAAAGGCCTTAGAGCCAAAAATTCATTACGACCATTTAAGATAAAATGATCAAAAAAATAAGATCTTCGCACTGGTTCAACCGGATTGAAAATTGGAGCACTTAATTTTTTAATCATATTTTTCCGTTAGTTTCGTTAACGGTGTTAACGATTTTACCAATTTGGAACGTAAAACAAACTACAGGGACGAAATTGAAGCACTTTGAAACTAGAGGGACGATAATGAGACAACCGTAAAACTACAGGGACTACTAAAAAAAAATTTCCCTAAAAAAAATCTTTGTATAATACCATAAGACATAAAATTACTTGCCCTAATATCATTTTGGCAACAGTAGATTTGTGGTTTGCAACTAAAAAGTTCACAAATCAACCAATTTTTTCTTTTAAGTCGGAACAAATTTGAGTGACAATGTGACATGTGGCTCCGAGGAGACCACATGAAACAAAAAAGGAATTCAGAAAATGACTTGAGAAGCTCTGTTGCTTCAAGGAAAGAAGAAGTTATGGTAGAAGTAAGGAAGGAGAGGAGAATGAGTATGGTTGGGGAGGAAGAAACATTCTCCAGCATTAAGATAAATTCGGCAATAGGTTCTTGGGTAGTGAAAACATATGAGAGGTTCACCATGTTGAAGATAGTTGTTTTCAAGAAGCAGGACCGGCCCAAGGTATTTGGAGGCCTTTGGCGAAATCATATGATGGGGCCTGCATATGTTTAGAGTTAAGCAACAATAACACATGTATATTTACATATAGTCCACTTCTACTAAGGACGTCCGCATATATACAATATGCGGACTTTTGATCTCAGCTGTTGGATTGTGTTTTCAATGGTTTGAATCCGCGGACGTTTTCTTACCGATAAGAATATAACCTCTAAAAGGAATAAAAAGAAGGGGAATTTGCACTTACACCCCTTGTACTATCACTAATTTGCACATACACCCCATGTACTCTAAATTTAGGCACTTACACCCCTTGTACTTTGGACTGAAGTACAATTGTTAAAAATTCCGTTAAAATAGATGGAAAAGCTATTGGCGGGAGATTTCCCTCCAAAATGAGGAAAAAAATGTCCAAACTAACCCTGGTAGCCATTTATAAGCTATGTCAAACCCTCATTCCCAAAAACAGAGCCCCTAACCCACTCTCTCTCTAGTCTATTATTATCAACAGAAAACAGCAACATCTAGCACTATATCTCATGTCTAATCAGTCCCAAAACATCTACAAATGTAGCAACACAAACACCCAGCAGCACAGAAAAAAAATGGACTTACACTGTCCAAATCCACAACATAAATGGCCAGTAATAACAAAAAAAAAAACATACTTCAAATGCAGATATTCAGTACTAAGTAGTTCAAACTGAGATCTTTTCTTAAACAAAAGTCACACAAAGTTACAAACTGACTTCAAACAGAGTTTCCAAAATAAAGTTCACAGCAGCATCAAAGGATTGTTTTGCATATTTCTCAGGTTGACTTCTGTTTGTGAACTCTGTTTGAAGTCAATTTGTAACATAGAGACTTTTGTTTAAGAAAAGAGCTCAGTTTGAACTACTTGGTATTGAATATCTGCATTTGAAGTATGTTTTTTTTTTTTTTTGTGGTCATTGCTGGCCATTTATGTTGTGGATTTGGATAGTGTAAGTCCATTTTTTTTACTGTGCTGCTAGGTGTTTGTGTTGCTACATTTGCAGGTGTTTTTGGGCTGATTAGACATAGATGTTGTTTTTTTCTGTTGATAATAATAGACTAGAGAGAGAGTGGGTTAGGGGAAGAGAGGTGTTTGGATGCTCTGTTTTTGGGAATGAGAATTTGACAGAGCTTATAAATAGCTATTAGGGTTAGTTTGGACATTTTTTTCCTCATTTTGGAGAGAAATCTCCCGCCAATAGCTTTTCCATCCATTTTAACGGAATTTTTAACAGTTGCACTTCAGTCCAAAGTACAAGGGGTGTAAGTGCCTAAATTTGGAGTACAGTGGGTGTATGTGCAAATTGGTGATAGTACAAGGGGTGTAAGTGCAAATTCCCCTAAAAAGAACCTATAAAGGGCATAACAAAAGTTGAACCTATTCCCATGACCTTTTTTTTTTTTATGACTAACCGTTGCCCCTTAACTGTGGTTTACCTTTTAATGTGGCAAAAAAATTAAAATGTATATATGTTTTGCAATTATTTTGAACAGTAAAATGTATATTTTAATAATCAATGCCGTATATTTTAAGGCCCAGTTCTTACTAAATTTTTGTTTTGGTATTAATTTTGTTTTTTATTTTTATTATATTTCACAATAATTTTTTTTATAATTTTTCATTCGTCTTAAGGATGAGAGTTTAAAATTAAAAAATATATGACATAAAGAAGAAAATATTTCACTAAAGACAAAAAAATACCAACAGAAATGTCTTTTCTAGTGTCATCCGATATAATTTTTTTTCCACTCCGGTCTACGTTTTTATTCTTGTATGATCCTCTTGTCAAGAAGAATGATTAACTTCAAAAATTATGACAATAAACTAAATACTAAATTATTAAAATGAAAGAATACCAAAAAAAAATACTAGAGCTAACGATTAGGAAAAAATCCCTTTTTGTACTGGTGTAGATACAGTTGAATTATGCCATCCAGTTGTGAGTTGGGTAGATACTCCATATCTGACCCTATTTAATGGGATAAACGGCTCTTTAATATCAGCCGTTGGATCATTGGAGAGTCCAAGGAGCTTTTTTTTTAACGGCAGTCTAAGGTGCTTAAACTTGAATTAGGGGCGGGATCAATAGCTTATAGCGAGTCATCGAAGAAAAGAGAGCAGGAGCGCTCGGTTCTCTTCTCTCTCTCTCTCTCTTCCATCTCCGAAAGAGGGCAAGGGCGCTAGCTCGGCTCTCTTCTCTTCTCTCAAGCATCTCCGACAAACTCGGTTCTTCCCCAGTTTCGCCTCTTAGGCGACCGAAACCCCAGAAACGGCCACCCAACAGCCTCGTCTCCCATCTCGCGACTTCCCCCTCCGCTACAGTATCACGCCAGCCCTCGTCTCTCTCTCTCTGTGTGTGGTGTGTTGTTGAAGGGTAAATCCAGATACGGGCGAAGAAGTCGACGACGGCGATGTTGTTGAGGACGGCGGAGCAGGTCTTGCATCGGAGGTAAATCGATTTGTGCGTTCAATTTTTGCCTTCAATTTCGGAGTTTGCCGATTTCGGAGTGTTTTTTGATTTCTGGGTTTCCATTTAAGAGAGAGAGAGAGAGAGACAGAGAAGTATTTGGGTTTGCTGATTTGGTGCTAGATCTGGGTTTGTCGATTTCTGGGTTCGTATCTGGGTTTAGACAAAGATGATTTGTGAAAATTTCTGGGTTCGTATTTGGGTTTCCGTTCAAATTTTTTTTTCACAAGGGGTTTTATGATTTGAATAGGCATTTGCTTAGGCTGTTGGGAGAGATGAATTTTGTGACTAGTTAAAGTGGAATTTTGGTGTTTTGGGTAGGCAATTTGCTTAGGATGAGATTGAGGCTGTTGGAGCGCTCGGCTCTTCTCTCTCTCTCTCTCTCACTTTTTAAAGAGGATAGATAGTTTTCGGTTCAGGTTCAAATTCAGGAAAGTTTTTTGCGGAATCAATAGGTTTGGTGGAGTCTTTGTTTGAATTGAAATTTGGGGGTGAAATTAGGGTTTTATGTGTTTCGGTTCAGTCGATGAAATTAGGGTTTTGATGGTTGGTTTCCGTCGCTGATTAGATGACTTATGGTCTGACAGAATATATATACAGCTATTTCTATTGTATTTTTACAGACTTTTTGTTCGTAATCTATTTTCAAATTGAGTCAAACATAGTTCTGGTTTATGCGACTTTGATCAACGATTTGATCCATGTGCGCTGGAAGTCGGGTTAAATCCAAGAAGAACGCCATGTCTATATAAGTATTTTGTTTTCTTCTTTTACTGGTTCACATGTACTTGAACTTTTATCTGGCTATTCTTTCTTACTTTAAACACTAAATACTTGTACACATTCAACTGCTTTGGTGCATTTAATATGGCGTGTCTTGCTTACATGATTTGTTCTCTGGTTAGTAGTTGTTCATTAGATGATGCTCCCTTGATTTGGTTGTTTGTCTGTTTCTTACACGTTGATTGATTTGTGAATTTGATGTTGAATTTCATTGGATCTAATTCGACTAGGCTCTGTTTGCAATAGACATGGATTTTGGATGAAGAATGTGATGTTCTTCAAGCTTAAATGGAGTATTAGTTGTTTAGTAAATAGGCTATCTATACAGTTTTTAAAATAATAACCTATATGTGGCTCTGATATGTGCTCTAGCAAGAATGTTCTTCTCTTTCTTCACCTTCTCTAACAGTTTTTTCCCGTAGACAAAATTGGAAGATCAGAACAACATTTGCAGCAATTATTTTTGATTGTGCATTGGCAGCAATTGAAATCAATGAATGGAGTATTCAACTAAATAAAGAAGGTATACTTCAACTAATGACTTCTCCTTCGTCGTCGCTCTTGGTTGAAACTAGATCACAAATGGCTAATTCATTAGGTTGATATTTCTGTAGTAGAACGAGAAAATTGAGGGAGTGATAGCATAAAAGAATTCGAAAGAATACCACCCCAGTATTCGAGAATACAACACAGGAGGTATTCGCCTATTTTTTGAACTTTATCTTTGATTCTTCCTCTTTTCATCACTAAGGTATAAGTACTCTTGGATATGCTGGCACATTGTCTTTGCATATACTTCAGAAAAAAAAAGTTGAAGGAGTAATATAGTCTTGTTTGTTTGCGTGTTCAGCAACTATTAATATAAGCACTGAATTCCCTTGATCACTATGCCTTGTTTTATGTTAGTTGAGGGATTTGCTTGATAGAAGGTTTCTGCACCCACTGGCTTATAGATAAAAATACTCACATATTCATATTTGCATTGACTCTGATCTTATGAACGAATGAGAATTGTTAGGGATTACTACATTGGTCCAAAAATACACACCCATTTTCATGTATTTTGTACTTCATATGGTATACACATTGTGTGTTGTGTGCCTTTTTTTGAATTGGGTTTGGTGAAGACTTCATAATGTGTGATTGTTAATTTCAAGATAGCTGTTTGGCGGTTTCTATTTTTAGTATTTTGTGTGCCTGTATCTAACTTTAGCCTAGGCTCTTTCATTGGCTTCCAATCAAATTATTAGATATCAAACTGTCAATGACTCCTTATCTGTGTTGAGATTTTGGGAGTGACATTTTAATCTATACATTTTTATAGACTTGACTACAAGTTTATATCAAATGTGCAAGCTGAAAGCTCAATGCCCAATGTATGTTGTAAAAGGACTATGCAGCTAATTTCTAATTTGACTTCTGTTCTCATTTTAGTTATTGCAGGCTTATGTTGAAATGAGGATCATTCTTACAGGTTGGAAAATTCCAACCACCATATGCTAGGGGCTCAAAAAATGAAATTATTAGTTCACAGCATTGACCGGGGTATAAATCAGATAAGAAGATATGAACATGCTCTTTCCAGGTTCAAGTGTCTTATTCATTGGTCAACATGTATGTTAATGCACTTTTCTATTACTTAAGCAACTACCCCGTTACATATATGAATGTATGATTCTTTATATGTATATCAGGTTTACATTATCGGAGGAGACAGTACCCAGAGAGGGGCATCAGTGATCTATGAGGTATATTTGTAGTCACTTTTCATGTATTGCATTTATAGGAATTAGTCCTTGAATTTTGCATTCTTGGGAGTCTTAAGTCTCATGGTTGTAGTAGTTAACTGTAGAGCTACTTGTCATACATTTTTAAAGCATTCTTATTCGCTGTTATGCAGGAAATTAGAAGGCGCGGTCTCAAAGTTGCGGTTGCTGGAATCCCTAACAATTGATAATGACATTCTGGTACTTCTTATGGAAGCCATAAACATGATGGATTATGCTACAGAATATTAAATCCATTCCCAATTTGTTTGCTTAACTTTTGTTTGCTTACTACAGGTAATTGACAAGTCCTTTGGCTTTGATACTGCCTTTGAGGAGGCTCAACGTGCCATAAATGCAGCACACGTTGAATCTGATAGTATTGAAAATGGAATTGGCCTTGTGAAGTTAATGGGTCGCTACAGTGGTAAGTTTACAATAAAGTCCTTTTCTCCAAGAGTCCAAGTAGGCTAATTTCTTGAATTCTTACTCTTTGCACCTTAGTCCTAAGATCCTTGAATCGATAGTTGGCTTCGAACGCTACATCGTGGGAATCAAAGATTGCTTCATGACTGGATGAAATGGTGGTGTTGTGTATGATATCATATATTTCTGCATTTTCCCCTTTTGTTCTTCGTCTTTGGATTGAAGAGGAAATCATTGCTGACCTATTCTGTTAATTCATAACAATTATCTTGGTTCTACTATTTACATTTGACTTTGGCATCACAGGGTATATTGCAATGTATGCTACTCTAGCCAGCTGACATGTTGACTGTTGCTTGATTTCGGAGTCGCCCTTTTAACTCGAAGGACCAGGCGGACTTTTTCACTACATAGAGAAAAGACTTGAGGAAAATGGACACATGGTTATTGTCATAGCCGAAGGTGCATGACGACAAAGGGAGTTGGAGGCATAGAGTATGCATAATTTGTACGCTACTCTAGCCAATTGACATGTTGACTGTTGCTTGATTCCGGAGTCGCCCTTTTAACTCGAAGGACTAGGCGGACTTTCTCACTACATAGAGAAAAGACTTCAGGAAAACGGACACATGGTTATTGTCATAGCCAAAGGTGCAGGACAACAAAGGGAGTTGGAGGCGTAGAGTATGCATAAGTTCTAACTAATTGGTAGTCTTACATTCTGCTGAAACATCAACTTAGTGAAAAAGTTTTTGAGAAAATCAATATGCCACTGCCTCAATTTTTCTAAACAAATTGCATTGGTATCACTATTACATGACGAGCTAGGACTATTGAGGTATCATTCCCTTCTTTGTCCCCAATCTTTGCAAGTGTATCAATTTTCCTTTACAATGTTCCTTGCATTATTTATATACAAATGTTCTTTATTGTAACTTAGCTGCTATAATTATGAGCAGTTAGCTTCTTCTAATCGAAGACGTGCAGCCTAATTTTGTTAGGCCTTTGTAATCAAAGACGTGCAGCCTAATTCCATTAGGCCTTTCTGTAATCAGAAATATGGCATACTTATGTATATGAAACTTATGCAACCTATGCATTCGGAAATATTCAACACCGTTCAATTCAACGGGCATGACGGACGTGCCTTGCACGTCGCGATGTACCTAGTTGGTAGGATAAAACAACCAATTTGACATCTCTCATTTTCAAGCATAATTAATGTATCTCCTCTTGCTTATGTTTATTCAATCAACTTGGATTTGTTTATAACCTTCTTGGTCAAGAGAAATGTTTCTTTCGATTTTGGAGCTCAGTTTTTTTGGAAAAATGTGTCAGCTATTGAAATCCTTACTGGTAAGAGATCCTCTCCCGATTTCTGACAATATTTGGAAGAAACTTCTAAACTGGTTGGTTGATTTAGGTTTGATTCGTGCGTTTAGGAATGGCCGTATGTGCAATTTGCTAGGCTTAATAAACTGTGATTAAAAACTTATGAAGAAGCAGCCTGTAGGTGTGAAATCTATGGGCAGAAGTCTTTATTATCTGATCACGTTTCATGATCCTTACTGAAGTCATCTAGAAGACGTATTTCGTGTGTTATTAAGAATGCGATATAGATAATCATGTTAATGTGGTTGTATGAGAAGTACTTATATATTTGTTGTCAACTCTTCCTACAAGTCAATCGTTATCTTTTCTAAAAAAACGATTTCATTCTTTTTGTTGTAGGTTTTTATACTCAACCATCTGTGGGAGGGACTGTGGGAGGATGCATGTTTGGTGAGTCCAAACTCCACCGAGTGCAATCTTTCTCGCATTTTTTTTATTTGATCAATGTAAGAGGTTTACTACTGTGTTCTCTTGCATTACACAAATTGCCGTGTTCTCTCCTGCGATTTCACCGGGTGACACTTCTCTGATTGAGGTATCTCTGTCTCTCTTCTTGGCCGGCTGGGATGCCGTTTATGTTTTTGGACTGCTTTATGGCTGGACTGCCATTTAGCTGCTTTTTCTGCTGCATTTGCTTTTGTTCTTTTCATCTGTTGTAGTGCCTTTGTTATGCTGGCTGTTTTTCGTTGTTGCTGGGCGGCTGAGGCTTAAACTTTAGTGCAAAACCACGTCAAACTGAAGGGAGTTCCAATCACTATAAAACGTATCTTGCATCTATTTTTATTATACACATAAATAGATATAATTTTGTGGCTGATTTCTAGTTGGTGTGGAATGCACAATTTAAAACGTCTCTTGCAATAAAATGTAGTAGAAAGGATTTCCTAAACTATCTTACACACAGAGATGGAGGTGCATTTGCAATCCATTCAGTTGAAGAACCAACTAAGAATACAGAAAGAAGTGGAGATCTATGAGCAGGGTGAAGACCAAAAAGGATGACCTATTTAGGCAGCGTGAAGCTAGACACTTTTCTGGCAAGAAAGCAAAAGGTGCTGGTAAAATTGACTTTGTTTGCATAAATATATGTATATATTGCCCCGTTATGTAGGTATGGTGTTACTAGGCTTCTTTAAGTAGGGGAATGGCAGGAAAAAAACAAAGTGGAAAATATCTTTTCAATTAAACAATTTTATAGAAATACGAGAGTTCTTTCTTTCGAGTCTTTCCTAAGTTGAGCCTTTGATTTGGAGGCTTCTAATGCCCAAAATGGTCGGCCGACCTCGGCTTAGCAAAGTGGGCCATGCCCGACTCTTGGGAGTAGGCTAGATTGATACTGGGCGTTTGGCGAGAAAAAAAGAGTAAAAAGTACAACAATAAAGAATTGATGTCAGAATTTTCCAATTTCCATTCATAAGGTGTCATTATGAGTCTCATCCATGAAGAAATAGGAATTCCTACCATTCCCAACTTTCAGTTGCTTGCAAAAACAAAAGAAAATTGGGAGAAAAAGACAATTTATATTTCAAATTCAACCATTTTCCCTACAATCTAGACAATGAACATAATTGCCTTGGATTGACTATTGAAACTTTTCAAAACATTTCATGATCAATATGATGTTTGTGAGCATTTGAGGATTCGACGAGAAAGAGGATGGAGCAGGATAGGAGAGGAAGCCTCCCTATATTTTACGTATCTGTTTGCATGTTTTTTTTTTTGTCCATATAAATTAGTTTATTTGGTTCGCTGTGCTTTATTTCATATTATTTTTAACTCATTTAATCTAATACATAAATCATGGTTTAGAGCCATTTTTTTTGGACATAGGCTTACGTATCAGACTTTTTAGTTTTGCTTTCATCAAAATATTACAAAACAAAAACAAAATGAAACTTTTTTTTTTTTCTGACCAGATGAAACCTAGGATGACCGAACCGGTCAACCGCTCGTGCAACAGGTCTGTATATACATGAAACAGAGGTCTGACAGTTCTTTCTCCACATCTGCAATTTTTCCCTCTTCCCCTTTAATCCCTAACCTCTCACCCTCCATAACCAAAACCCTAGAACTTAAAACCCTCATCCTCACCCTAAATCAAAACCTAACCCATTTCTCTACGGATCCTACCCTTTTTAACCCGTACTCACACCCCCTTTCCTCTAAACCCAAAAATCCATCTCAAACCCTAGGAATCAACACACCCACTTTACCCTCAATGGCTAAAACCCATAATTCCACAAAGAAGAGTGAGTTCTTCTCTTTGAGGACACTCGCAGTGTCTGACGACACTCGCAATACACGTCGGGGGTGTTAAATGAAGTTGTAGACTCTTGTTAAAGAGTAGTCTTCTTTTTTGAGGTATGTGATTGCTTATTAGTAATAAAGACAGACAGAGATGAAATGCTTCTGATTCGAATACTCTTGTTGATATGATGAGAAAATATGATTGAGGTACATATTGTAAAATTAGAGCCTTTTTAATTCGAATAATTTAATAATACATATTTCTTAATAAGTGTCCCCCACGTGTTGTGTCCTCTATTTTTTGGAACTTTCGCGTCGTTGTGGTGTCTCATGTCCATATTGGTGCTTTATAGCCAGTAAGTATCTGTTTTAGTCTTGTAAGATTACTGCTTGCTAGCCTAAAGTGTGTTGTAGAAGTGGTTGCCCCACGTGTAGGGCTAGGTTAGTTGCTGCATAATACCCAGAAGTCCGGGATTGAATCCACAGGGAGCTCGGTGTAGCTAGGCCCAGAGGTTTGTTTCACATAGGGTTTTAGCGTTAGGACCGCCAACCTTTGGGTTTGAATTGTGGGTGGAATTCTCTCTTTCTAGCTCCTAAATTACTTACAAATGTAGTTTGCACTAAAGATTAAAAGTGGCAAGATCTAGGGGATTAATCTAACATTGACTCGGGTCATTTAACACTTCTCATTTATAACTCAAGTGAGAGTCAAAGCCGTTTGCTCTCACTCGGAGGATTAAGCTATTAAAACCAAGTTTAACTCATAAGAAGGGTTTGTCAATGGAAGAAAACTCTTTTAGGCATTTTATCGAACAGAAAGAGAGCCAGGGTTCCAAGCATTGTGTGTGCCAAGAGACTTGTCTTCACACAATCAAAGAAGTTAACAATTTAACATCTCTTGGTTTAGACCAAAAATTAGGGTTTTCATCCATTCACAAGCCTTGATCACTACTCACACATGGTGGGTGTAAACACAAGGCAAAATGGAAAGAGAAATCGAAACATGGACGAAAACTTAAATAAAAGCAAGATCTTGATTAATAAGATGAGTACTTACAACTTTAATGAAGGCAAAAGCTCCAAAACCCTAGGATTCCTTGCTCTTTTGAAGAGACAATGAGAACTAGAAAAGAGGAGAGAAGAGGGAGGTAGAGAGAGAGAGAGTGCTAAATGATAGATCCTTACTAAAATGAGGTTTTAAGGTATTTATACTGGCTTACAATGGTGCTACAAAAGTCCTAAATGCTCCTAATTTGTTGCTTGGACGGGCACAAAAATATCAGAATTTTCCAGCTGGGTACTGGTATTGGCATTTTTGGAGTACCAGTACTGATCTCGGCTTGAAAAGGATGTTGGCCACTGGACAAATACCAGTACTCATCTGGATTCTTGCTTCTTCTTCAAATCACCCTTTGCCGTCCCGTGTACTCTCTGAGGCTTCTTTCAATGACTTGTTGATTGTGGCCTCGGGGTCTTGGACACTCTCAGGACTATCCATAGCATCCAAACACGCCTTATTCACACAATTTACTTGAAAACGCCAAAAACACACCTTTTGCGCAAAATCATTCAAATCAAGCAAGCTGTGCGCGTATGTGTGACAAAATAAGAGAGTAAGCCCCATTGTATACTTTCTAGGGCTTATCAACTACCATACCCTTAACTTGCCTGATTTGTGTAGTATTATCACCGATCCTTTTTTTTTTTTTTTCTGGGAATTTTGACATCTCTGAGCTTTTAAGGGTTTTGGGAATTCAAAGAATTAGAGTGGCCAATAGCTTCTAGTTGTTGTTTCTGTGTAAAAACTAAAAAGTTACTTGTTTGTGATTGTTAATTGAAGTTTTGCTTCAACTCTTTCTGTATAATGAATGAATGATGCAGTTTGAAAGACATGCCGGAAAAAGTAAATCCAAGGAAGCAGTAAAAATTGAAAGTTCGAATAATTTTAATATTGCGTCTAATAGCTTGGCCACTCCTTGTAAGTCATACTAATTTTTAAAGGATCCTTCCTACTTTTTTTCCCCCCTTCCTGCTTCTATCTCCGTTTCTTGATGTTATATTAGTTCCTCATAGAACTTCAAGGTATTTTGCACTTCTAACTCCACTTACGAAACTTTGAGGCCCCACCCATTTCACCAATTTTATGAATTCAAAGTGTATAAATGATGAGAACATTAACAGCAAGCAATGCTAAGGGAGAATATTAAGTTTATGTAATCACATGTAGAACTACAGAATACATATGTACAGAAACTCGTTTACGTATGTACAATTATCTGTTTGTATTAAGACAGTGTTACAGCTCTTGATTTTTGGGTTGCAAACTTAGCACCTAGATTCTGTATTTACACTTGGCACCTGTGTATGACTACTAAGTACTAACGGTTGCTTTCTTTTGGTATCCTGAATTTGGTCAACAGTTGCTTAATGCCACAACGTGTTCACCCAGAAACACTTTGACCGGAATAAGGGTTGCTAACATATAGTTTTGTGACTTTTTTTGGACAATGAAGGTTGGGTCTGCTAAGGTCGATTGATTTTCCTTTCGGTTTTTTGTTGTTGACGTGTTTTGGCTTTTATATGTCATCATACTGGGACACCTTATTTCTAATGTATTGTGGAGGATGCTATGTCATTCCTTGTAATTTTTGTGCTTCTTGGTTCATTATTTGGTCTGTCAGACACATGCACATTCATGCTCTGAGTTGCTATCGTAGTTTTCATGTCCCATGCTTCAACGTTTTCTGATTTTGTGAAACTCACTTGCAAGTGTTTAGGTGCATCCACAGATATGTAGGAATGTGCATGCTTGCTCATGCTTCCATTACCAACTTGGTTTATTGCCAAATGCTCTGTTCATATTGTTTCAGTGAACCAATTCTACAATTTCCGCATTAGCTTTGCACAGTTTACTACCCACTACCTAATTGTTTTTTCCAATATTTTGCATAATAGGCTCGACTTCCCCAAGCTCGTGTTATTTATTGCTCAGCAATTGGTGCATCAGAACCCCACAATTTGGGTTATATGGTTCGCCTTGGTCTTTGGGGAGCTGGAACGTGTTTCTCTAATTTCCATGAATTTTTAGGTCTGATTCTTGTTAGCTGGTACTATGAAGTACACTGTCTCCTGTCTTTTTTTTAAAATTTTTATACACACTGTCTCCTGTCTATTACTGGTATTTTTTGGTTCTGAATTCTTGATGGAGATATTCTCTTCTTTTGTAACAATTCTGGTCCCTAATTTTCAATTCCTTGGAACAAATTAAATGTTGCATTCAGGATGATGAATGATAGCATAACTAGAGCTGTTATACGGGTCTTCCTGATCAGTAATGGGAAAAAACCAATAGTTAACTTGATTGATTTTTTTCTTTAATCTTCTCACATGTTTAGCTAAAACACTTCATTACCACTTTTGCTCCTCTAGAATCTCTATGGAAGGACCTGTCAAACTGTGGGAAGACTCATTACACTGCAGGCAGATATAAATCACTTAAATGACATCTACATGATGCAATACGAGCTACACGGAGAGGAGAAAATTTGGTAGTAGTTTGAAATGTGATACTACCTAATAAAGATCTGGTGGTTTGTGAATCTTTCTTTCATAAAAAACAATCGTGTGTCTGCTTGGTTTGTGAATCTTGATGTTCCTTTTCTAATTGTCATCAGTGCATGGTTTAAATACTCACTTGATATATTCTTTGTGGTATCAAGTAGAAATTCTACTTCGGTTATTGCATTTTCTAAAAATTGTTGTTCTCCGATGTATATGGGTGTTGTCATAGGACCATTTTGTACTGCACTTGTTTTGTATAGAATGATATAGAAATTGATATTTTTCTATTGCAGGTGCTCTTGAAAAAGGAGGCATTGGAGCACTAGAACTTGTGGCCATGGACATGAAAGCAAGGTCCCGGGGTATCCTATTCATATGCACTGATTTTGTTTAAGTACTATCAATCTAACTGTCACCGTTAGCTTTCCAGGGGACTGTATGTATGTCGTACGCTTAGCTATAAAGGGGTGGAGTTCGAAGTCGTTGAAGCACCATTAGAGGCCAAAATGATGGTATGACGCACTTTGTCTGCTCCACTATGTTGCAAGAAAAAAATGACTCTCCATTTTAGTATCACGCTAATGAGAACCTAGCTACAAGGAAAGAACAGCCTTTATCACAGTGGCGTAGCCAGAAAACATGACTAGTGGGGGCACCTTTTAATACACTTCAATAAAAAAATTGTGATAAGCAATATTTCTAGAATAATAAAAAAAATCTCTAAAAATAATAATAAAAAACCAACATATTTATTAAGAAAGTCATTTACAACACAAACCAATCGCTTGAACTGTTTAAGCGGATCAAGTCTAAGAACAATTTAATACAGGAACTAAAATGCAATTATTATTAGAAAGTATATTTTCTTCAAATTTTATTTCAAAATCTCCAAATTTGAATTGCGTTGTGGGTTCTATCGACAGAGAAAAAGAAACAAGACTATCGTAAAAATTGTAAACAATTGCTAAAGTATAATGTTTATAGCCCATGGTTTAGCCACTTATAAAATTTTGGTTAAGTATTGGAGAGTTTCAAATTGTAACTGGTGGCTATGTTTTTCCTTAGACATCTCATATCGCCAATGTAATAAAATTGTTCTAATTTTGAAATGAAAAGTTGAGAATGAAATGATGTAAAAAATATATGAGAGTGATTAACAAGAAATCTAGAATAATACCTGGAAATTTAAAAAAAAAAAAAAACAGAAAATTGGGCTAGAGTCCAAAAGTGGTGGCCTATTAGGCCATTTATCCGGATTACTTCTTTATCATGTTTCGGATCCATGGTTTTAAAAGTACTACAGTCTTAGGTCCTTAATGGACAAAAATATCCCATGCGTGTACCATTCTCTCTTTTGTGTGCCCCGCCCGTTCTGTGTCTTTGTCTCGTCTCTCTATCTACATAATAAAACACAAGGGTGTGGGGACCACACAAACACAAGTTGAAAGAAGGACTGAGATTCATTTGATCCAATGGCTGATGTGTGCTCTTCAACTCTCTTAAGAAAACACCCATACTCTAACAAATATATTACAAAAATGTCATCAGTTCTTTTTACCCACTGCTCAACTTCTGGCGTTGGCATTAAAAAAATAAAAATGTATTACACCCGTGCCTATGGCACTACCGGGGTGCGTAGTGCCGTAGGCGGTGCACGGGCAAACACTAATACTACTATACAATACAAATACAAGTATAAGGCCTAGTCCCCCCCCTCTCTCTCTCTCTCTCTAACATAATAGCACGTGGCTTCATTAAAGTGACTTGTCAGTGTCATGTAAGGGTGAAATTTGCAATATGGCTGAACACTATGTTTGATTGAAGCTCTACTAGCCTAGATTTGGATTAAAAAACTTATTTTTTTGTCTTTACTCAAATTTTTTTTTTTTTTGCATTTGTTAGTTTTGCGTCAAATTTTTGTGACTTACTGATATGTCTCGACGAGAGGAATTGAAAAAGTAAAAAATTATGAATGGAGACTGTATCCTTAGCAATGAAAATTTATTTTTGGGGTGTACTTTCATAGCGTACCCTAGGGGTTTAGACACTTTCATAAGGTTTTAGGGTGCACTTTTCTATTATAGGATAGGGTACTCTAGGGTTTAGGCACTTTCATAAGGTTTTAGGGTGCACTTTCTTATTATAGGGTTTTAGTGGTTTAGGCACTTTCATAGAGTTTAGGATTTTAGGCACTTTCATAGGATATTTTTGGAAAAAAGGAGCCCAATGTCCTTGCGCCTATATGGAAACTATAGATGTCCTTATTGCATTAGAAGTCCCTATAGTATGGACTCCTGGCCAAAGCTCTCAAAAAAAAAAATAATAATTGAGTGGGCCTAGGCCCCTAGCCTCCCTCTACCACTGCGTTATTAGTTTTGACACTCCATCTCAACCCTTGAAATGGAGGGCTGAGATTAGATAATAAAAGTGTACCCTCTCTTCCCATCTCACCTAATCTTTTCCTCTCCCCTTCCCAACTATGGCACCCCACATCTGGCAACCCGACTTCCGTCGAGCCCCTTACCCCGCGACCCCATCTTCGGGGACCCATTCCTTTCTGCAACTTCATCCTAAATGCATTTGAACCTCAATCAATAGTCTAAACGCATCCTATCTAGTTCAAAAATAAACTCGAAAGCTGTGTACACTGTAATTCCCTTCACACGCACCCTTGACACCCGTTCCCTTCTGGTTGCATCTCATGGATTTTCTTGAATTATAGTTGAAGCCTTGTTTAGGGATAGGCGGTATAATATTGAACTTGAACTACTAATTTTTTATTCCAATGCTTTTGTTAGATTTCGTGCAATTTCGTTTGACCTGGCAATTTATAGCTTCTTTCTTGCAAGTAGAATTTGTATATATTTCGTGCAATTTTTTTAGATTTTCAACTATAAATCAAGAAGATGGGGTCAACGAAGATGGGGTTGCCGGATAAGGGGCTCGACGGAGGTTGGGTCGTCGGAGAGTGGGGTTGCCGAATGTGGAATGCCATAGTGGGGAAGGGGAGAGGAAGAGATTAGGTGAGATGGGAAGATAGGAGAGAGAATGGGCCATTTATGTTTTTTAATCTCAGCCCTCCATTTCAAGGGTTGAGATGGAGTGTCAAAACTTGTGTTTAAGTTTGTGTCCCCGGAACCAGCCCCTATATATATATAATCCACACATACCTACACATAGGAGTGTGTAGGTATGTGCATACAGCTATACAGTATCCCACTTGCTGTTTGATATATCTCCACACACACACACACACACATATATGAGTGTGTAGGTATATGAATACAGCTATACAACTATACAGTATCCCACTTGCTATTGGAAGATGATACCGATTCTTTTTTCTTTTGGTTATCCTCTTTTCGCTTTTGGTAAGGAGAATAACATGGTTAATCTGGTTTTTAATTTGAGAATGGTTGAGATGATCACAAAGTTGAAGATTTATTTGACTAAGAGTTGACATTGTTGCCAAGAGGCATTTGGCCAAAAGATATCAAGAGTGCACTTAGGTGCTAGGAGAAAGGAAGTCAGAAGTTCAACCCCTCTTCCAAGGTGCTACTCTAACTATTCTAACAGTATTGACTTTCGCTGAGGGAAGATGGTATGCCGCATGCCCTAATTTGTGGTATGCCAGCAGATTGCTCTATAAATTGAAAGGAAAACCATTAGAGCTAAGTTACACTCTAGAGAAACATTCAGTCTAGTTATATTTTCTCCTAAGGAAAATGTTCAAGAGGTGTTCCATGGTTTGTAAACCCCTAGGATATTTGCATTTTTTGGGAAAACAGTTTGGGAAAACTTTTCCAAGGGACATTATTGGCTGTCCCCTTGAGTCTTTACCAATTAAGTATTTGGGGTTCCCATTGGTGGGAAATCCCATGGAAGAAATATTTTTGGTCTCTGATCTGGGGAAAGATGTTGAAGTATTGGATGAGGGAAACTCCTTATTTTCAGTTGTTAGTTGTCTTATTATGGAGTTCCGTTGGACGTGAACAACAAGATTGATAAGTTGAAATGGATTTTTCTGTGAGTGTGGTGACGAATGTTTGATTGGTGAGGATATAATCTTCTTTTAAAGCATAAGGGTTTGCTTGGTCTATTATCTAGGTAAATGTTTGTGAAGACTCCTTATTGTACGTAATTCTTTGTGCATGCTATAATTACGAGCAAGTATGCTCAGGAAAAAAACTAGAGCTTAGGATTTAGCAATTCTTCTCAGGATAGAGTAATTGATTTGCATGGGAGCTCATTTATCTGAAAATATTCCATGTTCGCTCAGTATCTTAGTTTAGTATCCTCCTGTCGGGATGGCAAATAAGCTTGGAACCTCGCTCATGCGCTCCCAAGTCACAATCTCGAAGTAACTTTCTTCCCATAGAGAAAGAATTGCATTCAACTAGGATAGAATCTCTCACACATGAATTCCAAAAAGAAACAAATAAGGAGCTATCAAGCAAGAGAAAGTATGTAGCAACGATAAGATACTAGAGAACATTAATTCAAATTTTGTTCAAGTAGTTGCTATAAATATAATAGTTACTTAAGTTTTGGAAAAATTAAAGTTGACTTTAATTACTTATATTTGTTTAAGCATTAACATTTACAGAAGAACTAACAAGAAAATAATAAAAGACTTATATTTTTGCCCACAGATATATATAATTATTTATACACATGGGCTCCCATAGATGCTCTCAACCTTAAATTAATAATTTTTTTTATATCCTCTAGTTTCCCTGCTCTTGCTTCGTGCAACTGAACTCAAACTAGATCTCTTAGTGTGGATGGGCAGAGAGTTTTGTTTCAGTTATACGTTTGGTTAGTAGGTTTCAGAAATGTATCTCGTCGATGCCTTCCTTATATCTATGGGGATCAGTTATTTTACTCGCATGGAGTACATTCGTTGGATTTTGTTCAAAACCTGTTAGCCCTGTGTTGCCAAGAAATGTATATAAAAGCTGCAGAGTTCTGGGCAGAGTTGCGGGTAGAATTACTATCAGCAAGTGCATTTCTTTCGACTGAGAAGCCTAATTCTAGTATGCTATGGCACTTATACTGGGTGAACCATCAGGTTCAAATGTTTAAGATTATCTATATGGCGATTATCCATTTGAATATAGTGTCTCCAAAAAGTATCATTTCTAAAATTTTTGCATTCAGGTTTTCTCAAAATACGATTTTATGTCTTTTTGTAGACACCCCAATTTGGAAATCCCGGACGCCTTTTAAGTCCCCAATGATGATAAACAAAACATGATTTAAACCTTTGGATTGATCTAAACCTTTTGGAGCATTACCTTTCGAAAACCGTAGACAAGTGGCCGATAAGCTTCCCAATAATGAAAATGTGCCTTGAAAGCTTCAAACAATACTTTTCGTACTCAAAGGAGTGAGGAAACACCTTAGAACTAGGTATGAGAGTGCCAAGTGACACTTAGAATGAATGAGTATGTGTTTAGGCCGTCGTGGCACCAACGGTCTTCGGTTTAGTCTGCTTTCAGCCCATTTTTCATAAATCAAACTTCCCTATTTTTATGGTTTGAGTCCACCATCTTCTAGTACATTCAAAACCCTCTTCATCGATATATAATAAGCCTTAATCCAATTTGAAAAGAGGGAGATACAAGGATTTTGCCTAAACGACTTCTTTTTCGACCACCTGAGGGTAAAATCGTCATATCTTTTGATGTACAAAATTATTTTGATCCGAACCACTTGGGTTAGAAAGTAGACTTAACGAGCTTTCCAACGATCTAAAGAACACTTAAAACCGAGTTTGGGAGTGTCCGGGGCGGCCTTGTGAAGTTCGGCCTGTTGAGCAGTCATACGACGGTCAACTGTGCCGTACGGTGGACATATATCTACCCTACGGTAGAGTCTTAAACCGCCTTAACTTAAGTCAATTAGGATGTGCCGTACGGTGGACCTTATGTACCCTACGGTGGACTAACTTTTGGTCAAAAATGTCAGGAAGGTGGTAATCAGTTGAAGGCCGAAATGCTTGGCTTGCACGCCAAGTTTGCTTGGTTTCCAAGCCATTTTTGCCCTATAAATACCTCCCCCCTATCATTAGACAAGAGATACAATTTTTTTTTGAAGAAAAAAAGAGAGAAATAAGACCAAAACTAGTTCAAAAATGTTTTGAAAAATCCATTGTTTTCATACCTATTTCAAATACCAAAAGCATCATCCTCTTTCAGAAGCCATTTTTCATTTCCTATTTCAAAAAGACAAGCCATTTTTCACTCCCCATTTCAAAGACAAGCCATTTTTTTTACTCCTTTTCACCTTCAAAACACAAAACCATTTCAAAAATAACCCAAACTCAAAACCAAGTCTCATATCTTGCCACTGCAGTATATCAAAGCTCACCTACTCACCCAAGTTCACACCAAAGGCCACCGTATCAATCACAACTCTCCAAGGAAAGGTTTTCATTCCAAACACAGGTACAACTTTCTGTTCTTGTGTTCTGAGGGGAACCACTAGGTTCAGACTGGTTCCTCATACCAGTTCTGGCCCTAATTGGTTTAAACATTACAAGAAATAAAAGTTGGAATCCCTCACATCTCTACCGTACGGTACAACTTACTGCCGTATGGGAGAGATGTCTCCAGGGAACAAGATTTTGCTAAAACTTCTCTTTCATGCTTCTTAGATATTGCATGAATAAAGTACTATTTTTTATGTCATGCATCCAGAAGTTGTTTTTGATTCAAAGAATGATTTATGCCATGATAATTCATTTCTAGAATTACAATGCATGTTAGTCTTGTTTTAACTTTCTAATATATATCATTGTGCACCTAGTTTACGAGTATGTATGGCCTGTTAAAACATTGAATGTTAAAATGCTTTGTTTTAAAACTGCAAAACCACAGAATATGTACCGTACAGTACAAGCTTCCACCGTACGGTTGAGTTCACGTGGGACAGTATGATATTTTCTGCAATTAAAATGCTTACATTCCTACCTCTAGGTTATTTTCTGCAAATTAATTGGCTATATGCAGCATGCCTATTAGCTTTATGTTGCCTGTTTGTGTTTATATTTTCTGCAATTAAAACTGTTTACGTGATATAACTGTTTATGTGGCATAAAAGTTAAGCAATAAAACGATTTTTAAAATCCCACAAGCATTAGTAGAGACCGATTTTATCGGGCGAGGGGGGTGCTTTTCCAAACAAAACCTTCCCCCCTTGTAACCTGACTCCCGAACCCAAAATTCTCTGTTTTCAAAGACCAATCCCATTTTCAAAGGGCAAAATAGTCACATTTTTCAAATAAACGGTTTCTCGGGGTTAATCCTTTTCAAAACCCGGGTGGCAACTCTCAAACGAACCATTTTCCCTTTTTGTAAACACTAAAAATACAAAAAGGAGCCATAAAGAGGAAAAAACCATTTTACTGGGCGTCCAGCCCACACTTTTCTTTTCTTTTTTTTCTATTTGACAATGCTATTGCAGCGTTTCTTTAGACACATGTGTATGTCAGCTAAGGTGCCTGCTGTTGTAAGACTTGCTACAAAAGCATTAGTGGAAAATAAGTGTGTGGTCATTGGCCTTTAGAGTACTGCAGAGGCACGGACCGAGGAAGCTGTGACAAAATATGTGAGATTCTGTTTCCTGCATTTTTTGTATCCATATTTCTTTTGAGTACAACTAAGAAAAATGTTTAATCTCATTTCATACGTTCGTTTGCTTTTCTGTTATTGATGATTTATTTTTGTCCTTTTGGATAATGAATCTTATCTCTTCCATAGGGTCTTGAACTCGATGATTTTATTTCGGGGCCTCGTGAGCTGTTGCTTAAATTTGTTGAAGAAAATTATCCTTTACCTGAAAAACCTGAGGCCCTTCCAGGTTTATACGTTTCTTTACTGGGTCGTGTATGCTGAAATGTCTATGCTGAAATCTCTTTGCTTAAAGTTAACTGGCCAGTTTTGTTATAGGTGAGGAAAGTGTCAAGGAGCTTCAACGAAAAAGGCATTTAGCAACACCTGGTGTTTCATTCAAAGGCAGAGTTAGGAAAGATGCTAAGTGGAGAGCTGCAAGCGATGCTGAAAGCGAGGACGAATTTGAAAGTTTCTTAGAAGTGGAAGTGGCCATAAGATACTGGTTGTGTGAATGACAAGTCTTTCTTTCATTTCCTTAGTTAATCTAAATCCCTTACTTTGAATGATATTGCGTTAGTGCTTTTGTCATATGTGATGTAATTGTGGGATGGTTTAGTTCAAAATATATAGTTTCTTAGGACGTATTGCTGCTGGGGCCTGGGTTTGTTTGCTTAAAAGATCTATATTAATTGTAGGGAATATGGGGCAGTTTGTCTCTTCTAGTTGAGCACATTTGTTGGCTATGGCTCTTTCTTTTTCTAAATATCCTTTCGATCTATGCAGCCGATTCTGGAAATGAATCTACCGAATCTGATGATGAGTTTCAGATCTGTGAGATATGCAATTCTGAAGAGGTATTTATTCCTTCTCTTTCCGCCCTTTCCCTTCCCCTATTCCTTGACATTATTCAGTGTTTGAGTGCCTGCATTCTGTTACTATCTCCTATATTTTTCAATGTAGGAAAGAAAGAAATTGCTCAAATGTTCCTGTTGCGGTCAACTGGTACATCCTGCTTGTTTAGTTCCACCTGTAGTAGATGCAGTAGCTGTTGATTGGTCCTGTCATTCGTGCAAGGAAAAAACTGATGAATATCTCCATGCAAAACAAGCCTATGTAGCTGAACTGTTGAAGAGGTTTTGATATCTCAACATAGAATTTCTTTTCTCCCTTAAATCGTTTCAGTAGAATGCGCCTTAAGAACCCGTTTGGTTTGACCCTAGCAGCAAATTACACCCCAAGTTTCTGATTTCTCTCATTGAACGTAGACTTATGATTGGATTAATCTTGAGCCATGTGTTTATATACGTTTAGATCCACTGATGGAATGGGTATTATTTTCAATTTACACATCCCTCTCCTCTGGTAGCCACCACCATACTTTCTTTCTTTCTCATCTCTTTCCTTTTCTCCCACAGTTGGTGGCCCTTCAAGACAAACCTGCACAAGAGAACCCACAAACCTTCAAACTTCACACCACTCTCTCCCCAAAGCCTCCCAACCTTCACCAACACCACATCTGTCTGTCTAGATCTGCCGATAGCCTTATTTAATTATTTCCATCCCCAAAGCCTCTAATCCTCCACAACCTTCATCACCTAGCACTGCCACAAAAAAATCTGGCATCGCCCCTCCAACTGGTGTCAATGAAAATTAGAGAATAGCAGATTTTTTGTTTGCCAGTGCTCATGACCCCTTACTGCCTCGCTGATTTTGATATTCATGGTGGTGTGCAATTTTCCGATTTCTGATTTGGTTTAAGCTGCTTTTGTTCAATTTGATGCAACCAAAGATACCCATAGATAATGTAGAGAGAGAAACTCCCAAATGGGATACAAAAGAGACTAGCTCTTGATAATACTTGTTCAAAATGATAAAAGCTACCAAATAAGAGACTCCAACACACACACACACACATATATAGACCCCTTACTACTAAGAGCACAAAATGACATAGGTACCCTTACTACATACTACATCATACTCCCCTACTAAAAAGAAACTTGTCCTCAAGTTACGGTTGTAGTGCTTTGACCCAACACGACCCTCATAGCACTTCCAATCTTAAACATGAGCTTGTTTTTTGCATGTCCACCGCATCCATGCTTGTGTGTGAGTAAGCAATCCACTTGGCATGTCTTGAACAAGGCAAAGCTACATCGAAGCATTTTCTAAGACATCCTCCCAAAAAGTACCTTGACCAATCACCATTTGAAGATTCAAAGACAAGGAAAACGCCATACCAAAGAATTTCTTGAGTGAAGACCATTCCCAAGGGATCTTCAAGTTGTCCCATGAAGCCTAGTTTGGTCACCAATTCTTCACAAACTTGTATATCTTGCATCGGGGGGAACGCAGAAGGCAAAACTAGAAAACAATTCACACCCGTTGGCTTTACAAGGTCTTCAAAGATTGGAGGATCTTCCACAATCTCATACTTTGAATATGAATCTAATGCACCTCTATGGCTTTCTTTTACCACTTGCTCCACATCCTCAAACCCTTCGTCGTCATCAAGATACTCATCATAGATAGGGAAATCTTCAAAGTCATTCCCAAACTCTTCCCTCATTGTCAACTCTTGACCAAACACAATTTCATCCTCCTTCAAGAGCTTGTTGGTGGTTTTGGGGACATCCATCATACCCAAATTCATTGGAGAAAGTTTCTTAGAAGCAAATAACATCAGGCAATAATGAGATTTTGTAGTTACCTTCTCCTTCATGGGTAAGAAGGTGATTTGTTGCGCATCCTTATGCACGGTGTAGGTATTCCTCTTTCCATCATGAAAAGTATCGCGGTCGTATTGCCACGGACGGCCAAGTAAGATATGGCAAGCATCCATAGGTGTCACGTCACACCAAGCTTCATCAAAGTACTTTTGTCAGATGGAGGACACCAAGCACCTCTTGTTCACCTTGATTTCATTTCCCCTTTTGAACCAAGAAAGAACATAAGGATCTAGATGCTCCTCCACTTTGAGTTGAAGCTTGTCAACTACCTTTTGAGATACCATATTGTCACAACTCCCACTATCGATGATCATATCACAAACATGCCCTTCTATTTTACAAGTAGTATAGAATATGTTGGCGCGCAACCAATCTTCATCACTATCTTCCTTAGGTGTTAGGAGAGTCCTCTTGATAATAAGTGAAAGACCCACTTCCTCTTCCAAGTCACCACCAATCTCTTCACATGCGACATCATCATACAAGGGAATATCATCATAACTTTTCTCCACTTCACTAAAAAGTGCTTTGTTACAATTTCCGGAAGCTTTTCGACAATCCGAAGACTTGCGACCCGGTTCCCCACACTTGAAGCATTTGAATCCCCCACTTTGGGCTTGTTTTTGAGCCCCCGAAACACTAGATTGAGGCTGGTTTTGAGTAGGGGCTGAAACTTTATCCCCACGAATTTGGTCATCAAACCCCGGAGGACCAACTTGATCGCCATTAGAGGAACCACCTTGAAAAGAGGTGTAGAAGGGCTGCCCGGATGGGAAACCGTCTTGATTTTGCTGCCCGGATCTAAAAAACTCTCTCTTTTCTTGCTTTTCAGCCACCAAAGGCCCGATTGTAAGCTTCTGAAACTGTCCACAAAGTTTGCATAGCAAGGGCATCTTGGATTGTGATTGTCAACGCACTTATGTACATTGCAACCATTTGATCTTCACTTTCATTCAAATCAACTCTAGCAACGAGTTGATGGAAAGCCTCCGTGTACTCATCAACACTTCCAACTTTTTTAAGATTATGCAAATTCTTGTAGAGGTTTTGCATATAGTTGAAAGGCAAGAATTGCTCATTGAGTTTCTTCTTCATTTTCTCTCATTCTCTAATCTTTCCCTTTCCTCTTCGTAGCCTAGTTTGTTGCAATTGCTCCCACCAAGCGGAAGCTCTTCCTTTGAGACGGATAGCCACTAACTTCACCTTCTTCTCCTCGAAGACATCTCCATAATCAAAACACTCTTTCAATGGTGTTTATCCAATTGACAAACTCATCCGGGTTAAGATTTCCATTGAACTCGGGAAGTTCAATCTTGATGTTCTTCTCCCATCTATAAGGAGAGTGAGTGGAAGGTGGCCTACGCCAATTCGGATCACCAAAAGGATTGTCAAAGTGACTTTGAGAGTCCTCGGACCCTCCACTACCCGCACGTGACACTTGCAAGCCTTGCACCCTCGCCGTTAGGGTAGCAACTTGTTGTCTCAACTCTTGAATCCCATGGTTTTGGTTGCCAAACTCATTCTCCTCACCATTGTTCACCACAAAGCCTCTACCTCTACCTCCTCTTCTACCTCTAGCCCGATAAGCCATTACAATACCCAAATTCAACTCCAAACAAGTAGATCCACCCCAAATAATGAAAACCCAGCCAAATCAGTACACAAACAGCCTCAATCACAATCAATCGACACAAATAGTGACAACCCAACAGCAAACCGCAAGAAATCGAAACAAATAGCAACAAATGAGACAAACCCAACTGAAATTGAACACAAAAATGCAGATTCAAGTGCCAAAAGAGCAGTTCGGAATCTCTTACCCCTGTTTCGAGTTCGGAAATGGTGCTGGCAGCCTTGAATCACAAATGCTCTGAATCAGGTCATAATAGGGTTTTGATGTCTGTAACAGCAAGAATCAGCTTTGAAATGGTCGATTCTGTAAGTTTAGGGGTCGAAATTGAGATGTAAGAGCTTGGTTTGAGCAGATCTGTTGGTTTTGAGTGGAATAGGGGCTCCGGCGAGGTTTTCCGGCGCCATTTTAGGGTTCCGGCGGGATTTTCCGTCGATGTTCAGGTTTCCGGTGAGATGAATGGTGGGGATCTAAGCTCAGGTGCTCTAATACCAAATGATGCAACCAAAGATACCCATAGATAATGTAGAGAGAGAAACTCCCAAATGGGATACAAAAGAGACTAGCTCTTGATAATACTTGTTCAAAATGATAAAAGCTACCAAATAAGAGACTCCAACACATATATATAGACCCTTACTACATACAACATCACAATTTTCTGGCATTCAACTTTGGGTTCAATTTTTGGTGTTCAAGTTCTATAATTCTAGTGTTCTTTAAAGCCCATTCTTGATTTTGGGTCATTGGGTGTGTTTTCAATGGGTGGGATTTGGGGCTAAGGTGCTGCTTGTGAGTGCTGGTTGCGGTGGATCAGTGCAAAGAGATTGGTCTGAGTTTGGAGTCGGAGTATCTGTAGGTGGTGGCACATGGGAAGTTCACATGGTAGAGGATCTGGTGTTGGTGGTTGTGTGGGGAGTAGATAGAAGGAAAGAAGAGAGTAAAACAAAAGAAGAGGATAGAGCGTTGTGCTGCAAGTGAAGAATAAGAGAGTTGGGTAGAAAGAGGCCAATGAGAAAGTGCCACCTAGTTGCATAAAATATCTTCCATTAGTCAATGTAATCAGATGTAGAAGCAGGGTTCGAAATTGATATCAACAACAATTTGAAGCCGTATGGTTTGATTGTGATAAAGGTAACATATAGAGTTGAATAAGTAACATATAGGGTCAGACCCTGGGGTTTACTTTGTAACTTTTCCAATTTTATGTGTCAATTCAAGATTGGATGTAACAATCTAACAAACTTGTTGGGGGTGGAGATTACTAGCTCTTGATTCAACAATTTGGAGTTCTAGTTTGAATACATTAAATCCTGGCTTTTGATTAGCTTCAAAACAAATATACGTTATCTTAGTGGCTCTGTTCTATTGTAGACACCCCAATTTGGCCTAACGATTATTTCAAGTCCCACCTTGGGGACCATCCCGATGATGAAATGGATACAGTGATTGCCGATTGCCTTCTCGAGAACCTTAGGACTTTCGGTAAGAACTTTGAGCCACTTAGAGGACCCTATCCAGAGCCATACAGCCTTTCAAACAGAAAATACAGAAGCCTAGGAGAATCCATCTGTCGGCCATAACATCGATTTCACGGCCTTAACATCATTTCCTCACTCGAGCAACCTGTTGCTAGAAAAATCTCCCTGAGAGATCAATCCCTCGGCCGCAAGATCCATTCTTCGGCCGCAACATCCATTCCTCGGCCATGTGATCTATCACTTGGCCGCCAGATCGCCCTTTTTCCAGACTCTGGAACGTTCTGTCAATTGTTTGATCCAACTACACTACCTCTCCGATGCGTTCGGGCCACGTTTAGAGATTGCAACAAAGAGTTTGAGTTGCATTGCAATTGCAATTGCAATCGTGCCATTTGATTGGCCGGAGTGAGTCACCAATTGCCTATATAAAGGGCCTTTGGACTCCGAAAATAGACACACGAAATTGATAAGTGAAATTACTCACCCAAGCTCCGATACTCTGCTAAAATACTCTCTCAAGCCCTCTCTTCAAAAGCCCTAACCTCCCGAAGGCAGCCATCAATCCGGCGATCAAACCCCGAAGTTCAAACCCTAACCCTAGGGTTTTCAAAGAGGCAATCAGTCAATCACACCCAATCCGAGGCAATCAAACAACTGAGGGATCAAGGTGGTGAGGCCCAACAGCCTATGGTTTGTCTTATTTACCATATTTATGCTTAATCGTAGCATTTTGATTACTCATTAACTTTTCTGTCTGGTGTGAGGAAGAACATCGACCGGGACTTCGATCCCTTGGCCAATATATCAAACCAAGAGGATCCCTCGGCCGTGACATCCATTCACCGGCCGCGGGATCCATTACCCTGGGACCGCTTTGTTTGTTCTGCTTTCTGATAAATGCTTTATTTATCGCATTGGCTCACCTTATTTACTGTTTAAAGGATTAAATAAACAGATTATGTGTTAGAATTAAACAAAGCATCTATATGTCTTATGTTGAACGATTATGGGCCAGTCTCACGACTGGGCAAGCCTAACACCTTCCGCTTATTGTACTTTTGGCTCCCGTGCCCAGAATCTCTGTCTATTTTCCTAGTTTTAATAAACTGGGTGGCGACTCTGTTTTGATGATAACCGTTATCGTGTGGCGATGTTCCTAGCCATGGGAATGTCCACGATCTTGGTTCACGAAGCAAGCAACCAATCGAGCAACAAACGTGATCAATCTGTATGGCGATGCCCTGCTTGGGAGGTGTCTACATCTATATTTTCAAATATTTGATTGCAAGGTTGGGAAGTTACACGTATTCCACATTTCTTCACTTGGTAACCCAAACGATCTCCCTGGGAAAGGCACTTTCACATTACATTACCAGCGTCACTTCCACAGCTGCCCCTGCATAGATGTATGAAGCACCGCAATGACAATTTGCAGATTAGCGATAGAAACCACTTCTATGACCTGATTGTACTTTCCCTTCTATTTGGATTCAGTAGCGACTGGCTATAGCATTTTGGAGAGTTCTAACCAGTGATTTGAATCCCGTACCATAACTAGTGATTTGGATCCCGTACCATAACTAGTGATTTGGATCCCGTACCATAACCAGTGATTTGATTCCAGTACCATACTAGCCATGATGTACCACTTTTTAGCAAATCTGGTACCTTAAGAATTGTACTTCCTTTTCGTCTCAAATACCTGTTGGTACCGGACGGTCCCAATGTTTATTTTTATTTTTATTTTCCTTTTAGGTAAATGTACACTTTTTGAGGTGAAAAAATAACAATAACAGCGATAAGTCCAAAATAGTACCCGGTATCTCACCAGTACTGTACTCTAACCGGTACTAATGGTTCTAACTGGTTACCCTAGGAGGCTAGGATACTAATGTAATTTGCTTGAGGGTAGTAAGGTAGATTTATACATTACTTTGAACAAGAAGGTAGATTTAATATTTATACATGAAGGGCATAAAACAAAGGAAGGGTCAAAGCGTGGTTGGTCGTATTCAGAAAGCAAACATTGATGAATAATAGATGGAAGTGGTTTTTTGCTAAACTTAGTCAGGTTCTTTTTTGTGAAAAGGTAGAAGGTCCTTTCTTCTAAAATTGTTGTGGTTTCTCTTTTTTTATGTGGTGAAATGTTCCATATCTATGGTTGGCTGGCAGAGTTGACGACATATTTTTTTCACTTAATATAATATTACCGTTAGAATTTAACTTGGTTTATATTCACACGGGGATAGGTATGAAGGAGTAATGGAGCGCAAGTTGAAAATTCCTGAGATAATTCGTTTTTTAGATCTTCCCAACAATCCATTGGATGACATTATTGATCAGGTACCTGCAGAAGGATAGCTGGTCCTTCCTTTCTAGTTATCATTTGACTTGTATGTACTAAGAGTAGTATATTTTAGTTATGCCTTACATCAAACTAGCATTTTACATGTGCAATGCACAGGCGATGTTCAGAGTTTGTATGCGAGTATGGTATATTTAGGGCTGTCCAGAAACCCGACCCGACCCGAAAATGACTAACGGACGGTTCTGATTTCCTATTTCGGTCGGGCTCGGGTTCACTTGGTCGGATTTTGAACCCCGTCGATCGGGTTTCGGGTGCCCATATAATGTTTCGGGTGAATCCGACCCGACTGAAACTTACACATAT
Source organism: Rhododendron henanense subsp. lingbaoense (assembly GCA_020567845.1). Lineage (NCBI taxonomy): Eukaryota > Viridiplantae > Streptophyta > Magnoliopsida > Ericales > Ericaceae > Rhododendron > Rhododendron henanense. Next base: position 26,432,965 of record CM036314.1, read on the forward strand.
AAAAAGAAAAAAACCCTACACTCTTCGGTCTTCACATTTCACGCAGCCCTCTCGGCCCTTCTCCACTCTCCAGATCTGGTGCTCCTCAACCCTCACCAGTGGTCCAGTACTACCCCCACCTACGTCCATGACCACTGGCACCGGCCACCGCCATCAAATCAACGCCGAGCCCCACGTTTCCCGACGCAACTAGTCCCCCTTTTCTCTCTCTCTGCCCCTCTCCAGATCTGCTGCTCGGCTCCTCAACCCTCACTAGACCCACCACGGTACCACCTACGTCCATGCCCACCACCACCGGCCACCGCTATCAAATCAACGTCGAGCCCCATGTTTCCCGACGCAACTAGTCCCCCCTTTTCTCTCTCAATCGATCAGTCCCCGTTCTCTCTCAAGTCTCAATCGATCCCCGAAGAACTGAAGAAGGCAAGAAGCCAAGAACCTTAAATCGACACTGATACAACAGTGTTATAGTGGTACGTCTCTCTCTCTGTGAATTTCTCTATGAGAGTCGAGACTACGACTGTTACAGTGATAGGGCTTTACGAAAATATTCTCTGTGATTTTGATCTGATGAATTGATAGAGTATTGGATTGGGATGGTTCGATGGATAGGGCTTGAATCGATCAAACCCCTTGTTTAATTTTTTTCCCCCTTTTTGGCTGTAGATCAGTGAGTTTTTTTCGACTGATAAAGGCGTAAAGCAAAAAAAAAAAAAACAGTTTATGATTCTATTTCGACTGGTGTAGGCTGTGTAGCACTTAATTTTCCCCCCCTTTTTGGCTGTAGATCAGCGAGTTTTTGGCTGGTTTTTTCCGACTGGTGTAGCTAATTTTTTGACTAATAAAGGCGTAAAGCAAAAAAAAAACAGTTTATGATTCTATTTCAAGTTTTCAACTGGATTCTATTGCAGTTTATTGATCTTGAATTCTTGATTACACTTGTATGTAGGTGATGGATTCAAGCATTTTTTATTTCTCGCTTTGTGGGGAACCTAAGGATGATGTTGAAGATGTTGAACTTGGAGGTAATTCTAATCCTCCTGTGTCTACGAATGCCGATGTTATTGATGTTCAAGATGATACAGTAGTTGAAGTTGGACAAAATACTAAAAATAGACTGAAAAGAAAGGTTCCACCACGAGCGCCTAAACCTAAAAAAGAGCCTGGAAAAAGATATAGATCTTCTTTCTGGGATCACTTCAACGAAATTAAAGAGAATGAGGTAACCAAATGGGCTGAGTGTAAGTATTGCAATAAACGATATGCGGCTGAAAGTAAAAAACATGGCGTTAGTAATTTGAAAGCTCACCTCCCCGCTTGCCCACTATATCCTAATAGAGACCAACATGGACAACCAAACCTTTCATTTCGACCCATTGACGGGGGCGGTGTCGACGTTGTGACTCATGTCTTTTCTTTTGACGATTGTAAGAGAGTTCTTGCTGAAATGGTCATCATTGATTACCCTTTAGGTTCGTTGAGGGGATTGGGTTCAGAAAGTTTTGTAAGGTCATGCAACCGAAGTTCTCACTGGTTTATATTAATCCTTGGGCCATTTGGCCTGCTGAAATGGTGAAAAATTAGCCCAAAATAACTAAAGAAGTAAAAAAAAAATGGCCCAGAAAAATAAATCCGGCCCAAATAATGGCCCAACAAAACTGCCCGAAAAATTGGCCCAATCCGATTATCCGACCGAACCCGACCAACTCAACCCGACAGCGTTTCGGTCGGAGCCCGACAAATTGTTCGGTCGGGTTCGGGTGGCACTTTTTCAATCCGACAACAGTCGGGTCGGGTCCAACCCGACCCGAACCCGAAAAAAATCCGACCGTGGCCAGCCCTAGGTATATTTTTAGAATGAGTAATGTTTGAAACTTAAATGCAATAGTAAAAGTGCACTTTCAAAGGATGAATCAAATGTATAGTAAAATTAAAAACTTTTAAATAGTTTTAAATTCAACTTATATTCTCATAAAAAATCGATATGAACAACGTGTCACTCTATAATTGCATGTCTTAACATTCCAAACTCGTTTTACGAATCACTATGAAAAATGGGTTTTGAACAAAATAGGTTGAGTTCTCAAGCATCTAGTTGGTAGACATATTACTAACTAAAGTGAGTCTTGGACCTAAGTCACCTAACTAAAAGTGATTAGGTGTCAGCTTTTCAAAAAGACAATAAAACCTTCATAAAAGTTGACTATTTGACTTATCATATATTGCCGTTTTCCTACCATAGAAGCAAGTAAACTGTATAATGCTTAGAATAAGTAGCTAGTTTAATTGCACATTCACAGTTTCTAATTTCGGGCTCTTCAAAGAATCTACTGTTGAAGTCTCTATTATAGAGTCTTAAAATATTATTCTTTTGTAAAAGGGGTTTTAAAAAATTCTACTCCCTCCGTCCCTTTTTAAGAGTCCCACTTCTTAAATTCAACTTTTTTTGGAGACATCATGATTACACTCTAAAAGTTATAAATTTTCCTACTTACCTTCTATGGAGACATCATCATTACACTTTTTCACTAACTTAGAATGAAATCTAATTTTAGGGGCAAAATGAAAAATGTACTAACTTTTATCCACTAACTTTGCAAAATGGACACTTATTAAGGGATAGCCTAAAATCGAATAATGGACTCTAAAAAAGGGACGGAGGGAGTAATATTTATACCAATGCTAATCACGTACCTCTTTCACTATTTATTTAGTTAAAAAAATATAATTTTATTCATGCAAAATGTGATAACAATGTGATATCGATGGAGGGAATAATATTTTTGTGGGGGAACAGCAAGAGACTCAAAGAAGTAATAGAAAGAGGAAGAATGAGGAGAAAGAGAGCTGGAAGATGAAGAGGGGAAGTCTAGGACATGGAAGTGTTTTTTATTTATTTAGTTATAAAATATAATTTTATTCATGCAAAATGTGATAACAATGTGATATCGTTCGAGGGAACAATATTTTTGTGGGGGAATAGGAAGAGACTCAAAGAAACAATAGAAAAGAGGAAGAATGAGGAGAAAGAGATCTGGAAGATGAAGAGGGGAAGTCTAGGACATGGAAGTGTATTTTATAACACTTTGAATATGCTAGGAATTCCGGAAAAAGCTTTTGGTTTACTTGTGTATGGTATGAATATGTTATCAAGTTATTTATGTTAATTACTTGTGATGTTTGTGCAGCTTGGGGGCCCTGATAAAGTTGCAGAAATTACAGGGAGGCAAGGCATGCTTGTTAGGGCCTCTGGTGGAAAAGGTGTTACTTATCAGGGACGGAACACGTGTTATCAGGGACGGAACACGTGAGTTTAGACAATTTTTCTTTGTATAACCCTTGATTAGCTCTTGGTGTTGCTAAAACAGAATTTCCTCTGCTACTTTAGCAAGGATGTGACCATGGAAATGGTCAATATGCATGAGAAGCAGCTCTTCATGGACGGTAAGAAGCTGGTTGCTATCATTTCTGAGGCTGGATCAGCTGGTGTCTCTTTGCAAGCAGACTGAAGGGCAGTAAATCAGGTATACCTATTTTTGTGGTTTTATTTGAGATTGTCATTGCCTGATTTGATCATGGTAGCTATTGCTGAATGTTTCTGTGCACCGATGATGTATTGAGAGAAAGCTCTCAAAATATGTTTTGGACCTTTTGGTACACAATGGGTTTTAAAATTGGCTCATTTTTCAATTCCTGCGAATTAACTTTTTGTTGTGGTGGTTGTTCTGATGCCAGAAAAGAAGAGTCCATTTAACTCTGGAATTACCTTGGAGTGCAGACCGAGCTATTCAACAATTTGGAAAAACACATTGGTCAAATCAAGCTTCTGCACCTGAGTATAGGTTGAATTGGCATCCTAGTCCTATTCATCGTAAATATGTAGCCTCTCTTTTATTTATTTATTATTATTATTTTTTTATGTTGTTGCATTATTGGGTAAGAGAAGCTTAATCAAAAGTAGAGTGATGCTAATGGTTGCTTATCAAAAGAAACGCTAGTAAAATTTAATAAACTCAACGAGCCAGTCCAAGTATCCCTTTCTGAAAATTTCCGAAATTGGTGAATGTCAGAAATCACAAAATGGGTTTCAAAAATAAGTTTTCCCTCACTCCTCCCTTCCCCTCAACCCCTAGCCACCACATCCCTCCGTCACCTCAGCCCTCCACCTCCTGTCACCGGCCACTACTTGTGGCAAACCTCTGCCAACTCCCTTTTGTCACCTCCTCTAGTGAATCCATTCCCTTATGTAACCCCAACATTGACTGTCCACTTCTGGCCACTACCTATGATGACCCTTAGTCTACTGCCCTGCCTCCAGCCACCATTTCCAACAGCACTCCAGCAACTCCCTCTACCTCCAGCGTCCTCCTCGGTGACTTTTTTTTCTCTCGTAACTCCTCCGTCAGTCCAACCACCCTCTCACTTGATTTCTAAACAAGTTTATGCACCAAATATATATGTTTCTCTTTTCCACCAAAGGAACAAAAACTTGTTTATTGTACATAGAATCAAGAAAACAGTAGAGTGGAAATCTACCAAACAAAGCCTTAGTTGGCCCCTCTTCTATATTTACCCCTAGTTAATTGCTTAAATTATGTCGGGTTATGTCCGTGGTTGATTATTAGACAATCGTTCCCCCTTCTCTAGGAGATGACTTGGCTTATGTTATTATTACTTAAATCATATGGGTGTTCTTTTCTTATATCCTTGATAAGTTAATCATGTTGCTGTCTGTTCTCTTATATACTTTGCAGGCTACTCTTTACTAATCTCGGGGGTGAGCGCCAATTTGCATCCATTGTTTCCAAGAGATTGGAATCTCTTGGAGCATTAACGCAGGGAGACCGCAGGTTGGATGTATTTATTTTTGGTGTTCAGTAAATTATCGACTCAGAAGATAATTATTGTTGCAAATTAGGACAAGATCGGCCTCAAAGCTGTTCTCGGTGTCACAGGGCTGGACCATCTCTGAGTGCTTACAATTACAACAGTGCTTACAGAAAAAGGGCCCTAATGGTGATGTATATAGGAATCATGGAGCAGGTTTTTGCTACACGTGCTCTCTCGGCTTCTTTTTACTCTTGTCCCTACCTTGCTCGCCCCTGCCCCAAGCGACAAGTGAGCTCTGTCCATTTCGCAAAGCGGTTGGGGTTGGGCTGTGGGTGGATTGTCAAATTTATGAAAATTAATTCTAAGTTTTATTCAGGATGCTTTGCTAGTTCTATCTCCAGGTTGTTCATCAGATAAACCAGATACTATTCAGGAGTTTATGATCAAGGGAAAAGCTGCTCTTGTTTCTGTTGGCATAGTTAGAGATACAAGTTGGGGTAATTATTTTGGCATTCTTGTCCGATGCAGTTGACTTAAATGAGTATTAAGAACTCGTTTTGATAATAGTTGACGGACACTTATAATATGTTACTCTACAAGCCTTAATGCCAAAGTCCCAAGTACTCGGGATGGACGAATAGTCCAAAATGCTTTAGACCCCGTTCGTTTAAGGGTTTTGGATTTTGGATTCTAATCATTATCCTATTTCCCTCCAATCATTACTCTCATTTTTCTCTCTATCTCTCTCCAATTATTACCCTTATTTCTCATCATTACTCTATTTCTCTCTACACTCATTACCTACAAATTCAAATCCAAAATACCAAAACGAACGGGATCTTAAGTGTTAGGAAATGAGCCCAACAGGTATATCAAGTTATCTAATACCCTCCCTAATTTGCAACTCTGTCTTGCACGTAGAGATGCAAACATACACACTTATTGCGGTAGAATGCAGAGGGGAGAAACAAAATACAAACGGGTAACAAATGCAAATAGAGAGACTTTAACCCAAGACCTCTCCCAACACGAGCTCTGATACCGTGTTAAGTTACCAATTGTCCTAAAAGCTTAAGCTGCTAGGAAATGGCCCCAAAAATTTATATCAAACTATCAAACAACGTTAATTGCCCCTAGTATTTTCTACTGTCAACGTCAATATGCTCAGTTATATTCAGGGCAACCGTGTCCTGTCCCATGGCTTCAATTCATGCCTTTCTGACTTACCTCTTTTTGTACCCTAGACTTGGATTGGATCACTCGTTTTTTTCTAGTTATGAGTTGATTTCATTTGGTCTAAACATCTCCATTGAGTTGTCCTCATTTCTTGTCCTGTGGTTCCACTTCTAATGCCTTGTGAATACTTTCATTTGTTAGTTTGTCTTCACATTTTTTGAAGTGTACTTCGTCCTTTTGGCATATTCTTTATCCATTCAACGTGCACAACATTTCGCCAATCGTCAGCATTTTGAAGAACTTTTCTTCTCATCTGTCTTTCTGTGACAACCAGTCTGATGTATTGTTGAGCCAAGATGACGTTGGGCCACCTGAGGGGTTACCGGGTCATCATGTTTCCAGTTTGCTCAGACTGCAGTATATATATTGTTCTTTACTTCTTTAGTCCAAGATAACCTAATACTGACTCTATCATGTTCCCTAAAGTGTAACTTAAGCCCTTGTGTTTGTGATTACCATGTTATCAACAAACAATATGTATCAGGTACGTTCTATTGAACGTGCTTCATCGAGTTCTAGTGCACTTTGAGGATGACTCTCACGGGCATCAAATTGGAGAGCTACGCACTTACTTTTCATGAAGATGTAGACTGGAGAGAGTTGAGATAGTCTCAATTCAGTAGGATTTTCTTTATTAGAGTTTCCGTAATTGATTTATGTCATGATTATAGGAACATTCTATAAACATAAGGCTTAAATTATTTGGCAAACTATTTAGGGAACAGATATTAAAGTATGCTCCCTCTCCCTACCGGTAGACGTTTCTCTCTGTGCCCTTCTCCTTGTCCCTTTCGTTCTTCTTCCCTTTTCTATCTCTCGCTAAGGGAACTACACTTCCCTTTCTGAATTTTTGTCAGGAAATGGGAAAGACTCAGGAAAGCTTTCAGGCCATATAGTTGATTCAGACATGCACGATGTTGGACGTTTCCTTAATCGGCTTTTGGGACTGCCCCCTGAAATCCAAAACCGGTCTGCATTTTATGCTCTCGTTGAAATTTGATAGACTTTATCTAGGTACTTGGCTTATAATGTTCATTTGAAACCCAGGCTCTTAGAGTTATTTGTTAGCATCCTTGAACTTCTCATTCAAAATGCACATGTTGAAGGGCATTTTGATTCTGGCATTGTTGACATGAAAGCCAACATTATCGAACAACAAGGGACTCCAAAGGTTAAGCTTGTCCTGAAGCTCGGTTAGGTTCCATAGTATTCAATTATAATTAACCTCAATCTTTCTGCAGACTGTTCATGTTGATCATATGTCTGGTACTCTGGTGCATCCACTGTACTATTTACTTTCACTCTGGATCGTGGTATCACATGGGAGGTATTCCCTTACCCAAATTAGAAAAAAAAGGAAAAGCATAAATAAAAGCTCTCGACACTTTTCCAAAATAAAATATATTAAAGGTTTTGACTTCTTTCTTTCTCCTGATGACCACAGATTTTCTAACTTGTGTCTTTATGTATAGTCTGCATCTGTCTTGCTTGAGGAGAAGCAAAAAGATGGACTTGGTTCACCTAATGATGGATTCTTTGAATCTAAGAGGGAATGGCTGGGAAGGCGGCATTTTCTTCTAGCATTTGAAGGGTATGAAAGTTGTTCTTGTAGTCTCCCCTAGAATTATTTTTTAATTTATTCATTTGTACTGGCATCTAATCATCCACTTAAAGATTATTTATATGATCTTTTATGTAGTCTGCTTAAGTGACGGTTTCATGGTGGATTCACTGGGTTTCATAGTGTGGGTTTATATACGTACAGATTCTGCTGGAGGATGGTGTGTGTGTGTGTGAGAGAGAGAGAGAGAGAGAGAGCATAAAAAGTGTAACATAATATGCTTGGTTAATGGTTGTGAACCTACAGCATTGGCAAGTGGCGTAGCTGCTATTTCAAAGGTGTCTCTTTAGGGTGGTACCGTTGTAGCGTGATTTCCGGAATCCCCTTCATGGAAAGTGCTTCTTTAGTTCTTTGACTTCTTTCAGTGCTGGTTAGTTAAGATCGCATGGATATATTGAATTTCTCTTTCTTCACTGATGATTTGTGCTGCTCTTTTAGGTTTATCCAATTTTTGTCTCTTTGTTTCTTAACCTGTGTTGAAATATTTACTTGTTTTCGATGTCATTTATCTCTAGAATCAATGCCTATCTGACTTACTATTCTAATGTTTCTTCTGCGAGTTGTGCTCAGTTCTGCCTCTGGGTTGTATAAGATAGTCCGTCCTGCTGTTGGGGAGGCACTAAGGTATAAAAACTTGTGGTTAAGGTTTTCAGTTCCTGGAGTACTATGTTCTCCCTTTTCACTGAGTTTCCCATTCAATCTCCAGGGAGATGCCTCTAGCAGAACTTAAAAACAAGTACAGAAGAATTTTAGAATTAGAGAAAGCTCGTAGTGGCTGGGAAGATGAATACGAGGTTTCAACAATTCAGTCCATCTGTATTTTTTCTTTTTGATCAGAAGGTAACCTTAAATAAGAATTATACCTCCATGGAGATCGCCTCATATGAGAAGCCATTGCAATTGCGCATGGATTTTTAATTTTGTAACCATAAATGCAACACAATCACCGGGTTTTCATTTTATATAACTATATGGGCAGGAAAAGTAGAAGTAATAAGGATTAGATGGATCATCATGTCATGATCAAGCCAGACTGGAATTGATGCAACCAAATCAAATGGTTAATTGATTGAGAGAGAAATCCCTAAAATGGATACAGAGTCTAAGCTCTCAAGTATTTGTTATTCATCTATATATCTGTCCATTTGATCACAAACTGTTCCATTGATTGTTGTGAGGTAACTATGCCTTGTTGCTTATGTTACCGTTCATTTAAATTTTTCATAGCTCACAAGTTCCTTGACATGCAGTGCATTTATGGCCCCAAGTGTAAGATTAGTAGCTTTGTACGGTTGGCAGTAGACTACAGGAGGTAAATATTCTGGGTGGTCTGATTCTTCCTGTTTGGGGAACCATTGAGAGGGCCCTTGCTAAGCAGGTAACTTGGTCTCATATTCTGCTTCATTTGTTTGTGATGTGGTTCATGAATTCCACACACGCTAGATTCTTTTTCCTGTAGCTTTTTGATTGGGTGATTAAATTGGCTTCAATTTTGAGGTGAAAGTATCTAGTATTCCTACTTATGAAACTACCTCAAAGTTAACAAGGTTTTTAGTACAGTTTTTATTTTGTTATTGTGTTAGTTATTTTACATTGGGAGGTGGGAAATAAGGGAGGGAGAACCTAACCAGTATATGCTCCTAGGTAACTGTAATTGGAATCCATTTGTCAGAACCAAGGGCTCTCTCTGTGGAAACCTCTACGAACAATCGTCGTTCATGAGGGAGTGCTACTCGATTGGAAAAAAGAAGAGTAACCTCATAGAACCTGGCAAAGTCATTGTCAATGAATTCGTGTCCTTGAGGTCAATCTGGTTTTTATTGTGATCTACAATCTCCCTGTATCCGGGGTTTTTGAGCCAGTTCTGTGTTTAGGGGACTAATATAGTCCAATAACCCCCATAATTTTGCTGCTCCGAACATGATATTTGAGGGCTCACATGATTATGAGTCCAATCCCATCCCCTACAGCTTCTCTCCCTTGAAACTCTATTGGATTTTATTTACAATATGTAGTTCAAATCATGCATACTGATATTTCTCCTTTTTACGATATTGGGTACATGGGATGCCCTTCTTAGTGATCATTACATATAAAAACTACGGAAACTGTCCACCTATTGTTTTTGTTGATATCATTCTAGTTCGGATATCGCCTTGGACTTTAATAAGATAAGCTTAGTAGGTCATTGGAAAAAGCTGTATTCATCCTGGCTAACTATAACGGTCGATTATCATATAACATCCTTTTCAGGCCCGCCAAAGTCATAAACGACTTCGAGTTGTGCGCATAGAGACTACAACTGAAAATCAGCGCATTGTTGGGCTTCTTATCCCAAATGCTGCAGTTGAGTCCGTACTTCAAGGTTTGATACTCTCTTATTCTCGTGCATGCAGATGAACAAATGTCACCTAGCTTATTAACTCGTACTTGTATCGTAGTTATAAATTGTGCCGTTTGGTTTTATTCAAAGAGGAAAATAAAAACTAAAAATCTTGTTTGTGCACACACGAAAATATATACTAAAGAAGTGTTGGCCGTACCTCTTTTCTACAAAATAAAAAAATTCACACAATTCCACATCACCCTCTTCACTTATCTCATTTCACATTCTTTCTTCTTCTACTTCCATTTTCCCGAGTCACTTATTTATTGCCCATCACTTCTCTCGTTATTTGCGGGATTTAAAAAAATAATATTAAGAGGTGTAGGCATGTTTGGGTTTGACCTTGAGGTGTTTTGGGCTTGGCTCATTGATTTTTTTAAATCCAACCTTTGGTTGGATTCCCCTCCCCTTCTCCCAACTTGATGTATCATTTGTCAAGTTTTCTTAATAATTTTTTTTTTGCCTATCAAAAAAATAAAAACTTCATTTGTGCTATCACGACTGCTTTCATGGCTATACATAACATAATTATTTGAATCGGGTGGTCATTTAGAAGTTCTTGATAAGCCCATCTGGTTCCTTGGTAAAATGATTAGAACGACCATGGTTTTGAATTTAATTGTACCGATCTATGAATATGATTAGTTACATCAATACAGCCAATGGTTTTCCATTATTATCTTTTCCTTTGGCTTCCAACTCCGTTAGTAGCCAATTGAACTCATCCAAATACTCATTAAAGTTTGCTCCTTCGGACATATGTAAAGCATACAATTTTTTCTTTAACGGCAACCAATTCGTCAAAGACGTAGACTTGTACTGACTCTACAATTTTGCCCAAAGTTCTGCTAGATTCGTTTCATTGATGACTTCCCGGAGAGTGCACGCTCTGTGTTCCCGAGATACAATTGGATCATACTATTTGCAAGTTCTCTCATCTCCCATTTGGCATCCATTAAATTTAGTTCCTTTGACAAACCCTCTCTCGTCAAGTGAATTGATCTGCTCTTCGGCTGCATGAATTGCTCTTTGTTTTAGCTAGTATGCCTATATATGAATTTTTTTTTTGTGTGTGTGTGTGTAAGGGTTATCAAGGGTGTATATTATCCAGAGTCCAGACCTTTATATCCTTGACATGATTAGCTCTATATGAGGTTCCTACTTCCTAGCGAATATAATCTTTGAGGGAAATGTCCGGGCCAGGCCAGTAAGCATTACTGTTTCTGAGCCCAAACAACCTGCGATCCAACTGACTGAAAGTCGAAGCTGTAACCTAGCAGAACCTAGCATACACAATATTGAACCTTGTGAACGCTACCTAAGGTCTGGCATATGCTATTTGTTCCGTAATACGTCAAGTTTTACTAAAAGTGCAAATTTATGTGTTTTCCTATGTGCATATTACTTGTTTTCCTATTTACAATCACCCCTATAAACCCATCTGATTGGTATGTTGTCTGTCTTGAGAAACTGAAATGTTAGCCTACGTACGCTACTTAGGCACAGCATATGTCAGCATGTTTCATGCGTAGGCTACTTAAATGTGAGTGTACACCGCTCTATTGGTAAACAAACAAAATGCTTTTCGAAAGTATTTACGGATATCCTGTTGCTTTTCATAGCCTATAATAATAGGGGAGTTCCTACTTCCAGTCAATGTAATCTCTAAGGCAAAATATCTCTGAGGGCCAGGGCAGTAATCAATAACATTGTTTCGGAGCCCAAACAGCCTGTGATCCAGTCAAAGCTGTAACCTAGCAGAACCTAGCATACACAATATTGAACCTTGCATAGGTAATGTCTGGCGTACGCTATTTCTTCCAGAATAGATCAAGTTTTGCTAAAAGTGCAGCTTTTTGTGTTTTCCTAGCTCCTAGCTATGTGTTCATTACTTGTTTTCCAATTTATAATAACCCCCATAAATTCATCTATTTGGTATTTTGTTAGTCTCGAGTAACTGAAATGGTGTTAGTGTATGCTACTTAGGCACCACGTACTTCAGCATGTTTCATACAACGCTCCTTAAATGTGAGCATACGACACTTTGTTGTAAACAAACAGAATGCTTTTCGAAAGTACTTATGGGGTACCGATCAAAAAAAGTACTTATGGGGTATCCTGTTGTTTTTAGTGCATATATGCTACTGTTCCCGAATTCCTTACTACTTATGTGGCCAACATATAATCAAATCAATTCCTGAATTAATTCCTGAATGTAGGGGTTCGGTTTAACGGGATTTGGACTGTGGTAGGGCTCTGGTTCCTTCCTCCGTGGTTCCGTGCTCCTTCTGCCTGATCTGCAGCAAGTCACTAGGGCTGGTGGTAGCCTAGTGACCCTCCGACGATCAAGTTAGATTTAGGGAGAGAATGTAGGTCTAGAGATAGGGTAGAATGATATACCTCTTTAGGTTAGAGTCCGTTTGCTTTTATAGACCTTGCTTGACTTGGTCCCCAAGTCAGCGCGTGGAAGACACACTCGGGGAACCGCGTTGGGTGACCACCTCGGGTAATTGCCTCGGGTGACGTAGGGGATAAGGCGGTTACAGAGCACGTGGGCAGGTCCCCCCTCTTAATGATTGTCCATCTGGCGTAACCGTTTTGGGAGCCCTGTCATGATTCCTTTCCGAAGCGGCTTCGGGACACCTGGGGCAGGACCATTCCCGAGCGTACCAAGCGATGGAGCATGCCTCGGTGGCTCGTGCTTCAGAGAAGGGTCCAAGCCCCATTTCTCGGGCCACTTTAATAACCCCTCAACTTGTCCGGGCGTTTTCTTCCAGTTCGAGGGAGTTGATAGTAGCTTCGATCGATTGTGATCTCGAGGGCTTCCAAACGCCTTTGCCCTAAGGCTGGAGCGCCTTCGGTGTTCTTTCGGAACGTAGCCCCAGGCCTAGGAGCCACATGTCAGTCATTGCCTGGCTGTCGTACGGTGGTAGGTGCCCTGGCATGTGCCGTGTCAGTTGATTGATACGAAATGTCGCTTCGGGGACACGCGTCAATCATCGAGTGGTTCAGTGAACGGCGTCCCGAACCCTTTGCAGACGTTCTACTATGGAGCGTCAGATTGGTGCCACGTGTCGAAGATCCAACAACGGCTTGAAGCGCATTGCTTTGTTTCCCGCGCACCAAACCCCTTCAAATCCCCCACCTATAAAAAGGTAGGCAGAGAGAGAGAGAGTCACTCGTTTCTCTCTCTTCTTCTCGTCTCTACTGCTACTGTGCATGTTCCCAGGGTTTGAGTCGATTTCGTGAGCATTCTTGCAGTGAATCTTCCCACAAATCTCAGGTAAATTGATCTTCTCTCATGATTCTTCAATTTTCATGTGTTTTTCTGCCGCTTTGAGGTGATTTCAGACCAAAATAAGGCAAAAAACAGACTTTTCGTCAACTAAAGTATGATACGTACTGTTCCTTGTACTGTTTATGTTCTTCCCGAGGCCTATATTCATGTTCTTCCCGAGGCCTATATTCTTCCCGAGCTCAGATATCCTTCCCGTGAAAGGGTATCTTGTTGCACAACAACAAAACACTTAGGTCTCTGCAGTTCCAAGGAACGGTGACTCATTCGTCCTGAGCGATAGGTCCTTTACACCCTTGGGCATGTAGCTAATAGATATCTCATGCCCCTCTTTGATAGGTTTAGGCGGATGGTCATTGAGATTTCCTTGGGCAGCTCCAGCGATTCTGTCTCTTCACCACTTGACGACGAGACCCTCCGTCCAAGAGATCCTGCTTGCGTCACACCGCTTGACTCTCCTCCAAGTTCCAATTGACTATATAGAGCCCTTTGATTTGATCTGATCTCAGCCCCTCACTCAGTTATTCCATTCGAGCCCTTAGAGATGGAGGCTCCGAGCACATCAGACCACAAGCCGAGGCCTTTCGCAGATGCTTCGAAGGGGGTTCGGGGACGCCGGAGGGCCCCGAGACCATGCCCATACCAGCAACGGTACTTCGGTACTGCTATTGTAGAGACCCGTATTTATTTTATCGAATGTTAATATTTCTATAAATGCATAATTAGAGGAAAGGAAAATGGAATAATTGTATTTATGTGATTTGAGGCCGAAATGATAGAATTGATTGTGGAGGGTTGCAAGCGTAATTTGCGAATTAGTGTGTATATAAGGGAGGGTGTGAGAGTATCACACACAACCCCCCTCCCTCTCCTCACCGTCCACTCTCTCTCTCTCTCTCACCGTCTCTCTCTCTTGCTCTCTCACAATTTCACTCAAAAACCCACCAAAATAACCTCAAATCTTGTATGCTCACGCGTATTGTGGCCCGTATCCCGTTCGTTGGAGCTTGGGGAAGTTGTTTTCTTTTGAATCAAGGTTTTCGGAAAAACTAGGGCTTGTATCTCCGTGGGTTTCATCCTTCGGTTTCGAGGTAGGGATTCTAACTCTCAATATATGTAATAGATGTGCTTTCCTTGCCTTGAATGTGTCTATTGTTGTTGTAGTTGTTGTTTTGGTTGAGATCTCTGAAATCTGCAGAAAATCTGCTCGAAAGCTCCCCGTATCGATACGGCCCTTAATCCATATCGATACCCCACAAGCTGGACAAAATCGTAGTTAATTGGTATCGATATAGATTTTATCTGTATCGATACAGTGAGCTTAAACCCAGTTTTCACTGTTTTGTTCCGGAACCCATTCTTTTGACCCCCGATCACTTTTAACTCATTCTAAATACCTCTAAATCACTCCCAAACATTGTTGAACATATTTGTTGAGTTCGTTGTGCATTCTTGGCATTCCCTTGCCCTTGTTCGATAAAATTTGACTTGATTATCATATGAACACCGATTGAATTGGAACGATACGTCATGAGAAAATGGGACACGTGAATCCTGATTGACACAACGATGAACACTCAGGATCCATCGACGGGTGGGTGCCTGGCAGGGGGTATCGGGATCCCTTAATTGGCCCGGCAGGAGCTTCGGCTCATGACACATGACGCGACACAATGTTGGACACATGGAAAGTGGAAATGGTTAAAGGATGGGGTGTATTCCAAATCTTATAACAAGTTTGTTGGATTGTTGAGCCTCGGCTACTATCTATTGCTTGGGTTACTTTTTGTTCATGCCGTTTCATCACTCTCGCATTTCTCTTGCACATATTGTTAGCGTAGAATTTCTACTGGGCTAGCGTAGCTCAAGCCTTATTTCATTTCAAGTACTAACTCAAGACAATAGCGTGTATGGCTGGAGTGCTTGGAATATGGACACCTCTTTGAAAGCTAACACAGTAGAGTTACTTAGGCATCTTTGTAAATTTCTTTTGAAGATGTATTTGTAACTTAAGTAATGATTTCTTGATTACGAGATATTTTGTAAACTCTAAACTCTAGATAATTGACGTTTATTATGCTTTGGGGCCATTGAGCCAAAGATGTAATATTCTGAACTCTTTGGACTTGGAGTATGATTATGGAAACTTAATGATCTTTTGGGTATCGTACGGATTATTGTGAGGTATTTGTTTACGAAATTATTTTATGATTTATGTTGAAAATAGAGGACGTGACAGCTATTGCCACATCATTCCATTGCGGATGAGAATAGCTATTCCAAAGTACAACCAAACTTGGGATTGGAAAGTTTATTCTAATCTTATTTCCTCTAATTCCATTCCAACCTCAATTTCATTCCTTTGTCAATTTCATTCCATCGAACCAAACATACCCTAAGTAAAGTTTGCCCTTTTATTTTGTAACTTGTCTAATATGCGGTCTACAAATTTGAAGATGCTAATTGATGAGTTGACTTGCCCAAACTTGAGGAGGCTTTTCTAACATTATCATAGATTGAGGTTGTAAAGGCCAACATAATTTGGTGGCAAAGGCATCATTTTGAATCATAACTTGTCTAGGTCATGAGATGTAAGCAATGACAAACTGCCTTTTTCTTTTTGTGGTTTGACAAAAAAAAATTTATTTAGCTGCATACTTTTATATTCTTCGATAAAAAAATTAGAGTAGGTAGCGGTCCATGTAGTACATTAACGCACTATGAGGTCATAGTACACCTAGGCGGAGCCTCTCGAGATATTATCACCAAGATTTCAACCGCTCATTTTATCAAATTCGTTGATCGATTTATTTGTGTAGAAAATTAGGTTGATTGGACATTGTTAAACACATAGTGAGATCGATGGAGTATTTTTCCAAATTTGATCATTAGTATGATTTAGAGAATGAAGGTAAATATTTTTTGACATCAAAGAAGAACATCATATATATATATATATATATATAAACACACTCCGGATCCCTTCAGGGATCCCAGAAATTGGTTTGGTGCGGGATGTGATTGTCAGCTGTTGGATTTAATCCAACGGCCAGGAAAAGAGAAGGCATTAAACTCGCAAGTAATTACACTTTCCCCTCTCAACACTCACACTTGCCCCCTTCGTTTCATTCCACTTCCACGGCTTCACAGTTCACGTGAGAGAGAGAGGGAGAAAGACGAAGAACGCGAACCAGAGAAGGGACACTAAATCATACGCGAACCAGAGAACGAAGAGAAGAACGCGAACCAGAAATCTTGCGCGATTCTGCGTCCACCAAGGTATCTCTCTCGAAAAAAAAATCTGGTTAGGGCTTTTTTTGCCCATTCGAAATCGGCAAAAATTAGGGCTTTTTTTTTGGGATTCGAACCTAGCTCTCTCTCGATCGATCAATCTTTGCATTTTCTGCAAAAAACCAGTACTTGCTTTGTGTTGTATCAGGTCTTTCATTTAGTTGATGGTTTAAACGATTGAGAGCAGTTCAAAAAAATACTACTTCGTACTAAACGATTAGGGGATTTGTTATCTTTTCCTTATTTGGTTGTGGGGTTCCAGGGAGGGGCCTGCCTCTGGGTTTCCCACTTTTCCTTTGCTCCTTTTTTTGATCATTTTTTCCCCCTCAAACTAAAAGGGTACAAAACTCCGGCTGGATACTTGAGAAGGGTCAAGGCAGGGGCCAACTCATTATCCTACCACAGAATGAGTTCAAACATCCAGAGTTGAAGAAGAGCAGTGCAGATAGCATTCCCTTGGATCACATTACCCGCATCTTTCCCATTCACAGAATGAGTTTTTTTTATTTTTCTAGATTCAGTGCCGTGTGTGTGGGGAACTTTTAATCTACATTGTTTCAGGGCTTCTGATCTTTGCTTTTCGCTGAAATGATATAATGCTTGTAATGTTTCCTGGTCTGGATTTTGAATCCATTTTGGTATCAACATAATTGCTTGTCCAAAAAGAATAATGATATCCATAAACCGCAAAAAACAATACTGGGTTATCAATCTTATTCTTGCTCTCTTTAGCTTCTGTTTTACTGGGTTATCAATTACTCTAGGAGAAAATTGGAAAGAAAAACTCAAAAAATGATCTCACAACTCTTTCGCCCTGTCTCAGTATGTCTATGGCACAAGCAAGAGAGATGTTGGAGCTAAAATACAGAGAAGTTGAAAGAATCACTAACCTAAAAAACAATGGAGCTCCCATGAGTTTACTATTTACTAGTGTATATTTACAACATGAAAAACTACCAAGTCCATATAAACTTCTGAAGAGAAAGAAATTAAGACAAGAAGTGCTTCTAAAAGAATCTTAAAAACTGTTGGCTATTTACTCTCTCATCAACTTTGCATCAAGGTCTAGTTTGCTCTCCTAGGAAACAATCCAGCAAAAGGAATGCCTTCACCACAGGCTTCTTTCCATTCTCTTTTTCCACTAGTGCCCCTATGCTCTATGTGTTCCCCCTCACGAATTGAAATCATCAGTATAAGTCAGGGTTGAGCATGACAGAATGAGTAACCAATGCAAGGGAAATCAAGTCAATACTCAATAGCTGAGTGTCTCTCCAAAAGTCACCCAGCGCACAAAACTATCGAAAAATTCTTCGAGAACTTAAAAATCCTGAACATCATCATAGGATTGGTCTGTTCCAGTGTGCTCCCTTCCCTACCAATATAACAGAAAATAAGGAGTCAAATACAGGTAAAGGACATAAATGAAAACTTTGATAGCAAACTCCAAACTGGAACTTTCCATCCATATTCAGAAGATCACTGGTAGGACCAAATATCATAATTCTAATTTCCAAGGAACACTAAATCAAAGGCATTTTAGCAGAGAAAATGCTATCATATATACAAGGAACACTAAATCAACAATCTAAGCATTTGAGCAATAAAAGTTATAAGCTAACATTTAGTGCTTGTTTGATATGAAAATGGGCATTTGAGTTTGAGTATAAGTGAATGACCAATTCATCAGGTTATGTCGTTTTGTTATTCCAATTATGAAAGTTTGTTCAATAGAATCCATACAGATAACGTGGACTGCCACTTTGCTCGTGGGGTTGGGCCAGTTTCTTTACATGGTAGGGGGTTTAAACTGACTAGTTGTTCGTGTTTCTCATTTATTTGGCTGAAATGTTTATTTTCCTGAAGCTTTTAGCTTTGAGTTAACAAGTGCTTTTGGCTTAGGTGGAGAGTCTAGTGGAGACAGAAAAATGGATGACTTGAAGCTCCTTGTTGACTGGTGCTTCGTTGGTGAACCACATGAGAAGAAGGTCAAGAAGAAAGCTTAAAGAGCAGTCAATTTCCTAGCAATAAACCAGAATTTCTGAACCAGAGAGAGAGACCCAATGTCACAAACCCAAACCCTAATCTCTGAACCAAACCAAAGATTACAAAATAAACACAGATTCGAAGATGGAAAGGGGTTTCTCAAATCAGTCAAACGACCGAGAGAGAGAGAGAGAGAGATGCCTTATTTGGTTCAATCACTTTCTCCAGTCGATCTTCTTCTTCTTCTTCTTCGTATCTTTTTTTTTTTTTTTTGATCCGTTCTTCGTATCTTGTTCTTAATCGAAACCGAAACCGAAACCCTAACAACAAAAAAACCTAATTTCTTAGATAGAGAACGATCCAGAGAGAGAGAGATTAGAGAATCGAAACCCTAACAAAAAAATCTGTAGTTTCCCCAATTTTTTGAGAGAAATGAAACCCTAAATCGAATGGGAACAAATCGAGAGACAGAGAGAGAGAGAGAGAGATATAGAGATACCTTGGTGGATGCAGAAGATTTCTGGTTCGCGTTCTTCGCGTTTGTTATCTGGTTCGCGTTCTTCGTTTTCCCTTCTCTGGTTCGCCCTCTCTCTCTCTCTCTGGTCTGTCCGAACTGTGAAGCCGTGAAATGAAACCAGGGGGGGAAGTGTGAATGTGAGGGGGAAAGTGTAATTACTCGCGAGTTTAATGCCTTCTCTTTTCCTGGCCGTTGGATTAAATCCAACGGCTGACAATCACATCCCGCACCAAACCAATTTCCGGGATCCCTGAAGGGATCCGGGGTGTATATATCTATATAATAAAACAGAGCTGCTTTTGAATCCAATAGATAACCAACGCTTCAGATTTATCCCCTCCTTCTACATAAATCTAGACCATTCATTCTACATTCCTTCTAAATCTGAAGCGTTTGGTTATTTATGGGAGAAGACTAAACATATCCCGGCCCCCTTCCTTTTTCAATTGATTATTTTGGACCCTTTCCTTACTTTCCTAACAGTTATCAAGATGAAATCAATTATCGCCACCTCATTTAGTATATTTAGATAGAGACTTTCCTAATTTATAGAACGTAATTGATGTATTTATTATTTTGTTTGACCTCTTTTTGTTTTCCAATACCGTGATTTGATCATATCAGTTTCTTTGGCTAACGCAAACTTAGCACATTCCATTTTTTTTGAGTTAAAACTAGGCAATTGTTAGATTAATTGCACAGAGCTCATAAAGATTGTTCTTTTCTATTGTCGCCAGGTCTCGCAACTGGGTTACTTTGAAAGACAAGAAGGTCACTCATTTCTTCGTTATAAGGTTCGATTCAAGATTAATGGAAAATATCCTCTGCCTTTAGCCGTACCTCTAGAGTGTATGCCTATTAATTTGTTATACTTTCACTTTTTCACGTTGCTGTGAAAAAATGGACTTCTGTAATAATTGTTAATTTGCTATGAGGTTTATATATTGGACACAGGAAGTGTCGATTGTTGTAAGGTTGGATTAGTTTAATTTTTTGTTTTGGGAAGCTTTGGGCCATCCTCTACTACGATTGACTCCGTGATCGACAAAGCATTTTATATCGATATCGTAGGCAATATCGAAGGGAAACACATTTGTATGCGGAAGACTTGAGAAGGTGGACCTATTTTGAGTAATTGATCTTCAACTTCAATAATCTCATGTCCTTTTTTATGTATTGCTATGAAAAAGGCATAGGCTTTTTTGCTTTTGTGTTGAATGGTGTCCGGTTTTAAGTTTTTGTTTGTTGGATGAAATTGCAAGATTTTTCGTTATTTATGCTTATTATCATCCTATGCACACTAGATGTTTTAGGTTACACCTGCTAACATAACTTCACACTAAACTACTAAAGGTATGAAGTAAGGAACTAAAATACCTCACCACCATTTCATCTCATGGGCCTGATTTCGTGATTATTCACAAGCCATGGAGAAAAGTTAGTTTTAGGTTGCAAACAATATTACAAGCAGCTATGTTTTCGATGAATTGAAGTATATAATTTAAGTTTAGGAAGGCCTCCATTCAATTGAAATATTTTAGTGTTGGAATGACATTTTTGGGCATCATTTTCCATTTCCCGTAACCCTTTTACAACTTATATCCAATTAGTTTAAAGAGGCTTCTGTCTAATTTTTTACCGTTCATATCTCAGGTGGCGGGACCTTTTTTTTTATATTTTAACTTTGTTGTTGTCTGTTTTTGTTTCTAGACCATGGCTTCTCATAAGCCCAAACCAACCAAGTCGAACTGCCTAAACCGCAAACCAAACCAAACCGAACGAATCGTGAAACACTCACAGACGGATACAGACGGAGAAAACAATAATTTGACAGATGCGGATGGGTTTGGGAACCGAACCGATCTGTCCAAAATCGAACCGTGGACAGTACTAATGAGAGCTGTGTTTGTGGAAGACCATATTAGGTTCGACGTTAGTTGCGTTTGTGGACAAACTTTTCTAGGGGAGACTCTTAGTGCTCACTTTTTATATTCTGGCTCTTTTTGTGGATATAATATGTTTTTCTGTGTTCTTTTTATATATCTACTCGAGACACGCATTTTCGGTGTTATGTATCATTTTTTTTTATTGGTGTTTGGATGGTATTTTTATGTTTCATCAAAGTTTATGCGTTTGAATTTGTGCATGCAAAAGTTAGGGATTAAAAAATTATTTGTTCTTTATTTCCTGATTCAAATGAAACAGATCAATGAATATGCTTGAGTTATTGATTCCGCATAGTTGAATTCATTGGGCAGGGTTGATATATTGGGTTCAATGTCCAGTATTTATTTATGTGGGCTGATCATTCGAGTCGTGCCTTCAGGCACGGGCATGCACTAGTATATATATATAGGAAAGAAAGATTACAAGGGTTTAACAAACATAATACAAATTACAACTGTGCTATCGCCTAAGATAAAAGGCGCCGACGACATGCGAAGGCTATGAAGCCTAAAATATTTTGAAGGAAGGTAAATATTCACACTGTGTTCACATTGTGTTCTGAAGGTAAATATTTTGAAGGAACGTAAATATTCACCTGATCACAAAATGAACTATTTGGATTGTGACGATGTATATATAATACAATTTCGTTGGTGCACTGCATAAATCTAGGGTCCAAAAAATTCATTTGTGATTGGAGAATGAATCGGAAGTAATGGTTTAAATGATTAATTATAAATAGGCCAGTGAATTAAGCTTGGTGGTTGAGCCTCAACCGTTGACGCTTCTTTTTTTATTACCTCAAGTTCAAGGCTTATTATAATTAAGCATCATCGGCATGTCAACGGGTGGCATTGTCAGCGGTTGCCATTGCCATTGGCACAAAATTAAGTTTGATAATTGCTAAATTTGTCAACTCAAAATTTCTGTTTATCTTTCTAGTGATGAGTCCAAATATGACTTTCGTTTTAAAGAAATTGTAAGCATCATCGGCATGTCAATGGGTGGCATTGTCAACGGTTGCCATTGCCATTGGCACAAAATTAAGTTTGATAATTGCTAAATTTGTCAACTCATAATTTCTGTTTATCTTTCTTGTGATGTGTCCATATGACTTTCGGTTTAAAGAAATTGTAATTAAGAATAATGTTTGCAACTTGGGCTTAGATTAATCATCAAATTAATTATAACTTTTGGTCATATAGCTTGCTCGATCATATGTTAATGACGCATATGAAAGGGGAAAAAAAGGTTCTCTAATGTACACAAAACATTTAAAAACAGTAATATCGAATTAATTTAATGTAATTTGGGATTCTACATTTATGTCTGGTAGTGGCCTGACCTGTAAAATCAAACCTTAAATTAGATTTTCTTTCTTGAGGCCAAATTAAATTTGGTTAAGCACCAGCCCGTAACCTATGCGAGTAATCCATTGACTTTTTTTTTTTTTTTTATCGGCGTAATCCATTGACTTACTCTAGCTTTATTTTTTCGAAATAAAGTCTATTCGTATGATATCAGCCACGTAGTTGACAATATAGTATTTGGTATGCAGTCATGTAGATAACTTTCAGCAATATGCAGCCAAGGGATGTGAGGGCGGAGCCTCCACGGGGCAATTTCGGACATTGAACTTACCTATTTGTAATACAAATTGTATTATAATCAAGGTTAAGAGGGTTTTAGAGAAAACTATTCTCAAAGAAAAGAGAAAAGACTTGTACATCAATTTTTTTTTTTAAAGTATTCGGAATGATAGACTTATACTTCATTATAACGGATTAGTATGACTCCCATAGTTTTTCCTTGCTGTGTGGTTTCTGTGATTTTAGATTCTAAGATGAGTAAGATCCCTAGGAGTGCTGTGGAATTAAACATGCACGTAATTCGATTCCTAACATGTACCTGCTAAGCATTTTGTTTTTAAGAAACTTTATAAACAAGGAAAGGCGAATTTACCTGTTAAGCATTTGGTTCTTAAGAAACTTTGTACACAAGGAAATCACTAATTTCCTTCTGTACTTTGTCACCAAAAGAGAAACTTATTTTCTTTCTGATCACTATTGGTTTCTCTTTTTGTGCAACTTTTCTCACTTTCAGTCGTTTGCTACAAGTTTTAGGTGTTTCAACTGCAAGCATCCAAAATTGCGAAAAGCCCAATTGTTGTTACAAGAGATGGATACGTATCCTAGGTTGATTTACCTATTGGTAATGGAATATTGCATTTAGCACCACATAGCCATTTTATAGGGAATTCAAGTTGATTTACCTATTGATAATGAAATATGTCGGGGCCAAAGTTGAAGTCCCATTAGGCACTACAAGCGCTAATGAGTATTTTGGCCCCTGCAAGAGGTTATAAAACTTAAGCATTGAAATCAGGGACTCCAACTACTTTTTTATTGAACAGACCACTTAAGGGCATAGAAAGTCAACAGGAAGACTATAAGTGTACAAAATAATATTTTTCTCCCAATGTAATAAGTTTTTTGTTTTTATTTTCCTTTTTTAATTCTTAAACATTTGTTTGTCTCATTTTTTGCTGTTTATGATCTAGAAAAACCTACACCGAAAATAACATTATGATAATATTGGCAAATTAAAAATAAAATTACGAAAATAAAAACTATGTTGGATTGGCACGACATGTTTAGAGATTACTTAAAATGGGTATATTGAAAACTACGTAAAATAATATCCGCTACCCATTTTGCCAATGTTGCTCAATGTTTTCCATAGCTATAAAAAAAAAATCATTCCATAGCTATAAAAAAAATTCAGACTCCCAAAATTATTATAAACTTTTTTTAACAGGAAAATGCTTAAATCCATGCTTGCTTGCCTAAAGGAGGATTGGCCTTCTTTGGGCATGTAAGCAACTACCACATTTTGCCCCAAGTTTTTCAATTGAGCCCCTTGATTGGGGAGAGGACGGGGGCAATCTCAACTTTTTGCTGCTACAAGTGGGCCACTATTCATGTGTTGTACCTGCTTTTAAAATTTTACTTTAATGGATTTTTGTACTTTTGCCATTTTTCATCTATGTCCCGTTTGCCAGTTTGTCTTCTTCTTCAGGGGTTTTCTCGTAAAATTTGTTGGTATATTCAATGGGGTCTCTGAGGAAATCTTGTGTGTGTGAGAGAGAGAGAGAGAAAACAGCTTAGATGATTCTTATATCGGCAGATCTTCTCATTGAATGTGGGAGTGGGTGTGAGATCTTGAGAGAGAGAGAGAGAGTAGTAAGCATTAAAGAGATAAAGGTAAAGAAAGTGAATTAACCAAGAATTTGATTCTGATTCTACATTTCGTGAGGGCAAGAGAGAGAGGAACTAGAATCATATCATATCAGAATTAGAATCATCCGAAAATCTTACATGAATTCAGCACTAAAGAGAGGGAAAATCAGATAAAGATTTGATTTCGGTTCTGGTTCTAGCTCCACCCACATGAGTAATTCAAACCGAGAGAGAGAGAGAGAGAGAGAGAGAGAGAGAGAGAGAATAGTAACCATTAAAGAGAGAGATAGAGGCAAAGAAAGTGAATCTATCAGGGCTTGTTCGTTTGGGGTACTCAAAACCCCTGCGCACGATCCCAATAAATTTTCTCTATCTATTTCTCTCTACTCATTACACTTTAAAACCTCCCTCAAAACCCAAACCGAACAAGCCCTGAAGGATTTGATTATGATTTTGAGGATTTGATTCTGATTCTTATTCGGGATCCAATGGTGGAGAAAGAATGTGCATTTTTGTGAGAGGGAGAGAAAGAGAAGAGGTTGAGAGAAGTTGAAGGGATGTTTAAATTCAAGCTACTCAAGCTAGATTTATAATTGGCTCAATGACCAATACAAAGAGCAATAGGCACAGAACGACGTGCTAGCACGCTGTGCCTTTCGCTAGTAGGATAATAAATTTAAAACGAAATTCATACCCTAGTAGCATTCAAAAGGAAGACGGATTGTGCTCTAATTTTGTGTCATATAACAAATTAGCGGGCTAGTCCATACGTGCACGATTTTAATTCGGTCTATTTTTTTTTCTCGCCATTCGTTAAACCTAATCTATTCTATCTTGACAACTTAGGGAGAGGGATTGGTGCTTCCAGGAATCGAACTCTGTACATGAGCATGAGAGTATAGAGGAGGCACCAACTGCACTCCACTCCTCTTACTTTAATCCGGTCTGTTTAATTAACGGTAAATTAGTTTTTGAAATTATTCCTAATTAGTCCATGTGACTAAGAATAACGACGAGATTCATTAACAAAGGAAAAATTATTCGTCTGCTTAACAAAGGGGACTACGAAGAGAAGACAAGCACAAGTTTGAAAACAGAGCGGCTCTTAGGTGACATCTCGTTGGGATGTCGCTTTCAATTTCTGCCCGAGCTGTAGGATTATAACCCATCAGAGGTAACTATTTTCTCACGCTAATAGTAAGTTGTTCGATCGTAAAATGTTTATTTGGGTTGTAGGCCTCTATGCACTAGCCAACTTTTTGCCGCGGTATTTTTTTTTGTTGTTTTATGTTACAATCTGTTCCATCGTGAACGTTGTAGTTTTAAAATTTGACGAAACAGAAAATAACAAAAAAATACCGTGCCAAAAAATTATCTAGTGGTGCCCTTACTTCCATCGTAAGGCCGAAGGTACCCTTACTTCGATCGTAGTCATTATTCTTGCCTTCGAGGATTGTTGTTTGGGGCACTGCGAATGGTCCTTTCTTTCGATTGACCAAAAAAAAAGAATGGTTCTTTCTTTCTCGCAGTATTTCTCTACTTGTTTTTTTAGCACGCAAGTTGTTCGATTGTTACCCCTAGGCCTGTCAACGGATCGGATCCGATCCGGATCCGACAGATCCGGATCCGGATCCGGATCCGATAAGACTGGATCCGAATCCGAATCCGATAAGACTCAGATCCGATAGTGGCAATCCGGATCCGATCCGAAAAATTTGGATCCGATCCGAAAATCCGAATCCGATCCGATAACTTTTTTACTTCAAAAATTTTAGGGAAAAAAAAATATTTTTTTTAAAAAAAATACAATTTTTTTTTAAAAAAAATATTTTCCAAAAAAAAAATACAAGAAAAAATTGAAAATAAAAATACAACTTCTTAAACATTTTTTTTTTCAAAATAAAAAATTTACTGTTTTTTTAAAAAAAATTTAAAAAATTTAAAAAAAGTTAAAAAAAAATAAAGTTCGGATTCGGATCGATAACGGATTTAATCCGATCCGATCCGAATCCGATCCGGATCCGAATCTGTTATCGGATTCGGATTATCGGATTATCGGATCGACGTTTTCGGATTCGGATTCGGATCGGATTTTTCGGATCGGATCGGATCGATCCGATCCATTGACAGGCCTAGTTACCCCCAATAGATTTTGTTATTGGCCTCAAGTTGTTCAAGATGACCAAGTTTTTTATTCGGAATGATGTAGTTGTGTAAGGTACTGCCAATATTTCCGATTAGATAAATACATTCTCATGTCATACCCACATATCAGTGTCAACTCCGCGGAGAGAGAGAGAGAGAGAGAGAGAGAGTCCCATAGTCAACGGAATGGGTATTAAAAGAGGAGAAAGAAATGGAGAAAGCCAGAGCAGACCATTTCCATCTCCTTCCTTCTCTAGCTGATATGGGTTCCTTTCCATTGATATTCTCAATCGTGTTATCTTTTTCTGTTCTTGCATCTTGTTCTACATCAACAAATTTCATAATATACCCAAATTTCACTGCTTCAAATGTCCATTTCATCGATGGTTCCGTTGGCTTCTTAACCTCCCCTAACGGAACGTTCAGAGCAGCTATCTTAAGTCCAGGCGGCCAAGGAGGTTCAGGAACCAACTACTATTTGTGCGTCCTTCACGTGCCTTCCAATACCATCACCTGGTCTGCTAATCGTGACGCACCCATTTCTACTACAGGAATCATGACTCTTTCTGCAACTGGTATTGTAGTCACAGATGAAGACGGCAATTTAAAATGGTCGACTCCTCCGTTAAATTCTTCGGTCTCGTCACTACAGTTAACTGAGACCGGGAATCTTTTGCTAGTCCATCAATCTAATGCTACTCTTTGGGAGAGTTTTCTTTATCCAACAGATACGATCGTGATTGGCCAGAATTTGCCCGTAGGGGTATTTCTGTCCAGCGCAGTATCAACTACTGACTTGTCAGTTGGCAGTTACTCGCTTTCAGTAACTGCCTCTGATGCTTTACTACTGTGGCAGAATTCGACTTACTGGAAACTCTCGATGGATTCCGCAGCTTACACCTTAAACTCGAGTTACCCGGTGGAGTACATGGCGATGAACCAATCAGGTCTTTATTTGTTCAGTAATAATGGTTCTACCGTCGTAATGCAGGTGAACGCATCTGTATCAAAGTTCGGGATTGCCAAATTGGATTATTCCGGCCAGTTCAGTGTCAGTAGCCTTACTGGTACTGACTTAACGCCAGTACTCGTGGGGCCGGATGATAAATGCCAAATCCTGTTCATATGCGGAACACTTGGTTTGTGTACCAACGATGCCAATATTCTCGTATGCTCGTGCCCATCCAACTTCCATTTGATCAGTTCACAGAGCCAGAATTCAACTATTTGTGTGCCAAGTGACGGTACATATTCCTTGTCAAATTCTTGTAATTCAACTGATAACATCAATATGAGTAAGTCCTCATTTTCATATTTGAGCCTTGGCTATGGTATTGACTATTTTGCTAATGATTTCACGGGCCCTGTGAAGTCCGGTGTAAACTTGTCTGTCTGTGAAGATCTCTGCTCAAGCGAGTGTTCTTGCTTGGGAATTTTCTATGACAACTCATCGGATTCATGTTATGTCCTTCAAAACCAGCTGGGATCAGTTGTGTCTAGTAGTAGTAATGATCGCGTGGGTTTTGTTAAAGCAATAGTTGGGCCTTCGCCTTCTAATCACTCACTTGGGTTTCCTATAGTTGCTATAGTGCTATTGCCTTTAATTGGATTCTTCCTTTTAGCTGCTTTGGGATTCTTCTTGTGGAGAAGATCTAAAAGCTCTACAACTTGGAAGTTAAATCCCAACAATCAGGTCGATCCTTCTTCGGATGACTTGGAGTTGGATGCCTTCTCCATCCCAGGATTACCTGTAAGATTTGGGTATGAAGAGCTCGAGGCAGCTACTGATAAGTTCAAGAATATGATAGGGTCAGGTGGGTTTGGTGCAGTGTACAAGGGTACACTCCCCGATAAATCACTTGTGGCAGTGAAAAAGATCACTAATTTTGGTATTCAAGGGATGAAGGATTTTTGCTCTGAGATAGCAATCATCGGAAATATTCACCACGTCAATTTGGTTAAGTTGATAGGGTTTTGTGTTCAGGGGAGTGAAAGATTGTTGGTTTATGAGTATATGAACCATGGGTCTTTAGACCACACCCTCTTTAGGAATGGATTAGTCTTAGAATGGAAAGAAAGGGTTGCAATAGCTCTTGGGATGGCGCGTGGACTTGCGTATTTGCACAGTGGGTGCCAGCAGAAGATCATCCATTGTGATATCAAGCCTGAGAACATACTCCTTCACGACCATTTCCAGGCCAAAATCTCTGATTTCGGGTTATCGAAACTTCTTAGCTCCGAACAGTCTACTTTATTCACGACAATGAGAGGAACTCGTGGATATCTTGCTCCTGAATGGCTTACTGGCTCTGCAATCTCTGACAAGACCGATGTTTACAGTTTTGGAATGGTTTTGTTGGAAATTGTAAGCGGAAGGAAAAACTGCTCTTTACGAATGCAACACGAAAGCAAGGAGAATGGAAGCAGTGGTGGTGGGTACTCATCTTCTTCAGGAGAAGGACTTGTTTATTTCCCCATGTTTGCTTTAGAGATGCATGAGCAAGGAAGGTACTTGGAACTTGCGGACCCCAAGCTCGAGGGGAGAGTCACTAGCGAAGATGTGGAGAAGTTGGTGTGTGTGGCTTTATGTTGTGCGCATGAGGACCCAACGCTTAGGCCAAATATGGTTAGTGTTGTTAGCATGTTGGAAGGTGATATCCCTTTGGGTGAGCCGAAGCTAGAGTCTCTGAACTTTCTGCGATTTTATGGGCGTCGATTTGCTGAGGCTTCTATGATAGAAGAGAATAATGAGCAAGATGATTTGATGTTTCCACGGTTGAATGCTTCTTCTGGTAGTTCAAGGAGTAGCTTGCTTCTTAACGTATCTCACATGTCATCGCAGCAAATCTCAGGGCCAAGATAGTACTGGAACGACTGAGCTTCGTAAAGTTATTTATGTGTTTTACTTGATTGCTTGTAATATACTAATGTTTCTATCTATCTATCTAGCCATTTTTCTACTCTTGGGAATTTACTTATGATTGCTACTGTATTATCTCCATTAATTGTAGATGATCCATACACAAGGTGGTTTTGATGTGCTAAGATTTTAATATTATTGATCATATCCCTTAATAATATATATTAGTACTAAATATCATCTGATTTTTTGTCAGCAACAAATTAATTAAGAAGTTGAAATTAGATTTATTGCATGTCATCGTAAATCACAACTGTATAAGGATGAGCTAAAATCACCCATCGATCGAATGAGTTAGTGTGAACAATCAAAGCTTTTCATCTGTAGGGAAGAATTAACTATGTGCCGGTATTCATCCAGACTTAGGATCTCCCTGGTAGAAGGAATTAAGTATGTGAAAGCATGGTTTGATTGGTTTACGAGAGTGACGCAAAAGCATGTTATATACAATTTCAAGTGATCAATTCCCTCTTTAGCAACTTGTTCCCCGGGTTCCGATAACGGTGTTATTCGTCTTCACTGTTGGAGGCTGATTTGGGTGGTTTTGGTAGTTTCGGCTGATTTTAGGGTTTTGGGCTAGGCCTTTTTAGGGTTTTGTTGGTCTCTTGCTAACCTGAGTCTCGGGCAGCCTTAGGTTATTAATCATTTCCTTTTGGTTGTCCTTATCTTTTTAATCTTTGTAATTTTTGGATTTGGAGATTAATAAAATTCTTTTGCCTAGCAAAAAAAAAAAAAATCTCGCATTCAAAACTGTGGTCTACCAAGGTGTAACTAAAAGTTCATATCTTTTAACCACGGGATAGAACCGTAATTAAAACTCATTAAAACAGTGACTAAAAATGTAAAAATCGTGATCTTTAACTTCTTACCATCTCAGATTTTTCCTAAGACTGTGACTAAATATTTAGCAAGAAATAATCTCAGTTTTTAGTAAAACCGTAATATTTTAACAGTATAACATCTCGGATTTATTTAAAACCGTGTTTGAAAACCTGAGAGGAGTTTTTGTAAAAAATGAAAACAACTCGAACACCTGTTGGGCGATCCAATTTGTGTAGACCATGCATACTATATTTGTATTTAACGGTTTTTCCAAATGAGATCTTTAAGTTATTAAACAATCACAGTTTTACCAAGCGAGATCTAAAATCTTTAAGTAATAATCTCAGTTTTTTTAAAATGAGATATATATTCTTTCATATACAATCTTAGTTTTTCGAAAACGAGACTTTAAGTTACAATCTCACTTTTTAAATTACTGAGATTAAAAAATCTTTCCATCTCAATTTTTTTTTTCCAAACGAGATATATTCTTTCATATGCAATATCAGTTTTTCACAAATGATATCTATTCCTTAAGATACAATCTCACTTTTGAGATTACTGAGATTCAAAAAATCTTTCAATCTTAGTTTTTTCATATAACTGAGATTAAAATTATAGTCTATAATATTTTATTACGCTTTTACAAATAGTGAAATTTTCTTAGTTTTTGGACCGTGATCTTAATGTCATTCTGTAGTAGTATATGCAATTAGAGGAAATTAGAAAAGCCGGCTGACCAGATTGATTGTGAGTCGTGTAGTAATCACTGCCCTAAGGGCTCGCTTGGAAGCAGCAAAAGGAAGGGGGATTCTGATATCCCCCCTCCTAATATGTGGGGCCACAGATATGGCGTGGTTTGGGAAGTTGAGAAGCAGGGGGGATATCTTTCCACGGCCTCCTTCGGAATCCCTCCCAATACAACCTCAGGGGGGCTTAGAGATGGCTAGGGTCTGAGCAAGCCATGTCGAATCCGCCCTAATCCCCCCATCATTTGGACCATCTTACCCCTCGTAATCCCCCTTCCCCACCCCTACGCATCATTTCTGTCGCACTCTTCTCGGTCTCTTCTTGTTCAAACAGAGAAAAGGGCTCGAAGAGGTCTGTGGCGATTTGGTGCTTTTGGTCGATTTGGAGTTCGATTCAGTCCAGGTTTGAACTGCATTCTTCGATTTTGTACTATTTATGTGCATATCTGTGTTCGAATTTGTGTTGATTTATCATTCCCGCAGTGTATTTGTTCGATTTGGTTAGTGGGTTTTGTGGGTGTGGACTCTAGGTACCATATCTGTCGCTACTCTTCTTGGTCTGTGGTTGTTGGAATGAGAAGAAGGGCTGGAAGAGTTTTGTGGTGATTTGGTGCTTTGGTCGATTTCAGTTGGTTTCACTGAGGTATGAACAACAGTCTTCCTTTTTGAACTGGTTCTGTTATTTTTTAGGTTCGATTTTGTGGCCATTTTTTATTCCGGCAGAGTTTTTGTTCGATTTGGTTATGTGGGTTTGAACTGTTCGAAACTGTCCGATGTAGGAGGGTCCAAAGCTGTGGCCGTCATATTGTGTGTTCATAAATTTTATACATTCGCTTGTTTATAGACATGTCAAAAAGTATTGAAAAATTAAAAAATGCTTTATACGGCTATAAATATGCCTAGATTGAAGTATTCAAAAATCCATGGATTTGTTGTTGTGGATTGTTTTGTTGGTGAAGAAAATGTCGTAACATTTTAGAACACAGTTGATGATTTTCATATCATCTAAAATATGGCAAAAGAGGTCTAGCGTAGGATAATGGTAAATAGGTACAGTAAAACATATGATGAGTATGAGTTTAAATTAAAACCAAGTAAGTAGATGAGTATGAGTTTGGAATTTCTATATGTGTATATATCCATTGAATTGTGTTCATTATTGGTGAATAATATGAAACCCTACCTAAAAACCTAAACCCTACTGATATGGCTTTGAATTTTGATTAATAGTTAGGGTTCATCATTGTTAGATAGGATTTCAAGATTAGGTTTTCAAAAAAAACCCCAAATCTTGGAAATGTTTTTTAGGATGGCAAGATTAAATAGGAAACAGAAAAGGAGAAGAGAAGAGCAAGAGGGATTGATGGCATTACAGGCCTTTATGAACGCTATCATTGGTGTTATTCGTCTGTACTTGTTCATCACGTCCACGTTTCGCCCTCGTCGTCCGGAGTTGTCTCCGAATCCAGACTTTTACCAGACGCACGTAAATAACATCAATAGGCTTGTAAGGGGTAATGACGCGGACTGCCATGAACAGTTGAGGGTGAATAGACATACTTTTTTGAGATTGTGTTGTTTAGTCCAAGGTGGTGGGTTAACCGACTCACGCAACGTATGTCTCGAGGAGAGGGTAGCAATATTCTTGTGGGTCCTCGGTCACCATACAAAGCAGAGGCGTACAAAATTTCAATTCTATAGGTCTACTGAGACAATAAGTAGGCATTTCAATGCTGTACTCCAAGCTGTCTTGCGCCTTCACGGAATGCTCCTAGAGACGCCCGACCCTGTACCTGCTAACTACCAAGACAGTAGGTGGAATTGGTTTCAGGTATAGTCCTTCTCAATTGTTCATATTTCATCCATTGTCAAGATTTCCTCTAAGTTCCACATATTCACTACGTTAATAATCTTGTCCACTTTTGTTAGAATTGTCTTGGGGCCTTGGATGGGACGTACGTGCCAGTAAATCCCCCGGCCGCGGACAGGCCACGATATAGGTCGAGGAAGGGTGAGATTGCTACAAATGTCTTAGGTGTTTGTACCCGGGACCTTAAATTTGTCTATGTATTGGCTGGATGGGAAGGATCGGCTACAGACTCTAGAATCCTTGGAAACGCCATGGAAAGACCCCACGGTTTTAGAGTTCCCCGTGGTATGTTCCATATCCGAAGTTGTAGTTTACTTTGACTCCATTAAAGTTATCCACCCATCAATGTGTTGTCTTCCATTCGTTACAGGACATTATTACCTTGTTGATGCCGGCTACACCAATGGGAACGGTTTTTTAGCACCATACCGTGGACAGCGATATCACATTAACATTTGGAGGCAAGGTCACATGCCAACAAGCAAAGAGGAGTTCTTCAACATGAAACACTCCGCCGCTAGGAATGTCATTGAGAGAAGCTTTGGGGTTCTCAAGATGCGGTTTGCAATTTTGAGATCTCCCTCCTATTACCCGATAAGGACTCAAATGCCGTATCGTGTCAGCATGTTGTCTGCTTCATAACCTAATTAAGAGAGAGATGCCGAACGATCCCATTGAACACGAGTACACTGCGTGGGAACGAGCACATATGAACGATGTCCCTGTTGATGATAACATTGCTAACGTTGAGAGTTCCAATGAGTGGAGTGCGGGGAGGGATGCATTAGCGGCGGCCATGTATAACCATTGGTTAGGCAATGGTGGGGGACAAGTGGAGGGCATCCTTCCTTGATTGTATTTTCGTTTTGTGGTGTCAAACATTGTAATTGTACTAATTCGAACTTCTTCGTAACTTATTTTTTTGAACAACTTGTAACGTACTATTGAAATTGCCGGTGTTTTTCATAACGTAATGTTTAAGGTCCTACTATTACAATTGTTGCACACTTTAAAATGCATTTGCAGCTATGGCTGCTAACGATGTGGAAGTAGTGGAAGTGGAAGGGCCTACAAAGCAAAAACGTAGGAGTTGGAGGAAAAGTGAGGAGGATGCACTAATGAAGTGCATGCTCAATGAAGCGGCGGAGAGGTGGAAGGCCAAAAATGGGTTCAAAATAGGTTACTTCACCCACTTGGAGAAGGAGTTAGAGAAAGTGCTCCCGGGGTGCAACATTAAGGCAAACCCCCACATTGACTCCAAGGTGAGGTATTGGAAATCCCTATGGGGTAGAATTGTAGACATTACAAACCTAAGTGGTTACGGGTGGGATGCGGTCAACAAACGCATCGACGTGGAGCAAGCCGTATGGGATGCGTATGAAAAGGTAAGTCCCGACCTTGAATTCCAATGCTTTAATTGAATATTAAGGCATGAGAATTCGTAGTAAAATTGTAAATGTTTGTGTAGGCCCATCCCAAAAAGGCCCAAGGCTTGTACGGGAAGTCTTTCCCGTACTTTGAAGATTGACAAACCATATTTGGCAAGGATAGGGCTACGGGGGCAGCCGCCGAAGATTATGACGAAATGGCGTGGCCGGATATTCCCAATGAAAGTGTGGAGCCACACCTCTCCAATGACTTTTATGATTGCCTATTCGATAACTACGATCAACATCTCCCCAACACTCCTACAACTCCCGTAACTCCTACAACTCTCGTAACTCCCACACCTCATTCGTCACTCCCCACGTCCATTCCCCGTGGGTCAATGCCGGCGGCCAATGCCACACCTCATGCGTCACTCCCCACGGCCACTCCCCGTGGGTCAATGCCGGAGTCCCAAACAAGAGAAAGAGGACAAGAATGGGTGATGCCGAGTTGTCCATCCATGCGAGCATGGACAATTTCTTCACTTCAAGCTGTACCTATATGGAGAAGATGGCCAATTCGTTTGGGTATGACAAAGAGCTATTCGCCCGACGCACGATGGTGAAAGATGAGTTGTCGAAGCTTGATATCACATTGACGGAGAAGTTCAAGCTTAGTGCAATAATCGTGCAAGCGGAAGAGAGGGTGGATGACTTCTATGGGACTAAGCCCGAGGAGAGGCAAGCTTTTGTGGAGGCCATCCTTGCCGGTGAAGTATATGGTCCCATCTAGTGGCAATGAGGAATGAATGCCTTTTTGAAGTGGGTAAAGTACCATTATAAGCAAGAATGGTACTTTACCCACTTTTTTGTAGTGGCATAATTAGGAAGCCTTTTGTTCATTCCTAATCAACATTTCCTCCCTTTTGTATGAAGTATATGGTACAATGGATGCATAGTGGATGCATAGTTTTTGTTAATATTTGGGAATGTAATTTGAAGTTTGTCAAATGTGTAATGAACAATGGAGGATGTCTATGAACTACGAACTATGATGGGTGTATCAAGTACACATGAAGTAATGCACTATGATCTTAAACTTCGCAAATTCGTACATTTGATGCATACATTTTGTTCATCTTTGGGAAATGTAATATGAAGTTTGTTTGCATGACAGGTTGTTCGCAACTTAAGTGAGTCTTACTAGGGCAATGATGAAGCGATTAAATTCTTAGTTAAGGTAGATAGCGTGGCGGGGTAACGGTAGTTGCAGCCATGAGTACCCTTCTGATGGATTTTTATTGTCGAAAGGCTATGATGAAATTTTTCTGAGCCTCTGTCCACTTTCTAGCAGCTTTGTGGAGCATGTGCAGTGTGTGTGTGTGTGTGTGTGTGTGTGTGATTTGGTACAGTTGAAGGGTCATTAAAAATGTTCTGAAGTGATGATCCATGCCAATGATGAATCAATCCATGTGCAGAGAGTGTGTGTGTGTCCAGTTTTCTCCTATGTCTAGTTTTAATGAAGCTGTATCTGCTATGTCCAATTTGCTGTTCTATAATGTAACTGGTTCTTAATAGGGCAATGATGAAAAATGACAATGTAAATGAAGGTTGTGCCTTGGCGGGGCAACTTTTTGTTGCAGCCATGCGTACCCTTGTGCGTTTCGTACTAATTTCCTGAGCCCACTACAATTTTTGATCTGTCCACTTCAGGACTTGAATCTGCACTGCAGTTGACAGTTCTGTTTTGGTTCTGAAGTTTTGTTCTGTTGTGGTTGTGGTTCTGATTCTGGTTCTGCAGTTTTCAGTTTATGCATGTGGTTATGTTCATATGTGAACAAGAATGCAGAAATTAGTGGCAATACAGTTTTATGTTATGTAGTTTTCTGTTCATGCAGTTTTCTATTCTGCAGTTTCTGGGTTAATAGGGCTGTTTTGCAGTGTGTGTGTGTGTGTTTGTGGGCTATGATGAAATTTTTCTGAGCCTTTTAGGTGTTTTTGGCTGCTCAGTCCAGTTTTGACCAATTTCTGATCTGTCCAGTTCAACTGTCGTAGTATTCTGAGCTGTTGGTTTTATGTGTGTGTGTGTGAGGTTCAGTTGTGTAGCAGGTTCAGTTTTGGCCATGTTGTTTCTGTTCTGAACTTTGGTTCAATTTTGGCCATGTTAGTGTGGGTTAAGGATGGCTGTGTGGGTGATGTGCAGGTGTGTGGGATGTGTCCAAACTGCACTGTCCAAACTATTACTGCTTGGTGTCATGTTTGGTGGACCATTTCTGGGTTTGACATGTTTCTGGGTTTGACATGTTGACTTCTTATTTAGGGCAATGATGAATTATTTAATTTCTTAATTAAGGTCGATACCTTGGCGGGGTAACATTTGTTGCAGCCAAGGTATCGACCTTATTATCTGAGCCCAATCCACTTATTACCTATGTAGTGCAGCATGTGGTGTGTGTAGTTAGCTGTGTTGAGCATCAGTTTGCTGCCTCTGTCCACTGTTGGCTCATTTGAATGATTTCTGTAGGTTCTGTTCTGGTTTGGAGGGGGTGTAGTATGTGTTATGTACTGTTTCTGCACTATGTGTGTGCTGCTGTCGGGATGTGCAGTGTGTGTGTGTGTGTGTGTGTGAGGGGGGGGGGGGGGGGGGGGGGGTGTGTGTGGGGTTTGGCATGCTGTCTTCATAAGAACTTAGTTTAGGTGGCTGTTTTCTGCAATTTTCTGGGTTGCAACCTGCTGTTTTGTGGGGGTGTGTGTGGAGCAGGTTCAGTATTTATGTGTGTGGAGCAGGTTCAGTATTTGTGTGTGTGGAGCAGGTTCAGTTTGTGTGTGTGTGTGTGTGTGTGTGAGGTGCAGTGGGTGAGGTTCATCACAATGCCATGCTGTTTTGCAGTTTTCTGTTAGTGCAGTTTTGTTCTCTTCTGGTGCAGCAGTTTGTTATGTTCTGGTTCTGCAGTTTGGGTGGGGGGGGGGGGGGGGGGGGGGGGGGGGTTGTAGTGTGTGTGTGTGTAGCAGGTGAACAGAGTGTGTGTGTGTGTGTCCAGTTTTATGCTATGTCCAATGGTGAGCAAGCTGTATCTGCTATGTCCACTTTGGTGTTCTATATTCTAAGTGGTTCTTAATAGGGCAATGATTACAAAATGACAATGTAAATGAAGGTAGTGCCTTGGCGGGGTAACTTTTGGTTGCAGCCATGCGTACCCTTGCGAATTAAAATACATGGTCTGAGCCCTATCTCTCCAGTTTTCAGTATTTCGTTTGGTTAGTGTGTGTGCAAGGTGCAGTTTTGGTGTGTGTGTGTGTGAGGAACAGTTGTGTAGCAGGTTCAGTTTTTGGATTGGTTAGAGTGTGTGTGAGGTTCAGTTTTTGTGTCCAAACTGTTAGTGTGGGTTTGGGGTGGCTGTGTGGGTGATGTGCAGGTGTGTGGGATGTGTAGTTTTGTGGACAGTGTGTGTGTGTGTCATGGAAACATGCCACAAAGGAGTTTTGGTGCCTGTTTTCTGCAGTTTTTGGGTGACTGTTTTCCTAGCATATTATCAGGGTGTATTTTGCAATACCCCTTCCTATTGTTGCTTCCAAACGAGCCCTTCTTTTACTGCTTGGTGGCATGTTTGCATGTCATACCTGGGCTGTATGTTAGGACTGTGCAGTTTTTGGACAGTGGTAAAAAACTGCAGTTTGTGGGCTGTATGTTAGAAGTGCAGTTTGGTGGACCATTTCTGGGATTGACATGTTTCTGTGGTTCACATGTTTCTAGGTTTGACAGTTTTCTGCCACTAATTTCTGGGTTCGTAGTGCCTTGGCGGGGCAACTTTTGGTTGCAGCCATGGCTATGAGGAAATTTTTCTGAGCCACCTATTCTTGAATTCCCAAGTGCAGTTTTTTTGGGTTAAAGCTGTGTCCAAACTTGTGTTCTTCCTGCCTATGTTCCAATATGTGTGTTACTGCACTTGTTGTGTGTCCAAGTTCTTCTTCTGTGGTGAGAGAAATGTGTGTCCAGCTTGGTTTCTCCAAACTGCAGTTTTGGACAGTGCAGTTTTGGGACAGTGATGAATAACTGCAGTTTGTGGACAGTTTTGACGGTTTTTGTCAACTCCTGGTGCTATTTTAAGGCTGTTTTGTTGTCCAATGGACAATTCTATTTAGGCCATGATGAAATAATACGAGACAATTTTAGGCGAGTCACTTACTTTGGCGGGACAAGTTATGAGGGCCAACGGTTCAATCACCGTTCGGCAACATAACTTGTAGCCAAGTAGTGCACTATGTGTCGGTCAAATATATCTGAGCCATATTCATTTGTAAGCTTACTCTTACTATTGTTTCAAATTGAAGTATCGTAATTGTTGTATCTGAATAGATTTTCCATGGGAAGTGAAGATAAAGATAAGTATTGGGTGGTTTTCGTTGGCCGTGAACCGGGTATATATACAAGTTGGGCGGCCGCGGAACTTCAAGTTAATGGATACGCGGGCAACTTGAAGAAAAAGTACAACACATTAGACGAAGCGGAAGAAGCATTGTTAGCATTTCATGAGGAAAGATACCGGCTCATGGAAGACATGCAGTTGGCTCAAACCAAACATCAATCAAGTGACGGTGCTTCCACATCCACAAGTGATTTGGAAGTGGCACAACAAACTAGTCTAACAACATACTTTGTTGGAACTTTTTTTTTAGGTTTCGTATGTTGTATTTTATTGGCATATCTGTTTGATTCGGAATGAAGTTGTAGGTATTTTATTTTCAGAATTTGGACGAATTAGGTTGAGAAGACTTTATCAAATGTAAGAATTTCGTCAGTTGTATGTTTTTTATTTCATAAATCACTAGTCTAACAATATTGGTTTGGATATTCAATTCAAAATTAACGTATGGTGGTTCGCATTTTCACTTGAAAACAATGCTACAATACGAGGACCAACACAAATGCACCCTCACACACATACATAAAACAAATTAGGAACCCACGAAAAGGCAACTCCATTCATTTCACAAGACATACATAAAATTAAATACTTCAGATACATTAGGAAGGCTACAAATTTAATCGTCAATCCATTTATTATCACAACTTTCAATTTATTCTTCCAATACCCGCCTTCAAACTTCAAAGTTCTAGTTCTCATATGAAACAAAGCAATAGGCCCATCGATTAAAATGGAGAAATTGCTTGTCCCGAAAATGCCTCTGATGTCGGTGATCCTACATATAAATGGTAGGAAAACATTATAAAACTTTACAAACCAATACTTTTAACAAAATTGAAAAAAAATTGAAGAGTACTTACTTGGACAAATTCATTCCAAATTTCATTTTCCACCACTAGTTTGTTTTCATTTGGATTCCACCCGAACCCAGGACGCCTAAGCATAGCGTCTAGTTTGCGATAATCACTCTTCCAAGACTTGATCTTTGCTTCAATATGAATTTCGTTTATACCTCCTCGAGGGAAAGAAACTCGTATCTCATTTGCAAGAACTCCCAAGTAGGAATGTTTGAACCCTCCGTTGTCGGTTCGCCAAACCCCCTGATCGACAAGGCTCGTAAGGTTTGTTAACAAATTATCCTCCTCCTCCTCTCTCCAACGCCGGTGTGCTGCCATTGAAATGATGAAAACAAACAAAATTATGAATTAGGAAATTAAGATGAGATGTGGGATGTGATGGGATATGGAAAATGAGTGCTATTTATAAAAAATTTGGAGGCAATAATTTGTTGAACCTACTCCTCACATGAATTCAACTAACACCCACATGTTTCCAACCACCATCTATTCCCCATTCATTTTATAAATTTTGATTTTTTATAAAATTCTTAAAATTTCGGTTTTATTAAACATTTTTCAAAAATGATAACATTTCCTACGTTAACCATTATTAAGTATTTTCATTAAACATTTCAAAAATGATATGACATTTGTTTATTTATTTTATATAGTTATTATATTAGTTAGGCACATTTTCACAAAAAAAAATATATGTTGGCACATGTGTATTCACCTAACAAAATTGTTGGACACATTTTTAATTACCAAGCAATGTATTTTTCCAAATAAATAAAAATAATCAGATTTTTTTTAATAAAAAACACGACTTTTTCCTAAGTAAAACTAACTTTTTCATTTTGTAATTTTATTAAATTAGTACATTTGTTAATAAAAATAAATATTACGGCTTAAAGATGAATTATATTTGTAATTATACATATAAAGTAATACATATTTAAGTTTGGGTCTGCACAAGGGCAAAATAGTCATTTGACAGCTTTTTACATTATCCACCCTTCCTAATACCCCCTATTTATCCTCCATCCAAACCACGTACTATTTTATCCCCCTTTCTAATACCTCATCCAAACCAATCACTATTTAATCCCCCTCCATAAACATCACATTAATGTAGGTCATCCCGTATTAACAAATACCCTACTATCCAATCCCCCTTCTTACATAATACCTCCAAGCCTAATACCGCATCCAAACGAGCCCTAAATCATTAATTGTTGCCAGTAA
This sequence comes from Rhododendron henanense subsp. lingbaoense, assembly GCA_020567845.1. NCBI lineage: Eukaryota > Viridiplantae > Streptophyta > Magnoliopsida > Ericales > Ericaceae > Rhododendron > Rhododendron henanense. The sequence continues at coordinate 26,473,694 of CM036314.1, forward strand.
AGAGCCGTCCCGGTCGAAGTTGCCCACAAAACACAAATAAGAAAGTATATATAAACAAGAACTAGCTAGAAAGATATAGTAGAACGCCTTTTTCGAGACATAGGGAAATGTACGTAACTCTTTACCAGATACTAATTAGTAATTATCAATCAAGTAGCCACATAAATTAGGTAACGGTCAAATAATCAAATAGCCAAATAAGTCAATAATATATCATTAGGGTATATACATAACTATATACTCCCTCCATCCCCTTTTTATAGTCCAATATTCCATTTTGGACTGTCCCTTAATAAGAGTCCATTTTGTAAAGTTAGTGGATAAAAATTGGTACATTTTCCATTTTGCCCCTAAAAATAGATTCCATTTTAAAAAATTAGTGAGAAAAAGTATAATAATGATGTCTCCATAGAGGGTAAGTAGGGAAAGTAGAGGTAAAAATTGATGTGAAAAATGTAATGATAATATTTTCTTAATAAGTTGGAGTTACGAAGCAGGACACTTAAAAAGGGACGGAGGGAGTATAAAATAATCCCCCAATAACTATATATATATGGAAACTAAACTCAATAAGTACTAAACGAGTCATTAACACATTTTCGTATATTAAGTTTTGGAACTTTTTTTAAAACCATATTCCAACAGTTTTTGTGGCGTTTTCTTAGCTTGGACAATGGTAATGGTCAGCACAGTAGCCCCTTGTCCATAGGGCTGCAAACGATCCGAGCTGCTCGCGAGCAGCTCGAAGCTCGGCTCGACAACGGCTCGGCTCGGCTCGGTTCGAGACACTAATGAACGAGCTCGAGCTAAAATATTGGGCTCGTTTCATAAACGAGCCGAGCTCGAGCTAATCGAAACTCGGCTCGATTGGCTCGCGAGCCCAATTATATTAAATATTATATGTAATATATATAATATATAATATATATTATATATAAACGAGCCAAGCTGATCTCGAACACATTTTCGAGCCTAAGCGAGCCGAGCTCGAGCTTTGTAAATATATTCGAGCCGAGCTCGAGCTCGATTCTTGCAGCTCGTCACGAGCTCGAGCCAAGCTCGAGCCAACCTAATTTTTGGCGAGCCGAGCTCGAGCACCCTAAAACTCGGCTCGGCTCGGCTCGTTTGCAGCCCTACGTAGTTGTCCATATCCCTTGCAACCTAGACGAAGCTAGGTACGTGATCTGGATTTCGGTTAGTGGACTGACTGATTTTAGATATCCTTAATTGTACCTATTTAAAACAAAAAATACAATGGGAAAATGACGGCCCGTATTTTAATAATTAATACTCGTCAAGGATATTTTCAGCATTAATAAATGTTCTCAACAAATAGCCAAGTCAATGGACCCGATTGCGCAATCTAAACCTTTTGGGGAGCTAGCGCGACCACATCAGTCATGGCCCTTCACTTACTGCAAGGTACTTATTCAGTAAGTAAAAATTAACAACTTTTCCAACTTATCAAATTTAATTTGAAAAACAGCAATATTCAAATTAAATACACTCAGAGCTATCTAAAGTGCAAACCATTACATAAACGCCCATCGGCCTTATATTACAATTGTGCAGAGTTGATCCATCCATTCAAAATAGGTTTCCTTTCTTATTAAGAAAAAAACAAAATTTCCTTTCTTATTAAGAAAAACTAGGTTTTGGCCGTCGTGCAAGCACGAAGATTTCGTGCCCGTGGAATCTGTTAAAGAGGAGAATTTGTATCCCTAAACAGTTTGGAAGTGCTTTATATACGGTAGCATCATCCAGGGACTCTTCCTTTTTCTTTGTTTTTATTTTTCAATCACCGCAATTTTGACACTTTAAATGAGCACAGAAAGAAAATCAAAGGTACCTCAGTGAGCATCTGATTAGCATGGTGACAGGATATCAATATCACTATATCACATTCAACAAGTATTCTATGCTAAAAGGCATTGAAGAATTTTTTTTGTTTACAGGCATTTATTTTTTATCTCTACGACATTATTTTTAGTCTCTGTGACATACACTCCTCTGTAGCATGTAAGCAAGAAACCAATTTTTTACTAAAGAGGATTTGACATGTCCATCTCACACAAGTAAATTCAGTTGAGTGCAACTTAATAAAATCTTCGATATTTTAATATAGTTATTTGGGAAGGATTACAATCTACCTCTACAAAACTTTCTGAAATTGAACACAGAACATAATACCAAGGTTGAAAATCAATAAGTATTCCAAACGGTGCAAACACTTTTTGAACCATAAAACCCTAGTTCCAATTAATAGCAACCTAGCCTGCCAAGATTCAACCAACAAAGGTTACTACTGTTCATGGCATGCATGACAGTCTCTAAACAGCCCCACAAATACTCTGAAATGTCTATGCCTTTGTTACCATAATACAAGCCCCTAAAACCACATATTCTTAGTACTGTCTGCAACACAATCCAACCAATTCTGGGCCCCAAAGCATACTTTTTTGTAATAATATATCAAGTTTAAACTCGCCAGTAGCAAGAGCAAGAATCCATGTTCCTCATCCTTCTTTTCTCCTGTTATTCCAAATTCTTTCTTTTCTGTCCTCCAGAATGACTGACACTCCCGGCAGTTAATTGGTTACAGATGGTGAGTTCTTAGGTCCTATGTCGAATCAAGGTAAGCTTGATAATATGTAACTACTAACAATGCTAAAACGAAAGAAATTAGAAAACTTCCGAATATCAAGTATTTCACGAAACTGAAGCATCACACAAAGCTAGACTCAAAACATTCCTGACAACTTAGAATCGAAACGAGACACTTACTAAGTGTTACTTGCATCCTGAGCCTCGTGCTTTCAAAACCCACTTTCGGACAAATTTAGCTGTATATGCAGATCATGTGTCCACTCTAGCAGCAGAATCCATACACTTCACAATAGCTGAATGGATATTTTCAAATTTTGCTCAAGCATTTTGTTTCACCTTGGATAAAAATGTATCCACATATACAATAGCATCACGACAACAGCCTGTCACTCTTAGAAAAAAAATCTATCCACAACTACGAGTAGAACAAATCCAAGCAACCACTCTAAACAAGTTACCTAGCCAAATACAAGGAACAATAAGTATCGATAATCATACAAGCCATGCCCTCATTTTTTCTTGGGATATTATGTCAGAGATCTAAACAATAGTCATAGACAAATGGATCAATAAGTCATCCAATGGCAATAGGGAGGGTGGAATCTTTATTATATTCATACACAAATAGAGCAAACCAAATCAAATTATTCTTCCTCGCGCGTGCTAGCATTCAATCAACCTATAGCACAGAAGAAGTTAGCTATGTAGCATGGGACACAGGCAGCTGACACATATACAACAAAATAAGTGTACAACAAGAAAATAAATCCTACTAAAAGTAGGATACCGCCCTAGATACACAGTGCAGAGCAACACGTACTTTGCATTTGTGTATATGTGCCCTTTGTCTGTATTGAGGTTTTGATTGTCAATGAGTACATCAAAACAAAGTTGCCTGAAATCAACCTTGAAAAATGAAGGTGACTACACCTACCTATGAAAACATGAGGCATCTAGAAAAGTAATCACAGTAATCACAAATAGCTTATCAAAGAACCCATTTCAACTGACTCACGACCAATAAGGTTTCTATCATTTCAATTGACCCATTATCATTCAGTCTTTCTGCAACAGCCATTTCAACCTACTCGCGATCATTTCAATCTTCTTCCTGTTCGATTAAGAAGCAATTTTCCTTCTCATAGTAAAAGCAAAATGCAAGTAAACCATTTTCTAATCTAGTACAAAAAAAGGAATGTAAATCAAATATTAAATTTAAAAAGGCGGAAAGTTACCTTATCTAACTTTCCAAAAGTATCAGATCTTTATAGTATCTGCCCCTTGATAGCTTTGTCAGCTACCTTAACAGGTCAAGAAGGACAAATTGCAAGCACATGTTCCCCTTCCGTACCATTTGGAATGCTTCCCATAGACTAATAATAAGGAACACCACCAACCTTAGAATTTTCCCTTCTCAAAATGGTCATCCCTGCCCTGTTGGAGCCATTCAATTTCTTATTACTTAATCAAACTCTAGCATCATGGACAAAAGAAAACAAATGATATGTGAAAGCCCAGCTCTTGTATAATAGAATCATAAAACTCTGGGAGAGTAAATTAAACTAATGAGACCAGGGCATCAAACTGCACAAATCAATCAGCTTTGGGAAATGGAGAGAAGCATAATAATCAGTGTAAGTGTACCATAAGCTCCAGTATTTGAATGGAGAAGCACAAATAGCCTATATTTATTATAGATAATGCATAGATGATAGATCAACAAGAATACAAAGCAAGCACATAGAAAAGCAAGAAGCAAACCTAACTCAAAGTATTATTGGATGCAAGAATCTGCACTCCTAGCTGAATCTGAATGCAAAAGCAAGCAGCAAACCAATAATACTTTGCAAATGGCAAATCACCTTGTTTCATAAAACTTTACTCAAAAGAAGACAACCCCAAGTGATTGATTTAGCTCGTTCAGCTGGCATGTTAAAATGTTTGGACTTCACATAGCTGATTAGCGTCCTAATCCATAAACCTAAGTCCAGCAATTCTCAAATTCTAAGATACTTCCAGTCCTCTTTTTCAAACATATTTATGTAAGAACTATGAATATAGTTGCAGGCTTCCAAGTGAAGTACCTACCAACTCTAGTAATCCACCATTTACTAAGCTAGTTAATAGTACCTACTCCTATTAGAAATTCTTACAGTATTTTTCACAAAACAAAAATTACTGGCTTGATAGCTTACTTAGGGCAAGTGCGAGCACGAGCTCGATAAAGTCATCCAGAGGATGCCCAAGCTTTTACTCTTCTTCCTCTTCATGTTTTTTTAGCCATAAAATGGCATGTACCTACTGTCTCATAATCTTGTAATCTTTATCCAACTTTTAAAATGCATACACTTTTGGATTCTCCTTATGAAGCCGATATATTCCTGCTTTCTTAGAATCCTTTAAATATGAGCCTCTAAGTCTAGGCTCTCCCACTTCCTTCAACATTGCACTCATTTACCGCATCGTCTCACCCTAGCCATCAACAAATGCTTTGCCCTTGCAGTTTACAACATGCAGTTGTTTCAGATGATGTCTCTTTCGAACTTATGATTTTACCGAAGAAAATTCTCAATGTATTTGGAGAAAAAGGACAGTAACCAGCGAAACTCAATCCAAGCGTCAATTCTAAAGGAAGTGACACTAACAACACACTTCATATATCGCGAGCCACAAACCTCTTTACTTACTAAATCTACCACAACAAAAAGGTAAATAGTAAAAATGATTGTAACGGTTTGACTTTGGATGCAGCAAATCCTCCACAACCAATTCTAACATTATATTTCGAACCAATGCAGCAACTGAACAACATAACAATGCGAATATTTGAAGGAAGTGAACTAAAAAGTAGATATCAAAAATGGTGAACAACAAACCTCCTTTTTTATTCCTACGAAACCAAATCTTTGAATTAGACACAACTCCGTAAAACCTGGGGAAAAATTGAGAAAGTGACAAAAGTGTGAATGATCCTAAAAAATAAGCAGGAAAATGGACAAATCATTTGTCTGTTCAATTTTTTGGAATCTGGAAACTAAGCTAGGTATAATATGGACCCAAGCATTCCTATTACTTTACCTTTCTTAACTTCGCATAGCAATCCCCCTTAATCGACAGCCTGCAAACAAATAAATAAATCAAACGTCATATAATGCAGCTGTCTTCGTGATGTAAAAATTAATTAGTTGCAAATATTAACTTGAGAACTATGAATAGAGAGGACCAAATTTAAAAAAACAACCAATCATGTTTCTCTTTATTAGGATATAGTATTACAATATTAAACAATCACACATAACACAAAAAACAAAATGCTCATGATTGTAAAATGGTAATGGACATTTGTATTGGAATACAAAAATATATATAAAATGTACTGGAAAAATATCAATTCAAGATTTAAAAGTTTCGAAAGGGAAGCCCAACAACCATACCTAATGCCACAATCCTTCCATGTCCTTAAAAATCCCTTTGCATGCATTTCTCTTGCTATCCCTATTACGTGTCTGCAATGAAACGGACAAAATCATTAAGGTTACTCTGAAAACAACTTGGGCATTATTAGCTAACAATAATAGAAGAAATCCCGACACTACTCAAAAGAGGAGAAGATTACCTAAAGAAGGGGAAAGTTCACGAGAAGAAAACAAAACGAAGCAAAGCTAAGGAGTGGTGATTTAAACACAACAACCTTATATGAACACGGATAAAAAAAAAACCCTTATATGAATAGATCTTAAGAAAAAATTGCATGCCCAATTCAAAGATTCCCACCAGTGTGACACAAGATTCAATCACAAGTACACAACACATAAATAGATAATATACATGATTATAGCATAAGAAGTCATACTTGCGCTGCGTTAGATGAATACTCATTTGAAGCTGCTGCATACCCATAATGAAGAACAAAACAGGCAATCCATCAAGAGTGGAACATCGGGGAGCCAAGTTTGGTTGAATCAAATCAACAATCAATATTTCTGAAAAATAATTTAACAGTCAATAATCAGAAACCTTAAGTGTATAAATCAAATACCACATGCAATCAACAATACAAAATAATTAGAAGCCCTAAATATGTATATTCCCTGAAACCCTTACTCGACAACACAAATCTTCCAAAACTGCACCAACGAACCCACCGAACTACATCCCCGCCAACCGATGCCGTGACATACATCGGCGCCGGCCCAGACCCAAATCCATCAGCGGCCACCTCAGTTCCTCCCGTCGCTTCACCATCTTAACCTGTCCCATGACAGAGTTTTTTGGCCTGAAATCTCGCGACGCCTTGGTTCCGGTCCATCCGATTTTGCTTTCGGTAACGGAAAACCTCTGAGAGATTTGGGGGTTTGGTTTAGGGTTAGCTTTGTAGTGTAAGGACCTCAGAGGAGAGAGGGAGAGGGGGACTGGCGGAGAGAGAGAGAGGAGGAGGAGCTTAGCCGTTCATAATCTGTCCGTGGGTATAGTTCGGCAGGAGAGAAGGAGGGTTGAATTAGAAACCTGTGACGTGGCTATTTTCTGTCCAAGAGAAGAAGTCTGGCCGAAATTACAATTATGCCCAACTGAACAACACTACATGTCTGGGCATCTGGGGACTTAATTGGAAAAATTGGACAAATTGTCCAAACCCTTTCAACTCTCTTTTATTTACAGGTTAGAAAACAAATGAAAAAAGGAAAAAAAGTAATACCGCCCTCAGCTTTAAAATCCAAACGGCACAACTTCCTCACAGCCAAAAAACAAAAAGAGTCGGTCCATTCTCTCTCTCTCTCAATGGCGGTCGTTCAACCCTAGCCCGACGCCGTTGTTTCGTTCATTCTACCACCGTGGTTGTGATGACGCAAGGCTACTGTTATGCGTTTCCCCCCATGCAGGTGGTAGACACCGAGTACACCTCTTGAGTCTTGACCGCAGAAAGGAGCACTTGTTTCTGATTAGTTGTCTACGATCGGATTGGAGCCGCCGTTTAGGGTTTGTCACAGCCAAAAAGCAAAAAGAGTCTGTCCATTCTCTCTCTCTCTCTCTCAATGGCGGTCGTTCAACCCTAGCCCAACGCCGTTGTTTCGTTCATTCTACCCCCGTGGTTGTGATGACGCAAGGCTACTGTTCTGCGTTTCCCCCCATGCAGGTGGTAGACACCGAGTACACCTCTTGAGTCTTGACCGCAGAAAGGAGCACTTGTTTCTGATTAGTTGTCTACGATCGGATTGGAGCCGCCGTTTAGGGTTTGTCACAGCCAAAAAGCAAAAAGAGTCTGTCCATTCTCTCTCTCTCTCTCTCAATGGCGGTCGTTCAACCCTAGCCCAACGCCGTTGTTTCGTTCATTCTACCCCCGTGGTTGTGATGACGCAAGGCTACTGTTCTGCGTTTCCCCCCATGCAGGTGGTAGACACCGAGTACACCTCTTGAGTCTTGACCGCAGAAAGGAGCACTTGTTTCTGATTAGTTGTCTACGATCGGATTGGAGCCGCCGTTTAGGGTTTGTCAACTCTTTGCAATCCCTTCCCTCTTCCCGGCGATCCTAAAAAAAAAAACGGTGAGTTTGATTCGTATTTCCTAGTTTTTTGTTTGATTTGATTTGATATTTTTTCTACTCGCACAATTTGGCTCCCTTCTCCATTTAGGGATTTTTTACTACGTGGTGAACTGTTATAGAGGTAAGGGTTTCAGATTTCCTTGCTTTGAATTAGCGGATTTGGGTTAGGGCTTTAATTTTGAATTTAGGGGTTTCTGATTTTGGGGTTCTCAAATTCGAAATTGGAGGGTTCTTGGGGTTTGAATTCGGGTTTGTGGCTGTTGAGGTGTTGTAGTGGTGGTTCTTTGGTGGTGGATGTTCGGTGATGGCGGGGGTGGTTCGGGATTGTGATGGTGAAGTTCATGGAGGTGCTTGGCAGTGGTGGTGGTGGTCTGTGGTGGAATTGGTGGTAATATGGGTGGTGATAGTGAAATTGGTGGTGATTGCTGGTTGTAGCTTAGTGGAATTTGCCCCTGTTTTCTCCATTTTTGTGACTGTCGTATTTGTTTACATGTTATTAATCATGACGACCACTGTAGGTGTTTGACAAATGCAAACAAAAGAAAAGAACTCACACAGGGAGCAGCAAGAAAACTACAAATCATTGCGCAAAAAACACCAACCGTGGAAGAAATTTTCAAGATTGTGAATTTGCCTACTTCGGTGGAAAAGTTCATCCACCAAAGAAGAAAGAGAATCAGAGAAGAAAGAGAAAGAGAAAAACAAGGATAAGAAGGTGAAGAAGGAGTGTGGCAATGGACGTGCTTGCGTGGCCGAGATCGAAGAGCCTTCAAAATTCGAATGATCATGGGGCCTTCATTTTGAGGCAGGTCTGTTTCAATCCAGTTAATTTATCGCTGTATTTATTGTTTGAAAACTTGTCATTATGTGTTTTCTGTAACTGATTTACAACTTTGTAAAGGTGAATTTGGTATCTTTATTACTGTTTAGATTTCGTTATTCAAGAGCAGAAGCTATGGGATACAGTATTAATTAGTAGCAAACTCGAGCTTCTCAATGATTAGGGCAATCTTTTTTCCCTTAACTTTTAAATTATACTAGATAGTACTTTGTAGCGCTCTCCCAGTTCAATTTAACGACTAGGGTTATTAAATGAGTCGGGCAATTGATTGTTTAAGTATGGTTTAAAAACTTAACAACCTTTAAAAATATGTCCAAGCTTGGCTTGTAATGAGGCAATCAAGTGAAAGCAACGAAGGTACACAATTGCTGTGGTTATGGATTTTAGTACTCAAACTATTTTTATGTATCATCACTTCAATCCTGGATTGTACCGTGCCAAAAGTGTTCAATGATACGGCAAATGTTTTTGTTTGTCTTCGTGTTTTGCTTTTTATTCATTTTTCATCACCGGTTGATACTACTACCATTTTAGGCCTTGATGATGAGAGGGCCAAGGAGATGCATGTTAACATGGACTATTAGTTTGCTGCATTGATGATACATGATTGCAAAACGCGATAGTTTTCGAAATATATTGTCTAGGAGCTTGAATCCTTGACCCAAAGGACTTGGGTTAAGGAAGAAAAGAGTCATAAAACAAAAACTAATAGGTTTCTGTGAAGGAGAAGACATGGTCATTGGACCTCCACCTCTGGTCAAGGCTGTAAAACAGAAAAGGAGCTAGAGTTGCTAAAATCTCAGTTATGTCAATATGTGAAAGGCATAGATGTATAATCATCTGTAAATTAGTAAATTTATGGTGTCATGGTGTCTTAGTATCATGGTTGGTGGGTTGAGTCTTAACTCAAGGCGTTTTGGTTGTGTCCTTTGCTATTTATAGTACGGATACAAAAGGGTGGTCTTGGTGTTTATCAAGAGGATTGTGTCTTTGATGTCTTTGCTATGTTGGGGTGTCTTTGTATTCTTTTTGGTCCAAAGTATGAAGGGTATGTGTGTCCAAGTGTGGGTGCACAGTGTGTCAGTGATATCTATGAGACATGCTGCAAATTCAATTTTGCCTACAAATAATGCAGCCACTATAGATACAATTAGAATCTTGGGTGCTACTCATGTTGATATGAAAGGCTTTTCACATGTTATCTTATCTCAAGCTGTTATGCCAACATGTTATGCATGCCAACCTGCTTAAGTTTTAATTGCTACTATTATAGATTTGCCTTCTCCTAGCTACTATTACAATTGTATGGTTGTAGCTGCTGCTATGCTGAGTATAATGTGGGTGCAAAGTCTGATCCATTGGATAGTAAAGTTCTTACAGAGGGACGCGTGGAGGTTTCTTAATCTAAATTAGGAACTAGAACTATTTAGGGCTATCTGGAATCAAATGGCAGCAGATATTAAACATTTGAAGTCACAGGTAAAAATAGTGATGAACTTGGTCTACCGTGTGCTACTGGTTCCCATTAATTTGCTCGTGAGCTTTTGGATCCTTTACCATTTGTATATTTACGTAAATAACTTGTAAACAATCCCATGGTACACATTCTCTAGCATATCCGCCTGATCATTTAAAAAAACAAACAACAGAACAACATGCATGATATTCTCGTGCTAGCACGAGGGTTTGCACCTAGTACTACCAAATTGTGCTGTAGCAGTGGCCCTCATTGATTACTAGATAGGCATCTGGTTGACCTTGCATTTACCTGTAACCAAAGTGGGTCTAGCTTCGGTTTAAGAGTGGAGGTGCTTATAATTCTTTATATTCTGTCCTTGTGGGAGGTGTCTAATTATCAAGAAACTAGTCATAGATACACTTATGCACCTTGATATGAAGTTTGCTAGTTTTGATGCATTCATTATCCCCCAGGTGACCAAGAGACTTGAGGAAATGTACACACAAACAACAGTAACACCCCTTCTTCCTAAACTCTGCTTGATGACACGATCTATGACAAGGGAAGGAATTACTCTACTGGAATTTTGCCCTCCATGTACTGTACTTGAAGTGGGCAAGGTCAGAACATTTCATCTAAGTCTTTTTTTTAAATCCATAATCAAACAAGATAATTGATCCTGGCCCACCATACCTTTCATGTATAGAATGCTTAGTCTGTATGCTGTAGTATTATGTGCATGAGATACACCAACTACTTCCTATTGTTTGGGTTTGTTCCTTGTGTAAATGATTCACATTGACTTACACTACAAGAAAAATGGGAAAAATGGGAATATCCGGCACTTGGTTTCCAGCATTTGTGCAAAGCCCCGGTAAAAGTCCCAAAAATATTGTAGCGGAGCGGAGACCACCTCACTAAAATTACACTATCCCCCTCTAGAACAGAAAGAAGCGCTCTCACGATCTAGGGCTTCACACCTCTTCGTCTGTTCGCCTCCTCTCCCTCTCTTTCTCTCTCTCTCTTTCTCTCTCTCTCTTGCTCTCGATAGATGGAGATGGACGCGAAGGAGAAGGTGGAATTGATACAGCAAAAATGGAGGAACGAAGTGATACCTTCATTGGATGAGAGCCGTTTTGTTGGCGATGACCATCATCTTGTGCTCTCTGGATTGATTTCTCTGGTAAGTAATAAATCTTTATATAATCTATATAAATGTAATTTTTGGTTCCAGAGTTTGAGTTCTTGAAGTAATTATTACCAAAATCGATCGTTCTTCATCCCTTTTTTGTAATAGACCGATTTGAGCTCGAAACAAGCATAATCGAAGGCTGAGATGCGCGATTAGGGTTCGAAAAGGTCGACATGGTGTCCGACAGTACTTGAATCGATGGAATACAATTCGAATGGGGTGCGAAAGACTTCGATTCAGAGAAATAGGGCTAGATTTAGGGTTACGAAGCCTGGCTGTGATATGGAGATTTAGGGTTCTGATTTGGCAATTGGTTCCAGCTCGCCGTCGTTGAAGGTTGGTTGTGATGCTCTAGATTTCTAGGGTTATTCTTTTGTGTGTGTGTGTGTGTATGCTAGTTGCGTTTTTAGGTGGTTTGCGTGAGTTTGTTTTGTTTTTGTGTCTCCTTATCGTCGTTGATTGCCGTGTATGCTGCTGTTCTGTGTCCCGAATTGAGGGGCTTGCATGTCAATTTCCGAGCCCTTGTGAGTCTTTGACGTTGTGGGTGGCCTTGTTTGACCATGGCCGAGAACTCTGGGGATGAATCGGTATGGGTGGGCTGATATATAGCCCTTGTTTTAGTTTTAGTTTGTCCTGTTTTAGTCTTAGTTTATTCATTTTTTTTCAGATCTCTGTTTCAATCTTGTCTTCTCCATCTGATTGGGTTTATTCTCATTTTCAACTTCATGATATCAATTTTCATTAACACTTATTCATTTGGCCTTGTGGCAGCTTGTTTGTCTAGCAACCCTACTTAGGGTTTCTGAAAATGAAAGCTTTGATCCATCATCGGTTAAGCTTTGAAAGCTTTGATTGGCTTTATTGATGTTGCTGGGCTATGCTTTGCCCTGACATTGCTGACTCACAGGAACATCTCTCAAAATCACAAGTTCCAAGCTGTTGGACTTGGTGAGGGTAGTTTGACTTCAGTTTATTTGTCACCAATTGCATATTTCCACCTATTGTGGACAGATTTGTGGCTATTAGGGTGCTTATGTTTCCAGCTTTGGACCCCCATGAAGTTGTATCAATCTCGGAACTCCTTTTCTTCTTTAGTTATAGTTTTTATTATCTTATGTCAGAGTGGGTTATCTAGTACTAATGTTGGTAGTAGTTATGAACTTTTATGACCTAGAAAGAGTACTTTCTTTGAGATTTCATGTAACGTATCCTCGTTTAAGTTGCATTCTCATTTGGATAATATGCTCGGTTAGCAGTGGAATTAGAGTTTGAATTTTTTTGAGGAAATCCATACCATAGTTCTTTCGTATGCTGGGAATGGTTTCTATGCATCTTCATCTTTCTTGACCCTATGGTACCATTTTCCTTTTGGCAGGGTGGGCTTTTGCAAACTCTGTTCTGCATCGTTTGGCACCCCTATGGCAGGGTGGGTTGGCGCTAGAGGACTAGAATTTACTTGGGACTACGTGCTGCAAGGCCTTGAAGCAAATGCTAATCTGGTATGATATCATGCAAATCTGGGACTGTTTTTAGTTTTTTTTTTTAAAGGGACTAAATTGAAGAAAAAGTCAATACTATAAGGAAAAATCTGTAAATATACAACGAAACCCGCATTTGCCAAGTAGTGGTAGTATATATTTCCTCATTTTATAAACACTCTGTCTGGGGTTTTTGCGGCTTCCTCTGTTTGGCACCTCAAGAGCAGCTTCCCCAATCTGAAGCCTTAGCGATGGTAAGCCACTGAACTTCGCAGCATCTACAAGTACGTGCACCTGTACCTTTTACGTTTTCGATTGATTGATGTATTTCTCTGTTGCTTGATCTTTCCAGTCGCTGGTAGCGAATGAAGAGTTACAGCACATTCTCTGTGTGCAGAATACCAACGTTGATGGAAAACAGAAGATCATGTTTGCCTTGACCTCGATTAAGGGTATCGGCCGCTGTTTTACCAACATTGCTTGCAAGAAGCCGACATCGACATGAACAAGAGGTTTTACTGTTATTGCTTCTCTCTCTCCGATTCAATCATTTGGATTATTTGCGAATTCATTTTTCAGCATTTCTATGCTATTCATTCTAGCATCTGTGTGCTTTATTTGTATAACTGCTTAAATTGTATGTTGAATTTGTGGTGTTGTAATTGAAACTGTGATTTGATCTGTTGGGAGTGGTTTCACAATTGCCACAATATGCATCTAATTGACTCCAAGAGTCTTTATGCATTTTATAGCATTTCTTGTACTTGTTCCCCTCGTCCGGGTAATACTGTGGGAAAAGTGAGTGAATTAGGCCCAACAAGAGTGCCATCATTTATAAGATGTTGCTTTTTATTGTTGTTTTGGATGGTAGTCTTTTACCAATATCTTTTTCGTTGTGTCAAATTCGTGCATTCTTGGTGCAGTGGTGCAAATGATTTGGATTCTCCTGCCTTTCATTTGGTTCTGTTTTCTCTGGTAACGCAGCCTGCTATTGTTTGAGACTAGCAAATTGTGTAGATGTTCAAATTTTGTGGGTTGTTATAGCCACCCTTTTAACTTATGAGGGAAATTACACAAGGTTTATTGTAGATGGCGAAAGGCCCTAACCTTGGAGTTAGTAGGCTATGATATAACCACTGATCTTGGTTTGGTTATGCCAAGCCTAGGCTGGATGCACGTGATTGCAAAACCCACAATGCTTTATGCCTTCAGTCAATTTTTTGCTATTCTTAACACATAACATAACAATGCATGGCTTGGCTGTTAAACACATTAATGTTGGTCCTTACCCCACCTTTTTTCTACCCTGATATGTATCAGTGAGCTACCAGACTTTCTGGGTGGTACATGCACTTGTGCAGACTAACCACCTTTTAAATCATGAGCCTTTACCCACCTCCAGCTTTTCTATATGCCCGATCCTTCCTCTCCTCCTCTGACAACCCCTCAACTCTCTTTGCTTCTGGCAACCTGTTGTCCTCCAATGGTCTGGCTATGTTTACATCTACTTTTCCAACCTCACTGTTCCAAGTCTTGATTTCCCACGTCTCCAACTTAGCTTATTAGCCGAACAAAACTCATGAACACCATCCACACAAGAGATAACCAGGCTTTGTCAACCACACTCTCAGTACATTTCTTTATGTAAAGCTAACTAATTATTCAGTTGATTCTATGCGAGGAATTAGACTCAGAATTTTTTTTCTTGCAGGGGTGCTACTTGACGACCTACTTGTTGCTGAAGATCTAGCTGCTGCTGAGACGACCAGTGCAGCTTCACATGCCGCCGCTGCAGCTGCTGCATCCAATGGGCAGGAAGGAAGGTTAACCGGAAGTTATGGGTTTACTGATGACACTGCCAGGCAATCGGTTCCTGAAGCAGTTCCAGATGGCGCAGTTGTGCTGGGAAATCCTGTTGCTCCTCCTATAAATGGTGATATGTATACTGATATAAGCACTGAGAATGCGATGCTCTAGGGTTCCCGGTATGCTTGTAGCTGTAGTCAACGTTGTTTTTAGCATGGAAGTGCTTTGCCTTTGAGTTCATCAAATGATTTATTGAAGTTGGTTATCTCTGCAGGAGACTGAGTAAAGGTGTTGAGTATTTGGTTGAGGCCTCAGCAGCAGAAGCTGAAGCTATTTGTGCCACATTGGCTGCTGCCAAAGCACGAAAAGTTAAACAGAGGGACGAGTGGAGGTTTAACTGAAGCTATTGTATGGTTGTAGCTGCTTCTATGCTGAGTATAATGTGGGTGCAAAGTCTGATCCATTGGATAGTGCAGTTCCTACAGAGGGACGCGTGGAGGTTTCTTAATCTAAATTAGGAACTAGAACTATTCAGGGCTATCTGGAATCAAATGGCAGCAGATATTAAACAGTTGAAGTCACAGGTAAAAGTAATAGTGTTGAACTTGGTCTACCGTGTGCTACTGGTTCCCATTAATTTGCTCATGAACTTTTGGATCCTTTACCACTTGTATATTTACGTAAATAACTTGTAAACTATCCCATGGTACAACATTCTCTAGCATATCCGCCTGATCATTTAAAAAAACGAACAACAGAACAACATGCATGATATTCTCGTGCTAGCACGAGGGTTTGCACCTAGTACTACCAAATTGTGCTGTAGCAGTGGTCCTCATTGATTACTAGATAGGCATCTGTTTGACCTTGCATTTACTTGTAACCAAAGTGGGTCTAGCTTCGGTTTAAGAGTGAAGGTGCTTATAATTCTTTATATTCTGTCCTTGTGGGAGGTGTCTAATTATCAAGAAACTAGTCATAGATACACTTATGCACCTTGATATGAAGTTTGCTAGTTTTGATGCATTCATTAACCCCCAGGTGACCAAGAGACTTGAGGAAATGTACACACTAACAACAGTAACACCCCTTCTTCCTAAACTATGCTTGATGACACGATCTATGACAAGGGAAGGAATCACTCTACTGAAACTTTGCCCTCCATGTATTGTACTTGAAGTGGGCAAGGTCAGAACATTTCATCTAAGTCTTTTTTTTTAATCCATAATCAAACAAGATAATTGATCCCGGCCCACCATTCCTATTATGTATAGAATGCTTAGTCGGTATGTTGTAGTACTAGTGCATGCCCGTGCCTGAAGGCACGGCTCACCAGTTTTGTCTATCTAGATTCTTGAAAGCCAACGCCCCATTCGCAAAATTTCAACTACAAAAAAACAATAGCTATTTTGTGCTGATCCATGTTAACCAGTGGATATACTTATTTTGTGCTGATTTAAGTTAACTGGTGGATATACTTGAGCTATTGTTTTTTTGTAGTTGAAATTTTGTGCTGATTTAAGTTAACCGATGTATATACCAATATTACAGCAACCTCGAGGTTGCTGTTGAGAAATCAATGAGAGAAGTGAGGATAAGAAAAGGAGAGGAGAGGGGGAAGTAAGAAAGAAAACAAATTTCCATATTTTTTGCCACAGAAAAAGGAAAGAATCAAAAATTAAGGGAGAACAATAATGGGTTTTCAAATTTCGAACCCAAACAAATGATAACCCTTGGATGGATTGAATTTTAACCCTTAAACCCTTTATTTAATCAGAGTCTTTCAATATGCCACATAGGATAGTTGTGAGAGAGACATTTTGCAAACCGTTGTGTATTGTAATATAGATTATGTGTATGAGATACACCAACTACTTCATATTGTTTGGGTTTGTTCCTTGTGTAAATGATTCACATTGACTTAGTGATCTGACTTCTTGGGTACCACATTCGTCTTGTGTGGAAATTGATGTAGAATTCTTGATTCTATTTGAAAGTATCTGTGATTTAATGTTGTAGGCACAGGAAGCGACAAAGCTGGTGTTAGATATAATTAGCAATAAATGAACTGATGCACAGCTCTTAGAGAGGATGATGCTAGAGATTGAAGGGCCAAGCCATTGAGATACCAACCAAACTCTTTTTGTTCATTCTTACATCGGTTGTGCTAATGGGTTGACTGATCCAGAAGTTGTGCTGGTTAAAACACAAGAAACTGATCTTTTGGCGGAGTTGCTTGGGAAAATTTTATGACAGGTGGCCAACTTTTTTTAATATGTTCATATTCCTTTAATTTCTTTTCTCAACTCTCCTTAATCTAATAAAGTTTTAGCTACTCTTGGGTTTTTCTTATTGCATGATATACATACCTACGTGTATTCTTCACATATTTTTATGAATTTATGTAAAGGAGCAATTGGTCAACGCGCGTGTGTGTGTGGTGGGTTTGGAGGTTTGGGTGGATCGAAATCGTATACGTGGTAAACTAACCTAACTTAGCTGAGGCACGTTAGGTTGGGTTCAATTTGGTGGGGTCTAGTCTAGAAAAACCTATCAAGCCTTTTAGGTTATCTCGTATGTGGGTTGTGTGTCAGATAATTAGGTTTGGCCAATTTACTTCTAAATTATGATTGGATTTTGTTGCCACATAAAGCGGCTACAGAAAGGATGTAAAGTCATTTAAGTTACAATTTCGACGGGCGGGTAAGTTCAAATTTTTATCCCGTTGACGTTTGATAATCAATGCATCTACTTGCGGGTTGTTATTGGTGAACTCCCGTGCCATAGTGTAATCATGCAATCAAGCCCCATTCAGTCAGGGTGGGTTTGGTAGAGGAGACGAGTTTGGGTTGGAAATGCCACCTCTAGTTAGCTATAACTTTGTAGTCTTAAAGTAGTCTTGTAAAATATTGTAGCTGTAAAACATCTACATCTATGGTTTTGGGCCTTTAAATAAAAAAGATCTTTAACTTCAATAGATGATTGAGGTAAGAGCAATCCATGCCCAATGGGCCATAAAGAAATTATAGAATGAAACAAGTCTCTAAAGCCGAGAGGCCTATGCAGATGTTGTCATTTATAAAGATTCACAATTGGATTTTTGCTCTGATATAGGTTGTTCAAAGTGGTGGAGGATCTGAGATTTGGGGACTGTATGGAAGCTGGTGCAAACTTAAGGGTGATCTCTCAATGTGCTCTGAGGCCCTTCTAAAGCAAGTTATGTTACATCCTACCTTTTCTTTTTCCAAATAATTATTTTTGCTAAAAATTCGGCATTTATAGTACGGTCCTATTTAACTATTTTGTGCACATTAGAGGTATAATTGTCATCATTATTAAGTATTTGAGGGTATAAGTCTAATTAATTTTAGTAATTTAGTAGTGTACCATAATTAAGTACTTTATGCAATCAATCGGCTAGAATTAAGGGTTTTGTGAGTTATGGGTGGTTTGAAAAAGTTACTCTCAAGGAGATATTCACAACATACTAGGGTTATATTTTGATAGAATATTGAGAGGAGGCTTTGGGAGAGAGAGAGAGCAGCAACCATAGTCTTAGGGTTCTTTGGAGTCAATCTTAAATCACGGTTTTCAAACTCTTCCTCGATCTTCCATCGAGGTACGTAATATTATTCTTGTTTGTTTCTTTTGAGCAGTAACATTATTATGAGAGAGAGAGAGATAGAAAGTGTGTGTGTGTTGGTGCTTTTGGTGATGTGTGTGTATGCGTGGCTGTACGTGGTGAGTTGGGGTGGTGTGTGTGTTTGACTTCTGCTTATATATAGTATACACAAAGAATCTAGTTTTATTGTAGAGTATAAAGATTGTGTCAGGATAAACTTATGAAATGAGACTTGCTATTGTGATTTCATATGGTTCGTTATGTATAGGTTAGAGTCTTGTTGCGTGTCCGTGTTGCAAATTTTTGGACCATGTGAGTACCATAATTAATGACTTTAGGTAATTAGTCAGCAAGAAGTAAGGATTTTGTGAGTTATGGGGAATGTAATAAAGTTGCTCTCAAGGAGATATTCACATCATACTAGGGTTATAATTTGATAGAATATTAAGAGGAGGCTTTGGGAGAGAGCAACAACCATCGTCTTAGGGTTCTTTGGAGCCAATCTTACACCAAGGTTTTCGAACTCGTTTTCGATCTTCCGTCGGGGTACATAATATTATTCTTGTTAGTGTTGGTGATCCTGGTAATGTTTGTGTATGCGTGGCTATACGTGGTGAGTTGGGGTGCTGTGTGTGTTTGACTTCTGCTTATATATAGTATACACATAATCTAGTTCTATTGTAGAGTATGAAGAGAAGGTGGAGGGGTTGTGGTTTTGGTGATGTGTGTGTATGCGTGGTTGTACGTGGTGAGTTGGGGTGGTGTGTTTGTTTGACTGCTGCTTATATATAGTATAAACAATGAATCTAGTTTTATTGTAGTGTATAAATCTAGTGTTGTTGGTTAGATGTTTTGAATAGGAACATGAGGTTTAGGCACTTGGAAGTGGTTTTTGGCACATGGATCAATCTACTTGGAGGACTTAAAGAATTTAAGGTTTGGTAGTTGACTGGAGACATGAGTTGATTTAGTTTTGAGGGTAGTACTAAGTTGCTCTAGGTAGTATTATATTTGAATCAGTTAGTGATTTCATATGGTTCATTTTTTATAGGTTAGTGTCTTGTTCCGTGTCCGTGTTGCAAATTTATGGACCCATGTGTGTACCATAATTAATAACTTTAGGTAATCAGTCGGCTAGAAGTAAGGATTTTGTGAGTTATGGGTAGTTTTATAAAGTTGCTCTTAAGAAGATATTCACATCATACTATGGTTATATTTTGATAGAATATTGAGAGGAGGCTTTGGGAGAGAGCAACAGCCATGGTCTTAGTGTTCTTTGGAGCTGATCTTACACCACGATTTTCGAACTCGTTCTCGATCTTCCGTCGGGGTACATAATGTTATTCTTATTTGTTTCCTAAGTTTGGAGCAGTAACATTATTAGAGGGGATCAAGTTGTTCAGTTGGATGTTTTGATATTTAATTAATTTGGGAAAATCTGTGTTTCTTGTGTATGATGGTAATGAGAGATAGAGAGAGAGAGGTGAGTGTTGGATGTTCTGGTAATGTTTGTATATAAGTGGCTATACGTGGTGAGTTGGGGTGGTGTGTATGTTTGAGTTTAGCTTAGTTATAGTATACGCAAGGAATCTATTTTTGCTGTAGATTATGAAGAGACGGTGGAGTGTTGGTGGTTTTGGTGATGTGTGTGTATGCGTGGCTGTACGTGGTGAGTTGGGGTTGTGTGTGTTTGACTTCTGGTTATATACTATACACAAAGAATCTAGTTTATTGTAGAGTATAAATCTAGTGTTGTTGGTTAGATATTTTGAATAGGAACATGATGTTTTGGTACTTGGAAGTAGTTTTGGTACGTGGATCAAACTACTTGGAAGACTTGGAGAGGAGTTTTAGGTTTGGTAGTTGACTTGAGGCTTGAGTTGATTTAGTTTTGTGGGTAGTTAATTACTTTTAGGGTAGTCCTAAGTTGCTCTAGGTAGTATTATATTTGAAACATTTAGCGATTTCATATGCTTCGTTATGTACAGGTTAGTCTCTTGTTGCGTTGTGTGTAAGTGTTGCATTAATTTTGATCCATGTGAGTACCATAATTAAGTAATTTAGGTAATCAGTTATCTAGAAGTATGGGCTTTGTGAGTTATGAGTAGTTTTATAAAGTTGCTCTCAAGGAGATATTCACAACATACTAGGGTTATATTTTGATAGAATATTGAGAGGAGGCTTTGGGAGAGAGAGCAACAGCCATCGTCTTTGGGTTCTTTGGAGCCGATCTTACACTTCAGTTTTTGAACTTGTTCTCGATCTTTCGTCTGGGTAAGTAATATTATTCTTGTTTGTTTCCTAACTTTGGAGCAGTAACATTATTAGAGTGGATCAAGGTGTTGGGTTGGATGTTTTGATATTTAATTAATTGGAAAAATCTATGATTTTTGTGTAGGATGGAAAAATGAGAGAGAGAGAGAGCGAGAGCGAGCGAGCGTGATGGATGTTCTGGTAATGTTTGTGTATGCGTGGCTGTACGTGGTGAGTTGGGGTAGTGTGTATGTTTGAGTTTAGCTTAAGAATAATATACGCAAATATTCTAGTTTTGATGTAGAGTATGAAGAGACGGTGGAGTGTTGGTGGTTTTGGTGATGTGTGTGTATGCGTGGCTGGACGTGGTGAGTTGGGGTGTTGTGTGTGTTTGACTTCTGGTTATATACTATACACGAAGAATATACTATACATAAATAATGTTATTTTATTGTAGAGTATAAATCTAGTGTTGTTGGTTAGATGTTTTGAATAGGAACATGATGTTTTGGCACTTGGAAGTGGTTTTGGTACGTGGATCAAACTGCTCGGAAGACTTGGAGAGAAGAGTTTTAGGTTTGGTAGTTGACTTGAGGCTTGAGTTTATTTAGTTTTGAGGGTAGTTAATTACTTTTAGGTTAGTCCTAAGTTGCTTTAGGTAGTATTGTATTTGAAACACTTAGTGATTTCTTATGGTTCGTTATGTACAGTTGAGTCTCTTGTTGCGTTGCGTGTTCGTTTCGCATTGCTTTTGACCCATGTGGGTACCATAATTACGTACTTTAGGTAATCAGTCAGTTAGAAGTAAGGGTTTTGTGAGTTATGGGTAATTTTATAAAGTTGCTCTTAAGGAGATATTCACATCATACTAGGGTTATATTTTGTTAAAATATTGAGAGGTGGTTTGGGAGAGAGAGCAACAGACATCGTCATAGGGTTCTTTGGAGCTGATCTTACACCAAGGTTTTCGAACTCGTTCTCGATCTTCCGTCGGGGTATATAATATTAATTTTGTTTGTTTTCTAACTTTGGAGTAGTAACATTATTAGAGGGGATCAAGTTGTTGGGTTGGATGTTTTGATATGTAATTAATTGGGAAAATTTGTGTAGGATGGTAATGAGAGAGAGAGAGAGAGAAAGGAGAGGAGAGTGATGTATGTTCTTGTAATGTTTGTGTATGCGTGGCTGTACGTGGTGAGTTGGGGTGGTGTGTATGTTTGAGTTTAGCTTAGATATAGTATACGCAAAGAATGTAGTTTGTTGTAGAGTATGAAGAGACGGTGGATTGTTGGTGGTTTTGGTGATGTGTGTGTATGCATGGCTGTACATGGTGAGTTGGGGTGGTGTGTGTGTTTGACTTCTGGTTATATACTATACACAAAGAATCTGGTGTTATTGTAGAGTATAAATCTAGTGTTGTTGGTTAGATGTTTTGAATAGGAACATGATGTTTTGGCACTTGGAAGTGGTTTTGGTACATGGATCAAACAACTTGGAAGACTTGAAGATAGAGTTTTAGGTTTGGTAGTTGACTTGAGGCTTGAGTTGATTTAGTTTTGAGGGTAGTTCATTTCTTTTAGGGTAGTCTTAAGTTGCTCTTTGTATTATTATGTTTGAAACAGTTAGTAATTTCATATGGTTCGTTATGTACAGGCTAGTCTCTTGTTGCGTTGCGTGTCCGTGTTGCATTGCTTTTGTCCCATGTGAGTACGATAATGAAGTAATTTAGGTAATCAGTCTGCCAGAAGTAAGGGTTTTATGAGTTTTGGGTAGTTTTATAAAGTTGCTCTCAATGTGATATTGTCAACATACTTGGGTTATATTTTGATGGAATATTGAGAGTAGGCTTCTTTGAGTTCTTTAGAGCCGATCGTACTCCACGATTTTTGAACTCGTTCTCGATCTTCCGTTGGGGTAGGTAATACTGTATTATTCTTGTTTATTTCCTTATTTTGGAGCAGTAACATTATTAAAGGGGATCAAGTTATTGGGCTGCATGTTTTGGTATTTATGTTGTTTGGAAAAATCTGTGATTTGTGTCGGATGGTGGTGTGAGGGAGAGAGGGAGTAGTGTTGGTGGTTTTTGTTATGTCTGGGTATGCGTGGCTGTACGTGTTGAGTTAGGGTTGTGTGTGTGTTTGATTTCTGGTTATATACAGTATTTACAAAGAATCTAGTTTTATTGTAGAGTATAAAGTTGTGTTGGTTAGATGTTTTGAATAGGACCATGAGATTTTGGCTATTGGAAGTGGTTTTTGGCACGTGGATCAAACTACTTGGAGGACTTAAAGAGTTTTAGGTTTGGTAGTTCACTGGAGACTTGAGTTGATTTAGTTTTGAGGGTAGTTAATTACTTTTTGGATATTCCTAAGTCGCTGTAGGTCGTATTATATTTGAAACAATTAGTGATTTCATGTGGTTCGTTATGTATAGGTTAGTGTCTTGTTGCGTGTCCTTTGGACCCATGTGACTATTGTAATTAAGTACTTTAGGTAATCGGTCGTAAAGAAGTAGGTGTTTTGTGAGTTATGGATAGTTTTGCTCTGAAGGAGATATTCACGTCATACTAGGGTTATATTTTGTTAGAATATTGAGAGGAGGCTTTGGGAGAGAGGGCAATTGCCATCGTCTTAGGGTTCTTTGGAGCCGATCTTACACCATGGTTTTCGAACTCGTTCTCGATCTTCCGTCTGGGTTCATAATATTGTTCTTGATTGTTTCCTTACTTTGGAGTAGTAACATTATTAGAGGAGATCAATTTATTGGGTTACATGTTTTGGTGTTTATTTAATCGGGAAAATATGTGATTTTTGTGTAGGTTGCTAATGGGGGGGGGGGGGGGGGGGGGGGGGGGGTGTGTGTGTTGGTTGTTCTGGTAATGTGTGTGTTAGCATTGCTATACGTGGTGAGTTGGGTTCGTGTGTATGTTTGACTTCTCCTTAGTTGTAGTATACGAAAGAATCTAGTTTTATTGTAGAATATGAAGAGACGGTGGATGGGTTGTGGATTTGGTGATGTGTTTGTATGCGTGGCTGTACATGGTGAGTTGGGGTGGAGTGTTTGTTCGACTTCTGCTTATATATAGTATACATAAAGAATCTAGTTTTATGGTATTGTATAAATCTAGTATTGTTGGTTAGATGTTTTGAAATGGAACATGAGGTTTAGGCACTTGGAAGTGGTTTTTGGCATGTGGATCAAACTACTTGGAGGACTTCGAGAATTTTAGGTTTGGTAATTGATTGGCGACTTGAGTTGATTTTGTTTTGAGGGTAGTCCTAAGTTAATCTAGGTAGTATTATATTTGAATCAATTAGTGATTTCAAATGGTTTGTTTTGTATAGGTTAGTGTCTTGTTGTGTATCCGTGTTGAAAATTTCTGGACCCATGTGAGTACCATAATTAATGACTTTAGGCAATCAGTCGGCTAGAAGTAAGGATTTTGTGAGTTATGGGTAGTTTTATAATGTTGCTCTCAAGGAGATATTCACGTCATAATAGGGTAATATTTTGATAGAATATTGAGAGGAGGCTTTTGGAGAGAGCAACAGTAATGGTCTTAGGGTTCTTTGGAGCTGATCTTACACAAAGGTTTTCGAACTCGTTCTCGATCTTTCGTCGGGGTACATAATATTATTCTTGTTTGTTTCTTAACTTCGGAGCAGTAACATTATTAGAGGGGATCAAGTTGTTGGGTTGGATGTTTTGTTATTTAATTAATTGGGAAACTTTGTGATTTTTGTGTATGATGGTAATGAGGGAGAGAGGAGAGTGATGGATGTTCTTGTAATGTTTGTGTTTGCGTGGCTAAACGTGGTGAGTTGGGTTGGTGTGTATGTTTGAGTTTAGCTTAGTTATAGTATACGCAAAGAATCTAGTTTTGTTGTAGAGTATGAAGAGACGGTGGAGTGTTGGTGGTTTTGGTGAAGTGTATGTATCCGTGGCTGTACGTGGTGAGTTGGAGTGGTGTGTGTGTTTGACTTCTCGTTATATACTATACACAAAGAATCTAGTTTTATTGTAGATTATAAATCTAGTGTTGTTGGTTAGATGTTTTGAATAGAAACATGTGATTTTGGCACTTGGAAGTGGTTTTTGGCACGTGGATCAAACTTCTTGGAGGACTTAAAGAGTTTTAGGTTTGGTAATTCCCTGGAGACTTGAGTTGAGTTAGTTTTGAGGGTAGTTAATTACTTTTAGGGTAGTCCTATGTCGCTCTAGGTCGTATTATATTTGAAACAGTTAGTGATTTCATATGGTTCGTTATGTACAGGTTAGTGTCTTGTTGCTTGTCCTGGGAACCCATGTGACTACTATAATTAAGTACTTTTGGTAATCAGTCGGATAAAAGTAAGGGTTTCGTGAGTTATGGGTAGTTTTATAAAATTGCTCTTATGGAGATACTCATATCATACTGGGGTTATATTTTGTCAGAATAATGAGAGGGGGCTTTGGGAGAGAGGGAGGGCAACAGCCATAGTCTTAGGGTTCTTTGGAGCTGATCATACACCATGGTTTTCGAACTCGTTCTTGATCTTCCGTCTGGGTGCATAATATTATTCTTGATTGTTTCCTTACTTTCGAGCAGTAACATTATTTGAGGAGATCAAGTAATTCGATTGCATGTTTTGGTATTTATTTAATTGGAAAAATATGTGATTTTTGTGTAGGATGGTAATATGAGAGAGAGTGAGAGGTGTGTTGGTTGTTCCGGTAATGTGTGTGTTTGCCAGGCTGTACGTGGTGAGTTGGGCTGGTTAGTATGTTTAACTTTTCCTAAGTTATAGTTTACGCAAATAACCTAGTTTTATTGTAGAGTATGAAGAGACGGTGGAGGGGTTGTGGATTTGGTGACGTGTGTGTATGCGTGGCCGTAGTTGGGGAGGTGTGTTCGTTTGACTTCTGCTTAAATATAATATACACTAAGAATCTAGTTTTACTGTAGTGTATAAATCTTGTGTTGTTGGTTAGATGTTTTGAATAGGAACATGAGGTTTAGGAACTCTGAAGTTGTTTTTAGCACGTGGATCGAACTACTTGCAGGACTTCGAGAATTTTAGATTTGGTAGTTGACTGGAGACATGAGTTGATTTAGTTTTGAGGGTAGACGTAAGTTGCTCTAGGTAGTATTGTATTTGAATCAGTTAGTGATTTCATTTGATTTGTTTTGTATAGGTAAGTGTCTTGTTGCGTGTCCGTGCTGGAAATTTCTGGACCCATGTGAGTACCATAATTGATGACTTTAGGTAATTAGTCTGCTAGAACTTCTGGGTAGTTTTATAAAGTTGCTCTCAAAGAGATATTCACATCATACTTGGGTTATATTTTGATAGAATTTTGAGAGGAGGCTTTGGGAGAGAGCAACAGTTAAGGTCTTAGGGTTATTTGGAGCTGATTTACCCCAAGATTTTCAAACTCGTTCTCGATCTTCCGTCGGGGTGCATAATATTATTCTTGTTTGTTTCTTAACTTTGGAGCAGTAACATTATTAGAGGTAATCAAGTTGTTGGGTTGGATGTTTTGATATTTCATTAATTGGGAAAATCTATGATTTTTGTGTAGGATGGTAATGAGAGAGAGAGATAGGAGATTGATGGATGTTCTGGTAATGTTTGTGTATGCGTGGCTATACGTGGTTAGTTGGGGTGGTGTGTTTGTTTGAGTTTAGCTTAGTTATAGTATCCACAAAGAATCCAGTTTTGTTGTTGAGTATGAAGAGACAGTGGAGTGATGTGTGTGTATGCGTGGCTGTACGTGGTGAGTTGGGGTGGTGTGTGTGTTTGACTTTTGGTTATATATTATACTCAAAGAATCTAGTTTTATTGTAGAGTAAAAATCTAGTGTTGTTGGTTAGATGTTTTGAATAGGAACATGATGTTTTGGCACTTGGAAGTAGTTTTGGTACGCGGAAGACATGGGGATAAGAATTTTAGGTTTGGTAGTTTAATTGAGGGTTGAGTTGATTTAGTTTTGAGTGTAGTTAATTACTTTTAGGGTAGTCCTAAGTTGCTCTAGATAGTATTTAATTTTGAAACACTTGGTGGTTTCATATGGTTCCTTATGTACAGTTTAGTCTCTGGTTGCGTTGCGTGTCGTGTTGCATTGCTTTTGACCCATGCGAGTACCATAATTAAGTATTTTAGGTAATCTGTCAGGTAGAAGCAAGGGTTTTGTGAGTTACGGTTAGTTTAATAAAGTTGCTCTCAATGAGATATTCACAACATACTAGGGTTATATTTTGATAGAATTTTGAGAGGGGGCTTTGGGAGAGAGATCATCAACCATCGTCTTTTGGTTCTTTGGAGTCGATCTTTCCACGGTTTTTGAACTCGTTCTCGATCTTCTGTCGGGGTAGTAATATTATTCTTGTTTATTTCCTCATTTTCGAGCATTAACATTATTAAAAGGGATCAAGTTATTGGGTTGCATGTTTTGGTATTTTTGTTGTTTGGAAAAATCTGTGATTTGTATCGGATGGTAATGTGATAGAGAGAGAGGGAGTAGTGTTGGTGGTTCTGGTAATGTTTGGATATGCGTAGCTGTACGTGGTGAGTTGGGGTGGTGTGTGTGTTTGACTTTTGCATATATATAGTATACACAAAGAATCTATTTTTATTTTAGAGTATAAATCAAGTGTTGTTGGTTAGATGTTTTTAATAGGAACATGAGATTTTGGCACTTGGAAGTGCTTTTTGGCACGTGAATCAATCTATTTGGAGGACTTAAAGAGTTGTTAGGTTTGGTAGTTGACTGGTGACTTGAGTTGATTTAATTTTAGGGTAGTCCTAAGTCGCTTTAGGTCGTATTATATTTCAAACAGTTAGCGATTTCATATGGTTCGTTATGTACAGGTTAATGTCTTGTTGCATGTCCTGTGGACCCATGTGACTACCTGGACCCATGTAACTACCATAATTAAGTACTTTAGGTAATCAGTCGGCTAAAAGTTAGGGTTTTGTGAGGTATGGGTAGTTTATAAAGTTGCTCTTAAGGAGATATTCACATCATACTAGGGGTTATCTTTTGTTAGAATATTGAGAGGATGCTTTGGGAGAGCGAGCAACAACAACCGTCTTAGGGTTCTTTGGAGCCGATCTGACACCACTGTTTTTGAACTCGTTCTCGATCTTCCGTAGCTGTACGTGGTGAGTTGGGCTGGTTTGTACGTTTTACTTATACATAGTTATAGTATACGCCAAGAATCTAGTTTTATTGTAGAGTATGAAGAGACGGTGGAGGGGTTGTGGATTTGCTAATGTGTGTGTATGTATGGCTGTATGTGGTGAGTTGGGGTGGGGTGTTCGTTTGACTTCTGCTTAAATATTGTATGCACAGAATCTAGTTTTATTGTTGTGTATAAATCTGGTGTTGTTGGTTAGCTGTATTGAATAGGAACCAGAGGTTTAGGCCCTTTGAAGTGGTTTTTGGCACGTGGATCTAACTACTTGGAGAACTTAAAGAATTTAAGGTTTGGTAGTTGATTGGAGACTTGAGTTGATTTAGTCTTGAGGGTAGTCCTAAGTTGCTTTAGGTAGTATTATATTTGAATCTATAAGTGATTTCATATGGATCGTTATGTATAGGTTAGTTTCTTGTTGTGTGTCCGTGTTGCAAATTTCTGGACCCATGTGAATACCATAATTAATGACTTTTGGTAATTAGTCGGCTAGGAGTAAGGATTTTTTGAGTTTTGGGTAGTTTTATAAAGTTGCTCTAATGGAGATTTTCACTTCATACTAGGGTAATATTTAGATAGAATAATTAGAGTAGGCTTTGGGAGAGAGCAACAACCATGGTCTTAGGGTTCTTTGGAGCTGATCTTACACCAAGGTTTTCAAACTCGTTCTTGATCTTCCGCCGGGTTACCTAATATTATTCTTGTTTGTGTCCTAACTTTGGAGCAGTAACATTATTATATGGGATCTAGTTGTTGGGTTGGATGTTTTGATATTTAATTAATTGGGGAAATCTGTTATTTTTGTGTAGGATGGAAATGTTAGAGAGAGAAAGAGAGAGAGAGAGAGAGATAGGAGAGTGATGGATGTTATGGTAATGTTTGTGTTTGCATGGCTGTACATGGTGAGTTGTGGTGGTGTGTATGTTTGAGTTTTGCTTAGTTATTGATTGTGCAAAGAATCTAGTTTTGTTGTAGAGTATGGAGAGATGGTGGAGTGTTTTTGGTTTTGGTGATGTGTGTATGCGTGACTGTACATGGTGAGTTGGGGTGGTATGTGTGTTTGACTTTTGGTTATATATTATACTAGGGGTGAGCATGGTCCGGATTGGTTCGGTTTTATGGTGAACCAAACCAATATCTACGGATTATGAATTTGGAGAACCAAACCAATCCACAAATGGTATAGAACCAAACCAATCCAAACCATTAAAATACGGATCGGGTTCGGTTTTAAACCACGGTTTGCTTTGAATTAAGTTATCATTTTCAACCAACTAATTAAGAGTAAAATACCAACAATCACCTCAAGTCTTAAACTAAGAAAATGAAATACTGATAAGTCACTACAATGAACCAACTACTAAACATCTCAAGATAGTTTAACCAAGTAAAAGGCCAAAGATAATTCCTAAAACTATTCAATTGAAATGAGGTAGTTAAGTTTCTGTTTGACAAAAAAGAAAAAGAAATGAGGTAGCGAAGGGCAGTAGCAGCAATATGGTAGCAACCAACTTGTGATGATCACTCCACAACAAGATTAATAATCATAGGAAATTAGGAATGAGTTGTGAGATATAAAAGTTTAGTCTAAATTATATTGGCAGAAAAGAAAAACTAAATATTGTGGTGGATTTAATAAGATCAAAATATTAAGAAATTAGTTGACTAAGGCTCCCTTATTTATTTGGTGAATCATAATTAAATTATATATATATATGTATTATGTATTATACGGTTCGGATCGGATCGGTTTGGAACCATAACCGTAAACGTGAATCCACAAACCAAACCATATAACACGGTTTTTAATTTTTTTAAACCATGACCAAACCATATTACTAAAAAACTGAACCAAACAATTCGGTTTGGATTGGTTTGAACTGGATTCGTGGTTTGACGGATTTTTTGCTCACCCCTAGTCCTAAGTTGCTCTTGGTAGTATTATATTTGAAACAGTTAGTTATTTCATATGGTTCGTTATGTAAAGGTAAGTTTCTAGTTGCTTTATGTGTCCGTGTGGCATTGCTTTTGACCCATGTTAGTACCATAATTAAGTACTTTAGGTAATCAGTCAGCTAGAACTAATGGTTTTGTGAGTTATGGGTAGTTTTATAAAAGTGCTCTCAAGGAGATATTCACAACATACTAGGGTTATATTTTGATTGAACATAGAGAGGAGGCTTTGGGAGAGAGAGCAACAGCCATCGTCTTTGGGTTCTTTGCAGCCGATCTTACACCGCGGTTTTTGAACTCGTTCTAGAACTTCCGTCGGGGTACGTAATATTATTCTTGTCTATTTCCTTATTTTGGAGTAGTCACATTATTAATGAGGATCTAGTTATTGGGTTGCTTGCTTTGGTATTTATATTTTTTGGAAAAATCTGTGATTTTTGTTGGAAGGTAATGTGAGAGAGAGAGAGAGAGGGAGTAGTGTTGGTGGTTGTGGTAATGTTTGGGTATGCGTGGCTGTACGTGGTGAGTTGGGATGGTGTGTGTGTTTTACTTCTGTTTATATATAGTATACACAAAGAATCTAGTTTTATTGTAGAGTATAAATCAAGTGTTGTTGGTTTGATGTTTTGAATTGGAATATGAGATTTTGGCACTTGAAAGTGGTTTTACTGCTCCAAAGTTAGGAAACAAACAAGAATAACATTATGTACCCCGACGGAAGATCGAGAACGAGTTCGAAAACCGTGGTGTAAGATCGGCTCCAAAGAACCCTAAGACGGTGACTGTAGCTCTCTCTGCCAAAGCATACTCTCAAAATTCTAACAAAATATAACCCTAGTATGATGTGAATATCACCTTCAGAGTAACTTTATAAAACTACCCATAACTCACAAAACCCTTACTTTAAGCCGACTGATTTCCTAAAGTAATTAATTATGGTAGTCTCATGGGTCCACAAGACATTAACCTGTACATAACAAACCATATGAAATCACTAACTATTTAGAATACAATACGAACAAGAGCGACTTAGGACTACCATAAAGGTAATTAACCCATGTGAGTACCATAATTAAGTACTTTAGGTAATCTGTCCGCTAGAAGAGTTTTGTGAGTTATGGTTAGTTTTATAAAGTTGCTTTAAAGGAGATATTCAAAACATACTAGGGTTATATTTTGATAGAACATAGAGAGGAGGCTTTGGGAGAGAGTGCAACAGCCATCGTCCTTGGGTTCTTTGGAGCCGATCTTACACCACGGTTTTTGAACTCGTTCTCAAACTTCCTTCGGGGTACATAACTTTATTATTGTTTATTTCCTTATTTTGGAGCAGTAACATTATTAAAGGGGATCAAGTTATTGGGTATTTATGTTGTTTTGAAAATTCTGTGATATGTGTCGGATGGTAATGTGAGAGAGAGAGAGGGAGTAGTGTTGGTGGTTTTGGTAATGTTTGGGTATGCGTGGCTGTACGTGATGAGTTGGGGTGGTTTGTGTGTTTGAAGTAAGGGTTTTGTGAGTTATGGATAGGTTTATAATGTGCTCTCAAGGAGATATTCACATCATACTAGGGTTATATTTTGTTAGAATATTGATAGGAGGCTTTGGGAGAGAGCTACAGCCATTGTCCTAGGGTGCTTTGGAGCCGATCTTACACCGCCGTTTTCGAACTCGTTCTCGATCTTCCGTCGGGGTACGAAATATTATTCTTGATTGTTTTCTTACTTTGGAGTAGTAACATTATTAGAGGAGATCAATTTATTGGGTTGCATGTTTTGGTGTTTATTTGATTGGGATAATATGTGATTTTTGTGTTGGATGGTAATGAGAGAGAGGGAGAGATAGAGGAGTGTTGGTTGTTCTGGTAATGTGTGTTTTTGTGTGGCTATACGTGGTGAGTTGGGCTGGTGTGTAATATTATTCTTGTTTATTTCCTCATTTTGGAGCAGTAACATTATTAAAGGGGATCAAGTTATTGGGTTGCATGTTTTGGTATTTATGTTGTGTGGAAAAATCTGTGATTTGTGTTGGATGGTGGTGTGAGAGAGGGAGAGGGACTAGTGTTGGTGGTTCTGGTTTTGTTTGGGTTTGCGTGGCCGTACGTGTTGAGTTGGGGTGGTGTTTGTGTTTGATTTTTGGTTATATACGGTATACACAAAGAATCTAGTTTTATTGTAGAGTATAAATTTGTGTTAGTTAGATGGTTTGAATAGGAACATGAGATTTTGGCTCATGAGATTTTGGCTCTTGAATGTGGTTTTTGAAACGTGGATCAAACTACTTGGAGGACTTAAAGAGTTTTAGGTTTCGTAGTTGAATGGAGACTTGAGTTGATTTAGTTTTGAGGGTAGTTAATTACTTTTTGGATAGTCCTAAGTCACTCTAGGTTGTATTATATTTGTAACAGTTAAAGATTTCATGGTTCGTTATGTATAGGTTAGTATCTTGTTGTGTTTCATGTGGACCCATGTGACTACCATAATTAAGTACTTTATGTAATCAATCGTCTAGAATAAGTGTTTTCAGAGTTATTGATTGTTTTATAAAGGTGCTCTCAAGGAGATATTCACGTCATACAAGGGTTATATTTTGTTAGAATATTGAGAGGAGGCTTTTTGAGGGAGGGTAATAGCCATCGTCTGAGGGTTCTTTGGAGCCGATCTTGCACCACGGTTTTCGAACTCGTTCTCAATCTTCAGTCGGGGTACATAATATTATTATTGGTTGTTTCCTTACTTTGGAGTAGTAACATTATTAGAGGAGATCAATTTATTTGGTTAAATGTTTAGGTGTTTATTTAATTGGGAAATTATGTGATTTTTGTGTAGGATGGTAATGAGAGAGGGAGAGAGGAGTGTTGGTTGTTTTGGTAATTAGTCTATTTGCGTTGCTATACGTGGTGAGTTGGGCAGGTGTGTATGTTTGACTTCTCCTTAGTTATAGTATACGGAAATAATTTAGTTTTATTGTAGAGTATGAAGAGACGGTGGAGGGGTTGTGGATTTGGTGATGTGTTTGTATGCGTTTCTGTATGTGGTTAGTTGGGGTGGAGTGTTCGTTCGACTTCTGCTTATATATAGTATGCACAAAGAATCTAGTTTTATGGTATTGTATAAATCTAGTATTGTTGGTCAGATGTTTTGAAATGAAACATGAGGTTTAGGCACTTGGAAGTGGTTTTTGGCACGTGGATCAAACTACTTGGAGGACTTCAAGAATTTTAGGTTTGGTAATTTACTGGCGACTTGAGTTGATTTTGTTTTGGGGGCCGTCCTAAGATAAACTAGGAAGTATTATATTTGAATCAGTTAGTGATTTCATTTGGTTTGTTTTGTATAGGTTAGTGTCTTGTTGCGTTTCCGTGTTGGAAATTTCTGGACCCATGTGAGTACCATAATTAATGACTTTAGGCAATCAGTCGGCTAAAAGTAAAGATATTGTGAGTTATGGGTAGTTTTATAAAGTTGCTCTCAAAGATATATTCACATCATACTAGGGTTATATTTTGATAGAATATTGAGAGGAGGCTTTGGGTGAGAGCAACAGTCATGGTCATAGGGTTCTTTGGAGCGGATCTTACACCAAGGTTTTCAAACTTATTCTCCATCTTCCGTCATGGTGCATAATATAATTCTTGTTTGTTTCTTAACTTTGGAGCAGTATCATTATTAGAGGTGATCAAGTTGTTGGGTTGGATGTTTTGATATTTAATTAATTGGGAAATTCTATGATTTTTGTGTAGGATGGTAATGAGAGCAGAAAGTCTGTCTACACAGACATTATATGCATAGATTGTGCACAGATTTTTTTGTGGGGCCCACCACGGGTCCCACACAAACGATCCAAGCCGTTCATTGAATTTAAAACATTTTTTCAAAGGTCTCCGTGTAAAATCATATTAATACTATATTTATAGGTGCTCGATCCAATTATTAAACTTTTCATTTTCTTGAAATCTAAATGAAAAGTTAGATGATTGGGTCGAGAACTTATAGGTATCGGATTGAGCTGATTTTTCATAGGGACCCTTGAAAAAGTGTTTTACATTTAATGAACGGCTCGGATCATTTGTGTGGGACCCATGGTGGGCCCAAAAATAAATATGTGCACAATCTGTGCATTTTTGTCTGTGGGGGTAGACTGGTTCTAATGAGAGAGAGAGAGAGAGAGGAGAGTGATGGATGTTCTGGTAATGTTTGTGTATGCGTGGCTATACGTGGGGAGTTGGGGTGGTGTGTATGTTTGAGTTTAGCTTAGTTATAGTATCCACAAAGAATCCAATTTTGTTTTTTAGTGTGAAGAGACGATGGAGTATTGGTGGTTTTTGTGATGTGTGTGTATGTGTGGATGTACGTGGTGAGTTGGGGTGGTGTGTGTGTTTGACTTCTGGTTATATATTAAACACAAAGAATCTAATTTTTTTTTAGATTATAAATCTAGTGTTGTTGGTTATATGTTTTGCATAGGAACATGATGTTTTGGCACTTGGAAGTAGTTTTGGTACGTGGAAGAGTTGGAGGTAAAAATTTTAGGTTTGGTAGTTTAGTTGAGGTTTGCGTTGATTTAGTTTTAAGTGTAGTTAATTACTTTAAGGGTAGTCCTAAATTGCTCTAGGTAGTATTATATATGAAACATTTAGTGATTTCATAATGTTCGTTATGTACAGTTAAGTATCTTGTTGCGTGTCCGCGTTGCATTGCTTTTGACCCATGTGAGTACCTTAATTATGTACTTTAGGTAATCAGTCAGCTAGAAGTAAGGGTTTTGTGAGTTATGGATAGTTTTATAAAGTTGCTTTCAAGGAGATATTCACAACATATTAGGGTTATATTTTGTTAGTATATTGATAGGAGGCTTTGGGAGAGAGAGCTACATCCATCGTCTTTGGGTTCTTTGGAGCCTATTTTACATCACGGTTTTTGAACTCGTTCTCGAAATTTCGTCGGGGTACATAATTTTATTCTTGTTTATTTACTTATTTTGGAGCAGTAACATTATTGAAGGGGATCAAGTTATTGGGTTGCATGTTTTGGTATTTATGTTGTTTGGAAAATTCTGTGATGTGTCGGATGGTAATGTGAGAGAGAGGGAGGGAGTAGTGTTGGTTTTTCTGGTAATGTTTGGGTATATGTGGCTGTATGTGATGAGTTGGGGTGGTGTGTGTGTTTGAAGTAAGGGTTTTGTGAGTATGGGTAGTTTTATAAAGTTGCTCTCAAGGAGATATTCACATCATATTAGAGTTATATTTTGTTAGAATATTGAGAGGAGGCTTTGGGAGGGAGGACAACAGCCATCGTCTGACGGTTATTTGGAGCCGATCTTACACAACGGTTTTCGAATTTGTTCTCAATCTTCCGTCGGGTTACATAATATTATTCTTGGTTGTTTCCTTACTTTGGAGTAGTAACATTATTAGAGGAGATCAATTTATTTGGTTGCATGTTTTGGTGTTTATTTAATTGGGAAAATATGTGGTTTTTGTGATTTTTGTGTAGTATACACAAAGAATCTAGTTTTATGGTATTGTATAAATCTAGTATTGTCGGTTTGATGTTTTGAAATGGAACATGAGGTTTAGGCACTTGGAAGTGGTTTTTGGCACGTGGATCAAACTACTTGGAGGCTTCGAGAATTTTAGGTTTGGTATTTGACGGGGGACTTGAGTTTATTTTGTGTTGAGGGTAGTCCTAAGTTAATCTAGGTAGTGTTATATTTGAATCAGTTAGTGATTTCATGTGGTTTGTTTTGTATAGGTTAGTGTCTTGTTGCTTATCCGTGTTGGAAATTTTTGGACCTATGTGAGTACCATAATTAATGACTTTTGGTAATCAGTCGGCTAGAAGTAAGGATTTTGTGAGTTATGGGTAGTTTTATAAAGTTGCACTCAAGGAGATATTCATATAATACTTGGATAATATTTTTATAGAATATTAAGGGGAGGATTTTGGCGAAAGCAATAGCCATGGTCTAAGGGTTCTTTGGTGCTGATCTTACACCAAGGTTTTCGAACTCGTTGCCGATCTTCCGTCGGGGTACGTAATATTATTATTGTTTGTTTCTTAAATTTGGAGCAGTAACATTATTAGAAGGGATCAAGTTGTTGGGTTGGATGTTTTGTTATTTAATTAATTGGGAATGAGAGGGAGAGATGAGAGTGATGGATGTTCTTGTAATGTTTGTGTATGTGTGGCTAAACGTGGTGAGTTGGGTTGGTGTGTATGTTTGAGTTTAGCATAGTTATAGTATACGCAAATAATCTAATTTTGTTGTAGAGTATGAAGAGACAGTGGAGTGTTGGTGGTTTTGGTGATGTGTATGTATGCGTGGCTGTACGTGGTGAGTTTGAGTGGTGTGTGTGTTTGACTTCTCGTTATATACTGTACAAAGAATCTAGTTTTATTGTAGATTATAAATCTAGTAATGTTGGTTAGATGTTTTGAATAGGAACATGAAGTTTTGGCACTTGGAAGTGGTTTTGGTACATGGATCAAACTACTTGGAAGACTTGGAGATAAGAGTTTTAGGTTTGGTAATTGACTTGAGGCTTGAGTTGATTTATTTTTGAGGGTAGTTATTTACTTTTATGGTAGTCCTAAGTTGCTCTAGGTAGTATTGTATTTGAAACAATTAGTGATTTCATATGGTTCGTAATGTACATTTTTGTCTCTTATTGCGTTGCGTGTCCGTGTTGCATTGCTTTTGACCCATGTGTGTACCATAATTAAGTAATTTAGGTAATCAGTCTGCTAGAAGTAAGGGTTTTATGAGTTATGGGTAGTTTTATAAAGTTGCTCTCAATGAGATATTCACAAAATACTAGGGTTATATTTTGATAGATTATTGAGAGGAGGCTTTGGGAGAGAGCAACAGCCGTCGTCTTTGGGTTCTTTAGAGTTGATCGTACACCATGGTTTTTGAACTCGTTCTCGATCTTCAGTCGGGGTACGTAATATTATTCTTGTTTATTTCCTTATTTTGGAGCAGTAACTTTATTATAGGGGATCAAGTTATTGGGTTGCATGTTTTGGTATTTATGTTTGGAAAAATATGTGGCTTCTGTTGGATAATGTGAGATACAGAGAGAGAGAGGGAGTAGTGTTGGTCTTTCTGGTAATGTTCGGGTATGCGTGGCTTTACGTGGGAAGTTGGGATGGTGTGTGTGTTTGACTTCTGCCTATATATAGTATGCACAAAGAATCTTGTTTTATTGTAGAGTATAATTCAAGTGTTGTTGGTTAGATGATTTGAATAGGAACATGAGATTTTGGCACTTGGAAGTGGTTTTTGGCACGTGGATCAAACTACTTGGAGGACTTAAAGAGTTTTAGGCTTGGTTGTTAATTGGAGACTTGAGTTGATTTAGTTTTGTGGGTAGAATATTACTTTTATGGTAGTCCTAAGTCGCTCTCGGTCGTATTATATTTGAAACTGTTAGTGATTTCATCTAGTTCATACTAGGGTTATATTTTGTTATAATATTGGGAGGAGGCTTTGGGTGAGGGAGCAACAACCATCGTCTTTGGATTCTTTGGAGCCGATTATACACCACAGTTTTCGAACTCGTTCTCGATCTTCTGTCTGGGGACATAATATTATTCTTGATTGTCTCTTTACTTTTGAGCTCTAACATTGTTAGAGAAAATCATTTTATTGGGAAGCTTGTTTTGGTGTTTATTTAAAAGGGGAAATGTGATTTTTATGTAGGATGATAATGTGAGAGAGAGAGAGAGAGAGAGAGAGAGAGGAGTGTTGGTTGTTCTAGTAATGTGTGTTTTTACGTGGCTGTACGTGGTGAGTTTGGCTGGCGTGTATGTTTGACTTCCCCTTAGTTATAGTATACGCAAAGAATCTAATTTTATTGTAGAGTATGAAGAGATGATGGAGGGGTTGTGGTTTTGGTGATGTGTGTGTACGCGTGGCTGTATGTGATGAGTTGGGGTGGTGTATTCGTTTGACTTGTGCTTATATATAGTATACATGAAGAATCTAGTGCTATTGTAGAATATAAATCAAGTGTTGTTGGTTATATGTTTTGAATAGGAATATGAGATTTTGGCACTTGGAAGTGGTTTTTGGCACGTGGATCAAATTACTTGGAGCACTTAAAGAGTTTTAGGTTTGGTAGTTCCCTAGAGACTTGAGTTGGTTTTGTTTTGAGGGTAGTTAATTACTTGTAGGGTAGTCCTATGTTGCTCTAGGTCGTATTATATTTGAAAAAGTTATTGATTTCATATGCTTCGTTATGTACAGGTTAGTGACTACCATAATTTAGAACTTTTGGTAATCAGTCGGCTAGAAGTAAGTGTTTCGTGAGTTATGGTTAGTTTTATGAAATTGCTCTCAAGGAGATATTCACATCATACTGGGATTATATTTTGTCAGAATATTGAGAGGAGGGTTTGGGAGAGAGAGCAACATCCATCGTCTTAGAGTTCTTTGGCGCCGATCATACACCACGGTTTTCGAACTCATTCTCGATCTTCCGTCGGGGTACATAATATTATTCTTGATTGTTTCCTTTTGAGCAGTAACATTATTAGAGGAGACATGTTATTCGGTGCATGTTTTGGTGTTTATTTAATTGGAAAAATATGTGATTTTTGTGTAGGATGGTAATGTGAGAGAGAGAGAGAGGAGTGTTGGTTGTTCTGGTAATGTGTGTGTTTGCCAGGCTGTAAGCGGTGAGTTGGGCTGGTTAGTATGTTTAACTTCTCCTTAGTTATAGGTTACGCAAAAAATCTTGTTTTGTTGTAGAGTATGAAGAGACGGTGGAGGGGTTGTGGATTTGGTAATGTATGTGTATGTGTGGCTGTAGTTGAGGTGGTGTGTTCGTTTGATTTATGCTTAAATATAGTATACACTAAGAATCTAGTTTTATTGTAGTGTATAAATCTGGTGCTGTTTGTTAGATGTTTTGAATAGGAACATGAAGTTTAAGAACTTCGAAGTTGTTTTTGGCTCGTGGATCAAACTACTTGGAGGACTTCGAGAATTTTAGGTTTGGTAGTTGACTGGAGACATGAGTTGATTTTGTTTTGAGGGTAGACCAAATTTGCTCTAGGTAGTATTATATTTTGAATAAGTTAGTGATTTAATTTGGTTGGTTGTGTATAATAGGTTAGTGTCTTGTTGCGTTTCCGAGTTGGAAATTTCTGGACCCATGTGAGTACCATAATTGATGACTTTAGATAATCAGTCGGCTAGAAGTAAGGATTTTGTGAGTTATGGGTAGTTTTATAAAGTTGCTCTCAAAGATATATTCACATCATACTAGCATTATATTTTGATAGAATATTGAGAGGAGGCTTTGGGGGATAGCAACAGTCATGGTCTTAGGGTTCTTTAGAGCTGATCTTACACCAAGGTTTTCAAACTCATTATGGATCTTCCGTCGGGGTGCATAATATTATTCTTGTTTGTTTCTTAACTTGGAGCAGTAACATTATTAGGGGTGATCAAGTTGTTGGGTTGGATGTTTTGATATTTAATTAATTAGGAAAATCTATGATTTTTGTGTAGGATTGTAATGAAAGAGAGAGAGGAGAGTGATGGATGTTCTGGTAATGTTTGTGTATGCGTGGTTATACGTGGTGAGTTGGGGTGGTGTGTATGTTTGAGTTTAGCTTAGTTATATTATCCACAAAGAATCAAGTTTTGTTGTTGAGTAAGAAGAGACGCTGGAGTATTGCTGGTTTTGGTGATGTGTGTGTATGCGTGGATGTACGTGGTGAGTTGGGGTGTTGTCTGTGTTTGACTTCTGGTTATATATTATACACAAAGAATCTAATTTTTTTTGTATAGTATAAATCTAGTGTTGTTGGTTATATGTTTTGAATAGGATCTTGATGTTTTGGCACTTGGAAGTAGTTTTGGTACGGGGAAGACTTGGAGATAAGAATTTTAGGTTTGGTAGTTTAGTTGAGGCTTGAGTTGATTTAGTTTTGTGTATAGTTAATTACTTTTAGGGTAGTCCTAAGTTGCTCTAGGTAGTATTATACTTGAAACACCTAGTGATTTCATATGGTTCGTTATGTACAGTTTTGTCTCTTGTTGCGTTGGGTGTCCGTGTTGCATTGCTTTTGACCCATGTGAGTACTTTAATTATGTACTTTAGGTAATCAGTCAGCTTGAAGTAAGGGTTTTGTGAGTTATGGGTAGTTTTATAAAGTTGCTGTGAAGGAGATATTCACAACATACTAGGGTTATATTTTCATAGAATATTGAGAGGAAGCTTTGGGAGAGAGTTTCAAACTACTTGGAAGAGATGAAGATAAGAGTTTTTGGTTTGGTTGTTGACTTGAGGCTTGACTTGAAGCTTGAGTTGATTTAGTTTGGACGATAGTTTATTACTTTTAGGGTAGTCCTAAGTTGCTCTAGGTAGTATTTTATTTGAAACACTTAGTGATGTCATATGGTTTGTTACCTACAGGTTAGTCTCTTGTTGCGTTGCGTGTCGTGTTGCATTGCTTTTCACCCATTTGAGTACTATAATTAAGTATTTTAGGTAATCGGTCAGCTAGAAGCAAGGGTTTTGTGAGTTACGGGTGGTTTTAAAAAGTTGTTCTCAAGGAGATATTCACAACATACTAGGGTTATATATTGGTAGAATTTTGAGAGGAGGCTTTGGGAGAGAGATCAATAACCATCGTTTTTGGGTTCTTTGGTGCCGATCTTACACCACGGTTTTTGAACTCGTTCTCGATCTTCCGTCGATGTATGTAATATTATTCTTGTTTATTTCTTTTTTTTTAGCAGTAACATTATTAAAGGGGATCAAGTTATTGGGTTGCGTGTTTTGGTATTTTTGTTGTTTGGAAAATTCTGTGATTTGTATCGGATGGTAATGTGGGGGAGAGAGAGGGAGTAGTGTTGATGGTTCTGGTAATGTTTGGATATGCATAGCTGTGCGTGGTGAGTTGGGGTGGTGTTTGTGTTTGATTTCTGCTTAAATATAGCACACACAAAGAATCTATTTATATTGTAGAGTATAAATCAAGTGTTGTTTAGATGTTTTGAATAGGAATATGACATTTTGGCACTTGGAAGTGG
Organism: Rhododendron henanense subsp. lingbaoense; assembly: GCA_020567845.1. Lineage (NCBI taxonomy): Eukaryota > Viridiplantae > Streptophyta > Magnoliopsida > Ericales > Ericaceae > Rhododendron > Rhododendron henanense. Next base: position 26,514,673 of record CM036314.1, read on the forward strand.
TTTTTGGCACGTGAATCAATATACTTGGAGGACTTAAAGAGTTTTGGGTTTGGTAGTTGGTTGGAGACTTGAGTTGATTTAATTTTAGGGTAGTCCTAAGTCGCTTTAGGTCTTATTATATTTCAAACAGTTAGTGATTTCATATGGTTCGTTATGTACAGGTTAGAGTCTTGTTGCGTGTCTTGTGGACCCATGTGACTACCATAATTAAGTACTTTAGGAAATTTGTTGGCTAGAAGTAAGGATTTTGTGAGTTATGGGTAGTTTATAAATTTGCTCTCAAGGAGATATTCACATCATACTAGGGTTACATTTTGTTAGAATATTGAGAGGATGCTTTGGGAGAGAGAGCTACAACAATCGTCTTAGGGTTCTTTGGAGTCGATCTGACACCACCGTTTTCGAACTCGTTCTCGATCTTCCTTCGGGGTACATTATATTATTCTTGATTGTTTCCTTACTATGGATTAGTAAACATTATTATAGGAGATCAAGTTATTGGGTTGCATATTTTTGTGTTTATTTAATTCGGAAAATATGTGATTTTTGTGTAGGATGGTATTGATTGAGAGAGAGAGAGAGTGTTAGTTGTTCTGGTAATGTGTGTGTTTGCGTGGCTATACTTGGTGAGTTGGGTTGGTGTGTGTGTTTTACTTCTACTTAGTTATAGTATACACCAAGAATCTAGTTTTATTGTAGAGTGTGAAGAGATGGTGGAGGTGTTGTGGATTTGCTGATGTGTGTGTATGCGTCGCTGTACGTGGTGAGTTGGGGTGGTGTGTTCATTTGACTTCTGCTTAAATATTGTATACACAAAATCTAGTTTTGTTGAAGTGTATAAATCTGGTGTTGTTGGTTAGATGTATTGAATAGGAATCAGAGGTTTGGGCACTTGGAATTGGTTTTTGGCACGTGGATCAACAACTTAAAGAATTTTAGGTTTGGTAGTTGACTGGAGACTTGAGTTGATTTAGTTTGGAGGGTAGTCCTAAATTGCTTTGGGTAGTATTATATTTGAATCTATTTGTGATTACATATGGTTCGTTATGTATAGGTTAGTGTTTTGTTGCGTGTCTGTGTTGCAAAATTTCTGGACCCATGTGAATACCATAATTAATGACTTTAGGTAATCTGTCGGCTAGAAGTAAGGATTTTGTGATTTATGGATAGTTTTATAAAGTTGCTCTCAAGGAGTTATTCACAACATACTAGGGTTATATTTTGATGGAATAAATAGAGGAGGCTTTGGTAGAGAGCAACAGCCATGGTCTTATGGTTCTTTGGAGCCGATCTTACACCAAGGTTTTCGAACTCGTTCTCGATCTTCCATCGAGGTACATAATATTATTCTTGTTTGGGTACTAACTTTGGAGCAGTAACATTATTAGAGGGGATCAAGTTGTGGGGTTGGATGTTTTGATATTTAATTAATTGGGGAAATCTGTTATTTTTTTTGTAGGATGGTAATGTGAGTGAGAGAGAGAGTGAGGAGGGTGGTGGATGTTATCATAATGTTTGTGTTTGCGTGGCTGTACGTGGTGAGTTGTTGTGGTGTGTATGGTATTGTTTAGCTTAGTTATAGTATACGCAAAGAATCTATTTTTGTTGAAGAGTATGAAGAGACGGTGGAGTGTTGGTGGTTTTGGAGATGTGTGTATACGTGGATATACGTAGTGTGTTCTGGTGGTGTGTGTGTTTTGACTTTTGGTTATATACTATACACAAATAATCTAGTTTTATTGTTGAGTATAAACCAAGTGTTGTTGGTTAGATGTTTTGAATAAAAACATTATGTTTTGGCACTTGGGAGTGGTTTTGGTATGTGGATCAAAATACTTAGAAGACTTGGAGATAAGAGTTTTAGGTTTGGTAGTTAACCTGTGGCTTGAGTTGATTTGGTTTTGTGGGTTGTTAATTACTTTTGGGTTAGTCCTTAGTTCCTCTAGGTAGTATTATATTCGAAACAATTAGTTATTTCATACGGTTCTTTATGTATAGGTTAGTCTCTTATTGCGTTGCGTGTCCGTGTTTCATTGCTTTTGACCCATGTTAGTACCATAATTAATTACTTTAGGTAATCAGGCAGCTAGAAGTAAAGATTTTGTGAGTTATGGGTAGTTTTATAAAGTTGCTCCCATGGAGATATTCACAACATACTGGGGATATATTTTGATTGAATATAGAGAGGAGGCTTTGGGAGAGAGAACCACAGCCATCGTCTTTGGGTTCTTTGGAGGCGATCTTACACCACGGTCTTTGAACTCGTTCTTGAACTTTCATCCAGGTAAGTAATATTATTATTGTTTATTTCCTTATTTTGGAGCAGTAACATTATTAAAGGGGATCAAGTTATTGGGTTGCATGTTTTGGTATTTATGTTGTTTGGAAAAATCTGTGATTTGTGTCGGTTGGTAATGTGAGAGAGAAGGATGGGGTAGTGTTGGTGGTTCTTGCAATGTTTTGGTATGCGTGGCTGTACGTGGTGAATTGGGGTGGTGTGTGTGTGACTTCTGATTATATATAGTATACACAAAGAATCTAGTTTTATTGTAGAGTAAAAATCAAGTGTAGTTGGTTAGATGTTTTGAATAGGAACATGAGATTTTGGCACTTGGAATTGGTTTTTGGCACGTGGAACAAACTACTTGGTGGACTTAAAGATATTTCGATTTGGTAGTTGACTGGAGACTTGAGTTGATTTACTTTTGAGGGTAGTTAATTACTTTTATGGTAGTCCTAAGTCGCTCTAGGTCGTATTATATTCTAAACAGTTAGTGATTTTTGGACCCATGTGAGTACCATAATTAATGACTTTAGTTAATCAGTCGACTAGAAGTAAGGATTTAATGAGTTATGGGTAGTTTTATAAAGGTTCTCTCAAGGAGATATTCTTGTCATACTACGGTTATATTTTGATCGAATATTGAGAGGAGGCTTTGGGAGAGAGCAATCGCCATTGTCTTAGGGTTCTTCGGAACCGATTTTACACCAAGGTTTTAGAACTCGTTCTCGATTCTCCGTCGGGGTACATAATATTATTCTTTTTTGTTTCCTAACTTTGGAGCAGTAACATTATTAGAGGGGATCAAGATGTTGTGTTGGATGATATAATATTTAATTAATTGGGAAAACATGTAATTTTTGTGTAGTATGGTAATGAGAGAGAGAGGATTGTTGGTTGTTCTGGTAATGTGTGTGTTCGCATGGCTATTTGTGGTGAGGTGGGCTGGTGTGTAATATTATTCTTGTTTATTTCCTTATTTTGGAGCAGTAACATTATTAAAGGGGATCAAGTTATTGAGTTGCATGTTTTGGTATTTATGTTGTTTGGAAAAATCTGTGATTTGTGTCGGATGGTGGTGTGAGAGAGGGAGTGGGAGAGGGAGAGGGAGTAGTGTTGGTGGTTCTGGTTATGTTTTGGTATGCGTGGCTGTACGTGGTGAGTTGGGGTGGTGTGTGTGTTTGACTTCTGCTTATATATAGCATACACGAAGACTCTAGTTTTATTGTAGAGTATAAATCAAGTTTTGTTGGTTTGATGTTTTGAATAGAAACATGGGATTTTGGCACTTGTAAGTGGTTTTTGGCACATGGATCAAACTACTTGGAGGATTTAAAGCGTTTTAGGTTTTGTAGTTGACTGTAGACTTGAGTTGATTTAGTTTTAAGGGTAGTTAATCACCTTTATGGTAGTCCTAAGTCGCTCTAGTTCGTATTGTATTTTAAATAGTTAGTGATTTCATATGGTTTGTTATGTACAGGTTAGTGTCTTGTTACGTGTCTTGTGGATCCATGCAACTACCATAATTAATTACTTTAGGTAATCAGTCGGGTTGAAGTATGGGTTTTGTGAGTTATGGGTAGTTTTATAAAGTTGCTCTAAAGGAGATATTCACATCATACTAGGGTTATATTTTGTTAGAATTTTGAGAGTATGCTTTGGCAGAGAGAGCTACAGTCAACATCTTAGGGTTCTTTGGAGTCGATCTTACACCACGGTTTTCGAACTCTTTATCGATCTTTCGTCGGGGTACATAATGTTATTCTTGTTTGTTTCCTAACTTTGGAGCAGTAACATTATTAGAGGGGATCAAGTTGTTGGGTTGGATGTTTTGATACTTAATTAATTGGGAAAATCTTTGATTTTTGAGTAGGATGGTAATGAGAGAGAGAGAGGGAGAGAAAGAGAGGGGAGAGTGATGGATTTTCTAGTATTGTTTGTGTATGCGTGGCTGTACATGGTGAGTTGTGCTTGTGTATGTGTTTGAGTTTAGCTTAGTTGTAATTTACGCAAAGAATCTAGTTTTGTTGTAGAGTATGAAGAGACGGTGGAGTGTTGGAGGTTTTGGTGATGTGTGTGTATGCGTGGCTGTACATGGTGAGTTGGGCTGGTGTGTGTATTTGACTTCTGGTTATATACTATACACAAAGAATCTAGTTTTATTGTAGAGTATAAATCTCGTGTTGTTGGTTAGATGTTTTGAATAGGAACATGATGTTTTAGCACTTGGAGGTGGTTTTGGTTCTTGGATCAAGCTACTTGTAAGACGTGGAGATAAGAGTTAGAGGTTTGGTAGTTCACTTGAGGCTTGAGTTGATTTAGTATTGAGGGTAGTTAATTACTTTTGGGGTTATCCTAAGTTGCTCTAGGTAGTATTATATTTGAAACAGTTAGTTTTTTCAGATGGTTCGTTATGTACATGTTAGTCTCTTGTTGCGTTGTGTGTCTGTGTTGCATTGCTTTTGACCCATGTGTGTACCATAATTAAGTACTTTTGGTAATCAGTCAGTTAGAAGTAAGAGTTTTGTGAGTCTCGGATAGTTTTATATAGTTGCTCTCAATAAGATATTCACAACATACTAGTGTTATATTTTGATTGAACATAAGGAGGCTTTGAGAGAGAGAGCAACAGTCGTCGTCTTTGGGTTCTTTGGAGCCGATCTTACACCACGGTTTTTGAACTTGTTGTCGAAATTCTGTCGGGGTACGTTATATTATTTTTGTTTATTTCCTTATTTTGGAGTTGTAACCTTATTAAAGGGGGTCAATTTATTGAGTTGCATGTTTTGGTATATATGTTTGGAAAAATCTGTGATTTTTGTCGGATGGTAATGTGAGAGAGAGAGAGAGAGAGAGAGAGGGAGTAGTGTTTGTGGTTCTGGTAATGCTAGGGTATGCGTCGCTATATGTGGTGAGTTGGGGTGGTATGTGTGTTTGACTTCTGCTTATAAATAGTATACACAAAGAATCTAGTTATATTGTAGAGTATAAATCAAATGTTGTTGGTTAGATGTTCTGAAGAGGAACAAGAGATTTTGGCACTTGGAAGTGGTTTTTGGCACGTGGATCAAACTACTTGGAGGACTCAAAGAGTTTTTGGTTTGGTAGTTGACCGTAGACTTGAGTTGATTTAGTTTTGAGGGTCGTTAATTATTTTTATGGTAGTCCTAAGTCGCTCTAGGTCGTATTGTATTCTAAACAGTTAGTGATTTCATATGGTTCGTTTTGTACAGGTTAGTTTCTTGTTACGTGTCTTGTGGACCCATGCGACTACCATAATTAATTTCTTTAGGTAATCAGTCAGCTTGAAGTAAGGGTTTTGTGAGTTATGGGTAGTTTTATAACGTTGCTCTCAAGGACATATTCACATCATACTAAGGTTATATTTTGTGGGAATATTGAGGGGAGGCTTTGGGAGAGAGGGCAACTGCCATCGTCTTATGGTGCTTTGGAGCCGATCTTACACCACCATTTTCGAACTCGTTCTCGATCTTCCGTTGGGGTACATAATATTATTCTGGATTGTTTCCTTACTTTGGGGCAGTAACATTATTAGAGGGGATCAAGTTGTTGGGATAGATGTTTTGATATTTAATTAATTGGGAAAATCTGTGATTTCTGTGTAGGAAGGTAATGCGTGCCTGTACGTGGTGAGTTGTGGTGGTGTGTGTGTTGAATTTTTCTTAGTTATAGTATACGCAAAGAATCTAATTTTGTTGTAGAGTATGAAGAGACAGTGGAATGTGGTGGTTTTGGAGATGTGTGTGTATGCGTGGCTGTACATGGTGAGTTGGGGTGGTGTGTGTGTTTGACTTCTGGTTATATACTATACACAAAAAATCTAGTTTTACTGTAGAGTATAAATCTCAGGCTGTTGGTTAGATGGTTTTAATTGGAACATGATGTTTTAGCACTTGGAGGTGGTTTTGGTACGTGTATCAAACTACTTGGAAGATTTGGAGGTAAGAGTTCAAGGATTTGCAGTTGAATTGAGGCTTGAGTTGATTTTGTTTTGAGAGTTGTTAATTACTTTTGGGGTAGTCCTAAGTTGCTTTAGTTAGTATTATATTTGAAACAGTTAGTTATTTCGTATGGTTCATTATTTACAGGTTTGTCTTTTGTTGTGTTGCGTGTCCATGTTGCATTGCTTTTGACCCATGTGAGTACCATAATTAAGTACTTTAGGTAATCTGTTCGCTAGAAGAGTTTTGTTTGTTATGGGTAGTTTTAAAAAGTTGCTTTAAAGGAGATATTCACAACATATTATGGTTATATTTTGATAGAACATAGAGAGGAGGCTTTGGGAGAGAGTGCAACAGCCATCGTCTTTGGGTTCTTTTGAGCCGAATTTTCACCACGGTTTTTGAACTTGTTCTCAAACTTCCGTCAGGGTACATAATTTTATTATTGTTTATTTCCTTATTTTGGAGCAGTAACATTATTAAAGGGGATCAAGTTATTGGGTATTTATGTTGTTTGGAAAATTCTGTGATTTGTGTCGGATGGTAATGTGAGAGAGAGAAAGAGAGTAGTGTTGGTGGTTCTGGTAATGTTTGGGTATGCATGGCTGTTTTGATAAGTTGGGGTGGTGTGTGTGTTTGAAGTAAGGGTTTTGTGAGTTATGGATAGTTTTATAAAGTGCTCTCAAGGAGATATTCACACCATACTAGGGTTATATTTTGTTAGAATATTGATAGGAGGCTTTGGGAGAGAGCTACAGCCATTGTCTTAGGGTGCTTTGGAGCCGATCTTACACCGCCGTTTTCGAACTCGTTCTCGATCTTCTGTTGGGGTACGTAATATTATTCTTGATTGTTTCTTTACTTTGGAGTAATAACATTATTAAAAGAGATCAATTTATTGGGTTGCATGTTTTGGTGTTTATTTAATTGGGAAAATGTGATTATTGTGTTGGATGGTAATGAGAGAGAGGGAGAGAGAGAGAGATGGAGGAGTGTTGGTTGTTCTGGTAATGTGTGTTTTTGTGTGGCTGTACGTGGTGTGTTAGGTTGGTGTGTAATTTTATTCTTGTTAATTTCCTAATTTTGGAGCAGTAACATTATTAAAGGGGATCAAGTTTTGGGTTGCATATTTTGGTATTTATGTTGTTTGGAAAAATCTGTGATTCTTGTCGGATGGTGGTGTGAGAGAGGGTGAGGGAGTAGTGTTGGTAGTTCCGATTATGTTTGGGTATGCGTGGCTGTACGTGTTTAGATGTGGTGGTGTGTGTGTTTGATTTTTGGTTATATACGGTATACACAAAGAATCTAGTTTTATTGTAGAATATAAATTTGTGTTGGTTAGATGGTTTGAATAGGAACATGAGATTTTGGCTCTAGGAAGTGGTTTTTGTAACGTGGATCAAACTTCCTGGAGGACTTAAAGAGTTTTAGGTTTCTTAGTTGACTGAAGACTTGAGTTGATTTAATTTTGAGGGTAGTTAATTACTTTATGGATAGTCCAAAGTCATTCTAGGTCGTATTATATTTGAAACAGTTAGTGATTTCATATGGTTCGTTATGTATAGGTTAGTGTCTTGTTGCGTGTCATGTGGACCCATGTGACTACCATAATTAAGTACTTTAAGTAATCAGTCGTCTAGAATAAGTGTTATGTGAGTTATTGATTGTTTTATAAAGTTGCTCTCAAGGAGATATTCACGTCATTCTAGGGTTATATTTTGTTAGAATATTGAGAGGAGGCTTCATGAGAGAGGGCAACATCCATCGTCTAAGGGTTCTTTGTAGCCGATCTTACACAACGGTTTTTGAAGTCGTTCTCAACCTTCCGTCGGGGTACATAATATTATTCTTGGTTGTTTCCTTACTGTAGAGTAGAAATCTCGTGTTGTTGGTTATATGTTTTGAATAGGAACATGATGTTTTAGCACTTGGAGGTGGTTTTGGTACGTGGGTCAAACTACTTGGAAGACTTGGAGATAGGAGTTTAAGATTTGGTGGTTGACTTGAGGCTTGGGTTGATTTTGTTTTGAGGGTAGTTAATTACTTTTGGGGTAGTCCTTTGTTGCTCTAGGTAGTATTATATTTCAAACAGCCAGTTCGTACGGTTCGTTATGTACAGGTTAGTCTCTTGTTGCTTGTTCGTGTTGCATTGCTTTTGACCCATGTGAGTATCATAATTAAGTACTTTAGGTAATCATTGAGCAAGAAGTAAGAGTTTTATGAGTTATGGGTAGTTTTATAAAGTTGCTCTCAATGAGATATTCACAACATACTAGGGTTATATTTTGATAGAACATAGAGAGGAGGCTTTGGGAGAGAGAGCAACATCCATCGTATTTGGGTTCTTTGGAGCCAACCTTACACCACGGTTTTTGAACTCGTTCTCGAACTTCCGACGGGGACGTAATATTATTCTTGTTTATTTCCTTATTTTGGAGCAGTTACATTATTAAAGGGGATCAATTAGTTGGGTTTCGTGTTTTGGTATTTATGTTGTTTGGAAAAATATGTGATTTGTGTCGGATGGTAATGTAAGTGAGACAGAGGGAGTAATGTTGGTGGTTATGGTAATGTTGGGGTATGCGTGGCTGTACATGGTGAGTTGGGGTGGTGTGTGTGTTTGACTTCTGCTTGTATATAGTATACACAAAGAATCTAGTTTTATTGTACAGTATAAATCAAGTGTTGTTGGTTAGATGTTTTGAATAGGAACATGAGATTTTAGCACTTGGAAGTTGTTTTTGCACGTGGATCAAACTACTTGGAGGTTTTAAAGAGTTTGTGTTTGTCCTAAGTCGCTCTAGGTCGTATTATATTCTAAACTGTTAGTGATTTCATACGGTTCGTTATGTACATGTTAGTTTCTTATTGCGTGTCTTGTGGACCCATGCGACTACCATAATTAATTACTCTAGGTAATCAGCCGGCTTGAAGTAAGGGTTTTGTGAGTTATGGGTTGTTTTTTAACGTTGCTCTCAAGGAGATATTCACATTATACTAAGGTTATATTTTGTTAGAATATTGAGGGGAGGCTTTGGGAGAGAGGGCAACCACCATCGTCTTAGGGTGCTTTGGAGCCGAACTTACACCACAGTTTTCGAACTCGTTCTCGATCTTCCGTCGGGGTACATAATATTATTCTTGATTGTTTCCTTTTGAGCAGTAACATTATTAGAGGGGATCAAGTTGTTGGGTTAGATGTTTTGATATTTAATTAATTGGGAAAATCTGTGATTTTGTTGTAGGAAGAGGAGAGTGATGGATGTTCTAGTAATGATTGTGTATGCGTGGCTGTATGTGGTGAGTTGTGGTGGTGTGTATGTTTGAGTTTTGATTAGTTTTAGTTTACGCAAAGTATCTAGTTTTGTTGTAAAGTATGAAGAGACGGTGGAATGTTGGTGGTTTTCGTGATGTGTGTGTATGCGTGGCAGTACATGGTGAGTTGGGGTGAGGTGTGTGTTTGACTTCTGGTTATTACTAGGAACATGATGTTTTAGCAATTGGTGGTGGTTTTGGTACCTGTATCAAACTACTTGGAAGACTTGGAGAAAAGAGTTTAAGGTTTCGTAGTTGAATTGAGGCTTGAGTTGATTTAATTTTGAGGGTTAATTACTTTTGGGGTAGTCCTAAGTTGCTTTAGGTAGTATTATATTTGTAACAGTTAGTTATTTCATATGGTTCGCTATGTACAGGTTAGTCTCTTGTTGCGTTGTGTGTCCGTGTTGCATTGTTTTTGACCCATATGAGTACCATAATTTAGTACTTTTGTTAATATGTGAGCAAGAAGTAAGAGTTTTGTGAGTTATGAGTAGTTGTATAAAGTTGCTCTCAATGAGATATTCACAACATACTAGGGTTATATTTTGATAGAATATTGAGAGGAGGGTTTGGGAGAGATCAATAGCCGTCGTCTTTGGGTTCTTTAGAGCTGATCGTACACCACGATTTTTGAACTCGTTCTCGATCTACGGTCGGGGTATGTAATAATATTCTTGTTTATTTCCTTATTTTGGTGCTTTAACATTATTAAAGGGGATCAAGTTATTGGGTTGCATGTTTTGGTATTTATGTATGGAAAAATTTGTGATTTGTGTCGGATAATGTGTGAGAGAGAGATAGAGGGAGTAGTGTTGGTGGTTCTGGTAATGTTTGGGTATGCGTGGTTGTACGTGATGAGTTGGGGTGGTGTGTGTGTTTGAAGTAAGGGTTTTGTGAGTTATGAGTAGTTTTATAAAGTTGCTTTCAAGGAGATATTCACATCATACTAGGGTTATATTTTGTTAGAATATCGAGAGGAGGCTTTGGGAGAGAGAGTAACTGCCATTGTCTTTGGGTGCTTTGGAGCCGATCTTACTCCATCGTTTTCGAACTCCTTCTCGATCTTCCGTCGGGGTACATAATATTATTTTTTGATTGTTTCCTTACTTTGGAGTAGTAACATTATTAGAGGAGATCAATTTATTGGGTTGCATGGTTAGGTGTTTATTTAATTGGGAAAATATGTGATTTTTGTGTAGGATTGGAATGAGAAAGAGAGAGAGAGATAGAGAGAGAGAGGGGGGGAGAGAGAGAGAGAAGTGTTGGCTGTTCTGGTAATGTGTGTGTTTGCGTGGCTATACGTGGTGAGTTTGGCTGGTGTGTAATATTATTTTTGTTTATTTCCTTATTTTGGAGCAGTAACATTATTAAAGGGGATAAAGTTATTGGGTGGTGTGTGTGTGTTTGATTTCTGGTTATATATGGTATACACAAAGAATCTAGTTTTATTGTAGAGTATAATGCTGTGTTTGGACTGGAATTTGAAAAGTTTTTTGAAATATAGTAGGGGTAATAAGTGGAGAGAAATAGAGAGAGAAATGTTGGAAGTAGGGGGAATCTAGGGGGAATTTTTTGAATAATTCTTTTTGAATTGTAAAGAGAATAAGGCATAAATTTGTGTTGGTTAGATAGTTTGAATAGGAACATGAGATTTTGGCCCTTGGAAGTGGTTTTTGAAACGTGGATCAAACTAATTGGAGGACTTAAAGAGTTTTAGGTTTGGTAGTTGACTGGAGACTTGAGTTGATTTTGTTTTGAGGGTAGTTAATTACTTTTTGGATAGTCCTAAGTCGCTCTAGGTCGTATTATATTTGAAACAGTTAATGATTCATATGGTTCGTTATGTATAGGTTAGTTTCTCATTGTGTGTCATGTGGACCCATGTGCCTACCATAATTAAGTACTTTATGTAATTAGTTGTCTAGAATAAGTGTTTTGTGAGTTATTGATAGTTTAATAAAGTTGCTCTCAAGGAGATATTCACGTCATACTAGGGTTATATTTTGTTAGAATATTGAGAGGAGGCTTTGGGAGAAAGGGCAACAGACATCATCTGAGGGTTCTTTGGAGCCGATCTTACATCACGGTTTTCAAATTCGATCTCAATCTTCCATCGGGGTACATAATATTGTTTTTGATTGTTTCCTTTGGTGTAATAATATTATTATAGGAGATCAATTTATTGGGTTGCAAGTTTAGGTTTTTATTTAATTGTGAAAATATGTGATTTATGTGTAGGATGGTAATGAGAGAGAGAGAGAGAGGAGTGTTGGTTCTGGTAATGTGTGTTTGCATTGCTATACGTGGTGAGTTGGGCTGGTGTATATGTTTGACTTCTCCTTAGGTATAGTATACGGAAAGAATCTAGTTTTATTGTAGAGTATGAAGAGACGATGGAGGGGTTGTGGATTTGGTGATGTGTTTGTATGCGTGGCTGTACGTGGTGAGTTAGGGTGGAGTGTTCGTTCGACTTCTGCTTATATATAGTATACACAAAGACTCTAGTTTTGTGGTATTGTATAAATCTATTATTGTTGGTTAGATGTTTTGAAATGGAACATGAGGTTTAGGCACTTGGAAGCGGTTTTTGGCACATGGATCAAACTACCTGGAGGACTTCGAGAATTTTAGGTTTGGTAATTGACTGGCGACTTGAGTTGATTTTGTTTTGAGGGTAGTCCTAAGTTAATCTAGGTAGTATTATATTTGAATCAGTTAGTGATTTCATATGGTTTGTTTTGTATAGGTAAGTGTCTTGTTGCGTATCCGTGTTGGAAATTTCGGGACCCATGTAACTACCATAATTAATGACTTTAGGTAATCAGTCGGATTGAAGTACGGATTTTGTGAGTTATGGGTAGTTTTATAAAGTTGCTCTCAAAGATATATTCACATCATACTAGGGTTATATTTTGATAGAATATTGAGAGGAGGCTTTGGGTGAGAGCAACAATCATGGTCTTAGGGTTCTTTGGAGTTGTGGAGTATTGGTGGTTTTGGTGATGTGTGTGTATGCGTGGATGTACGTGGTGAGTTGGGGTGGTGTGTTTGTTTGACTTCTGGTTATATATTATACAAAAAGAATCTATTTGTTTTGTTGAGTATAATCTAGTGTTGTTGGTTAGATGTTTTGAATAGGAACATGATGTTTTGGCAGTTGGAAGTAGTTTTGGTACGTGGAAGACTTGGACATAAAAATTTTAGGTTTTGGTAGTTCAGTTGAGGTTTGGGTTGATTTAGTTTTGAGTGTAGATAATTACTTTATGGGTAGTCCTAAGTTGCTCTAGGTAAGTATTATATTTGAAACAGTTAGTAATTTCATATGGTTTGTTTTGGAATTTATGTTTGGAAAAATTTGTGATTTGCGTCGGATAATGTGCGTGAGAGAGAGGGAGTAGTGTTGGTGGTTCTGGTAATGTTTGGGTATGCGTGGCTTTACGTGGGGAGTTGGGGTGGTGTGTGTGTTTGACTTCTGCTTATATATAGTATACATATAGAATCTAGTTTTATTGTAGTGTATAAATCAAGTGTTGTTGGTTAGATGTTTTGAATTGGAACACGAGATTTTGGCACTTGGAAGTGGTTTTTGGAATGTGGATCAAACTACTTGGTGGACTCAAAATAGTTTTAGGCTTGGTAGTTAACTAGTGACTTGAGTTGATTTAGTTTTGAGGGTAGTTAATTACTTTTTGGATAGTCCTAAGTCACTCTAGGTCGTATTGTATTTGAAACAGTTAGTGATTTCATGTGAGTACCATAATTAATGACTTTAGGCAATCAGTCGGCTAGAAGTAAAGATATTGTGAGTTATGGGTAGTTTTATAAAGTTGCTCTCAAAGATATATTCACATCATACTAGGGTTATATTTTGATAGAATATTGAGAAGTGGCTTTGGGTGAGAGCAATAGTCATGGTCATAGGGTTCTTTGGAGCGGATCTTACACCAAGGTTTTCAAACTTATTCTCCATCTTCCGTCAGGGTGCATAATATAATTCTTGTTTGTTTCTTAACTTTGGAGCAGTATCATTATTAGAGGTGATCAAGTTGTTGGGTTGTATGTTTTGATATTTAATTAATTGGGAAAATCTATGATTTTTGTGTTGGATGGTAATGAGAGCAGAAAGTCTGTCTACACAGACATTTTTTGCACAGATTGTGCACAGATTTTTTTGTGGGACCCACCACGGGTCCCACACAAACGATCCAAGCCGTTCATTGAATGTAAAACATTTTTTCATAGGTCTCCGTGTAAAATCATCTTAATACTATACGTATTGGTGCTCAATCCAATTAATTAACTTTTCATTTTCTTGAAATCTCAATGAAAAGTTAGATGATTGGGTCGAGAACTTATAGGTATGGGATTGAGCTGATTTTTCATAGGGACCCTTGAAAAAGTGTTTTACATTTAATAAACGGCTCGGATCATTTGTGTGGGACCCATGGTGGGCCCCAAAAAAAATCTGTGCATAATCTGTGCATTTTTGTCTGTGTGGGTAGACTGGTTCTAATGAGAAAGAGAGAGGAGAGTGATGGATGTTCTGGTAATGTTTGTGTATGCGTGGCTATACGTGGTGAGTTGGGTTGGTGTGTATGTTTGAGTTTAGCTTAGTTATATTATCCACAAAGAATCCAGTTTTGTTTTTTAGTGTGAAGAGACGATGGAGTATTGGTGGTTTTTGTGATGTGTGTATGTGAGGATGTACGTGATGAGTTGGGGTGGTGTGTGTGTTTGACTTCTGGTTATATATTATACACAAAGAATCTAATTTTTTTTGTAGATTATAAATCTAGTGTTGGTTAGATGTTTTGAATAGGAACATGATGTTTTGGCACTTGGAAGTAGTTTTGGTACGTGGAAGAGTTGGAGATAAAAATTTTAGGTTTAGTAGTTTAGTTGAGGTTTGCGTTGATTTAGTTTTGAGTGTAGTTAATTAATTTAAGGGTAGTCCTAAGTTACTCTAGGTAGTATTATATATGAAACATTTAGTGATTTCATATTTTTCATTATGTACAGTTTAGTATCTTGTTGCGTTGCGTGTCCGTGTTGCATTGCTTTTGACCCATGTGAGTACCTTAATTATGTACTTTAGGTAATTAGTCAGCTAGAAGTAAGGGTTTTGTGAGTATGGGTAGTTTTATAAAATTGCTCTCAAGGAGATATTCACATCATAATAGGGTTATATTTTGTTAGTATATTGAGAGGAGGCTTTGGGAGAGAGAGCTACAGCCATCGTCTTTGGATTCTTTGTAGCCTATATTACATCACGGTTTTTGAACTTGTTCTCGAAATTTCGTCGGGGTACATAATTTTATTCTTGTTTATTTACCTATTTTGGAGTAGTAACATTATTGAAAGTGATCAAGTTATTGGGTTGCATGTTTTGGTGTTTATGTTGTTTGGAAAATTCTGTGATGTGTCGGATGGTAATGTGAGAGAGAGGGAGGGAGTAGTGTTGGTGGTTCTGGTAATGTTTGGGTATATGTGGCTGTATGTGATGAGTTGGGGGGTGTGTGTGTTTGAAGTAAGGGTTTTGTGAGTATGGGTAGTTTTATAAAGTTGCTCTCAAGGAGATATTCAAATCATATTAGAGTTATATTTTGTTAGAATATTGAGAGGAGGCTTTGGGAGGGAGGACAACAGCCATCGTCTGACGGTTATTTGGAGCCGATCTTACACCACGGTTTTCGAATTTGTTCTCAATCTTCCGTAGGGGTACATAATATTATTCTTGGTTGTTTCCATGCTTTGGAGTAGTAACATTATTAGAGGAGATCAGTTTATTTGGTTGCATGTTTTGGTGTTTATTTAATTGGGAAAATATGTGGTTTTTGTGATTTTTGTGTAGTATACACAAAGAATCTAGTTTTATGGTATTGTATAAATCTAGTATTATCAGTTTGATGTTTTGAAATGGAACATGAGGTTTAGGCACTTGGAAGTGGTTTTTGGCACGTGGATCAAACTACTTGAAGGCTTTGAGAATTTTAGGTTTGGTATTTGACGGGGACTTGAGTTTATTTTGTGTTGAGGGTAGTCCTAAGTTAATCTAGGTAGTGTTATATTTGAATCAGTTAGTGATTTCATGTGGTTTGTTTTGTATAGGTTAGTGTCTTGTTGCCTATCCGTGTTGGAAATTTCTGGACCTATGTGAGTACCATAATTAATGACTTTTGGTAATCAGTCGGCTAGAAGTAAGAATTTTTTGAGTTATGGGTAGTTTTATAAAGTTGCTCTCAAGGAGATATTCATATAATACTTGGATAATATTTTGATAGAATATTAAGAGGAGGCTTTTGTAGAAAGCAATAGCCATGATCTTAGGGTTCTTTGGTGCTGATCTTACACCAAGGTTTTCGAACTCGTTGTCGATCTTCCGTCGGGGTACATAATATTATTCTTGTTTGTTTCTTAACTTTGGAGCAGTAACATTATTAGAGGGGATGAAGTTGTTGGGTTGGATGTTTTGTTATTTAATTAATTGGGAAACTCTGTGATTTTTTTATGTGATGGTAATGAGGGGGAGAGAGGAGAGTGATGGATGTTCTTGTAATGTTTGTGTATGTGTGGCTAAACATGGTGAGTTGGGTTGGTGTGTATGTTTGAGTTTAGCGTAGTTATAGTATACACAAATAATCTAGTTTTGTTGTAGAGTATGAAGTGACAGTGGAGTGTTGGTGGTTTTGGTGATGTGTATGTATGTGTGGCTGTACGTGGTGTGTTTGACTTCTCGTTATATACTGTACAAAGAATCTAGTTTTATTGTAGATTATAAATCTAGTAATGGTTGTTAGATGTTTTGAATAGGAACATGAAGTTTTGGCACTTGGAAGTGGTTTTGGTACATGGATCAAACTACTTGGAAGACTTGGAGATAAGAGTTTTAGGTTTGGTAATTGACTTGAGGCTTGAGTTGATTTATTTTTGAGGGTAGTTATTTACTTTTATGGTAGTCCTAAGTTGCTCTAGGTAGTATTGTATTTGAAACAGTTAGTGATTTCATATGGTTCGTTACGTACATTTTTGTCTCTTATTGCGTTGCGTGTCCGTGTTGCATTGCTTTTGACCCATGTGAGTACCATAATTAAGTAATTTAGGTAATCAATCTGCTAGAAGTAAGGGTTTTATGAGTTATGGGTAGTTTTATAAAGTTGCTCTTAATGAGATATTCACAACATACTAGGGTTATATTTTGATAGACTATTGATAGGAGGCTTTGGGAGAGAGCAACAGCCGTCGTCTTTGGGTTCTTTAGAGCTGATCGTACAACACGATTTTTGAACTCGTTCTCGATCTTCAGTCGGGGTACGTAATATTATTCTTGTTTATTTCCTTATTTTGGAGCAGTAACTTTATTATAGGGGATCAAGTTATTGGGTTGCATGTTTTGCTATTTATGTTTGGAAAAATATGTGATTTCTGTTGGATAATGTGAGATAGAGAGAGAGAGAGAGAGGGAGTAGTGTTGGTGGTTCTGGTAATGTTCGGGTATGCGTGGCTTTAGGTGGGAAGTTGGGTTGGTGTGTGTGTTTGACTTCTGCTTATATATACTATACACAAAGAATCTTGTTTTATTGTAGAGTATAAATCAAGTGTTGTTGGTTAGATGTTTTGAATAGGAACATGAGATTTTGGCACTTGGAAGTGGTTTTTGGCACATGGATCAAACTACTTGGAGGACTTAAAGAGTTTTAGGCTTGGTTGTTAACTGGAGACTTGAGTTGATTTAGTTTTGTGGGTAGAATATTACATTTATGGTAGTCCTAAGTCGCTCTCGGTCGTATTGTATTTGAAACAGTTAGTGATTTCATCTAGTTCATACTAGGGTTATATTTTGTTAGAATATTGGGAGGAGGCTTTGGGTGAGAGAGCAACAGCCATCGTCTTTGGATTCTTTGGAGCCGATTATACACCGTGGTTTTCGAACTCGTTCTCGATCTTTTGTCTGGGGACATAATATTATTCTTGATTGTTTCTTTACTTTTGAGCTCTAACATTGTTAGAGGAGATCATTTTATTGGGAACCTTGTTTTGGTGTTTATTTAATAGGGAAAATGTGATTTTTGTGTAGGATGATAATGTGAGAGAGGGAGAGAGAGAGAGAGGAGTGTTGGTTGTTCTAGTAATGTGTGTTTGCGTGGCTGTACGTGGTGAGTTTGGCTGGCGTGTATGTTTGACTTCCCCTTAGTTATAGTATAAGCAAAGAATCTAATTTTATTGTAGAGTATGAAGAGATGATGGAGGGGTTGTGGTTTTGGTGATGTGTGTGTAAGCGTGGCTGTATGTGGTGAGTTCGGGTGGTGTATTCGTTTGACTTGTGCTTATATATAGTTTACAAGAAGAATCTAGTGCTATTGTAGAATATAAATTAAGTGTTGTTGGTTATATGTTTTGAATAGGAATATGAGATTTTGGCACTTGGAAGTGGTTTTTGGCACGTGGATCAAATTACTTGGAGCACTGAAAGAGTTTTAGGTTTGGTAGTTCCCTAGAGACTTGAGTTGATTTTGTTTTGAGGGTAGTTAATTACTTTTAGGGTAGTCCTATGTTGCTCTAGGTCGTATTATATTTGAAACAGTTATTGATTTCATATGCTTCGTTATGTACAGGTTAGTGTCTTGTTGCGTGCCCTGTGGACCCATGTGACTACTATAATTAAGTACTTTTGGTAATCAGTCGGCTAGAAGTAAGGATTTCGTGAGTTATGGTTAGTTTTATGAAATTGCTCTCAAGGAGATATTCACATCATACTGGGATTATATTTTGTCAGAATATTGAGAGGAGGCTTTGGGAGAGAGAGCAACAGCCATCTCCTTAGAGTTCTTTGGCGCCGATCATACACCGCGGTTTTCTTACTCATTCTCGATCTTCCGCCGGGGTACATAATATTATTCTTGATTGTTTCCTTTCTAGCAGTAACATTATTAGAGGAGATCATGTTATTTGGTGCATGCTTTGGTGTTTATTTAATTGGAAAAATATGTGATTTTTGTGTAGGATGGTAATGTATGAGAGAGAGAGAGAGAGGAGTGTTGGTTGTTCTGGTAATGTGTGTGTTTGCCAGGCTGTAAGCGGTGAGTTGGGCTGGTTAGTATGTTTAACTTCTCCTTTGTTATAGGTTACGCAAAAAATCTTGTTTTGTTGTAGAGTATGAAGAGACGGTGGAGGGGTTTTGGATTTGGTGATGTATGTGTATGCGTGGCTGTAGTTGAGGTGGTGTGTTCGTTTGACTTATGCTTAAATATAGTATACACTAAGAATCTAGTTTTATTGTAGTGTACAAATCTGGTGCTGTTTGTTAGATGTTTTGAATAGGAACATGAGGTTTAGGAACTTCGAAGTTGTTTTTGGCACGTGGATCAAAGTACTTGGAGGATTTCGAGAATTTTAGGTTTGGTATTTGACTGGGGACATGAGTTGATTTTGTTTTGAGGGTAGACCAAAGTTTCTCAACGTAGTATTATATTTGAATCAGTTAGTGATTTAATTTGGTTGGTTGTGTATAATAGGTTAGTGTATTGTTGCGTGTCCGAGTTGGAAATTTCTGGACCCATGTGATTACCATAATTGATGACTTTAGATAATCAGTCGGCTAGAAGTATGGATTTTGTGAGTTATGGGTAGTTTTATAAAGTTGCTCTCAAAGGTATGTTCACATCATACTAGGGTTATATTTTGATAGAATATTGAGAGGAGGCTTTGGGGGAGAGCAACAGTCATGGTCTTAGTGTTCTTTAGAGCTGATCTTACACCATGGTTTTCAAACTCGTTCCCGATCTTCCGTCGGGGTGCATAATATTATTCTTGTTTGTTTCTTAACTTGGAGCAGTAACATTATTAGAGGTGATCAAGTTGTTGGGTTGGATGTTTTGATATTTAATTAATTAGGAAAATCTATGATTTTTGTGTAGGATGGTAATGAAAGAGAGAGAGGAGAGTGATGGATGTTCTGGTAATGTTTGTGTATGCGTGCATTACGTGGTGAGTTGGGGTGGTGTATATGTTTGAGTTTAGCTTAGTTATATTATCCACAAAGAATCCAGTTTTGTTGTTGAGTAAGAAGAGACGCTGGAGTATTGCTGGTTTTGGTGATGTGTGTGTATGCGTGGATGTACGTGGTGAGTTGGGGTGGTGTGTGTGTTTGACTTCTGGTTATATATTATACACAAAGAATCTAATTTTTTTGTAGAGTATAAATCTAGTGTAGTTGGTTAGATGTTTTGAATAGGATCTAGATGTTTTGGCGCTTGGAAGTAGTTTTGGTACGGGGAAGACTTGGAGATAAGAATTTTAGGTTTGGTAGTTTAATTGAGGCTTGAGTTGATTTAGTTTTTAGTATAGTTAATTACTTTTAGGGTAGTCCTAAGTTGCTCTAGGTAGTATTATACTTGAAACACTTAGTGATTTCATATGGTTTGTTATGTACAGTTTTGTCTCTTGTTGCGTTGCGTGTCCGTGTTGCATTGCATTACTTTAGGTAATCAGTCAGCTTGAAGTAAGGGTTTTTTGAGTTATGGGTAGTTTTATAAAGTTGCTGTGAAGGAGATATTCACAACATACTAGGGTTATATTTTCATAGAATATTGAGAGGAAGCTTTGGCAGAGAGTTTCAAACTACTTGGAAGAGATGAAGATAAGAGTTTTTTATTTGGTTGTTGACATGAGTCTTGAGTTGATTTAGTTTGGACGATAGTTAATTACTTTTAGGGTAGTCCTAAGTTGCTCTAGGTATTATTATATTTGAAACACTTAGTGATTTCATATGGTTTGTTACGTACAGGTTAGTCTCTTGTTGCGTTGCGTGTCGTGTTGCATTGCTTTTCACCCATGTGAGTACCATAATTAAGTATTTTAGGTAATCTGTCAGCTAGAAGCAAGGTTTTTGTGAGTTACGGGTGGTTTTATATAGTTGTTCTCAATGAGATATTCCCAACATACTAGGGTTATATATTGGTAGAATTTTGAGAGGAGGCTTTGGGAGAGAGATCAAAAACCATCGTCTTTGGGTTCTTTGGTGCCGATCTTACACCACGGTTTTTGAACTCGTTCTCGATCTTCCGTCGATGTATGTAATATTATTCTTGTTTATTTCTTTTTTTTTAGCAGTAACATTATTAAAGGGGATCAAGTTATTGGGTTGCGTGTTTTGGTATTTTTGTTGTTTGGAAAATTCTGTGATTTGTATCGAATGGTAATGTGAGGGAGAGAGAGGGAGTAGTGTTGGTGGTTCTAGTAATGTTTGGATATGCGTAGCTATACGTGGTGAGTTGGGGTGGTGTTTGTGTTTGACTTCTGCTTATATATAGCACACACAAAGAATCTATTTTTGTTGTAGAGTATAAATCAAGTGTTGTTTAGATGTTTTGAATAGGAATATGACATTTTGGCACTTTGAAGTTGTTTTTGGCACGTGAATGAATCTACTTGGAGGACTTAAAGAGTTTTGGGTTTGGTAGTTGGTTGGAGACTAGAGTTGATTTAATTTTAGGGTAGTCCTAAGTCGCTTTAGGTCTTATTATATTTCAAACAGTTAGTGATTTCATATGGTTCGTTATGTACAGGTTAGAGTCTTGTTGCGTGACCTGTGGACCCATGTGACTACCATAATTAAGTCTTTAGGTAATTTGTCGGCTAGAAGTAAGGGTTTTGTGAGTTATGGGTAGTTTATAAAGTTGCTTTCAATGAGATATTCACATCATACAAGGGTTATATTTTGTTAGAATATTGAGAGGATGCTTTGGGAGAGAGAGCTACAACAATCGTCTTAGGGTTCTTTGGAGCCGAACTGACACCACTTTTTTCGAACTCGTTCTCGATCTTCCGTCGGGGTACATTATATTATTCTTGATTGTTTCCTTACTATGGATTAGTAAACCTTATTATAGGAGATCAAGTAATTGGGTTGCATATTTTTGTGTTTATATAATTCAGAAAATACGTGATTTTTGTGTAGGGTGGTATTGATTGAGTGAGAGAGAGAGAGGGTGTGTTAGTTTTCTGGTAATGTGTGTGTTTGCGTGGCTGTACTTGGTGAGTTGGGTTGGTGTGTGTGTGTTTTACTTTTACTTAGTTATAGTATACACCAAGAATGTGGTTTAATTGTAGAGTATGAAGAGACGGTGGTGGTGTTGTGGATTTGCTGATCTGTGTGTATGCGTCGTTGTACGTGGTGAGTTGGGGTGGTGTGTTCATTTGACTTCTGCTTAAATATTGTATACACAAAATCTAGTTTTATTGAATTGTATAAATCTAGTGTTGTTGGTTAGATGTATTGAATAGGAATCAAAGGTTTGGGCACTTGGAAGTGGTTTTTGGCACGTGGATCAAACTACTTGGAGGACTTAAAGAATTTTAGGTTTGGTAGTTGACTAGAGACTTGAGTTGATTTAGTTTGGAGGGAAGTCCTAAATTGCTCTGGGTAGTATTATATTTGAATCTATTTGTGATTTCATATGGTTCGTTATGTATAGGTTAGTGTCTTGTTGCGTGTCCGTGTTGCAAAATTTCTGGACCCATGTGAATACCATAATTAATGACTTTAGGTAATCAGTCGGCTAGAAGTAAGGATTTTGTGAGTTATGGGTAATTTTATAAAGTTGCTCTCAAGGAGTTATTCACATCATACTAGTGTTATATTTTGATGGAATAAATAGAGGAGGCTTTGGGAGAGAGCAACAGCCATGGTCTTATGGTTCTTTGGAGCCGATCTTACGCCAAGGTTTTCGAACTCGTTCTCAAGTTGTGGGGTTGGATGTTTTGATATTTAATTAATTGGGGAAATCTGTTATTTTTTTTGTAGGATGGTAATGTGAGAGAGAGAGAGTGTGAGGAGAGTAGTGGATGTTATCGTAATGTTTGTGTTTGCGTGGCTGTACGTGGTGAGTTTTGGTGGTGTGTATGTTAGAGTTTAGCTTAGTTATAGTATACGCAAAGAATCTATTTTTGTTGAAGAGTATGAAGAGACGGTGGAGTGTTGGTGGTTTTGGAGATGTGTGTATACGTGGATATACGTGGTGTATTCTGGTGGTGTGTGTGTTTTGACTTTTGGTTATATACTATACACAAATAATCTAGTTTTATTGTAGAGTATAAACCAAGTGTTGTTGGCTAGATGTTTTGAATATGAACATTATGTTTTGGCACTTGGAAGTGGTTTTCGTATGTGGATCAAAATACTTGGAAGACTTGGAGATAAGAGTTTTAGGTTTGGTAGTTAACTTGTGGCTTGAGTTGATTAGGTTTTGTGGGTTGTTAATTACTTTTGGGGTAGTCCTTAGTTCCTCTAGGTAGTATTATATTTGAAATAGTTAGTTATTTAATACGGTTCTCTATGTATAGGTTAGTCTCTTGTTGCGTTGCGTGTCCATGTTGCATTGCTTTTGACCCATGTTAGTACCATAATTAATTACTTTAGGTAATCAATCAGCTAGAAGTAAAGGTTTTGTGAGTTATGGGTAGTTTTATAAAGTTGCTCCCATGGAGATATTCACAACATACTGGGGATATATTTTGATTGAATATAGAAAGGAGGCTTTGGGAAAGAGAACAACAGCCATCGTCTTTGGGTTCTTTGGAGGCGATCTTACACCACGGTCTTTGAACTCGTTCTTGAACTTTCGTCCGGGTATGTAATATTATTATTGTTTATTTCCTTATTTTGGAGTAGTAACATTATTAAAGGTGATCAAGTTATTGCGTTGCATGTTTTGGTATTTATGTTGTTTGGAAAAATCTGTGATTTGTGTCGGGTGGTAATGTGGGAGAGAGGGATGGGGTAGTGTTGGTGCTTCTTGTAATGTTTTGGTATGCGTGGCTGTACGTGGTGAGTTGGGATGGTGTGTGTGTTTGACTTCTGATTATATATAGTATACACAAAGAATCTAGTTTTATTGTAGAGTATAAATCAAGTGTAGTTGGTTAGATGTTTTGAATAGGAACATGAGATTTTGGCACTTGGAATTGGTTTTTGGCACGTGGAACAAACTACTTGGTGGACTTAAAGATATTTCGGTTTGGTAGTTGCCTGGAGACTTGAGTTGATTTACTTTTGAGGGTAGTTAATTACTTTAATGGTAGTCCTAAGTCGCTCTAGGTCGTATTATATTCTAAACAGTTAGTGATTTCTGGACCCATGTGAGTACCATAATTAATGACTTTAGGTAATCAGTCGGCTAGAAGTAAGGATTTAATGAGTTATGGGTAGTTTAATAAAGGTTCTCTCAAGGAGATATTCTCGTCATACTAGGGTTATATTTTGATCGAATATTGAGAGGTGGCTTTGGGAGAGAGCAATAGCCATTGTCTTAGGGTTCTTCGGGTTCTTCGGAACTGATTTTACACCAAGGTTTTAGAACTCGTTCTCGATTCTCCGTCGGGGTACATAATATTATTCTTGTTTGTTTCCTAACTTTGGAGCAGTAACATTATTATAAGGGATCAAGATGTTGTGTTGGATGATATAATATTAATTAATTGGGAAAACATGTAATTTTTGTGTAGTATGGTAATGAGAGAGAGAGAGAGAGGATTGTTGGTTGTTCTGGTAATGTGCGTGTTTGCGTGGCTATACGTGGTGAGGTGGGCTGGTGTGTAATATTATTTTTGTTTATTTCCTTATTTTGGAGCAGTAACATTATTAAATGGGATCAAGTTATTGGGTTGCATGTTTTGGTATTTATGTTGTTTGGAAAAATCTGTGATTTGTGTCGGATGGTGGTGTGAGAGCTTGAGAGGGAGTAGTGTTGGTGGTTCTGGTTATGTTTGGGTATGCGTGGCTGTACGTGTTGAGTTGGGGTGGTGTGTGTGATTGATTTCTGGTTATATATATGGTACACACAAAGAATCTAGTTTTATTGTAGAGTATAAATTTGTGTTGGTTAGATGTTTTGAATAGAAACATGAGATTTTGGCTCTTGGAAGTGGTTTTAGAAATGTGGATCAAACTACTTGGAGGACTTAAAGAGTTTTAGGTTTCATAGTTGACTAGAGACTTGAGTTGATTTAGTTTTGAGTGTAGTTAATTACTCTTTGGATAGTCCTAAGTCGCTCTAGGTCGTATTATATTTGAAACAGGTAGTTATTTCATATGATTCGTTATGTATAGGTTAGTGTCTTGTTGCGTGTCTTGTGGACCCATGTGATTACCATAATTAAGTACTTTATGTAATAAGTTGTCTAGAATAAGTGTATTGTGAGTTATGGATAGTATTATAAAGTTGCTCTCAAGGAGATATTCACGTCATACTAGGGGTATATTATTTTAGAATATTGAGAAGAGGTTTTGGGAGAGAGGGCAACAGCCATCGTGTAGGGGTTCTCTGGATCCGATCTTACATGACGGTTTTCAAACTCGTTCTCAATCTTCCATCGGGGTACATAATATTATTCTTGGTTGTTTCCTTACTTTTGAGTAGTAACATTATTGGAGGAGATCAATTTATTGGGTTGCATGTTTTGGTGTTTATTTAAATGGAAAAGTATGTGATTTTTGTGTAGAATGGTAATGAGAGAGAGAGAGAGAGAGAGAGAGAGAGAGAGGAGTGTTGGGCTGGTGTGTATGTTTGACTTCTCCGTAGTTATAGTATACGGAAAGAATCTAGTTTTATTGTAGAGTATGAAGAGACGGTGGAGGGGTTGTGGATTTGGTGATGTATTTGTATACGTGGCTGTACGTGGTGAGTTGGGGTGAAGTGTTTGTTCGACTTCTGCTTATATATAGAATACACAAAGAATCTAGTTTTATGGTATTGTATAAATCTAATATTGTTGGTTAGATGTTTTGAAATGGAACTTGATGTTGAAGCACTTGGAAGTGGTTTTTGGCACGTGGATCAAACAACTTGGAGGACATCTAGAATTTTAGGTTTGGTAATTGATTGGAGACTTGAGTTGATTTTGTATTGAGGGTAGTCCTAAGTTAATCTTGGTAGTATTATATTTGAATCAATTAGTGATTTCATATGGTTTGTTTTGTATAGGTTAGTGTCTTGTTGTGTATCCGTGCTGGAAATTTCTGGACCCATGTGAGTACCATAATTAATGACTTTAGGTAATCAGTCGGCTTGAAGTAAGGATTTTGTGAGTTATGGGTAGTTTTATAAAGTTGCTCTCTAGGTGATATTCATATCGTACTAGGGTAATATTTTGAAAGATTATTGAGAGGAGGCTTTTGGAGAGAGCAATAGTCATGGTCTTAGGGTTCTTTGGAGCCAATCTTACACCAAGGTTTTCGAACTCGTTCTCGATCTTCCGTCGGGGTGCATATTATTATTCTTGTTTCTTAACTTTGGAGAAGTAACATTATTAGAGGGGATCAAGTTGTTTGGTTGGATGTTTTGTTATTTAATTAATTGGGAAACTCTGTGATTTTTTGTATATGATGGTAATGAGGGAGAAAGGAGAGTGATGGATGTTGTTGTAATGTTTGTGTTTGCATGGCTAAACTTGATGAGTTGGGTTGGTGTGTATGTTTGAGTTTAGCTTTGTTATATTATACGCAAAGAATTTAGTTTTGTTGTAGAGTATGAAGAGACGGTGGATTGTTGGTGGTTTTGGTGAAGTGTATGTATGCGTGGCTGTACGTGGTGAGTTGGATTGGTGTGTGTGTTTGACTTCTCCTTATATACTATTTACAAATAATCTAGTTTTATTGTAGATTATAAATCTTGTGTTGTTGCTTAGATGTTTTGAGTAGGAACATGATGTTTTGGAACTTGGAAGTGGTTTTGGTACGTGGATCAAACTACTTGGAAGACTTGAAGATAAAAGTTTTAGGTTTGGTAGTTGACTTGAGGCTTGAGTTGATTTAGTTTTGAGGGTAGTTAATTAATTTTAGGGTAGTCCTAAGTTGCTCTTGGTAGTATTATATTTGAAACAGTTAGTAATTTCATATGGTTCGTTATGTACAGGCTAGTCTCTTGTTGCGTTGTGTGTCCGTGTTGCATTGCTTTTGGCACATGTGAGTACCATAATTAAGTAATTTAGGTCATCAGTCTGTTAGAAGTAAGGGTTTTATGAGTTATGGGTAGTTTTATAAAGTTGCTCTCAATGAGATATTCACAACATACTAGGGTTACATTTTGATAGAATATTGAGAGGAGGCTTTGGGAGAGAGTGCAACAGCCGTCGTCTTTGGGTTCATTAGAGCCAATCGTACACCACGGTTTTTGAACTCATTCTCAATATTCCATCGGGGTAGGTAATATTATTATTATTTATTTCCTTATTTTGGAGCCGTAACATTATTAAAGGGGATCAAGTTATTGGGTTGCATGTTTTGGTATTTATGTTTGGAAAAATTTATGATTTGCTTCGGATAATGTGTGTGAGAGAGAGGGAGTAGTGTTGGTGGTTCTGGTAATGTTTAGGTATGCGTGGCTTTACGTGGGGAGTTGGAGTGGTGTGTGTGTTTGACTTCTGCTTATATATAGTATACACATAGAATCTAGTTTTATTGTATATTATAAATCAAGTGTTGTTGGTTAGATGTTTTGAATAGGAACATGATATTTTGGCACATGGAAGTGGGTTTTGGCACGTTGATCAAACTACTTGGAGGACTCAATAGAGTTTTAGGTTTGGTAGTTAACTGGAGACTTGAGTTGATTTAGTTTTGAGGGTAGTTAATTACTTTTAGGGTAGTCCTAAGTCGCTTTAGGTCGTATTATATTTTAAATAGTTAGTGATTTCATATGGTTCGTTATGTACAAGCAAGTGTCTTGTTGCGTGTCCTGTGGACCCATGCGACTACCATAATTCAGTACTTTAGGTAATCAGTCGTCTAGAAGTGAGGGTTTTGTGAGTTATGGGTAGTTTTATAAAATTGCTCTCAAGGAGATATTCACATCATACTAGGGTTATATTTTGTTAGAATATTGAGAAGAGGCTTTGGTAGAGAGAGGAACAGCCATCGTCTTTGGGTTCTTTGGAGCCAATCTTACACCGCGGTTTTCGAACTTGTTCTCGATCTTCAACTCGGGGACATAATATTATTCTTGACTGTTTCCTTACTTTGGAGCTGTAACATTATTAGAGGAGATCAATTTATTGGGTAGCATGTTTTGGTTTTTATTTAATAGGCAAAATATGTGATTTTTGTGTAGGATGAGAGAGAGAGAGAGAGAGAGAGGAGTGTTGGTTGTTTTATTAATGTGTGTGTTTTCGTGGCTGTATTTTGTGAGTTAGGCTGGTGTGTATGTTTGACTTCTCCTTAGTTATACTATAGGCAAATAATCTAATTTTATTGTAGATTATGAAGAGATGATGGAGGGGTTGTGGTTGTGGTTTTGTTGATGTATGTGTACGCGTGGCTTTACGTGGTGAGTTGGGGTGGTGTATTCGTTTGACTTCTGCTTATATATAGTATACATAAAGAATCTAGTTTTATTGTAGAGTATAAATCAAGTGGTGTTGTTGGTTAAATGCACTTGAAAGTGGGTTTTGGCTCGTGGATCAAACTACTTGGAGGATTTAAAGAGTTTTAGGTTTGGTAGTTCCCTGGAGACTTGAGTTGATTTAGTTTTGAGGGTAGTTAATTACTTTTAGGGTAGTCCTATGTCGCTCTAGGTCGTATTATATTTGAAACAGTTAGTGATTTCATATGGTTCGTTATGTACAGATTAGTGTCTTGTTGCGTGTCTTGAGGACCCATGTGACTACTATAATTAAGCACTTTTGGTAATTAGTCAGATAAAAGTAAGGGTTTCGTGAGTTATGGGTAGTTTTATAAAATTGCTCTCAAGGAGATACTCACATCATACTAGGGTTATATTTTGTCAGAATATTGAGAGGAGGCTTTGGGAGAGAGGCCAACATCCATAGTCTTAGGGTTCTTTGGAGCTGATCATACACCATGGTTTTCGAACTCTTTCTCGATCTTTCGTCAGTGTACATAATATTATTTTTGATTGTTTCCTTACTTTCTAGTAGTAACATTATTATAGGAGATCAAGTAATTCTGTTGCATGTTTTGGTGTTTATTTAATTGGAAAAATAAGTGATTTTTGTGTAGGATGGTAATATGTGAGAAGGAGAGAGAGAGGAGTGTTGGTTGTTCCGGTAATGTGTGTGTTTGCAAGGCTGTACGTGGTGAGTTGGGCTGGTTAGTATGTTTAACGTTTCCTAAGTTATAGTTTATGCAAAGAATCTAGTTTTATTGTAGAGTATGAAAAGACGGTGGAGGGTAGTGGATTTGGTGATGTGTGTGTTTGCGTGGCTGTAGTTGGGGTGGTGTGTTCGTTTGACTTCTGCTTAAATATAATATACACTAAGAATCTAGTTTTATTGTAGTGTATAAATCTTGTGTTGTTGGTTAGATGTTTTGAATAGGAACATGAGGTTAAGGAACTCTGAAGTGGTTTTTAGCATGTGGATCGAACTACTTGGAGTACTTCGAGAATTTTAGGTTTGGTAGTTGACTAGAGACATGAGTTGATTTAGTTTTGTGGGTAGACGTAAGTTGCTCTAGGTATTATTGTATTTGAATCAGTTAGTGATTTCATTTGGTTCGTTTTGTATAGGTAAGTGTCTTGTTGCGTTTCCGTGCTGGAAATTTCTGGTCCAATGTTAGTACCATAATTGATGACTATAGGTAATCAGTCTGCTAGAAATTCTGGGTTGTTTTATAAAGTTGCTCTAAAAGAGATATTCACATCATACTAGGGTTATATTTTGATAGAATTTTGAGAGGAGACTTTGGGAGAGAGCAACATTTAAGGTCTTAGGGTTATTTGGAGCTGATCTTACACCAAGATTTCAAACTCGTTCTCGATCTTCTGTCGGGGTGCATAATATTATTCTTGTTTGTTTCTTAACTTTGGAGCAGTAACATTATTAGAGGTAATGAAGTTGTTGGGTTGGATGTTTTGATATTTAATTAATTGGGAAAGTATATGATTTTTGTGTAGGTTGGTAATGAGAGAGATAGACAAATAGGAGATTGATGGATGTTTTGGTAATGTTTGTGTATGCGTGGCTATACGTGGTGAGTTGGGGTGGTGTGTATGTTTGAGTTTAGATTAGTTATAGTATCCAAAAAGAATCCAGTTTTGTTGTTGAGTATGAAGAGACAGTGGAGTGATGGTGGTTGTGGTAATGTTTGGGTATGCGTGGCTGTACGTGGTGAGTTGGGGTGGTGTGTGTGTTTGACTTCTGCTTATATATAGTATACACAAAGAATTTAGTTTTATTGTAGAATATAAATCAAGTGTTGTTGGTTTGATGTTTTGAATAGGAACATGAGATTTTGGCACTTGGAAGTGGTTTTTGGCACGTGGATCATACTACTTGGATATAAGTGATTTCATATGGATCGTTATGTATAGGTTAGTTTCTTGTTGGGTGTCCGTGTTGCAAATTTCTTGACCCATGTTAATACCATAATTAATGAGTTTTGGTAATCAATCGGATAGAAGTAAGGATTTTTTGTGTTTTGGGTAGTTTTATAAAGTTGCTCTCATTGAGATTTTCACTTCATTCTAGGGTTATATTTAGATAGAATAATTAGAGTAGGCTTTGGGAGAGAGCAACAGCCATGGTCTTAGGGTTCTTTGGAACCGATCTTACTTCAAGGTTTTCAAACTCGTTCTTGATCTTCCGTCGGGGTACATAATATTATTCTTGTTTGTGTCCTAACTTTGGAGCAGTAACATTATTAGATGGGATCTAGTTGTAGGGTTGGATGTTTTGATATTTAATTAATTGGAGAAATCTGTTATTTTTGTGTAGGATGGTAATGTTAGAGAGAGAGAGAATAGAGTGATGGATGTTATGGTAATGTTTGTGTTTGCGTGGCTGTACGTGGTGAGTTGTGGTGGTGTGTATGTTTGAGTTTAGCATAGTTATTGTTTGCGCAAAGAATCTAGTTTTGTTGTAGAGTATGAAGGGACGGTGGAGTGTTTGTGGTTTTGGTGTTGTGTGTTTATGCGTGGCTGTATATGGTGAGTTGGGGTGGTGTGTGTGTTTGACTTCTGGTTATATACTATACACAAAGTATCTAGTTTTTATTGTAGAGTATAAATCTCATGTTGTAGGTTAGATGCTTTGAAGAGGAACATGATGTTTTAGCACTTGGGGGTGGTTTTGGTACGTGGATCAAACTATATGGAAGACTTGGAGATAAGAGTTTAAGGTTTGGTAGTTTACTTGAGGCTTGAGTTCATTTAGTTTTGAAGGTAGTTAATTACTTTTGGGGTAGTCCTAAGTTGCTCTTGGTAGTATTATATTTGAAACAGTTAGTTATTTCATATGG
The DNA here is from genome assembly GCA_020567845.1 of Rhododendron henanense subsp. lingbaoense. Lineage (NCBI taxonomy): Eukaryota > Viridiplantae > Streptophyta > Magnoliopsida > Ericales > Ericaceae > Rhododendron > Rhododendron henanense. The sequence continues at coordinate 26,545,484 of CM036314.1, forward strand.
TTCGTTATGTACAGGTTAGCCTCTGGTTGCTTTACATGTCCGTGTGGCATTGCTTTAGACCCATGTGAGTACCATAATTAAGTACTTTAGGTAATCAGTCAACTAGAAGTAATGGTTTTGTGAGTTATGGGTAGTTTTATAAAGTTGCTCTCAAGGAGATATTCACAACATACTAGGCTTATATTTTGATTGAACATAGAGAGGAGGCTTTGGGAGAAAGAGCAACAGCCATCGTCTAAGGATTCTTTGCAGCCGATCTTACACCACGGTTTTTAAACTCGTTCTTGAACTTTCGTCGGAGTACGTAATATTATTCTTGTATATTTCCTTATTTTGGTGCAGTAACATTATTAGTGGGGATCAAGTTATTGGGATGCTTGCTTTGGTATTTATGTTGTCTGGAAAAATCTGTGATTTTTGTCGGAAGGTAATGTGAGAGTGAGAAAGGGAGTAGTGTTGGTGGTTGTGGTAATGTTTGGGTATGCGTGGCTGTACGTGGTGAGTTGGGGTGGTGTGTGTGTTTGACTTCTGCTTATATATAGTATACACAAAGAATCTAGTTTTATTGTAGAGTATATAAATCAAGTTTTGTTGGTTTGATGTTTTGAATAGGAACATGAGATTTTGGCACTTGAAAGAGGTTTTTGGCACGTGGATCAAACTAATTGGAGGACTTAAAGCATTTTAGGTTTTGTAGTTGACTGTAGACTTGAGTTGATTTAGTTTTAAGGGTAGTTAATTACCTTTATGGTAGTCCTAAGTTGCTCTAGTTCGTATTGTTTTTTAAATAGTTAGTGATTTCATATGGTTTGTTATGTACAGGTTAGTGTCTTGTTGCGTGTCTTGTGGATCCATGCGACTACCATAATTAATTACTTTAGGTAATTAGTCGGCTTGAAGGGTTTCGTGAGTTATGGGTAGTCTTATAAAGTTGCTCTGATGGAGATATTCACATCATACTAGGGTTATATTTTGTTAGAATATTGAGAGAATGCTTTGGGAGAGAGAGCTGCAACAATCGTCTTAGGGTTCTTTGGAGCCGATCTGACACCACTGTTTTCGAACTCGTTATCGATCTTTCGTCGGGGTACATAACGTTATTCTTGTTTGTTTCCTAACTTTGGAGCAGTAACATTATTAGAGGGGATCAAGTTGTTGGGTTGGATGTTTTGATATTTAATTAATTGGGAAAATCTTTGATTTTTGAGTAGGATGGTAATGAGAGAGAGAAAGAGAGGGAGAGAGAGCGGGAATGAGAGATAGAGAGGGGAGAGTGATGGATGTTCTAGAATTGTTTGTGTATGCATGGCTGTACATGGTGAGTTGTGCTTGTGTGTGTGTTTGAGTTTAGCTTAGTTATAGTTTACGCAAAGAATCTAGTTTTGTTGTAGAGTATGAAGAGACGGTGGAGTGTTGGTGGTTTTGGTGATGTGTGTGTATGCGTGGTTGTACATGGTGAGTTGGGCTGGTGTGTGTGTTTGACTTCTGGATATATACTATGCACAAAAATCTAGTTTTATTGTAGAGTATAAATCTCGTGTTGTTGGTTAGATGTTTGAATAGGAACATGATGTTTTAGCACTTGGAGGTGGTTCTGGTACTTGGATCAAGCTACTTGTAAGACAAGGAGATAAGAGTTTGAAGTTTGGTAGTTGACTTGAGGCTTGAGTTGATTTAGTATTGAGGGTAGTTTATTACTTTTGGGGTTATCCTAAGTTGCTCTAGGTAGTATTATATTTGAAACAGTTAGTTTTTTCAGATGGTTCGTTATGTACATGTTAGTCTCTTGTTGCGTTGTGTGTCTGTGTTGCATTGCTTTTGACCCATGTGTGTACCATAATTAAGTACTTTTGGTAATCAGTCAGCTAGAAGTAACAGTTTTGTGAGTCTCGGATAGTTTTATATAGTTGCTCTCAATAAGATATTCACAACATACTAGTGTTATATTTTGATAAAACATAAGGAGGCTTTGAGAGAGAGTAACAACCGTCGTCTTTGGGTTCTTTGGAGCCGATCTTACACCACGGTTTTTGAACTTGTTCTCGAAATTCTATCGACGTACGTAATATTATTTTTGTTTATTTCCTTATTTTAGAGTTGTAAACTTATTAAAGGGGATCAATTTATTGAGTTGCATGTTTTAATATATATGTTTGGAAAAATCTGTAATTTGTGTCGGATGGGAATGTGAGAGAGAGAGAGAGAGGGAGTAGTGTTTGTGGTTCTGGTAATGCCTGGGTATGCGTCGCTATATGTGGTGAGTTGGGGTGGTATGTGTGTTTGACTTCTTCTTATAAATAGTATACACAAAGAATCTAGTTTTATTGTAGAGTATAAATCAAATGTTGTTGGTTAGATGTTCTGAAGAGGAACAAGAGATTTTGGCACTTGGAAGTGGTTTTTGGCACGTGGATCAAACTACTTGGAGGCCTCAAAGTGTTTTTTTTTTTTGTAGTCGACCGGAGACTTGAGTTGATTTAGTTTTGAGGGTCGTTAATTATTTTTATGGTAGTCCTAAGTCGCTCTAGGTCGTATAATATTCTAAACAGTTAGTGATTTCATATGGTTCGTTTTGTACAGGTTAGTTTCTTGTTGCGTGTCTTGTGGACCCATGCTGCTACCGTAATTAATTTCTTTAGGTAATCAGTCGGCTTGAAGTAAGGGTTTTGTGAGTTATGGGTTGTTTTATAACGTTGCTCTCAAGGACATATTCACATCATACTAAGGTTATATTTTGTTGGAATATTGAGGGGCGGCTTTGGGAGAGAGGGCAACTGCCATTGTCTTATGGTGCTTTGGAGCCGATCTTACACCACCGTTTTCGAACTCGTTCTCCATCTTCCGTCGGGGAACATAATATTATTCTTGATTGTTTCCTTACTTTGGAGCAGTAACATTATTAGAGGGGATCAAGTTGTTGGGTTAGATGTTTTGATATTTAATTAATTGGGAAAATCTGTGATTTTTGTGTAGGATGGTAATGAGAGAGAGAGAGAGAGGAGAGTGATGGATGTTCTGGTAATGTTTGTGTTTGCGTGCCTGTACGTGGTGAGTTGTGGTGGTGTGTATGTTTGAATTTTTGTTAGTTATAGTTTACGCAAAGATTCTAGTTTTGTTGTAGAGTATGAAGAGATAGTGGAATGTTGGTGGTTTTGGAGATGTGTGTGTATGCGTGGCTGTACATGGTGAGTTGGGGTGGTGTGTGTGTTTGACTTCTGGTTATTAACTATACACAAAAAATCTAGTTTTACTGTAGAGTATAAATCTCGTGTTGTTGGTTAGATGTTTTTAATTGGAACATGATGTTTTAGCACTTGGAGGTGGTTTTGGTACGTGTCTCAAACTACTTGGAAGATTTGGAGGTAAGAGTTCAAGGTTTTGTAGTTGAATTGAGGCTTAAGTTGAGTTTGTTTTGAGGGTTGTTAATTACTTTTGGGGTAGTCCTAAGTTGCTTTAGGTAGTATAATATGTGAAACAGTTAGTTATTTCATATGGTTCGTTATTTACAGGTTTGTCTTTTGTTGTGTTGCGTGTCCATGTTGCATTGCTTTTGACCCATGTGAGTTCCATAATTAAGTACTTTAGGTAATCTGTCCGCTAGTAGAGTTTTGTGAGTTATGGGTAGTTTTATAAAGTTGCTTTAAAGGAGATATTCACAACATATTATGGTTATATTTTGATAGAACATAGAGAGGAGGTTTTGGGAGAGAGTGCAACAGCCATCGTCTTTTGGTTCTTTTGAGCCGATTTTTCACCACGGTTTATGAACTCGTTCTCAAACTTTCGTTAGGGTACATAATTTTATTATTCTTTATTTTCTTATTTTGGAGCAGTAACATTATTAAAGGGGATCAAGTTATTGGGTATTTATGTTGTTTGGAAAATTCTGTGATTTGTGTCGGATGGTAATGTGAGAGAGAGAGAGGGAGTAGTGTTGGTGGTTCTGGTAATGTTTGGGTATGCATGGTTGTTTTGATGAGTTGGGGTGGTGTGTGTGTTTGAAGTAAGGGTTTTGTGAGTTATGGATAGTTTTATAAAGTGCTCTCGAGGAGATATTCACACCATACTAGGGTTATATTTTGTTAGAGTATTGATAGGAGGCTTTGGGAGAGAGCTACAGCCATTGTCTTAGGGTGCTTTGGAGCCGATCTTACACCGCCGTTTTCGAACTCGTTCTCGATCTTCCGTCGGGGTACGTAATATTATTCTTGATTGTTTCCTTACTTTGGAGTAATAACATTATTAAAGGAGATCAATTTATTGGGTTGCATGTTTTGGTGTTTATTTAATTTTGAAAATATGTGATTTTTGTGTTAGATGGTAATGAGAGAGAGGGAGAGAGAGATAGAGGAGTGTTGGTTGTTCTGGTAATGTGTGTTTTTGCGTGGCTATACGTGGTGAGTTGGGCTGGTGTGTTATATTATTCTTGTTTATTTCCTAATTTTGGAGCAGTAACATTATTAAAGGGGATCAAGTTATTGGGTTGCATGTTTTGGTATTTATGTTGTTTGGAAAAATCTGTGATTTGTGTCGGATGGTGGTGTGAGAGAGGGAGAGGGAGTAGTGTTGGTAGTTCCGGTTATGTTTGGGTATGCGTGGCTGTACGTGTTGAGATGTGGTGGTGTGTGTGTTTGATTTCTGGTTATATACGGTATACACTAAGAATCTAGTTTTATTGTAGAGTATAAATTTGTGTTGGTTAGATGGTTTGAATAGGAACATGAGATTTTGGCTCTTGGAAGTGGTTTTTGTAACGTGAATCAAACTTCCTGGAGGACTTAAAGAGTTTTAAGTTTCTTCGTTGACTGGAGACTTGAGTTGATTTAGTTTTGAGGGTAGTTAATTACTTTTTGGATAGTCCAAAGTCACTCCAGGTCGTATTATATTTGAAACAGTTAGTGATTTCACATGGTTCGTTATGTATAGGTTATTGTCTTGTTGCGTGTCATGTGGACCCATGTGACTTCCATAATTAAGTACTTTATGTAATCAGTCATCTAGAATAAGTGTTATGTGAGTTATTGATTGTTTTATAAAGTTGCTCTCAAGGAGATATTCACGTAATTCTAGGGTCATATTTTGTTATAATATTGAGAGGAGGCTTCTTGAGAGAGGGCAACAGCCATCGTCTGAGGGTTCTTTGGAGCCGATCTTACACAACGGTTTTCGAAGTCGTTCTCAATCTTCCGTCGGGGTATATAATATTATTCTTGGTTGTTTCCTTACTGTAGAGTATAAATCTCGTGTTGTTGGTTATATGTTTTGAATAGGAACATGATGTTTTAGCACTTGGAGGTGGTTTTGGTACGTGGGTCAAACTACTTGGAAGACTTGGAGATAGGAGTTTAAGGTTTGGTGGTTGACTTGAGGCCTGGGTTGATTTTGTTTTGAGGGTAGTTAATTACTTTTGGGGTAGTCCTTTGTTGCTCTAGGAAGTATTATATTTCAAACAGTTAGTTCGTACGGTTCGTTATGTACAGGTTAGTCTCTTGTTGCTTGTTCGTGTTGCATTGCTTTTGACCCATGTGAGTATCTTAATTAAGTACTTTAGGTAATCATTGAGCAAGAAGTAAGAGTTTTATGAGTTATGGGTAGTTTTATAAAGTTGCTCTCAATGAGATATTCACAACATACTATGGTTATATTTTGATAGAACATAGAGAGGAGGCTTTGGGAGAGAGAGCAACATCCATCGTCTTTGGGTTCTTTGGAGCCAACCTTACACCACGGTTTTTGAACTCGTTCTCGAACTTCCGACGGGGACGTAATATTATTCTTGTTTATTTTCTTATTTTGGAGTAGTTACATTATTAAAGGGGATCAAGTAGTTGGGTTTCATGTTTTGGAATTTATGTTGTTTGGAAAAATATGTGATTTGTGTCGGATGGTAATGTAAGTGAGAGAGAGGGAGTAGTGTTGGTGGTTCTGGTAATGTTGGGGTATGCGTGGCTGTACGTGGTGAGTTAGGGTGGTGTGTGTGTTTGACTTCTGCTTGTATATAGTATACACAAAGAATCTAGTTTTATTGTAGAGTATAAATCAAGTGTTGTTGGTTAGATGTTTTGAATAGGAACATGAGATTTTAGCACTTGGAAGTTGTTTTTGCACGTGGATCAAACTACTTGGAGGATTTAAAGAGTTTATGGTAGTCTTAAGTCGCTCTAGGTCGTATTATATTCTAAACTGTTAGTGTTTTCATACGGTTCGTTATGTACAGGTTAGTTTCAAATTGCGTGTCTTGTGGACCCATGCGACTACCATAATTAATTACTTTAGGTAATCAGTCGGCTTGAAGTAAGGGTTTTGTGAGTTATGGGTTGTTTTATAACGTTGCTCTCAAGGAGATATTCACATCATACTAAGGTTATATTTTGTTAGAATATTGAGAGGAAGCTTTGGGAGAGAGGTCCACCACCATTGTCTTAGGGTGCTTTGGAGCCGATCTTACCCCACCGTTTTCGAACTCGTTCTCGATCTTCCGTCGGGGTATATAATATTATTCTTGATTGTTTCCTTTGGAGCAGTAACATTATTAGAGGGGATCAAGTTGTTGGGTTAGATGTTTTGATATTTAATTAATTAGGAAAATCTATGATTTTGTTGTAGGAAGAGGAGAGTGGTGGATGTTCTAGTAATGATTGTGTATGCGTGGCTGTATGTGGTGAGTTGTGGTGGTGTGTATGTTTGAGTTTTGCTTAGTTTTAGTTTACGCAAAGAATCTAGTTTTGTTGTAGAGTATGAAGAGACGGTGGAATGTTGGTGGATTTCGTGATGTGTGTGTATGTGTGGCAGTACATGGTGTGTTGGGGTGAGGTGTGTGTTTGACTTCTGGTTATTACTAGGAACATGATGTTTTAGCAATTGGAGGTGGTTTTGGTACCTGTATCAAACTACTTTGAAGACTTGGAGATAAGAGTTTAAGGTTTCGTAGTTGAATTGAGGCTTGAGTTGATTTAATTTTGAGGGTTTATTACTTTTGGGGTAGTCCATAGTTGCTTTAGGTAGTATTATATTTGTAACAGTTAGTTATTTCATATGGTTCGCTATGTACAGGTTAGTCTCTTGTTGCGTTGTGTGTCCGTGTTGCATTGTTTTTGACCCATATGAGTACCATAATTTAGTACTAGGGTTATATTTTGATAGAATATTGAGAGGAGGCTTTGGGAGAGATCAATAGCCGTCGTCTTTGGGTTCTTTAGAGCCGATCGTACACCACGGTTTTTGAACTTGTTCTCGATCTATGGTCGGGGTACGTAATATTTTTCTTGTTTATTTCCTTACTTTGGTGCAGTAACATTATTAAAGGGGATCAAGTTATTGGGTTGCATGTTTTGGTATTTATGTTTGGAAAAATTTGTGATTTATGTCGGATAATGTGTGAGAGAGAGATAGAGGGAGTAGTGTTGGTGGTTCTGGTAATGTTTGGGTATGCGTGGCTATACGTGATGAGTTGGGGTGGTGTTTGTGTTTGAAGTAAGGGTTTTTTGAGTTATGGGTAGTATATAAAGTTACTTTCAAGGAGATATTTACATCATACTAGGGTTATATTTTGTTAGAATATTGAGAGGAGGCTTTGGGAGAGAGAGCAACAGCCATTGTCTTTGGTGTGCTTTGGAGCCGATATTACTCCATCGTTTTCGAACTCCTTCTCGATCTTCCGTCGTGGTACATAATATTATTTTTTGATTGTTTCCTTACTTTGGAGTAGTAACATTATTGGAGGAGCTAAATTTATTGGGTTGGATGGTTAGGTGTTTTGGATTTTAATGAGAGAGAGAGATAGATAGATAGAGAGAGAGAGAGAGGTGTGTTGGTTGTTCTGGTAATGTGTGTGTTTGCGTGGCTATACGTGGTGAGTTTGGCCGGTGTGTAATTTTATTTTTGTTTATTTCCTTATTTTGGAGAAGTAACATTATTAATGGGGATAAAGTTATTGGGTGGTGTGTGTGTGTTTGATTTCTGGTTATATACGGTATAAACAAATAATCTAGTTTTGTTGTAAAGTATAATTTGTTATGGTTAGATGGTTTGAATAGGAACATGAGATTTTGGCCCTTGGAAGTGGTTTTTGAAACGTGGATCAAACTACTTGGAGGGCTTAAAGAGTTTTAGGTTTGGTAGTTGACTAGAGACTTGAGTTGATTTTGTTTTGAGGGTAGTTAATTACTTTTTGGATAGTCCTAAGCCGCTCTAGGTCGTATTATATTTGAAACAGTTAATGATTTCATATGTTTCGTTATGTATAGGTTAGTTTCTCATTGTGTGTCATGTGGACCCATGTGACTACCATAATTAAGTACTTTATGTAATTAGTTGTCTAGAATAAGTGTTTTGTGAGTTATTGATAGTTTTATAAAGTTGCTCTCAAGGAGATATTCACATCATACTAGGGTTATATTTTGTTAGAATATTGAGAGGATGCTTTGGGAGATAGGGCAACAGACATCATCTGAGGGTTCTTTGGAGCCGATCTTACATCACGGTTTTCAAATTCGATCTCAATCTTCCGTCGGGGTACATAATATTATTTTTGATTGTTTCCTTACTTTGGAGTAATAACATTATTAGAGGAGATCAATTTATTGGGTTGCAAGTTTAGGTTTTTATTTAATTGTGAAAATATGTGATATATGTGTAGGATGGTAATGAGAGAGAGAGAGAGAGAGAGAGAGAGAGAGGAGTGTTGGTTCTGGTAATGTGTGTGTTTGCATTGCTATACGTGGTGAGTTGGGCTGGTGTATATGTTTGACTTCTCCTTTGGTATAGTATACAGAAAGAATCTAGTTTTATTGTAGAGTATGAAGAGACGATGGAGGGGTCGTGGATTTGGTGATGTGTTTGTATGCGTGGCTGTACGTGGTGAGTTAGGGTGGAGTGTTCGTTCGACTTCAGCTTATATATAGTATACACAAATACTCTTGTTTTGTGGTATTGTATAAATCTAGTATTGTTGGTTAGATGTTTTGAAATGGAACATGAGGTTTAAGCACTTGGAAGTGGTTTTTGGTACATGGATCAAACTACCTGGAGGACTTCGAGAATTTTAGGTTTGGTAATTGACTGGCGACTTGAGTTGATTTTGTTTTGAGGGTAGTCCTAAGTTAATCTATGTAGTATTATATTTGAATCAGTTAGTGATTTCATATGGTTTGTTTTGTATAGGTAAGTGTCTTGTTGCATATCCGTGTTGGAAATTTTTGGACCCATGTAAGTACCATAATTAATGACTTTAGGTAATCAGTCGGATTGAAGTAAGGATTTTGTGAGTTATGGGTATTTTTATAAAGTTGCTCTCAAAGATATATTCACATCATACTAGGGTTATATTTTGATAAAATATTGAGAGGAGGCTTTGGGTGAGAGCAACAATCATGGTCTTAGGGTTCTTTGGAGCTGATCTTACACCAAGGTTTTCAAACTCGTTCTCGATCTTCCATCGGGGTGCATAATATTATTCTTATTTGTTTCTTAACTTTGGAGCAGTAACATTATTAAGGAGATCAAGTTGTTGGGTTGGATGTTTTGATATTTAATTAATTGGGAAAATTCTATGATTTTTGTGTAGGATGGTAATGAGAGAGATAGGGGAGAGTGAATGATGTTCTGGTAATGTTTGTGTATGCGTGGCTATACGTGGTGAGTTGGGTGGTGGGTATGTTTGAGTTTGGCGTAGTTATAGTATCCACAAAGAATCCAGTTTTGTTTTTGAGTGTGAAGAGAGGGTGGAGTATTGGTGGTTTTGGTGATGTGTGTGTATGCGTGGATCTACGTGGTGAGTTGGGTTGGTGTGTTTGTTTGACTTCTGCTTATATACTATACACAAAGAATCTAGTTTTATTGTAGAGTATAAATCTCGTGTTGTAGGTTAGATGTTTTGAAGAGGAACATGATGTTTTAGCACTTGGAGGTGGTTTTGGTACGTGGATCAAACTGCTTGGAAGACTTGGAGGTAAGAGTTTATGGTTTGGTAGTTGACTTGAGGCTTGAGTTGATTTAGTTTTGAAGGTAGTTAATTACTTTTGGGGTAGTCCTAAGTTGCTCTTGGTAGTATTATATTTGAAACAGTTAGTTATTTCATATGGTTCGTTATGTACAGGTTAGTTTCGGGTTGCTTTACGTGTCCGTGTGGCATTGCTTTTGACCCATGTGAGTACCATAAATAAGTACTTTAGGTAATCAGTCTGCTAGAAGTAATGGTTTTGTGAGTTATGGGTAATTTCATAAAGTTGTTCTCAAGGAGATATTCACAACATACTAGGGTTATTTTGATTGAACATAGAGAGGAGGCTTTGGGAGAGAGAGCAACAGCCATTGTTTTTGGGTTCTTTGCAGCCGATCTTACACCACGGTTTTTAAACTCGTTCTAGAACCTTCGTCGGGGTACGTAATATTATTCTTGTTTATTTCCTTATTTTGGAGCAGTAACATTGTTAATGGGGATCTAGTTATTGGGTTGCTTGCTTTGGTATTTATGTTATCTGGAAAAATCTGTTATTTTTATCGGAAGGTAATGTGGGAGAGAGAGAGGGAGTAGTGTTGGTGGTTGTGGTAATGTTTGGGTATGCGTGGCTGTACGTGGTGAGTTGGGATGGTGTGTGTGTTTGACTTCTGTATATATATAGTATACACAAAGAATCTAGTTTTATTGTAGAGTATAAATCAAGTGTTATTGGTTTGATGTTTTGAATAGGAACATGAGATTTTGGCACTTGGAAATGGTTTTTGGCACGTGGATCAAACTATTTGGACGACTTAGAGTGTTTTAGGTTTGGTAGTTGACTGTAGACTTGAGTTGATTTAGTTTTAAGGTAATTAATTACCTTTATGGTAGTCCTAAGTCGCTCTAGTTCGTATTGTATTCTAAATAGTTAGTGATTTCATTTGGTTTGTTATGTACAAGTTAATGTCTTGTTGCGTGTCTTGTTGACCCATGCGACTACCATAATTAATTTCTTTAGGTAATCAGCCGGCTTGAAGTAAGGGTTTTGTGAGTTATGGGTAGTTTTATAAAGTTGCTCTAAAGGAGATATTCACGTCATACTAGGGTTATATTTTGTTAGAATTTTGAGAGTATGCTTTGGCAGAGAGAGCTACAATCACCATCTTAGGGTTCTTTGGAGCCGATCTTACACCACGGTTTTCGAACTCATTCTCGATCTTCCGTCGGGGTAAATACTGTTATTCTTGTTTGTTTCCTAACTTCGGAGCAGGAACATTATTAGAGGGGATCAAGTTGTTGGGTTGGATGTTTTGATATTTAATTAATTGGGAAAATCTTTGATTTTTGAGTAGGATGGTAATGAGAGAGAGAGAGAGAGAGGGGAGAGTGATGGATGTTCTGGTATTGTTTGTGTATGCGTTGCTGTACGTGGTGAGTTGTGCTAGTGTGTATGTTTGAGTTTAGCTTAGTTATAGTTTACGCAAAGAATCTAGTTTTGTTGTAGGCTATGAAGAGACGGTGGAGTGTTGGTGGTTTTGGTGATGTGTGTGTATGCGTGGCTGTACATTGTGAGTTGGGTTGGTTTGTGTGTTTGACTATTGGTTATATATTATACACAAAGAATCTAGTTTTATTGTAGAGTATAAATCTCGTGTTGTTGGTTAGATGTTTTGAATAGGAACATGATGTTTTAGCACTTGGAGGTGGTTCTGGTACTTGGATCAAACTACTTGTAAGACGTGGAGATAAGAGTTTGTGGTTTGGTAGTTGAGTTGAGGCTTGAGTTAATTTAGTATTGAGGGTAGTTAATTACTTTTGGGGTTGTCCTAAGTTGCTCTAGGTAGTATTATTTTTGAAACAGTTAGTTTTTTCATATGCTTCGTTATGTACATGTTAGTCTCTTGTTGCGTTGTGTGTCTGTGTTACATTGCTTTTGACCTATGTGTGTATCATAATTAAGTACTTTTGGTTATCAGTCAGCTAGAAGTAAGAGTTTTGTAAGTCTCAGATAGTTTTATATAGTTGCTCTCAATAAAATATTCACAACATACTAGTGTTATATTTTGATAGAACATAGAGAGGAAGCTTTGAGAGAGAGAGCAACAGCCATCGTCTTTGGGTTCTTTGGAGCCGATCTTACACCACGGTTTTTGAACTTGTTCTCGAAATTCTGTCAGGGTACAAAATATTATTTTCGGTTTTTTCCTTATTTTGGAGTTGTAAAATTATTAAAGGGGATCAATTTATTGAGTTGCATGTTTTGGTATTTATGTTTGGAAAAATCTGTGATTTGTGTCGGATTGTAATGTGAGAGAAAGAGAGGGAATAGTGTTTGTGGTTCTGGTAATGCTTGGGTATACGTCGCTATATGTGGTGAGTTGGGGTGGTATGTGTGTTTGACTTCTGCTTATAAATAGTTTACACAAAGAATCTAGTTTTATTGTAGAGTATAATTCAAATGTTGTTGGTCAGATGTTCTGAAGAGGAACAAGAGAATTTGGCAGTTGGAAGTGGTTTTTGGCACGTGGATCAAACTACTTGGTGGACTCAAAGAGTTTTTGGTTTGGTAGTTGACTGGAGACTTGAGTTGAATTATTTTTGAGGGTCGTTAATTATTTTTATGGTAGTCCTAAGTCGGTCTAGGTCGTATTATATTATAAACAGTTAGTGATTTAATATGGTTCGTTATGTAAAGATTAGTTTCTTGTTGCGTGTCTTGTGGACCCATGTGACTACCATAATTAATTACTTTCGGTAATCAGTCGGCTTGAAGTAAGGGTTTTGTGAGTTATGGGTAGTTTTATAACGTTGCTCTCAAGGACATATTCACATCATACTAATGTTATATTTTGTTAGAATATTGAGGGGAGGCTTTGGGAGAGAGGGCAACCGCCATCGTCTTATGGTGCTTTGGAGTCGGTCTTACACCACCGTTTTCGAACTCGTTCTCGATCTTCCGTCGGGGTACATAATATTATTCTTCATTGTTTCCTTACTTTGGAGCAGTAACATTATTAGAGGGGATCAAGTTGTTTGGTTAGATGTTTTGATATTTAATTAATTGGGAAAATCAGTGATTTTTGTGTCGGATGGTAATGAGAGAGAGAGAGAGAGAGAGGAGAATGATGGATGTTCTGGTAATGTTTGTGTATGCGTGGCTGTACGTTGTGAGTTGTGGTGGTGTGTATGTTTGAATTTTGCTTAGTTATAGTTTACGCAAAGAATCTAGTTTTGTTGTAGAGTATGAAGAGACGGTGGAATGTTGGTGGTTTTGGTGATGTGTGTGTATGCGTGGCTGTACATGGTGAGTTGGGGTGGTGTGTGTTTGACTTCTGGTTATATACTTTACACAAAAATCTAGTTTTACTGTAGAGTATAAATCTCGTGTTGTTGGTTAGATGTTTTTAATTGGAACATGATGTTTTAGCACTTGGAGGTGGTTTTGGTACATGTATCAAACTACTTGGAAGATTTGGAGATAAGAGTTTAAGGTTTTGTTTTTGAATTTGATGCTTGAGTTGATTTTGTTTTGAGGGTTGTTAATTACTTTTGGGGTAGTCCTAAGTTGGTTTAGGTAGTATTATATTTGAAACAGTTAGTTATTTCATATGGTTCGTTATATACAGGTTAGTCTTTTGTTGTGTTGCGTGTCCATGTTGCATTTGCTTTTGACCCATGTGAGTACCATAATTAATTACTTTAGTTAATCTGTCCGCTAGAAGAGTTTTGTGAGTTATGGGTTGTTTTATAAAGTTGCTTTAAAGGAGATATTCACAACATACTATGGTTATATTTTGATAGAACATAGAGAGGAGGCTTTGGGAGAGAGTGCAACAACCATCGTCTTTGGGTTGTTTTGAGCCGATTTTTCACCATGTTTTTTGAACTCGTTCTCAAACTTCCGTCGGGGTACATAATTTTATTCTTGTTTATTTCCTTATTTTGGAGCTGTAACATTATTAAAGGGGATCAAATTATTGGGTATTTATGTTGTTTGGAAAATTCTATGATTTGTGTCGGATGGTAATGTGTAAGAGAGTGAGGGAGTAGGGTTGGTGGTTCTGGTAATGTTTGGGTATGCGTGGCTGTACGTGATGAGTAGTGGTGGTGTGTGAGTTTGAAGTAAGGGTTTTTCGAGTTATGGATAGTTTTGTAAAGTGCTCTCAAAAAGATATTCACATCATACTAGGGTTATATTTTGTTAGAATATTGATGGGAGGCTTTGGGAGAGAGCTACAGCCATTGTCTTAGGGTGCTTTGGAGCCGATCTCACGCCGCCATTTTCGAACTCGTTCCCGATCTTTCGTCGGGGTACGTAATATTATCCTTGATTGTTTCCTTACTTTGGAGTAGTAACATTATTAATGGAGATCAATTTATTGGGTTGCATGTTTTGGTATTTATTTAATTGGGAAAATATGTCATTTTTGTGTTGGATGGTAATGAGAGAGATGGATAGAGAGAGATAGAGGATGATAGAGGAGTGTTGGTTGTTCTGGTAATGTGTGTTTTTGCGTGGCTATTCGTGGTGAGTTGGGCTGGTGTGTAATATTATTCTTGTTTATTTCCTAATTTTGGAGCAGTAACATTATTAAACCGGATCATGTTATTGGGTTGCATGTTTTGGTGTTTATGTTATTTGGAAAAATCTGTGATTTGTGTCGGATGGTGGTGTGAGAGTGGGAGAGGGAGTATTGTTGGTGTTTACGGTTATGTTTGGGTATGCGTGGCTGTACGTGTTGAGATGGGGTGGTGTGTGTGTTTGATTTCTGGTTATATACGGTATACACAAAGAATCTAGTTTTTTTGTAGAGTATAAATTTGTGTTGGTTAGATGGTTTGAATAGGAACATGAGATTTTGGCTCTTGGAAGTGGTTTTAGAAATGTGGATCAAACTACTTGGAGGACCTAAAGAGTTTTAGGTTTCGTAGTTGACTGGAGACTTGAGTTGATTTAGTTTTGAGGGTAGTTAATTACTTTTTGGATAGTCCTAAGTCACTCTAGGTCGTATTATATTTGTAACAATTAGTGATTTCATATGGTTCGTTATGTATAGGTTAGTGTCTTGTTGCGTGTCATGTGGACCCGTGTGACTACCATAATTAAGTACTTTATGTGATCAGTCGTCTAGAATATGTGTTTTGTGAGTTATTGATTGTTTTATAAAGTTGCTCTCAAGGAGATATTCATGTCATACTAGGGTTATATTTTGTTAGAATATTGAGAGGAGGCTTTTTGAAATATGGCAACAGCCATCATCTGAGGGTTCTTTGATGCCGATCTTACACAACGGTTTTTGAACTCGTTCTCAATCTTCCGTCAGGGTACATAATTTTATTCTTGGTTGTTTCCTTACTGTGGATTATAAATCACGTGTTGTTGGTTAGATGTTTTGAATAGGAACATGATGTTTTAGCACTTGGAGGTTGTTTCGGTACGTGGGTCAAACTACTTGGAAATAAGAGTTTAAGGTTTGGTGGTTGACTTGAGGCTTGAGTTGATTTTGTTTTGAGGGTAGTTAATTACTTTTCGGGTAGTCCTTTGTTGCTCTAGGTAGTATTATATTTGAAAAAGTTAGTTAATACTGTTCGTTATGTACAGGTTAGTCTCTAGTTGCGTTGCTTGTCCGTGTTGCATTGGCTTTGACCCATGTGAGTATCATAATTAAGTACTTTAGGTAATCATTGAGCAAGAAGTAAGAGTTTTGTGAGTTATGGGTAGTTTTATAAAGTTTCTCTCCATGAGATATTCACAACGTACTAGGGTTATATTTTTATATAGTACGTTATATTTTTATAGAACATAGAGAGGAAGGCTTTGGGAGAGAGAGCAACATCCATCGTCTTTGGGTTCTTTGGAGCCGACCTTACACCACGGTTTTTGAACTCGTGCTCGAACTTCCGACGGGGTACGTAATACTATGCTTGTTTATTTCCTTATTTTGGAGCAGTTACATTATTAAAGGGGATCAAGTAGTTGGGTTGCATGTTTTGGTATTTATGTTGTTTGGAAAAATATGTGATTTGTGTCGGATGGTAATGTAAATGAGAGAGAGAGAGTAGTGTTTGTGGTTCTGGTAATGTTGGAGTATGCGTGGCTGTACGTGGTGAGTTGGGGTGGTGGGTGTGTTTGGCTTCTGCTTGGATATAGTATACACAAAGAATCTAGTTTTATTGTAGAGTATAAATCAAGTGTTATTGGTTAGATGTTTTGAATAGGAACATGAGATTTTGGCACTTTGAAGTTGTTTTTGCTCGTGGATCAAACTACTTGGAGGATTTAAAGAGTTTATGGTAGTCCTAAGTCGCTCTAGGTCATCTTATATTCTAAACTGTTAGTGATTTCATATGGTTCGTTATGTACAGGATAGTTTCTTATTGCGTGTCTTGTGGACCCATGCGACTACCATAATTAATAACTTTAGGTAATCAGTCAGCTTGAAGTAAGGGTTTTGTGAGTTATGGGTTGTTTTATAACGTTGCTCTGAAGGAGATATTCACATCATACTAAGGTTATATTTTGTTAGAATATTGAGGGGAGGCTTTGGGAGAGAGGGCAACCACCATCGTCTTAGGGTGCTTTAGAGCCGATCTTACACCACCGTTTTTTAACTCGTTCTCGATCTTCCGTTGGGGTATATAATATTATTCTTGATTGTTTCCTTTGGAGCAGTAACATTATTCGAGGGGATCAAGTTGTTGGGTTTGATGTTTTGATATTTAATTAATTGGGAAAATCTGTGATTTTGTTGTAGGAATAGGATGGTAATGAGAGAGAGAGGAGAGTGATGGATGTTCTAATAATGTTTGTGTATGCGTGGCTGCATGTGGTGAGTTATGGTGGTGTGTATGTTTGTGTAACAACTCCGATTTTCAGTATATAAAAATCTCGTTGTTTATTAGATAATCCTTCTATTCTTCCTTAGTGCCCTTGTAAATTCCTTTCGATTCCTCTTAGAAACCCTAGATCGTTCTCAATAATCCGTTAGTATTAGATTCGACGTTTACAAATAGATTTCCGTCACCAAGTGACTCGATCATTCTTCTAAGAGACGAGCATACTTATCAAACGCTTATAAGTTCCATAGTATCGTATTTAAGTATTAGAAATTTAGTTACTTTTGACTAGAAATCCAA
This sequence comes from Rhododendron henanense subsp. lingbaoense, assembly GCA_020567845.1. Taxonomy (NCBI): domain Eukaryota; kingdom Viridiplantae; phylum Streptophyta; class Magnoliopsida; order Ericales; family Ericaceae; genus Rhododendron; species Rhododendron henanense. The sequence continues at coordinate 26,562,561 of CM036314.1, forward strand.
CTAGACTAACTAGGATTCGTTTCCAACTAGTTAGTAGCCTAACCTAAGTACCATTGACTTAGTTACCTTTCCCTAGCCATCTAGAACCATTGGTCAATAGAAGTAATCATGGCATGCCAAAAGTAGAACACATGGCCTAAGTAATCATCACCTTTAAAGCAAAGTTACTTTCTAGGAAAGTTACTTTTAGAAAGTTACTTTTACCTTTTTGCCTTTTCCTTACTCTTTCCATATATAGACTTATATATACATTAGGACCTAACCAAGTAGGGGAGAGAGAGAGAGAGAGAGAGAGAGGGAAAGAGAGAGAAAAGCCGTGAGAGAGAGAGAGAGGCCGAGAGAGAGAGAAAGGGGAGAGAGTGAGGAAGATCTCACTTTAGCCACTCATGCAAGGAAGATCCCACTTTAGCCAACCAAAGTACAAACCTTTTGTGATCTATTTTGATCTTTTGCAAGCCAACTCATCCTAGCCTCTCAAAAGCACAATCTAGCCTTACCACTTGTCCCACCTTTTAGGACTAACCTCCCATGATAACCTAGAACCTAACCTAAAATTTGAAGCCATGCTTGACATACTTTAAGCATGATTTGACAAGACAATGGGAGAGAGAGAGAGGAGAGATTTCGGCCAAAGAGAGAGGGAGAGAGAGAGAGTGAGCCGAGAGAGAGAGGGAGAGAGAGAGTGTGAGGTGTGTGCTTGTGTGTTGGGCACCTCACCAAGCTACAAGCTTAGCTTCAAGCCTAAAACTCCATGTGTCACCATTCTAGTCTTTCCAAAGCCAATGATGAGATTTCTTCTTACAAGCCAACCAATCCTAGACAAGACAAGACCTTGAGCCTTCCATGATAACCTAGGATTTTAGCCCTAAGCCTAAAAAGTTGGAGATGACAAGCCATTGGCATGCTTGGCATACTTGCATGCTTGATTTGACAAGACCATGGAGCAAAATCCAAGGGACAAGAGAGAGAGAGAGGGCCGGCCAAGAGAGGAGAGGGAGAGCCAAACCTTTGCCTATAAATAGCACCCCATTCTCACCATTCAACTCACACCTTTCATTCCACAACTTCTCTCTCTAGAAAGCATAATGTTCTTGCTTGTTTCTTGTTGTTCTTGAAAGTTCTTCCTTGTTCTTGAAGAGCAACCACCAAACCACTTCCAAAACCACCCTTAGATCTTTAAAGTAGTTTAGTCTAGTTCATAAAGTTGTTTCTAGGAAGAGAACATCCATCTCTCTTCCTTTCGAAGCAATCCGGAGCCGTTACGCCGCCGATCCACCAAAACCGACGACCAAATCCCTTAGATCGACCTACCGCCAAGAAGAACGGTAGGATTTTCCTACACCTCCTATACTCTAAGTATAGCGTACTGTATATGTATTTTGAAATGATCATGTAGATTATCCTTACCTGTACCCTAAGTATTGTAGATTCCATATCCACTTTTCCTAATTATATGTAGTTATTTTGAAGTATGAGCATGTTGATTAACGAACTTTATCCTCAATAAACATATGTTGTTTTGAACTTCCTTAAAAGAAAGAAGAAACGAGTTTTAAAAGATAGGAATGTATCGCTTAGTTTCAATTATAAGGATGGTGATGAGCTTGTTGTGTGATTGCTTGACTACTTGTTGTTGATAAAGCATAAGTGGTTTACCACTCCAAAGGTGTCCGTCCATGTGGCACTATGCTTTAGTTTGTGTGCTAAATGTTCGAATATGATTAGAATGAGCATGCTAAATAATATAGAGTTGAATGATCTTGTTAGAAGTCAATTCACACTGCCGCGGAGTCTATGCATGAATACGAGACACAAAAATGAGAAAATAGAAACATGACACCTAGGGTGTGTTAAACAAGGTGTGTTTTAAAAACCGCAATGTGGCCGGACTTGCCCATTGTGTGGTGTGTGTGCGTGCGTGAAAATATTTTTGAAATTACATAATGACCAGTGTACGAGTCATTATGTGTGTGTGTGTGCCAATGGGAACCCGGTGCGGCAGAACCATTGTGAGGATACTCAGGAACCCGGAACGGCGGAACCGAGGTTGGGTGTGTGGCTTGGTTATCCGTGGAGAGGAGCCAATGCAAAGTTTTGTGTGCCAATGGGAACCCGGTGCGGCAGAACCATTGTGAGGATACTCGAGAACCCGGAACGGCGGAACCGAGGTTGGGTGTGTTAAATGTGATTTTCAGAATGTTAATTGGTAAAGAAAAGTGAAACTGGTGACACGGTCTACGAAACGCTGCGTAGGAGAAACTCTGATAACACAGACACTTACGATAACTAAAATGAATATGTTGTTGTTGAATGCGTATGACTTGTATTGATATCGTTATCTGTATGATTGCATAAGTTGTAAGTTAAGGGTTAGCTGGTATGGATTTCTCTATTGAGTGTTATAGCTCATGGTGTTACCTTTGGTGACCCTGACATATTATATTGGTGGCGACGCCGGTATAATGTGTAAGACCTCATAGACGAACAGGGGGAACTCTACACTTTGGAAGCCTTTGGAGCCGAGGAACTGGCAAGAATGGAGGAACAAGAAGAGTAGTCGATAGGAACCCTAGTACCCTGCCCTTATCAAATAAAAGTATTGTGTAAGGTTTATGATGTAATAATGAGCTTGAATCTATTTACCTTTCAATGAAATTATCCCTTTAACGAACCCGAATTTGGGGGCGTTACAGTTTGAGTTTTCCTTAGTTATAGTTTACGCAAAGAATCTAGTTTTGTTGTAGAGTATGAAGAGACGGTGGAATGTTGGTGGTTTTCGTCATGTGTGTGTATGCGTGGCAGTACATGGTGAGTTGGGGTGGGGTGTGTGTTTGACTTCTGGTTATTGCTAGGAAAATGATGTTTTAGCACATGGAGGTGGTTTTGGTACCTGTATCAAACTAATTGGAAGACTTGGAGATAAGAGTTTAAGGTTTCGTAGTTGAATTGAGGCTTGAGTTGATTTACTTTTGAGGGTTGTTAATTACTTTTGGGGTAGTCCTAAGTTGCTTTAGGTAGTATTATATTTGAAACAGTTAGTTATTTCATATGGTTCGCTATGTACAGGTTAGTCTCTGGTTGCGTGTCTGTGTTGCATTATTTTTCACCTATATGAGTACCATAATTAAGTACTTTAGGTAATCAGTGAGCAAGAAATAAGAGTTTTGTGAGTTATGGGTTGTTGTATAAAGTTGCTCTCAATGAGATATTCACAACATACTAGGGTTATATTTTGATAGAATATTGAGAGGAGGCTTTGGGAGAGATCAATAGCCGTCGTCTTTGGGTTATTTAGAGTCGATTTTACACCACGGTTTTTGAACTCGTTCTCGATCTACGGTCGCGGTACGTAATATTATTCTTGTTTATTTCCTTATTTTGGAGCAGTAACATTATTAAAGGGGATCAAGTTATTGGGTTCCATGTTTTGATATTTATGTTTGAAAAAATTTGTGATTTGTGTCGGATAATGTGTGAGAGAGAGATAGAGGGAGTAGTGTTGGTGGTTCTGGTAATGTTTGGGTATGCGTGGCTGTACGTGATGAGTTGGGGTGGTGTGTGTTTGAAGTAAGGGTTTTGTGAGTTATGGGTAGTTTTATAAAGTTGCTTTCAAGGAGATATTCACATGATACTAGGGTTATATTTTGTTAGAATATATTGGGAGGAGGCTTTGGGAGAGAGAGCAACAGCCATTGTCTTAAGGTGCTTTGGAGCCGATCTTACACCACCGTTTTCGAACTCCTTCTTGATCTTCCGTCGGGTTACATAATATTATTTTTTGATTGTTTCCTTACTTTGGAGTAGTAACATTATTAGAGGAGATCAATTTATTGGATTGCATGGTTTGGTTTTTATTTAATTGGGAAAATATGTGATTTTTGTGTAGGATTGTAATGAGAGAGAGAGAGGAGTGTTGGTTGTTCTGGTAATGTGTGTTATTGCGTTGCTATACGTGGTGAGTTAGGCTGGTGTGTAATATTATTCTTGTTTATTTCCTTATTTTGGAGCAGTAACATTATTAAAGGGGTCAAGTTATAGGATTGCATGTTTTGGTATTTATGTTGTTTGGAAAAATCTGTGATTTGTGTCGGATGGTGGTGTGAGAGAGGGAGTAGTGTTGGTGGTTCTGGTTATTTTTGGGTATGCGTGGCTGTACGTGTTGAGTTGGGATGGTGTGTGCGTTTGATTTCTGGTTATATACGGTATACACAAAGAATCTAGTTTTATTGTAGAGTATAAATTTGTGTTGGTTAGATGGTTTGAATAGGAACATGAGATTTTGGCTCTTGGAAGTGGTTTTTAAAACGTGGATCAAAATACTTGGAGGACTTAAAGGGTTTTAGGTTTGGTAGTTGACTGGAGACTTGAGTTGATTTAGTTTTAAGGGTAGTTAATTAGTTTTTCGATAGTCCTAAGTCGCTCTAGGTCGTATTATATTTGAAACAGTTAGTGATTTCATATGGTTCGTTATGTATAGGTTAGTTTCTCATTGTGTGTCATGTGGGCCCATGTGACTACGATAATTAAGTACTTTATGTAATCAGTCGTGTAGAATAAGTGTTTTGTGAGTTATGGATAGTTTTATAAAGTTGCTCTCAAGGAAATATTCACGTCATACTAGGGTTATATTTTGTTAGAATATTGAGAGGAGGCTTTAGGAGAGAGGGCAACAGACATCGTCTAGAGGGTTCTTTGGAGCCGATCTTACACTACGGTTTTTGAATTCGATCTCAATCTTCCGTCGGGGTACATAATATTATTTTTGATTGTTTCCTTACTTTGGAGTAATAACATTATTAGAGGAGATCAATTTATTGGGTTGAATGTTTAGGTGTTTATTTAATTGGGAAAATATGAGATTTTTGTGTAGGATGGTAATGAGAGAGAAATAGAGAGGAGTGTTGGTTGTTCTGGTAATGTGTGTGTTTGCATTGCAATACGTGGTGAGTTGGGTTGGTGTGTATGTTTGACTTCTCCTTAGTTATAGTATACGGAAAGAATCTAGTTTTATTGTAGATTATGAAGAGACGGTAGAGGGGTTGTGGATTTGGTGATGTGTTTGTATGCGTGGCTGTACATGGTGAGTTGGGGTGGAGTGTTCGTTCGACTTCTGCTTATATAAAGTATACACAAATAATCTAGTTTTGTGGTATTGTATAAATCTAGTATTGTTTGTTAGATGTTTTGAAATGGAACATGAGGTTTAGGCACTTGGAAGTGGTTTTTGGCACGTGGATCAAACTACCTGGAGGACTTCGAGAATTTTAGGTTTGGTAATTGACTAGCGACTTGAGTTGATTTTGTTTTGAGGGTAGTCCTAAGATAATTGTAGAGACCCGAATAATTTTAATGTTTGAGATATCGATTAAAAGTCTAATTGAGAAAATACGGTTTTATTTGTGAATATTTGAGTTGGGGACTTAGATGAGAGAATAGAAGATTGAGGGGTTAATGTGTGATTTGAAGTTTTAGAGGTATAAATAGGAGTGGTGTGTGAGTATGGGATCATTTTCCCCAAAATCAACTCTCGGCTCTCTCCCTCCTCCCTGCCGGTTCTCTCTCTCTCCTCTCTTCTCACTCAAAAATTCACCAAAACACCTCCAAGCTCTCAAGAACCCCCCATCATTTCACCTCCTCTACGCAACCCCGGGCTCGTATCGCTTTGGGTGAGGTTCGGGAAGGAGATCGCGGCAAATTTTGAAAGTTGGGAGCTCGAGCTCGTTCGAGGTGTTGGGTGTCGTTCCTTGGACCGAGGTAGGGACTTCTTTGCTACTTTTATGTGTTGGTAGCTTGATAATGTGTGAAATCCGTGCTTGGTGATGTTGTTGATGTTGTTGTTGTTGTTGAGCTTGAAATTCTGATATCTGCAGAAAAATCTGCTCGAAACCTCTCCGTATCGATACGGGATTCTTGCCGTATCGATACATAATTGAAACAGAACGGACTTTGCTGATAAGCATCCTGTATCGATACAGCCATTTTGGCCGTATCGATACCAGTTCCTTATGGGCAGTTTTGCCTTCGTTGCTTCTACTTCGATTGCTTTGAACCCCGGACACTTTTAACACCCTTGTAACACCTCATACACTATCACAAGCTATTCAATTGACTTCCAATGATTGATTGGTGAATCCTTATTCAATTGACCTCTCGTAGTAGGATTTTCTTTAAGTTTATTCGAGTAGACCTTGTCGAAATGAGATTTATCAATCGATAGTTTGTTTGCAAGTATTTGTGGTATATCAGTGGCATTGTTGACATGATGTGAGATGTTACACGCATGAGTGTGAATATGAGAGAGTCTTAGTTTACGTGTTGGTTAAATAGGAAGTTGTTGAGTCGGGATTGGTATAGGGAGTCTCGTAACGCTAGGGGTGGAAATACGGAGACTCTAGTGGACCTCGTAACGCAAGGGGTGGTACCACGATGGTCCGAAGTGTTGGGATTCACCGTAACGCAAGGGGTGGTAACATGGTGACTCACGGGATGTAGTACTGTAACGCAAGGGGTGGAAATACAGTTAGTGGAGGATGATGTTGTCGAGTCTTGTCGGGATGGTTAGAGTGAGTACATTGATCATTGTCATGCTCGATTGGACCATGTCTTCTCATTCGTTTCCTTTTGCACTTAGCATGTTACTTGCACATAAGTTTAATAAAGATTTTCCTACTGGGCTCGCATAGCTCAACCTATTCTTTCTTTTCAGGATTAACTGCTGGACAGTGACTTGCATGACTTGCGTGCTTGGAAGTGTAAAGGATTTTTGGAAGCTAACTCTGATCTAGTTACATAGTCATCTTTGTAATAGACTTTCTTTTGATAAAGATGAGGTTGTAACTTAATGATTTGTCTTTACGAGCAAATGTAACCTATTTTGGGCCGGAGTGCCATAGTGTTTACTCTTTTGAAACTGGGACTTATTTGTAAAGTTTAACAGGTGGGACATTATTTTGGGAATACGATGGCAAGCATGGTTCTTTATTTCAATAAGTTATTTATTTCTATGTTAAAAATCCAGGTCGTGACAATAATCTCGGTAGTATTATATTTGAATCAGTTAGTGGTTTCATATGGATTGTTTTGTATAGGTAAGTGTCTTGTTGCGTATCCGTGTTGGAAATTTCTGGACCCATGTGAGTACCATAATTAATGACTTTAGATAATCAGTCGGATTGAAGTAAGGATTTTGTGAGTTATGGGTAGTTTTATAAAGTTGGTATCAAAGATATATTCACATCATACTAGGGTTATATTTTGATAGAATATTGAGAGGAGGATTTGGGTGAGAGCAACAGTCATGGTCTTAGGGTTCTTTGGAGCTGATCTTACACCAAGGTTTTCAAACTCGTTCTCGATCTTCCATCGGGGTGCATAATATTATTCTTATTTGTTTATTAACTTTGGAGCAGTAACGTTATTGAGGTGATCAAGTTGTTGGGTTGGATGTTTTGATATTTAATTAATTGGGAAAATCTATGATTTTTGTGTAGGATGGTAATGAGAGAGAGAGGGGAGAGTGATTGATGTACTGGTAATGTTTGTGTATGCGTGGCTTTACGTGGTGAGTTGGGTTGGTGTGTATGTTTGAGTTTAGCGTAGTTATAGTATTCACAAAGAATCCAGTTTTGTTTTTGAGTGTGAAGAGACGGTGGAGTATTGGTGGTTTTGGTGATGTGTGTGTATGTGTGGATGTACGTGCTAAGTTGGGGTGGTGTGTGTGTTTGACTTCTGGTTATGTATTATACACAAAGAATCTTTTTTTTTTTTGTTGAGTATAAATCTAGTGTTGTTGGTTAGATGTTTTGAATAGGAACATGATGTTTTGGCACTTGGAAGTAGTTTTGGTACGTGGAAGACTTGGAGATAAAAATTTTAGGTTTTGGTAGTTTAGTTGAGGTTTGTGTTGATTTAGTTTTGAGTGTAGTTAATTACTTTAAGGGTAGTCCTAAGTTGCTCTAGGTAGTATTATATTTGAAACAGTTATTTCATATTGTTCGTTATGTACAGTTTAGTTTCTTGTTGCGTTGTGTGTCCATGTTGCATTGCTTTTGACCCGTGTGAGTACCTTAATTATGTACTTTAGGTAATTAGTCAGCTAGAAGTAAGGGTTTTGTGAGTTATGGGAAGTTTTATAAAGCTGCTTTCAAGGAGATATTCACAACATATTAGGGTTATATTTTGTTAGTATATTGATTGGAGGCTTTGGGAGAGAGAGCTACAGCCATTGTCTTTGGGTATTTTGAAGCCGATTTTACACCACGGTTTTTTAACTCGTTCTCGAACTTTCCTCGTGGTACATAATTTTATTCTAGTTTATTTCCTTAGTTTGGAGCAGTAACATTATTGAAGGGGATCAAGTTATTCGGTTGCAAGTTTTGGTATTTATGTTGTTTGGAAAATTCTGTGGTATGTGTCAGATGGTAATGTGAGAGAGAGGGAGGGAGTAGTGTTGGTGGTTCTGGTAATGTTTGGGTATACGTGGCTGTATGTGATGAGTTGGGGTGGTGTGTGTGTTTGAAGTATGGGTTTTGTGAGTATGGGTAGTTTTATTAGGGTTATATTTTTTTAGAATATTGAGAGGAGGCTTTGGGAAGGAGGGCAACAGCCATCGTCTGACGGTTCTTTGGAGCCGATCTTACACCACGGTTTTCGAATTCGTTCTCTTTCTTTCGTCGGGTTACATAATATTATTCTTGGTTGTTTCCTTACTTTGGAGTAGTAACATTATTAGAGGAGATCAATTTATTTGGATGCATGTTTTGGTATTTATTTAATTGGGAAAATATTTGCTTTTGTGATTTTTGTGAAGTATACACAAAGAATCTAGTTTAATGGTATTGTATAAATCTAGTATTGTTGGTTAGATGTTTTGAAATGGAACATAAGGTTTAAGCACTTGTAAGTGGTTTTTGGCACGTGGATCAAACTACTTGGAGGCTTCGTGAATTTTAGGTTTGGTATTTGACGGGCGACTTGAGTTTATTTTGTTTTGAGGGTAGTTCTAAGTCAATCTAGGTAGTGTTATATTTGAATTAGTTAGTGATTTCATGTGGTTTGTTTTGTACAAGTTAGTGTCTTGTTGCGTATCCGTGTTGGAAATTTCTGGACCTATGTGAGTACCATAATTAATGACTTTAGGTAATCAGTCGGCTAGAAGTAAAATTTTGTGAGTTAAGGGTAGTTTTATAAAGTTGGTCTCAAGGAGATATTCATATAATACTTGGGTAATATTTTGATAGAATATTAAGAGGATGCTTTTGGAGAGAGCAATAGCCATGGTCTTAGGGTTCTTTGGAGCTGATGTTACACCAAGGTTTTCGAACTCGTTCTCAATCTTCCGTCGGGGTACATAATATTATTCTTGTTTGTTTCTTAACTTTGGAGCTGTAACATTATTAGAGGGGATCAAGTTGTTGGGTTGGATGTTTTGTTATTTAATTAATTAGGAAACTCTGTGATATTTGTATATGATGGTAATGAGGGAGAGATAGGAGACTGATGGATGTTCTTGTAATGTTTGTGTATGCGTGGCTAAACATGGTGAGTTGGGTTGGTGTGTATGTCTGAGTTTAGCTTAGTTATAGTATACGCAAATAATCTAGTTTTGTTGTAGAGTATGAAGAGACAGTGGAGTGTTGGTGGTTTTGGTGATGTGTATGTATACGTGGCTGTACGTGGTGAGTTTCAGTGGTGTGTGTGTTTGACTTCTCGTTATATACTATTCAAAGAATCTAGTTTTATTGTAGATTATAAATCTAGTGTTGTTGGATTAATTGTTTTGAATAGGAACATGTCGTTTTGGCACTTGGAAGTGGTTTTGGTACATGGATCAAACTACTTGGAAGACTTGGAGATAATAGTTTTAGGTTTGGTAATTGACTTAAGGCTTGAGTTGATTTATTTTTTAGGGTAGTTAATTACTTTTATGGTAGTCCTAAGTTGCTCTAGGTAGTATTGTATTTGAAATAGTTAGTGATTTCTTATAGTTCGTTACGTACATTTTTGTCCCTTTTTGCGTTACGTGTCCGTGTTGCATTGCTTTTGACCCATGTGAGTACCATAATTAAGTAATTTAGGTAATCAGTCTGCTAGAAGTAAGGGTTTTCTGAGTTATGGGTAGTTTTATAAAGTATCCCTCAAGGAGATATTCACAACATACTAGGGTTATATTTTGATAGAATATTGAGAGGTGGCTTTGGGAGAGACCAACAGCCGTCGTCTTTGGGTTCTTTAGAGCCGATCGTACCCCACGGTTTTTGAACTCGTTCTCGATCTTCGGTCGGGGTACGTAATATTATTCTTGTTTATTTCCTTATTTTGGAGCAGTAACATTATTAAAGGGGATCAAGTTATTGGGTTGCATGTTTTGGTATTTATGTTTGGAAAAATTTGTGATTTCTGTCGGATAATGTGAGAGAGAGAGGGGGGGCGTAGTTTTGGTGGTTCTGGAAATGTTCGGGTATGCGTGGCTTTACGTAGGGAGTTGAGATGGTGTGTGTGTTTGACTACTGCTTCTATATAGTATACCCAAAGAATCTAGTTTTATTGTAGAGTATAAATCAAGTGTTGTTGGTTAGATGTTTTGAATAGGAACATGATATTTTGGCACTTGGAAGTGGTTTTTGGCACGTGGATCAAACTACTTGGAGGACTTAAAGAGTTTTAGGCTTGGTTGTTAACTAGAGACTTGAGTTGATTTAGTTTTGTGGGTAGTTAATTACTTTTAGGGTAGTCCTAAGTCGCTCTAGGTCGTATTATATTTGAAACAGTTAGTGATTTCATATAGTTCGTTATGTATGGGTTAGTGTCTTGTTGTGTCTCCTGTGGACCCTTGTGACTACCATAATTCAGTAGTTTAGGTAATCAGTCGTCTAGAAGTAAGGATTTTGTGAGTTATGGGTAGTTTTATAAAGTTGCTATCAAGGAGATATTAAAATCATACTAGGGTTATATTTTGTTAGAATATTGAGAAGAGGCTTTGGGTGAGAGAGCAACAGCCATCGTCTTTGGGTTCTTTGTAGCCGATCTTACACCGCGGTTTTCGAACTCGTTCTCGATCTCTTCTGTCTGGGGACATAATATTATTCTTGACTGTTTCTTTACTTTGGAGCTGTAACATTGTTAGAGGAGATCAATTTATTGGGTAGCATGTTTTGGTGTTTTTTTAATGGGGAAAATATGTGATTTTGTGTAGGATGATAATGTGAGAGAGAGAGAGAGAGAAGTGTTGGTTGTTCTAGTAATGTGTGTGTTTGCGTGGCTGTACGTGGTGAGTTTGGCTGGCGTTTATATTTGACTTCTCCTTAGTTGTATTATACACAAAGAAACTAATTTTATTGAAGATTCTGAAGAGATGATGGAGGGGTTGTGGTTTTTGTGATGTGTGTGTACGCGTGGCTGTACGTGGTGAGTTGGGGTGGTGTATTCGTTTGACTTCTGCTTATATATAGTATACATGAATAATCTAGGGTTATTGTAGAGTATAAATCAAGTGTTGTTGGTTATATGTTTTGAATAGGAACACGAGATTTTGGCAATTGGAAGTGATTTTTGGCACTTGGATCAAATTACTTGGAGGAGTTAAAGAGTTTTAGGTTTGGTAGTTCCCTAGAGACTTGAGTTGATTTTGTTTTGAGGGTAGTTAATTACTTGTAGGGTAGTCCTATGTTGCTCTAGGTCGTATTATATTTGAAACAGTTAGTGATTTCATATGCTTCGTTACGTACAGGTTAGTGTCTTGTTGCGTGCCCTGTGGACCCATGTGACTACCATAATTAAGTACTTTTGGTAATCAGTCGGCTAGAAGTAAGGGTTTCGTGAGTTATGGTTAGGTTTATGAAATTGCTCTCAAGGAGATATTCACATCATACTGGAGTTATATTTTGTCAGAATATTGAGAGGAGGCTTTGGGAGAGAGAGCAACAGCCATCGTCTTAGAGTTCTTTGGCGCCGATCATACACCACGGTTTTCGAACTCGTTCTCGATCTTTCGTCGGGGTTCATAATATTATTCTTGATTGTTTCCTTACTTTCGAGCAGTAACATTATTAGAGCAGATCATGTTATTCGGTGCTTGTTTTGGTGTTTATTTAGTTGGAAAAATATGTGATTTTTGTGTAGGATGGTAATGTGGGAGAGAGAGAGGAGTGTTGGTTGTTCTGGTAATGTGTGTGTTTGACAGGCTGTACACGGTGAGTTGGGCTGGTTAGTATGTTTAACTTCTCCTTAGTTATAGTTTACGCAAAAAATCTAGTTTTGTTGTAGAGTATGAAGAGACGGTGGAGGGGTTGTGGATTTGGTGATGTGTGTGTATGCATGGCTGTAGTTGAGGTGGTGTGTTCGTTTGACTTCTGCTTAAATATAGTATACACTAAGAATCTAGTTGTATTGTAGTGTATAAATCTGGTGCTGTTTGTTAGATGTTTTGAATAAGAACATGAGGTTTAGGAACATGGAAGTGGTTTTTGGCACGTGGATCAAACTAGTTGGAGGACTTTGAGAATTTTAGGTTTGGTAGTTGACTGGAGACATGAGTTGATTTAGTTTTGAGGGTAGACCTAAGTTGCTCAAGGTAGTATTATGTTTGAATCAGTTACTGATTTAATTTGGTTCGTTATGTATAGGTTAGTGTCTTGTCGCGTGTCCGAGTTGGAAATTTCTGGACCCATGTGAGTACCATAACTGATGACTTTAGATAATAAGTCGGCTAGAAGTAAGGATTTTGTGAGTTATGGGTAGTTTTATAAAGTTGCTCTCAAAGATATATTCACGTCATACTAGGGTTATATTTTGATAGAATATTTAGAGGAGACTTTGGGTGAGAGCAACAGTCATGGTCTTAGGGTTCTTTAGAGCTGATCTTACACCAAGATTTTCAAACTTGTTCTCGATCTTCCGTCGGGGTGCATAATATTATTCTTGTTTGTTTCTTAACTTTGGAGCAGTAACATTATTAGAGGTGATCAAGTTGTTGGGTTGGATGTTTTGATATTTAATTAATTAGGAAAATCTATGATTTTTGTGTAGGATGGTAATGAAAGAGAGAGATGAGAGTGATGGATGTTCTGGTAATGTTTGTGTATGCGTGGCTATACGTGGTGAGTTGGGGGTGGTGTGTATGTTTGAGTTTAGCTTATTTATAGTACCCACAAAGAATCCAGTTTTGTTGTTGAGTATGAAGAGACGGTGGAGTATTGTTGGTTTTGGTGATGTGTGTGTATGTGTGGATGTACGTGGTGAGTTTGGGTGGTGTGTGTGTTTGACTTCAGGTTATATATTATACACAAAGAATCTAGTTTTTTTTGGAAGAGTATAAATCTAGTGTTGTTGGTTAGATGTTTTGAGTAGGATCATGATGTTTTGGCACTTGGAAGTAGTTTTGGTACGTGGAAGACTTGGAGATAAGAATTTTAGGCTTGGTAGTTTAGTTGAGGCTTGATTTGATTTAGTTTTGAGTATAGTTAATTACTTTTAGGGTAGTCCTAAGTTGCTCTCGGTAGTATTGTATTTGAAACAATTAGTGATTTCATATGGTTCGTTATGTACAGTTTTGTCTCTTGTTGCGTTGCGTGTCCGTGTTCCATTGCTTTTGACCCATGTGAGTACCCTAATTATGTACTTTAGGTAATCAGTTAGCTTGAAGAAAGGGTTTTGTGAGTTATGGGTAGTTTTGTAAAGTTGCTTTCAATGAGATATTCACAACATACTAGGGTTATATTTTGATAGAATATCGAGAGGAAGCTTTGGGAGAGAGTTTCAAACTACTTGGAAGAGATGGAGATAAGTGTTTTTGGTTTGGTTGTTGACTTTATGCTTGACTTGAGGCTTGAGTTGATTTAGTTTGGAGGGTAGTTAATTACTTTTAGGGTAGTCCTAAGTTGCTCTAGGTAGTATTATATTTGAAACACTTAGTGATTTCATATTTTTTGTTATATACAGTTTAGTCTCTTGTTGCGTACATGTTAGTCTCTTGTTGCGTTGCGTGTCGTGTTGCATTGCTTTTGACCCATGTGAGTACCATAATTAAGTATTTTAGGTAATCTGTCAGCTAGAAGCAAGGGTTTTGTGAGTTACGGTTAGTTTAATAAAGCTTATCTCAAGGAGATATTCACAACATACTAGGGTTATATTTTGATAGAATTTTGAGAAGAGGCTTTGGGAGAGAGATCAATAACCATCGTCTTTGGGTTCTTTGGAGCCGATCTTACACCACGTTTTTTGAACTCGTTCTCGATCTTCTGTCGAGGTACGTAATATTATTCTTTTTTTATTTCCTTATTTTTGAGCAGTAACATTATTAAAGGGGATCAAGTTATTGGGTTGCGTGTTTTGTTATTTTTGTTGTTTGGAAAAATCTGTGATTTGTATCGAATGGTAATGTGAGGGTGAGAGAGGTGTAGTGTTGGTGGTTCTGGTAATGTTTGGATAAGCGTAGCTGTACGTGGTGAGTTGGGGTGGTGTTTGTGTTTGACTTCTGCTTATATAGAGTATAAATCAAGAATCTATTTTTATTGTAGAGTATAAATCAAGTGTTGTTGTTTAGATGTTTTGAATAGGAATATGAGATTTTGGCACTTGGAAGTGGTTTTTGGCACGTGAATCAATCTGCTTGGAGGAATTAAAGAGTTTTGGGTTTGGTAGTTGATTGTAGACTTCAGTTGATTTAATTTTTGGGTAGTCCTAAGTCGCATTAGGTCTTATTATATTTCAAAGAGTTAGTGATTTCATATGGTTCATTATGTACAGGTTAGAGTCTTGTTACGTGTCCTGTGGACCCATGTGACTACCACAATTAAGTACTTTAGGTAATTTGTTGGCTAGAAGTGTGGGTTTTGTGAGTTATGGGTAGTTTATCAAGTTGCTCTCAAGGAGATATTCGCATCATACTAGGGTTATATTTTGTTAGAATATTGAGAGGATGCTTTGGGAGAGAGAGCAACAGCAATCATCTTAAGGTTCTTTGGAGCCGATCGAACTCGTTCTCAATCTTCCATCGGGGTACATTATATTATTCTTGATTGTTTCCTTACTATGGAATAGTAACATTATTATAGGAGATCAAGTTATTGTGTTGCATATTTTGGTGTTTATTTAATTCGGAAAATAAGTGATTTTTGTGTAGGATGGTTTTGAGAGAGAGAGAGAGAGTGGGAGTGTTAGTTGTTCTGGTAATGTGTGTGTGTTTGCGTGGCTGTACGTGGTGAGTTGGTTTGGTGTGTATGTTTTACTTCTACTTAGTTATAGTATACTCCAAGAATCTAGTTTTATTGTATATTATGAAGAGACAGTGGGGGTGTTGTGGATTTGCTGATGTGTGTGTATGCGTGGCTGTACGTGGTGAGTTGGGGTGGTGTGTTCGTTTGATTTCTGCTTAAATATTGTATACACAGAATCTAGTTTTATTGTAGTGTATAAATCTGGTGTTGTTGGTTAGATGTATTGAATAGGAACCAGAGGTTTGGGCACTTAGAAGTGGTTTTTGGCACGTGGATCAAACTACTTGGAGGACTTCAAGAATTTTAGGTTTGGTAGTTGACTGGAGACTTGAGTTGATTTAGTTTTGAGGGTAGTCCTAAATTGCTCTGGGTAGTATTATATTTGAATCTATTTGTGATTTCATATTGTTCGTTATGTATAGGTTAGTGTCTTGTTGCGTGTCCGTGTTGCAAAATTTCTGGACCCATGTGAATACCATAATTAATGACTTTAGGTAATCAGTCGGCTAGAAGTAAGGATTTTGTGTGTTATGGGTAATTTTATAAAGTTGCTCTCAAGGAGATATTCACATCATACTAGTGTTATATTTTGATGGAATAAATAGAGGAGGCTTTGGGAGAGAGCAACAGCCATGGTCTTAGAGTTCTTTGGATCCGATCTTACACCAAGGTTTTCGAACTCGTTCTCGATCTTCCGTCTAGGTACATAATATTATTCTTGTTTGGGTCCTAACTTTGGAGCAGTAACATTATTAGAGGGGTTCAAGTTGTTGGGTTGGATGTTTTGATATTTAATTAATTGGGGAAATCTGTTATTTTTGTGTAGGATGGTAATGTGATAGAGAGGATGTTATCGTAATGTTTGTGTTTGTGTGGCTGTACGTGGTGAGATGTGGTGGTGTGTAAGTTAGAGTTTAGCTTAGTTATAGTATACGCAAAGAATCTATTTTTGATGAAGAGTATGAAGAGATGGTGGATTGTTGGTGGTTTTGGTGATGTGTGTATGCGTGTATGTACGTGGTGAGTTCTGGTGGTGTGTGTGTTTTGACTTCTGGTTATATACTATACACAAATAATCTAGTTTTATTGTATAGTATAAACCTAGTGTTGTTGGTTAGATGTTTTGAATAAGAACATTATGTTTTGGCACTTGGAAGTGGTTTTGGTATGTTGATCAAAATACTTGGAAGACTTGGAGATAAGAGTTTTAGGTTTGGTAGTTAACTTGAGGCTTGAGTTGATTAGGTTTTGTGGGTTGTTAATTTCTTTTAGGGTAGTCCTTAGTTCCTCTAGGTAGTATTATAATTGAAACAGTTAGTTATTTCATACGGTTCTTTATGTATAGGTTAGTCTCTTGTTGCGTTGCGTGTCCGTGTTGCATTGCTTTTGACCCATGTGAGTACCATAATTAAGTAATTTAGGTAATCAGGCAGCTAGAACTAAAGGTTTTGTGAGTTATTGGTAGTTTTATAAAGTTGCTCTAATGGAGATTTTCACAACATACTGGGGATATATTTTGATTGAATATAGAGAGGAGGCTTTGGGAGAGAGAACAGCAGCCATCGTCTTTGGGTTCTTCGGAGGCGATCTTACACCACGGTATTTGAACTTGTTCTTCAACTTCCGTCCGGGTATGTAATATTATTCTTGTTTATTTCCTTATTTTGGAGCAGTAACATTATTAAAGGGGATCAAGTTATTGTGTTTGCATATTTTGGTATTTATGTTGGTTGGAAAAATCTGTGATTTGTGTCGGATTGTAATGTGAGAGAGAGGGAGGGGTTAGTGTTGGTGGTTCTTGTAATGTTTGGTTATGCGTGGTTGTACGTGGTGAGTTGGGGTGGTCTGTGTGTTTGACTTCTGCTTATATATAGTATACACAAAGAATCTAGTTTTATTGTAGAGTATAAATCAAGTGCAGTTGGTTAGATGTTCTGAATAGGAACATGAGATTTTGGTACTTGGAAGTGGTTTTTGGCACGTGGAACTAACTACTTGGAGAACTTAAAGATATTTCGGTTCGGTAGTTCACTGGAGAATTGAGTTTATTTACTTTTGAGGATAGTTAATTACTTTTTTGGTAGTCCTAAGTCGCTCTAGGTCGTAATATATTATAAACAATTAGTGATTTCTGGACCCATGTGAGTACCATTATTAATGACTTTAGTTAATCAGTCGGCTAGAAGTAAGGATTTAATGAGTCATGGGTAGTTTTATAAAGGTTCTCTCAAGGAGATATTCTCATCATACTAGGGTTATATTTTGATAGAATATTGAGAGGAGGCTTTGGGAGAGAGCAATAGCCATGGTCTTAAGGTTCTTCGGAACTGATTTTACACCAAGGTTTTAGAACTCGTTCTCGATTCTCCGTCAGGATGAATTATATTATTCTTGTTTGTTTTCTAACTTTGGAGCAGTAACATTATTAGAGGGGATCAAGATGTTGTGTTGGATGTTTTGATATTTAATAAATTGGGAAAACATGTAATTTTTGTGTAGTATGGTAATGAGAGAGAGAGAGGATTGTTGGTTGTTCTGGTAATGTGTGTGTTTGCGTGGCTATACGTGGTGAGTTGGGCCGGTGTGTAATATTATTCTTTTTTATTTCCTTATTTTGGAGCAGTAACAGTATTAAAGGGGATCAAGTTATTGGGTTGCATGTTTTGGTATTTATGTTGTTTGGAAATATCTATGATTTGTGTTGGATGGTGGTGTGAGAGAGGGAGAGGGAGTAGTGTTGGTGGTTCTGGTTATGTTTGGGTATGCATGGCTGTACGTGTTGAGTTGGGGTGGTGTGTGTGTTTGATTTCTGGTTATATACGGTATACACAAATAATCTAGTTTTATTGTAGAGTATAAATTTGTGTTGGTTAGATAGTTCGAATAGGAACATGAGATTTTGGCTCTTGGAAGTGGTTTTAGAAATGTGGATCCAACTAATTGGAGGACTTAAAGAGTTTTAGGTTTGGTAGTTGACTGGAGACTTGAGTTGATTTAGTTTTGAGGTTAGTTAATTACGTTTTGGATAGTCCTAAGTCGCTCTAGGTCGTATTATATTTGAAACAGTTAGTTATTTCATATGGTTCGTTATGTATAGGTTAGTGTATTGTTGCGTGTCTTGTGGACCCATGTGACTACCATAATTAAGTACTATATGTAATAAGTCTTCTAGAACAAGTGTGTTGTGAGTAATGGATAGTTTTATAAAGTTGCTCTCAAGGAGATATTCACGTCATTTTAGGGGTATATTATTTTAGAATATTGAGCGGAGGCTTTGGGAGAGAGGGCAACAGCCATCGTCTATGGGTTCTTTGGATCCGATCTTACACGACGGTTTTCGAACTCGTTCTCAATCTTCCGTCGGGGTACATAATATTATTCTTGGTTGTTTCCTTACTTTGGTGTAGTAACATTATTAGAGGAGTGTGGGCTACCACAGCCCCGGGTGGATCGGGGCGGCCCGAAAAACACACTGTTTTGAATCGAATCGAAAAATTTGAAGAGTCGCCACCCGGATTTATGGTTTGCCACCCGAGAAACTGTTTTTGATTGAAAATGATTGATTCAAATTGAAAATCAGAGATCATTTGAGGGTTCGGAAGCCACGTTACGAGGAGGAAGGTTTTTAAGGCACCTCCCTCGCCCGATACGAGATCGGTCTCTACTTAACATTTGTGGGATTTTTCAAAAGGATTTTGTTTCATTAGGCATGTAGCATGTATCCACAGGTATACCAAATAAACGTGTATGCTGGTGCATGTGTACAGGAGATGATGAAAATGGTAAAGCAATGCAAGATAACAGGAACCGGAACCCTGCCACTAGGGGTGATACCGGTCCGGTTTCGACCGGTTTCGGCCTATTTTTGGGACCGGACCGGAAATTCGGTTTGGCCAATTTACAAACCGGAACCGGTTGAAAAGAAGCGGTCCGGTTTCAACCGGTTCAACCGGTTTCGGTCCGGTTTTTCCGGTTTCCTTGAATTGGACCAATTTCGGGCTAAGCCCAACCAAAAAAAAACCCAATGATTGTAGATCGAGACCGAGAGAGAGAACAGTGATAGAAATCAGAGAGAGAGAAACCATTGTTCAACAAATTACAATATTTACAGCAACATTAACAAGAGTTCAAAACCCAACAGACAAGAAGTCTTCAAGCTTCAACAATGCCAAGGATCCAACAAAGCAACACTACCAATTTAGGGCAGAACTGGTGTAGATCGAGAGAGAGTACTTGCTACTTGCTTGTCACGGTGGTCCACGGAGTCAGCGAGAGAGAAAGAGGAGTCACATAGAGCTGAGAGAGAGAGAGAGAGAGAGAGAGAGTCACAGTAGGGAAAATCGCCATCGCTGGAGATGAGCTCTGAAGGCGGCTGTGAAAGGAAGAAAAGAAAATGGGGTAAGATTTGGATAGGGTTTGTATTTATATATGGTATTAAGTTATATATGTAATAAATATATTTATTCTACATTGTATATTCAACTAAACATGTCTGGCCGAGTGGTAAAGGTGAGCCTGAGAAAGGCTTAGGTCTAGAGTTCGAGCTCTACTCCTGGCAATTTTTGCATATATGCATAAAACCGGTCCGGTCCGGTTCGGTCCGGTTCTTCAGTCTTCAAAACCGTAAACCGGACCGAATTAAAATTTTAAGATTATTCAAAACCGGACCGAACCGGTTTTCAATGAAAACCGGAAAATAGACCGGTTCGGTCCGGTTTTCCAATCCGGTCCGGTTTTTCCGGTTTAAAATAACAGCCCTACCTGCCACTGACTTCACTCTCGAGCACTCGGGAGTGGTTTCGAGCACTTGGGAGTGCTGATGCCCAACCTGCAAGTTTTGTTAGCACAAACAGGGTACAATACTAAGACTGTAAACTGAAGTGATTGTTTTGAACATGTTAGAGGCTCAACAGAGGGCTTGACTGGCTGGAACTAAGCCCCAACCTTCCAAACCATGCATCCCTGCCCTTGCATGATTAGATCTGCATTTTTAAAAGCAAATGGGCCTATTCCTGCATGAAATATCAGAAACATGGCTAGACAGGGGAAGTAATGAACTACAATATCATGCAGGCACTCCCGAGCGCTCGGGAATGATCTCGAGCGCTTGGAAGCGAGATGCATGTCAGCTTGCCTTCAAACAGGAAGTGATCTTATTTTGGCATGCAGACATCCCAGTTTTGATTCTTCTAAGAGTAAAATATCCTTTTTAACCTTGGGAAATCTTGTTTTAGCTCGAACTTTGGTGAAAAACATTTCCACTTGGAGGAAGTGGGTTTTCTACGTCTGCATGTCATGATAAGACCATTTCTTGTAGGAATGCACTTCACCCCTACCCATCGTCTACCAAAAATGCAAGGAATGGAACTGGAAACAGTCCCGAGCGCTCGAGAGTGTTTCCAGTGGGTTTTTGAAAAAAAAAGTTTCATGGTCCCTTTGCTCTTGTTTTTACACTAAGGTCTCCCAACCATGCACCCAGTATTAAAGACTGGGACAGGCTGAGAGACCTCCCTCAGAAGGGAAGAACAGCCTCTTGCTTGAAATCAAAGTAAATAGATTACTACCTTCAATGAGAACCTTGCTTCTTGAGAGATTTTGAGAAGTGAAGAAAGAGGGAAAAAATGCCAGAAATCAGAGACCAAAGGTATTCTGAACTCCCAACATCTTTCTTGATCTTTTGCTTATTGCAAGCTTTTCTTTGAAAATCAAGTTTTTTTTGCAAAAAAAAGGAAAAAGAGTGGTTCCCTTTTTTTTGAACAGTGAGAGAGTTTTAGAGAGAGAGATTTCGTCCTCTTTTCCAGCAGAAATGAGGGCTTTTATAGGAAAGACTAACCTATGGTTTGAATTGGAAAATAAAATCAAAGTTGAATAATTTTTTGGGAGGGAAAATCCCAATGATGTGATTCCCTGCCACCTGAGGTTGAGTCTGCTGCTGGTAAACCTCTGGCCCAAACGGTCGAAATGATACATTGCATGAAAAGTGGGGAACTTTATCATCCATTGGGCAGCAAGGCGGTTCCGAGCGCTTGGGAGTGGTCCCGAGCGCTTGGGACTGCCACTCTCGAGCGCTCGAGAGTGAGCCAGGCCCACAGCTTTTGAAAATGGTTTTGAGCGCTTGGACTGGTCCCAAGCGCTTGAGATTGATTTTGACCTTTTATTTCCCTTTTCAAATCCTTCAAGAAGCAAAGTTTCAATTGGTTCGAGGTTTGTTTCAATCCAATTTCATCATCGGGGAGCCTCAAGGCCACAAATTAAGGATAGTTAATAGGTCCAAATTGGGGTGTCTACAGTTGCCCTTGTCACGACCTGAATTTTTAGCATAAATAAATAAAGCTTTCTCGAATTAAATCCTTCGCATATCATAATAAATACCCCAAATAGTTCCCACCTGTAGAGCATAACAATTAAGTCCCAGTTTCAAAGAGTAACACTTTAGGCACTCCAGCCCCAAATAGATTACAATTGTTTGTACTAGGGGTGATACCGGTCCGGTTTCGACCGGTTTCGGCCTATTTTTGGGACCGGACCGGAAATTCGGTTTGGCCAATTTACAAACCGGAACCGGTTGAAAAGAAGCGGTCCGGTTTCAACCGGTTCAACCGGTTTCGGTCCGGTTTTTCCGGTTTCCTTGAATTGGACCAATTTCGGGCTAAGCCCAACCAAAAAAAAACCCAATGATTGTAGATCGAGACCGAGAGAGAGAACAGTGATAGAAATCAGAGAGAGAGAAACCATTGTTCAACAAATTACAATATTTACAGCAACATTAACAAGAGTTCAAAACCCAACAGACAAGAAGTCTTCAAGCTTCAACAATGCCAAGGATCCAACAAAGCAACACTACCAATTTAGGGCAGAACTGGTGTAGATCGAGAGAGAGTACTTGCTACTTGCTTGTCACGGTGGTCCACGGAGTCAGCGAGAGAGAAAGAGGAGTCACATAGAGCTGAGAGAGAGAGAGTCACAGTAGGGAAAATCGCCATCGCTGGAGATGAGCTCTGAAGGCGGCTGTGAAAGGAAGAAAAGAAAATGGGGTAAGATTTGGATAGGGTTTGTATTTATATATGGTATTAAGTTATATATGTAATAAATATATTTATTCTACATTGTATATTCAACTAAACATGTCTGGCCGAGTGGTAAAGGTGAGCCTGAGAAAGGCTTAGGTCTAGAGTTCGAGCTCTACTCCTGGCAATTTTTGCATATATGCATAAAACCGGTCCGGTCCGGTTCGGTCCGGTTCTTCAGTCTTCAAAACCGTAAACCGGACCGAATTAAAATTTTAAGATTATTCAAAACCGGACCGAACCGGTTTTCAATGAAAACCGGAAAATAGACCGGTTCGGTCCGGTTTTCCAATCCGGTCCAGTTTTTCCGGTTTAAAATAACAGCCCTAGTTTGTACGGACAAATCATTAAGTTACAACCTCATCTTTATCAAAAGAAAGTCTATTACAAAGATGACTATGCAACTAAATCAAAGTTAGCTTCTAAAAATCCTTTTCACTTCCAGGCACGCAAGTCATGCAAGTCACTGACTGTCCAGCATTTAATCCTGAAAAGAAAGATTAGGTTGAGCTATGCGAGCCCAGTAGGAAAATCTTTACTAGACTTATGTGCAAATAACATGCTAGATGCAAAAAGGGAACTAATAAGAAGACATGGTTCAACCAAGCATGACAATGATCAATGATCAACGAGAGGGTATGACACTGTTCAGTGTACTCACTCTAACAATCCCGACAAGACTCGTCGACACAAACCTTCCCTAACTGTATTTCCACCCCTCGCATTACAGTACAACATCTCGAGAGTTACTGTATTACCACCCCTTGCGCTACAGTGAACCCTAACAACTCGAGCCATCGTGTTACCACCCCTTGCGTACGAGGGCTACCACCCCTTGCGTACGAGGGCCACTCGAATCTCCGTATTTCCACCCCTTGCGTTACGAGACTCCCTATACCAACTTCCGACTCAACATCTTCCTATTTAACCAACACGTAAACTAAGACTCTCTCATAATCACACTCATGCATGCAACATCTTACATCATGTCAACAATACCACCGAGATACCACAAATACTCGCAAACAATCAATCATATCGATAAGTCTCATTTCAACAAGGTTTGCTCGAATGAACTTAGAGAAAATCCTACTAACGGGAGGTCAAAGGAACAAGGACACATCAATCAATCATAGGAAGTCAATTGGATAGCTTGTGATAGAGTAGGAGGTGTTACAAGGGTGTTAGAAGTGTCCGGGGTTCAAAACAATCGAAGTAGAAGCAGCGAAGGCAAAATTGCCCATAAGGCACTGGTATTGATACGGCCATAATGGTTGTATCGATACAGGATGCAAATCAGCGAAGTCCGTTCTGTTTTAATTATGTATCGATACGGCAAAAATTCCGTATCAATACGGAGAGGTTTCGAGCAGATTTTTCTGCAAATTTCAGGAATTCGACTACAGCACCAATAACAACAACTATAAGCACGATTTCACACCATATCAAGCTACTAACACATAAATGTAGCAAAGAAGTCCCTACCTCAAAGTCGTATGAACTTTCCCCGAGCCAAACGAGCCCTAGATCTCGAGATACTCCGAAACCGAGCCGAATAAACTCCCACCGAGCTAGACCCACGAAATTTGAGCTTGGAAGAGCAAGGATTGAAGGTTTTTGGTGAGGGTTTTGTGGAGTTTTGAGTGAAAGGAGAGGAGAGAGAACCAGCGGAGGGAGAGAGAGGGAGCCGTGAGTTGTTTTTGGGAAAAAAGATCCCATACACACAATCACTCCTATTTATACCCCAACATCTTCAAATCACACATTCACCCCTCAATCTTCTATTCTTTCACTTTAGTCCTCGAATCAATTATTCACCAATTAATCCATAATTTCTCAATTAGGCATTTAATAAATATTTTAAAGAATTAAAATTATTCGGGTCTCTACAGCCCCTCTTTGGATGGCGCTCGGTATCATGTCTGGATATGAGTGACGTCCAAAGATTGAGACAGCCCAATTTGAGCCCTATTAAACCCTTAATTCAAAATCAAATGCAAGTAAAGATGTACAAGCATTCGAAACATGAGGTCGTGCCCTTTCGAGCTGCCTACGTACCTTTTTTCTGTAGGGATCAGACCAGCGTAGTTCTTTGGGGCAAATGCAAACATGCAGACATGCGAGCAAATGATCGACAATATAGATTGATTCTTGGAGCGCCCACCGATTACTCTGTCTCAGTGGGTGGCAAAATTAAACAGGCGAGTAGGTTGTAAATCCAACGGGACAAGTTAGTTTGTCTCGAAGGAACTAAAACCAAATCTATGGCGGGAGATGATTGAAAGATGTCACAGAGGACAATGCCAAATCTATGGCGGGATTTGATTGAAAGGTGTCCCACAGATGCCAAATCTATGGCGGGATTTGATTGAAAGGTGTCCTGCCAAATCTATGGCGGGATTTGATTGAAGGGTGTCCCTCAGGACCAGGGATGGCAATCGTACCCGCCCCGCCCCGAACGGGGTGGGTTTTCCACCCCATTTTCGGGTATTGGGTCGGGGTCGGGGTAAAAATTCCCAAACCCGCCCGGGTTCGGGGCGAAGGTACCCTGCCCCGAAATTACCCGAACCCAACCCGGCGTATATATATATTTATCTATTTATTTATATATGTATATATACTTATATACATGTCCTTTCATTTTTTTAGCATTAATCCAAAAAATAATATCTCTTTACTATCAAGTAGCCTAATTAAATTTACAAAAAAATAAAAAATAATATTTATTGGTGTTTAGTGGATTTTTTAAAAAGTTTTCTTCAAATATTTATAATAAATTCTACACATAAAACAATGCAATGAGGTATCTAAAATATTGATTGCAATTAAAAGTTTAGATAAAACCGCGATACCAAAAAACACAAAAATAATTTCAAAAGTTTTATTTTCTAGATAATTTTTATTCGTATTCCGCATTTTTTTTTACTTATACTTTAATTTTTTTAATTTTTATGAGGCGGGGCGGGGCGGGTAAACCCGTACCCAAAAAAAACCCGGTCGGGGTCGGATAATGATTTTCGGGTCGGGGTCGGGGTATGCAAAAACCCGCCCCGCCCCGTTGCCATTCCTAATTACAAACACTGTGGCCCAACATTGTTGACACCACCAAATCACACGGAATTAAAACTTACAATCCTCACAATCCTTAATACAAATTACACATCCAATTTATTGTAGAAACCGCAACTGCAAATCACTGAAATAAAACTTCACGATAATAACAGTCTCATCTTTACCCACGATGCCCTGAAACGGTTAAAAACCATTCCAGTGAGATTACATTATACAGTGGTTACAAGTTTTCCATGGGATCAATTAGCAAAACATAACATTTAACAAAAAAAATTCCAACAGTAGCAACATTCCAATCCATCTGCAACATTTCAAATTTCCAGTGGTAACATTTCCAATATCCAAAACTATATAGGATTAGGCTTACTGTCAACAATCAATTCTTTTTATCAATCAAGCATATCGAAAATCCACATCTAAGAACGGACACCGGACGGAGCTACCCGTTAAATCCAAGGAAATGATATCAAGTCCTTAGGGTACCCCGCCGTACCCTACCAAACCTCCAAACCACAACACGCACTTCTAATCCGTTGTCCCTATGTCAGGACACTCACGTTCAGATGTTTTCGATATCAGGCACTAACTGCCCGCCTTTACCTCATAAAAGAAAAGCAATCCATTCCATTTATCCTTTTCCAATTAATTGATTCCATGTTCATCATATTTAAAACATTTCTTTCCTTTTAAAAATGAAGCATGATTCAGAAGTCAAAACCTCGTAATCATTTTTATTAACTAAATAATCAGATCATGCATTTCATTTATAAACTATACATTTCAAAACTAAAAATCATGTAACCAAGGTATAAACATAACTCACCTATGTAGCGTGAACCAAAGCTACCACTTGCACGGAAACTAATTAAGGCCAGAACCAGAACCTGTTCCGGGTCACGTAGAATATTCCAACGTTAATACTAAATCAACCAGTAACCAAATACTCAAAATGTAATACCCAAAGAAAACAGAATAAGAGAGAGAGGAAGGAAATGGTCTTGGAGAGAGAGAAGTAATAGGAATTATGGGAAAGAGAGGAAAAAGCACGGGATGGTCAGTAAAGGTGGCGGTGGTTCGGGTAAGAGGTGGTGGTGGCCAAGGGGTGAGGGAGAGGGAGAGGTGGTAGCCGGCAGAGGAGAGAGATGATGGCGGCAAAGGCCCGCAGCAGTCATGGCAGTAGCCGTGGCTGCCATGTACATGCTCTCCATTTCCCTTTTTTTTTTTACCCAATAAAAGAGAGAGAGTTCAAGAGGAAGAGATTACCGTTCGAGAGAGGAGGGTTGCTGGAGCGGAACGCCGCTCGTCGGTGAAGAAAGGCCGAAATGAGAGGTGTCGGCAATGGTGGTTTCAGCCGGAGAAGAAAAGGTTAGGCTTTTTTTTTTTATAAGAGGTGAGAGAGTTTGTCTGCTTTGAGATGCAAAGTGCCAGAGGAGTCCATTATATCAATCAGAGTATGAGACAATTTGCAGACAAAATTAAATATGGCTGACCCATACTACACGTATACACGTACATTTCCCCTTGGTCTGCCAATTATTACTGGATAAGAAGAAGAACTATTGGCGTATAGCCATATGGAATTATCAGATTCTAACATAATTGCACCGCACCGACGGTGTGTAACCGGTTCCCAACCGGAATCACCGGACTTCGTTTTCAGAAAAATACCAAATATTAACCGTTGGCTAGAAAAATTATTCTAAAGTTAACCGCGGTGACGGGAATTTAAAAGTAGAACCCAAAAATTACAACTATTATTTTTTCTTGTCAAGAACAGGTTATCACACATAGACATCTGCCCGAACCACTAGGCCAACCCTGGGTGTGAGAACAAATACTTCTCCGGCCGGATCAACTATAAATATTCAGTTAATTTGTCTACTCTCTTCTAAACTAGAAACTTTCAGTCATGAGAGAATTTAAAGGCAC
Source organism: Rhododendron henanense subsp. lingbaoense (assembly GCA_020567845.1). NCBI lineage: Eukaryota > Viridiplantae > Streptophyta > Magnoliopsida > Ericales > Ericaceae > Rhododendron > Rhododendron henanense. The sequence goes on from CM036314.1 coordinate 26,589,844, forward strand.
GAGCTCAATAGGAAACAAAACATGTGAAACCCGACCTAACACGAAACGATGGAGAAGAGGACGAGTAACCATGAACAAAATACCCAAATATAAAATCTCAAATCTATCTGCTTAATTCATATCCTGGAATGAAATTTAATTTTATAGTACGTTATACTTGAACTGCAGTTTATAGTTGGAAGTTTGGAAACTGTTTCTCGTCTAAATTAATATTATGAAAACGCTCCTCTCTTATAGGTACATTCATTATTCAACAGTACTCCCACATTCACCCACAACATTGACATATATATGCATAACCTTTTTTAACATCTTTTCTTGTCATTTTGTCTAAATTATAACGTATTTAATTATCACCGGTATTGTTCGTATATCGACTAGTTTGATCTCTTCTTGGGTCGTCTATTAGGTTTGATCTCATCTCCTTCCTCCTTTTGTTTATCAGGTATACATTGTATGAGCTTACAAATTGATAGTACTTTCTTGCAGTTTTGAGGGTTATATATATTTCTCGTGATTCATTCTTATAGCCTTTGGGAAATGGGAAGGGCTTTAGGGCATGGGCACTGGTTTTTATTGAGTTCTTGTTAGCGTTAGGCAAACTTTGTTACGCGTTGGGAAGCCTTTTCTGCTGATATAATTGGAAAATTATTCAATACTCCCGGTGTATACTCTCTCCCCTCACATAACATGTGGGGCTAACACGAGATCCACATGTAGGCCCCACATGTTATGTGAGGAGAGGGAGTATATACCGAGAGTACTGAATAATTACTTGATATAATTGGAGATGTGCGTAATTTTATATCCCCGTACCATATAATTTCAAGGGGAACTTCCTGGCCGGTCCTGTCTAGGTGAAGAATAGCCTACTAGGTCCTGTCCAAAGAGCCCATAGCCTAGTAGATCCTCTTCATTATTTTGTTGACAAAAATACCCCTCGCAAAAAAAAGCGATTGGAGAGAGACAAAAATATCACCTCCAGCACGCCACCGCTGTGGCCACCGCCGCCACCACCACCATCGTCACACCACCCACACCACCACCATCACCACGCCACCACTACCACCGCCACCACCACAATGACCGCCACCACGCCGCCACCACTCCACCATCACTAACACCATCACCACCACAACGCCGCCACAATGACCACCACCACGCCGCCGCCACCATCACCACCACCGCCATCACAATGACCATCACCACACCGCCGCCACCGCCACTATTACAATTAACAGTGTTAATTTATGATTAAATTAACACTGTTAATTAGTATTATAATTAATACTGTTAATTATGGTATAAATTTTGAAAAAAATTAACACTGATAATTTAGACAGAAATTAACACTGTTAATTGTGGTGATGGTGGCGGCGACGGCGGCATGGTTGTGGTCATTGTGGTGGCGGTGGTGGTGGTGGTCATTGTGGTGGCGGTGATGGTGGTGGCAACGTTGTGGTGGCAGTATGACGGCGGCGGCGGCGGTGGTGGCGCTGGTTGTGGTGGTGGTGGTGAAGTGGTGGTGGTGGTGGTGGTAGTAGTGATGGTGTAGGAGGTTGTATGGGTTCATTTGTTTTTAAACGGGGGTAAAAATATAAAATACACTCCACAGGATTTATTAGGAATTGCACTCTATAGAAAAAGGATCTAGTGAGCTATGAAATTGAAAAAATAGGACCGGCCCAGAATTAACAACTTTAAAATCATTAATGGAAGTTAGGAATTAAAAATCATATATATGTAATATATATTTTATTTACTTTTATATTCAACGTATTCCCTAACATATCGTATCATTCTTTTTGGAAAAATCACGTATCTGTATTGTATCGTATCCGTGATTCTTAGTGTTCTGTTGTTCTTCTTTTCTTTTATTTTTATTTTTTTAAGGAAAAGCAATAAATTGGATCGTTCTGATGCAAGTTGGGCTTCTAGTTGTTTTATGTTTCGGTTTGGTCTAATTTTCTCAGTCGTTGTAGGTGCCTTTTTGTTGGGTTTTGAGGTTTTGGCAGTTAGGTTTGGTGACTGGTGTTTCTTTTGTTTTGGTTGGCATCGTTGCCTTCCGATTTTGAGCCTTGGGTGGCTTTTTCCGTCTTTCCCGTGGTTCGTTTAATCTTTATATAACTTCTTCAAGGATTAATAATTTTCTTTTTCCAAGTAAAAAATAAGTATTCTTGCCAAAATTATAGTGAAGTGAACTAAAGGAAAATGAAAAGTATTTTCCTCGTGCATTCATTTCATATAACTGTTGAGTTTTCCCCATTAAATGTTATTGAAAAGAAAGAAAGAAAGAAAAATGGTAATGGTTTGTTGGGTGTTAGCTAAGATCATTAAATGACCTCAAAGGAATTCTCTAGAGCGGTAAAACGGTTGAGCTTTGTTCCAAGGAGTATATGTTGAATTTAGGAGAACAAAATATTGAGAGAATATTGGTTTATTTCTGAATAATGATTTACAAATGTACGAAGCTCTTTATATACAGAGAATCTAAACTAGGAAAGAAGTTGAACAAGGAAAGAATAAATATACAATATTCCTATTCTACAATCAAGGATCTTCAGTCAATCAATTAGGCAACCAATCAACCGGATTTTCCTCTAACACTCCCCCTCAAGTTGGAGAGTGAATATCATGAAGTCCCAACTTGCCACTTAAATATTGAAATTGTTCCTTTCCCAAAGGTTTGGTGAAGATGTCTGCAAGTTGAGATTTTGACTGAACATAGGATGGGGCAATTACTCCAGCTTGCAATTTTTCCCGAACAATGTGACAATCAATCTCTATATGTTTCGTGCGTTCGTGAAAAACGGGATTTTTGGCAATGTGGAGAGCTGCCTGGTTGTCACAAAATAAAGATGTTGGCTGGCTTTGTGGAATTTTGAGATCTTCCAAAATGTGTCGTATCCATGTAATTTCTAAACATGTTGCAGCCATGGCACGATATTCAGCTTCAGCGGAAGAACGAGCCACATTGGTTTGCTTCTTTGATTTCCAAGAAATCAAAGAATTCCCCAGAAAGACACAGAATCCTGTAACTGAACGCCGAGTTGTCTCACAACCCGCCCAATCTGAATCACAATAAGCCTTTAACGTAAGATCGTTGAATGAAGGAAAGAATAATCCTTGACCAGGATTCCCTTTAATGAAACGTAAAACTCTTAGAGCAGCTTCCCAATGTGGTTTCCGAGGATCCTGCATAAATTGACTTAGGATTTGCACAGAGTACACTAAGTCTGGCCTTGATACTGTTAGGTAAATCAATCTCCCAACCAATCTTCTGTATTTGGTTGGATCATGTAATGGGTTGCCATCGTCGGGATTCAATTTCAAATATGCCTCCATTGGGAAAGAATTAGGACGAGATCCTAATAATCCCACATCATTTAGAATATCCAATGCATATTTCCGTTGGGAAATGAAAATTCCCTTTTTGGACCGGGAGACTTCAATGCCAAGGAAATATTTGAGATTACCAAGATCTTTGATGTGAAACTGTTGCAAGAGGAAGTCTTTGAGAGACTTGATTGCCTGTTCATTATTGCCAGTGACAATAATGTCGTCCACATAAATAAGCACTGCAGTAAATGTGTTACTTTCGGACTTGGTAAATAGAGAATAGTCTGCCTTTGAGTGAAACCTGCCTTTTGAATAGCACAAGAAAATTTGGCAAACCAATTACGAGAAGCTTGCTTCAAACCATATAATGACTTATTGAGCCGACATACCATATTCTCACCCTGTCGGCGAAGACCGGAGGGAAGGTCCATATAGACAAGCTCATCAAGATCGCCTTGCAGAAAGGCATTATGAACATCCATTTGGTGTAGGATCCAATTGCGAGAAGCAGCCACCGCTAAGAGACAGCGCACAGTGGTCAGCTTGGCAGTGGGAGAGAAAGTCTCTAAATAATCAACTCCTTCAATTTGAGTGTAACCTTTAGCAACGAGGCGGGCCTTGTAACGTTCAATAGACCCGTCTGAATTGTACTTGATCTTGTAGACCCATTTGCAGCCAATGGGCTTATGACCAGCAGGTAGAGGAACAAGAGACTAAGTATTATTGCGAGCAAGGGCATCAAGTTCAACTTGCATAGCATCCCTCCATTTCGGGTCAAGAATTGCCTGATCATAGTTAATGGGCTCACGGAGACTAGAAATAGAAGCAAGAAAAGAATAATGGGCAGGAGAAATACGTGAATAAGAAAGAGAGTTAGAAAGAGGGTGCCTTGTACATCGGGTTGGACATGGCGACGGAATGGATGATCGTGGGGAAGCAGTATGGGCAAAGGGCATTTGATAGTCGGCATGCCACGCAGGTCGGGCGCGAGGTCGGGTCGAGTGACGAGGAGCATTAGGTGATGTGGAAGTAGTAACGGAAGGTAGTGGGTCTGGTAGAGTAATCGGTTGAGTGATTGGTGGTGGAATGTGGGTAGACTGATCGGTGGAGGAATCGGTTGGTGGATCGGTGGGGTTGGGTGGAGTAATTGGGGTAGTTGAATCGGTTGAGTAATCGGTTGGTGTATCATGGGTAAGTGGGGTAGTAGAATTGGGTAAAGGTGTGGTATAGTTGAGGTCGGGTGCAGGTGTAGGAATGGGGTGAAAATAAGGAGAAGACGTCCCTTTATAGGGAAAGATATGCTCATGAAAACGGATATCCCTACTAACCAAAATTTTATGAGAATCTAAATCTAACAATTTGTAACCTTTTTGGCCTGTAGGATAGCCCAAAAAAACGCAACGCCTAGCACGAGGAGCAAATTTAGAAACAGGTTTGACAATAGTAGCATAACATAAACTTCCAAAAACACGAAGGTGGTCATAAGTGGGTGGATGACCATACAAACGCTCAAAAGGTTGGGAAGAAAGGAGTCGAGTAGGCAATCGATTAATTAAATAAACTGCAGTGGTGACACACTCACCCCAAAAACGAATGGGCAAATTAGATTGGAAAAGGAGAGCACGAGCAACTCTCAATATATGACCATGTTTACGTTCTACAACTCCATTTTGTTGTGGAGTGGAGACGCAAGAGGTCTGAAATTCAACACCTTTGGTTATAAAAAATGATTGGAGAGAAAGAAATTCACTACCATTGTCACTTCGAAAGATTTTAATGTGTGCGTTAAATTGATTGTGAACAAAGGTAAAAAATGATTTAAGGAAAGAAGAAGCATCAGATTTATGAGACATAAGAAATAACCATGTACAACGAGTAAAGTCATCCACAATGGTTAAAAAATAACGAGCACCAGAATGAGTTTGATGTCTATGTGGACCCCAAATATCACAATGGATTAATTGAAAAGGCAAGGTAGAAGAAATAGAACTTGTCAGAAATGGTAATCTAGTCTGTTTGGCCAAAGGACAAATATGGCATAAATTGTCAAAAGAAACAGAAACAGAGGAATTGAATTTTGAGATGATACGTAGACAGGTAGGTGATGGGTGGCCAAGGCGATGGTGCCAGGTAGAATCAGGATGGGTAATATGGCAAGCAGTTGGCGATGTGTGATCTGGTGACATGTAATAGAGGCCGCCACTTTGCTTACCCCATCCAATCATCTTCCCCGTAGCCAAGTCCTGCAAAACACAGAAATCTGGGAATAAGATCACACAACAGTTTAAGGATTGGGTAACTTTACTGGCAGACAAAAGATTTAATCGAAAGGAAGGCACATGAAGAACATCTTTTAAAACAACATCTTTGTTGAAGAGGAGTGTGCCAGTAGAGTCAATAGGTACGGCGGAGCCATTGGGTAAATTAACACAAGGTGTGCGAGGCGGATGAGAGTGAGAAATAAAGTAGTCAGAAGCAATATGGTCCGTGGCACCACTATCTAAAATCCAACAATTTGAGGAGGTAGAATTAATAGAGGGATGATTATACAAACCTGTGACATTTGCATAAACATCATTATTACCCTTGGATAAGTGTGGCGCATTTGCCACGGTAGTGGTCAATTGTTGATACTGCTTGGCAGAAAGTCCTGAGAGAGGCGGCATGGCACCGACTGGAAATCCATGCAACTTATAGCAACTTTCAATAGTATGTGTATCCTTTTTGCAATATCTGCAAAATAATCCCATGGCTAGAAGAAGAAAGGCTTCAGAAAAATCAGAAACTGTATCCAGTTTTTTTAATCGAACCGATTGTTCAATCGATTGTTGGATGATACGAAAGTGGTGATTTAATGGTTGTTGCAGAAAGCTAAAAAGGGATTGATGGAGAAAGGAAAAAAAAACCACGGTGGGCAAAGAAAAAATAGCTAGGTATAGAACCCTAGCTCTGATACCATGTTGAATTTAGGAGAACAAAATATTGAGAGAATATTGGTTTATTTCTGAATAATGATTTACAAATGTACGAAGCTCTTTATATACAGAGAATCTAAACTAGGAAAGAAGTTGAACAAGGAAAGAATAAATATACAATATTCCTATTCTACAATCAAGGATCTTCAGTTAATCAATTAGGCAACCAATCAACCGGATTTTCCTCTAACAGTATATGTGCTTTGGCTCCAGAACTTTCCTTCATGCAATATAAATGGCCATTTTCTATATGGGTTTAATGGGTCAGGAGAGAAAGAGATAAAGTAGTGAACGTGTGTGTCCAGGCAGTCCCTTTGGGATTGCCGGGTACATAGGGCGTGAGGTGAGAGGAGAGTAGAGATGTGTGGTTGAGTGAAAAACATTATTTGAGACGTGGTGTTAGGAATTTGAGGAGGGTTTTTCATCTCACATTACAATTTTCTATTTTTCATATAGTGGAATTTCTCTCTCATGGAGTAGGCATTGAGGTCGAATAAATTAAACTCTTGTGTTCTCTTGTGTGCATGTTCAATTTCGCTACGCTTCCGTTGCGGATGGGATCGAAAATTTCCCAACAACAAGAAATTTAAGAGAGAATTGAAAAGTAATAATTCCATTATATAAAGTAGAGGCCGAGGCACACGCGATACGTGTGCAAGTCCAATTTTGCTCTCCACTTATTGTTTGTTTGATCGAATTTTTACAAAAACATGCAAAATTCGACTTGCACATATATCGCGTGTGCCTGTCCTCTGATTTTTTTATACAGAAAAACATTTTTCCAGTTGTTTCTGTAAAGAAGAAGTTACGGAGCTCAATTGCGACCGTCCAAAGTGTTTTTGGACGATCCAGATTAAAAACCAATTATGACCAGTAATAATTAATTGTGACCGGTCATAATTGAAAATGAATCTCAGCCATTGATTGTTTTCGGATAAATAGGAGTAAAACTGAGTACATGGTGTGCAAGTTTAGTGGTACCAGCAGTGCGCATGAAGAAAGAGTGATGATCCAAGACCAGGAGATACCAAAGAGTGATCATTTCAGGTATTTAGGCACAATTATTAGTAGAGATTGAGAGATTGCCTATGATGTGACCCATAGGATCCAAGTGGGGTGGCTTCAAGTGAAAGAGCGCTACTGGTATACTATGTGACAAGAGGGTACCCACAATATTAAAGGAAGAGTTTTTTATAAAAACATCCCTCAAACTATCATCAGTTTTTTTACTTAGTCCTCGAACTACCAAAATCGTTTACTTTGTCCTCGAACTATCCGATTCCAACCCATTCAGTCCAATTCCTAACGGCAGTTAAGAAAATGGACGGAAAACAGCATACTATTCATGCATGTACTATTCATCCAAGCATTTACATTTTTTTGGGTTACTACGGATCTACAAAGATGATTCAAACTACTAAGTTATTCTTAAAATATTTTTTTATGAATTCCTAAAAATAATTAGCTCAATCCGATAATGGTAAGGGCTGTTCAACATTCGTAGGGCGCCCTAAGAATTTTGAAACACCCTACGAATGCTGCTAAAATAGTCCTTACCTATATCGGATTGAGCTAATTTTTATCAAAAACCCATAAAAAAATATTTTAAGAATAGCTTACCGTTCAAATCATATTTGTAGGATCTGTAATGACCCAAAAAATTAAACGCTTGGATGAATAATACACACATGAATAGTATACGCATTTCAAACAGGTCCCTGTTTCAAACTTTGACATTTTCTATGTATTTTTTAAAAAAATTTTGATTAGACTATTACAGATTCTATAAAGATTATTCAAAAGGTAAGTTATTCATAAAATATTTTTTTATGAATTTCTGGAAAAAAAAATTAGCTCAATCCGATATAAGTAAGGGTTGTTTCAATAGCATTCGTAGTAGGGGTGAGCATGGTCCAGATTGGTTCGGTTTCATACTAAATCAAGAACCAAACCAATACTTACGGATTATGAATTTGGAGAACCAAACCAATCCAAACCATTTTAAAACGGTTCGATTTCGGTTTTAAACCACGGTTTGCTTTGAACTAAGCTATTGTCTTCAAAAAATATTTAAAGTACTTAACATTATGAAGATAAATTTAAAAAATACATATATTTAAACCAATTCCATTCAAATTATTAAAACACACTAATATCAACCAACTAATTAAGAGTAGGATACCAAAAATTGCCTCAAATCTTAAACTAAGAAAATAAAATGCTGGTAAGTCACTAAAATGAACCAATTAAGAATACCAACTACTACTACTAAACATCTTAAGATAGTTTAACCAAATAAAAGGCAAAAAATAATTTCTAAAACTATTGAATTGAAATGACGTAGCAAAAGGGCAATAGTAGCAACATGGTAGAAACCAACTTGTGATATCACTCTACATCAAGGTTCATATCATTATCTTGACAGTGAAGGAAAATTAAATATTGCAGTGAATTTAATGGGATCAATAAATTAAGAAAGTAGTTGACTAAAAGCTCCCATATATTATTGGGTGAATCATAATTAATTTATATATATATATGTATGTATGTATGTATTATACGGTTCGGATCGATTTGGAACCATAACCGTAAATGTGAATCCACAAACCAAACCATATAACGCGGTTTCTAATTTTTTTAAACCATGACCAAACCATACTACTAAAAATCCAAACCAAACCTTTCGGTTTGGATTTGTTTGAACTGGATTCGCGGTTTGATGGATTTTTTGCTCACCCCTAATTCGTAGTGTTTCAGAATTCTTAGGGCGCCCTACGAATGCCAAAATAACTCTTACCATTATCAGATTGAGCTAATTATTTTCAGGAACCCATAAAAAAATATTTTAAGAATAACTTAGCAGTTTGAATCATCTTTGTAGATCCATAATAACCCCCCCCCCCCCCCCCCCCCCCCAAATTAAATGCTTAGATGAATAGTACACGCATGAATAGTATGCAGTTTTCCGTCCATTTTTTTAACTGCCGTTAGGAATTGGACTGAATGGGTTGGAATTGGATAGTTCGAGGACGAAGTAAACGATTTTGGTAGTTTGAGGACTAAGTAAAAAAACTGGTAATAGTTTGAGGGATGTTTTTATAAAAAACTCTTAAAGGAAAAATTCTACGAAACTGCCATAAGACCAGCGATACTTTACGAGACAGAATGTTGGCCTATTAAGAAACAACAGGTGAGCAAGATGAGTGTAGTGGAAATAAGAATGTTGAGGTGGATGTATGGTAAGACTAGACGAGATGGGATTAGAAATGAAACGGTTCGTGAGATGGTAGGTGTAGCACTTATAGAGGAGAAGTTGAGGAAAAATAGGCTAAGGTGGTTTAAGCATGTCTACGTAGATCAAGAGATGTTGTAGTTAAGAGAGCGGATATGATAATTTTAGGTAGCAATGCTACGGGGAGAGGTCGACTTAAATTGATATTAGATGCTATTGTGCGCAAAGATATGAGTATAATGGATTTGTGTGAACAAGTGACCCTTGACAGAGCTCAATGGAGAAAAAGAATTAATTCATGTAGCCGACCCCAAGTGATTGGGACATGAGGCTCAATTTGGTTTGGTAATCTCAGCCATTAATTGCGCGAATGGACAGCTAAGATTGCGCCGTTCCGTGATCAAAACCTATTCACGGAGCCTCCGTGAAAAAAGTATATCTCTTTTTTATAATGGTGAATTTAAAATCATACAGGCCGCAGCACACGCTAAACGTGTGCAAGGCAAATTTCGATAAAAATAAGGCTATAAGCACATCTATAACTTTTTATACTTAAAGACAGATGTTTTTATTCCAGTCTTAGAGTTTTTATCAAACCAAAAAAAATTTAAAGGTTAAAAAGGTTATCAAAATGTTTTAAAAATTTACTAAACGACGGTATTTTTTTTTTATCATCTTAGCAAAGCTACATCCTTTTTTTTTTAACACAACCTCAGATTTCACTTTGGTGGGATTTCCCATGCGACCCAAAACAGAAGAGGCAGAGGAAGGGAGGGATGAGAGAGAGAGAGAGAGAGAGAAAGAATAAGGTAAAATACCATAAAAGTAGGCTGTTGATTTTGCCACTCCTTTTTTTGTTAACGGCACTCCCCTACAAGTGCATTTTTGCACCAAAAATACACTTGTAGAGGAGTGCCGTTAACAAAAAAGGGAGTGGCAAAATTATTTCCCTAAAAGTATTGAAGTACTAATTAAAACGTATACCAAAATGGAAATGTTAAAAGGGAATTGCAAAAGTATTCTCAGTACCTGCTTGGATTCTGTGTGAATCATTATCAATCTCATGGACTTTACTGGATGGAGTCATGGACAGATGTTTAAAGCTTTTGGCAACAATGGATTTTCGAAATTTGCTAGTATACAGAAAGGAGAGAAATAACTAATTAGGATCATAGGTGTAGGTGTCTAAGAATTGTGTGTAAGTTGTAACTATAGCGGAGGTTACTTTAAAAGTAAAATCTTTATTTTGTTTGTGGCAATTTGCGGAGAGGAAATATGAGCCAGCCTCATTTTGGAGTCCACACCAAAGTGTGCCCCCCTTTATATACTAGAATATTTTCTTTGTTTCTTGATGGACAAACTAGGACGAAAATCTAATTTTAGTGAGAAAGTTACAGATATGGGTCCCACAATCTCCCTACTAACTGAACACATAAAAATGCAGGAAGTTTAAATTTTGGGTTAAATACCGGGACACCCCTCGAACCATTCCCGTTTGTCTCGCTCACCCCCTCATAGAATTTTGCCTACGGCTAGCCCCCTGAGCAAAGTTTTTTTGTCGTATAGACCCCTTCCGTCAGGATTCCATCCAAAACTGTTAGAATTTTGCCCTAATTTTTTCGAAATGTGAGAAAATATTCCAATTTTGCCCTCTCCTTCTCTATGAAATATGAAACCCTAACACTAAAATACATCACAGCCCCACCACTTCCACCGCCACCTCCCCACCTCCACCACCACCCCCACCACTTCCAGCTCACCCCCGACGAACCCGACCACCGCCACCACAGCCCCACCTTCCCAACCACTACCCTAACCCCCAACACCAGCGACGGCGCCACCATTGAAGTCGTCCGCCGCCCACACAGCGGCCGCCCGCCCGGCTCCAAAAACAAGCCCAAACCCCGTCTTCATCACCCGCGAGCCCGACCCCTCCATGACCCCCTACTTCCTCGAGGTCCCCACCAGCGCCGACGTTGTCATTTCCATAACCAAATTCTGCAACAAACACAACACCGGCCTCTGCGTCCTCTTCAGCTCCGACTCCGTCGCCAACGTCACCCTCCGCGGCCGCTTCGACCTATCCTTTCTCTCCGCCACTGTCCTCCCCCCGATTAGAAGCAATGGGTGGCTATGGCGGGGTGATGGACGATGTGGTGGTGGTGATGGGTGGCGGTGGAGGTGGGGAGGTGGTGGTGGAGGTGGGGAGGTGGCGGTGGAAGTGGTGGGGCTGTGGTGTATTTTAGTGTTAGGTTTCATAGAGAAGGAGAGGGCAAAATTGGAATATTTTCCAAAATTCTAACAGTTTTGGACGGAATCCTGACGGAAGGGGTCTATACGACAAAAAAACTTTGCTCAAGGGGCTGGCCGTAGGTAAAATTCTATGGGGGGTGAGCGAGACAAACGAGAATAGTTCGAGGGGTGTCCCGATATTTAACCCTTAAAATTTTTATAATTTCCTTTCACTACAACTCAACAGAGCTTAATTGTCAAAAGCCTTGAGTCCTTGACTAGTGTGGCGCGAACATTTAATGAAGGGAAAATTAGCCATAAGTATGGTAAATTATTTTCATTTAGGGGAAGGACGCTAACAAAATAATTTTTAGTTGAGGTCCTTCAACTTTTTCAGTGGTTCAACCATAAGGCCAAAACATGTTTTCATGGAAAAAAATTACCCTAGGGTACTGTACAACCGTAGGATATCCTAAGGTTGTAGCGTACCATATGTGTCACACCCCATCCCGAAAAACACCACGCTAAATTATTTTCCAAATGGGATGGACACACGCCTGGCCCTGATCAAATGGTAAATAAAAACACCAGCCAGGTGTCCAACACGTAAAAACTTAACTTGCATATATATGGAAATAACTGTAACGACCCTGACCCGTCCCTGTAGGTCATACCCATCACAAAGCGCCGGTGAAACCATCACCAAGGCCATATCTAATATATAACCTCTCATAATCATATAATAAGAAGGGACAAGAGTGCATAACCAACAGAAGTTTATCCTGTATAACACTATAACCTAATTAAAGGACAACTTACATTTAAAAGGAAAACTATAATTTCCAAAAACGCCTCAGAGCTGTGCTTATTAATAAGGTTTAGCAAGCTACTTACAATGATTACATAATTTAACAAGTAATCTGAACACATATTCTGTCTACCAAATAACCATAAGACTTCACTCCACAAAACAAGTGTCAGGCCATCTAACTCTTCAATTCCTGAAAGGTGGAGAAAACACATAAGCTAACGCTCGTATGAGTGACCAATACATAATTTACATGCTCTCCATGGACAATGCAAAATAATTTGATAGTATTTCAAAACAAAGAACTCAAATCCATAAGCCAAATATAATGCACATTCCGCTATTCAAAATTCAAAGCTACCAGGTGTCCCCGGTAGTGGATAAGCCAGACGTCTATGCATTATCCCAAAACACACACCAACCTCAAACACCCTTGCTAGCCATTAAGCCGTCCCCTAGCAAGACCGGACGTTGGGAATGCCATTAAATAGATTCACAAATAGATCCACCTTCCATTGTTATTCCATGGAGTACAAAATTTATAAAACTTGTTCAAATAAACTTGTTAAGGAAAACAAGTTCAAAACCATGTAATTTAGGTATTAAATCACTCACCTCGATCCGAGCTTTCACACAAGTCCCCTATAGTAAGCAAGTAATGTAAAATATGTTAGGCATCAATAGTCATTCAAAACTCTAAGATAAACTTCCTTATTATCCCATATTTTACTAACAAGATTCTAGGGTCAAGGTATAAGGTTAGGTTGGGATTCAATAGCTTAAAAGTGATGTTATCGCTAGTTCCAGTAGAAAGACCAGTCATTAAAAACTAGACTTCTAGAGCTTTGAAACGACAGGTCATAGGTTAAAAACGGAGTTCGGACAACATAGCTATACCCGTTTAAGTTGAACTTTTAGATTTGAAAAGACAAAGTTGCAGATTCTGCAATTCTACAACTTCAAACCAAAAACTGATTTAACTCAAGAACATTTGAGGCACAATCTTTATATAGCTTGAAAGGTCTATGTGTCTAGTTTCAAAATCAAGAAACGGTGCGCGTTTTCGATGCTCGTGCTAGAAGATACGGCTGTTTTCCTAACATGTGACAGTGCTGACTGCATAGTAACGAATTTGAGTGCTCCTAGGTTAGAAATTTCTACAGAGCTCAATACCTCAAATTTAGTTCTGAAATTTTTACCATATGTAGACGATACATAAATGAAGTCCCAGTAAAAATCTCATAAATTCTCGAGTTTTAGAACTACCTCAACAAAAATCCCTAAAATCAGCCAGGTACAAGATTTCTATTCTGCAGAATTTCAAAACTAAGTTATTCCTATAAAAATTTACATGATTCATCAAGGGTTTATCATGAACTCTCTCAAAACTCATTGAACAAGGGTTTTCATGGTCTCTAAACTCAAAACCCTATCTTAAAGTATGAAATTGAACACTAAAACTATGAGATTAAGAACAAGGAATCATGTATTTACCATGTAGAGCTTCAATTCAAGCCTAGCACACTCACCACCTTGACTTTCTCCTTATTTTTCTCCTTTTCTTCTTCTCTATTCTTGCCGTTCTCTGATTTTCTCTCTCTCTCTCTCTCTCTCTCTCTCTCTCTCTGATATTTAGAAGCGGTGGAACCGATAGAAATAACAGGAGCGTTGATCTTTTCCCCCTTTTTGTTTTATTAGTCTATCAAGCAAAAATCATTTTGTCTAGGTGCGTCCATGTGTTATTGTGTGATCCAAAACCAATTAAAAAGTAAAATCAAGTCTAAAACTCACACATTTAGCTAGAACTCAACATGTACACCAATTATAAAATAATTAAGGATTCAGGATATTACAATAACTGTCATACAAGACGTGCCCACGGGTATTTACAACATATACAAGCTCCAAAAATAGGCACATAACCAAAAGAGTCAAAAAGCTAGACTACTATATCAACAACTCCTGTCTAGACTCTGTAGTGGACCCACGTGTCGTCATGTACCTGAAAAGAAAACACTGTGGGGATGTGAGCTATCAACATGCTCAGTGAATGTTCTTATCCATAATAAGAGAAGCAATATTGACAAGCGCTATAAAATAGTTTGAACAACAATATTCAACTCGTCAAATAACCATTTCATTAATACACCGGTAAATTTATAGGCTCTCGGTCATGACTATAACAACACCAACATAGTACTTGTAACGCCACTAAAGCAATATTCAAAATCACGCCACTAAGGCAATACTTGTCATGCCACTAAGGCAATAGCATCCACGCCACTAAGGCTATGATCATATTCTCGCTTAGTATACATAAAACATCAACTCAAGCCGAACAATAACTTTTTCAATACAAAACATAACTTTACACAATGTCTCATCTCTGGCTATAAAAATAAGTACACCCACCTCGAGGCCAAGCCAAAAAGGTACCAACACGAGCTCACTCCCTACGTGGAGTCGCGGTGCTCATCGCTGCTTCCGAACCTGGCATACAACACATAAATCCATACATGTGAGTATTAGTATAGAAATGCCCAAAAAGTTAAACACTAGCAACCATTTTCTCTATACTCTCTCCTTAACTAAGTATCTCAATTGATTTCCACTTCTCTGATACAAGTTCTGACAGTTTAAGTTGCAGTTCAGCATCTAGCATATAATTCCTATATCTAGACATCCAGTTTTAGCATCCAAATTCCAATTTCCAGCAGCTATACACAATTTTAGCACCAAAAGTACACATTTTCTGCAACTAGGTTCACATTGGCAGCATATAGAATCAAATTTCAGCACATAACAAGTAATTCTTGCACTTAATATACTCTTTTCAACTATGAAACCACACATTGATCAGCACCTGTTCCCTAGTTTCAGCACCTCAGAGATTCATTTTTCCAGCAAAATCACATTCCTAACAACTGTAGATGTAGGTTCAAACCTTGTTAATCCACTCCAACTAGATAATCAGATAACATACATTAATTTCACCAAATAAAGTTCAGTTTAAGCATCTAAGAAATCCATTCCCAGCACCAAAAACTTGTGTTTGAGTTCTTAAAAGAATACATGTTTTTCTTTATTCAAATCCTACACAAACCCTAGAGTTAATTAGAGAGAGATGTAAACAAATCATAACACACCCAAATTAAGAAGAAGACAATTAGAGCACTTACCACAAACCTAATTCCTTTTCTCTCTTTTTTTCTTCTCTTTCCCCTCTTTTCCGTTTGCCTCTTCTTCTTCTGCGTTTCTATTTCTAATCTCCCTTGTTTGCTTCTTCTTTTTTGTTTTGTTTGGTTTTCTCTCTCCTCACCCATGTATATCATCAAATACACTAACACCTCATTGAGGACTCCACATGCACACCAGCACAATGAACTCTTTTTTTTACAGTTACATCCTTGTAGTTTAGGAAAATCACTTGTAAACCCTCACAGACATATATAATTAATTTAACTCTACTTTATGTTCTACTTTTATTATAAGAGCAGGGTCTCACAATTATCCTCCCGTTAAAAGAATTTCGCCCCGAAATTCACTTACCTTGTGGAAACAGATGTGGATATTGAGCTCTCATACTTTCCTCAGTCTCCCAAGTTGCCTCCTCAACCGCGTGACTCCTCCGCAAGACTTTCACCAATGGGATAGTCTTATTGCGCAAAAATTGATCTCTACGATCTAAAATTTCCACTCGCTGCTCCACGTAAGTTAGATCATCTTTTAGCTCTATCGGCTCGGAAGTCAACACATGAGACGGATCCGCAATATACTTCGTAACATGGAGACATGAAACACATCATGAAGTCGGCTCAACTCCGGGTGGCAATGCCAAGCGATACGCCGTAGACCCAATCCGCTCAATGATCTCATACGGCCCAATATATCGTGGACTCAACTTGCCTTTCTTTTTGAACCGCATAACCCCTTTCCATGGTGACACTCGAAGAAATACCCAATCACCTACTGCGAATTCTAGATCCCTCCTGCGCTTATCCGTATAACTTTTTTGGCGACTTTGTGCAATTTTCAAGCGATCACGAACAACTTTAATTTTATCAACAATGACTTGAACCAACTTTGGTTTCGACAACCACCTTCCCCAACTTCACTCCAACATATAGGAGTCCTACACCTCCGACCATATAAAGCCTCATAGGGTACCATCTATGTAGCACCGACACTCCAAAAGGGCGCCATGTCCACGTATTGGACACGGGGACACGACGGGGACACGCCCAAATACGTATTGGACACGCCACGTGGCGTGTCCAATAGTTTTTATTATTTTTTGATAGGGGACACGACGGGGACACGGCTGGGGACACGCCGGGGACACGGCTGGGCGTCAAAATGTAATATTTTTAAAATTTGTGGGGGTTAATATGAAATTATTCAAAATATTTGGGTTAAACTGTAATTTTCCCTTTGAAAAAAATTTATACAATTTGTGAAATTATTCATATATAATGGTTCATAATTTTTTATATATATATGTACATATGTTTATTTTTTATTTATTTATACACGTGGCGTGTCCCCTGCCGTGTCCGTATCCCCATTTTTTTGGAATTGTCGTGTCCTGTGTCCGTGTCCGTATCTGTATCCGTATGCGTGTCCATGCTACATAGGGTACCATGCCAATGCTAGATTGATAGCTATTATTATAAGCAAATTACATCGACATATAAGCATCCCAGTTGCCTTTGAAGTCCAATACACAAGCACGCAACATATCCTCCAAAATTTGAATAGTCCGCTCAGATTGCCCATCGGTCTGAGGGTGAAAAGTTGTACTAAACTTCAAAGTAGTACCCATAGCTTGTTGCAAACTCGGCCAAAATCTGGAAGTAAATCTAGGATTCCGATCAGCAACAATCGACATACAATTTAGCATACCTATCAATCGTATAGGTCATATTAACAGGTAGAAAATGAGCGGACTTCGTCAATCGATCCACAATCACCCAAATAGAATCATAGCCTTTTTGAGAACGAGGAAGTCTGGTCACAAAATCCATCGTAATATGCTCCCACTTCCACACAGGAATAGGAAGAGGTTGCAATAAAACTGCAGGTCGTTGATGCTCGGCCTTTACTTGTTGACATACCAAATATCGAGCCACAAACTGAGCTATCTCCCTCTTCATCCCAATCCACCAATAGTCCTCCCTAAGATTGCGATACATTTTTGTACTACCCGGATGCATAGTATAAGCTGAACTATGTGCCTCTTCCAAAACCTCTCTCTTCAAAGCTTGGTCTCTAGGTACACACAATCGATTTTCAAATAACAATAACCCATCCCGAATAACAAAGTCTGTCTGCGTCCCATCTCTCACTCCATCTATAAATTTCTTCAACTTCCGATCTCGATATTGAATCTCCCGAATCCAATCAATCAATAGAGGTCTCACTCTAAAATGAGCTATCAAAGCATTAGTATTTGTCAAGGCTAACTCCACACCCATCAAAGTTAACTCGGTAAAAATATCAACACGAGTACATTGAACACATGCTAATCTACCTGAAGATTTTCTGCTCAGAGCATCTGCCACAACATTGGCTTTCCCTGGATGGTAGTGAATACTGCAATCATAATCGTTAATTAACTCCATCCATCGTCTTTGTCTTAAGTTCAAATCCTTCTGTGAAAATAAATACTTCAAACTCTGATGATTGGTGAAAATCTCACAAGCTTCGCCATGTAAGTAATGTCTCCACAACTTTAATGCAAACACAACTGCCGCTAACTCCAAATCATGAGTTGGATAATTGCGTTCATGGTTCTTTAATTGTCTTGAAGCATAAGCAATTACCTTTCCGCGCTACATCAACACACATCCCAAACCTTGGTGTGAAGCATCACTATAAATTACAAAGTCTCCCACGCCCGAAGGAATAGTCAAAACTAGAGCTGTCACCAATCTAGCCTTCAACTCCTGAAAGCTCTGCTCACAAGCACTAGTCCACTCAAATTTTACTGCTTTCTGAGTCAATATGGTTAATGGTCTAGCAATCACTGAGAAGCCCTTAATAAATTGACGATAATAGCCCACCAAACCCAAGAAACTTCGGATCTCAGAAACGTTCGTTGGGCATTCCCATTTTACTACAGCTTCCACCTTCGCAGGATCAACACAAATTCCATCTCTAGATATCACATGCCCCAAGAAAACCACCATATCCAACCAGAACTCACATTTGCTTAACTTTGCAAACAATTGTTTTTCTCGTAGAGTCTGTAATGCAATGCGTAGGTGTTTCATATGTTCCTCCCTACTTCGTGAGTATATCAAGATATCATCAATAAAGACAATTATGAACAAGTCAAGATAATGCTGAAATACCCGATTCATTAAGTCCATAAACACAGCTGGAGCATTAGTCAACCCAAAAGGCATAACAAGGAATTCATAGTGCCTGTATCTCATACGAAAAGCAATCTTTAGAACATCACTATCTTTCACTTTTATTTGATGGTACCCCAATCGGAGATCAATTTTTGAAAACACTGTAGAACCCTGCAACTGATCAAATAAATCATCAATCCGAGGTAAAGGATATTTGTTACGCACTGTTACCTTATTGAGCTGACGGTAGTCAATACACAATCTCAATGTGCCATCCTTCTTTTTAACAAACAATACTGGAGCTCCCCAAGGCGACACACTAGGTTGGATAAAACCTTGGTCAAGCAAATCTTGCAGCTGAATTTTTAATTCTTTCAACTTAGTAGGAGCCATTCGGTACGGTGCAATAGATATAGGAGCAGTCTCTGGAAGTAACTCAACAGAAAACTCTACCTCCCTGTCCGGCAATATCTCCGGTAACTCCTCTGGAAACACATCTGTAAATTCTCACACAACTGGAATATCCTCCAATTTAATCTCTAATTTTGTTGTATCTATCACATGTGCCAAATAACATTCACAACCCTTTTTGAGCAATTTCCTGGCTTCAATTGCTGATATAAGACAAGTAGGAGTAACATTTCGCTTGCCACAAAATTTAACCTCAGATTCATTAGGAACCCGAAATATGACCTCTTTCTTGAAACAATCTATAGAAGCATGATATGATGCCAACCAATCCATGCCCAATATTATATCAAAATCATGTATGTCAAAAGGCACTAAATTCACAAGTAATTCTTTTTCACCCACACGTACCACACAACCCCTATATGTCACATCTACCAACACCACTTCCCCAATAGGAGTAGACACAGATAAGCAATGATCTAATAATGTAAGGGGCTGATTTAAATGCATGCCAAATGATAGGGACACATACGAATGAGTAGAGCCAGGATCAATTAAAATATGTGCATCCCTACTAGAAACATTAAGTGTACCTGTAACAACATCAGGTGTCGCCTGAGCATCTTGCCGAGTCATAGCAAATGCTCTGGCCTGAGTACGAGGTCCACTAGAAGATCTTCCACCTCTCTGAGGAGTCCTAGATGAAGTTGTACTGTCACCAGCCACACTACCCACCGATGGAGAAGCAACAGATGTCACAGGACAATCACGAATCTTGTGCCCAGGTTGGTTGCAACGATAACATCTCTCTTGTTGTTTTCCCTTACAATCTCGTACCACATGCCCACTCGCTCCACAACTGAAACAAGTAATATCTCGTGTACCACTACCTGAGGAAACACTGGTTTGCTGTCTAGGTTGTTGCTTCTGAGAACTCTGACCTTGGTGACCACCAAATGGAACATTCTGTTATGTCCTACCCTGCACTCCGCTCAATTGAGATCCCTGAAACCTCTGTCTAGATGATCCAGCCTCAAATCGACCCCTCCTATATTGTGCTTGCCTTTCTTTCTTCTCATTAACACTCTTTTCTGAAATCTTTGATTTGTGTACCAAGTCGGAATATCTCTTTGCTTCATGAGTAGCAACTCCAGCTCGAATGTCAGGATCCAAACCAGACTGAAATCTTCTACACTTAGCATCCTCTATACGGATTAAGTCTGGTGCAAACCGAGATAAGTTGATGAACTTAGCATCATATTCAGCAATTGACATATTACCTTGCCTCAAACTAGAAAACTCGTGCTCCATATCATATCAATACAATAGAGGGAAGTATTGCTCATTGAAGGCCGCGATAAATTCTTTCCAAGTAACTTTTTTCGGCACTGGAGGCTCTGGTTCCCCAATTGCTAGTGTAGTCAGCAACCCTTTAGTAGCTTCCCACCAAAATCGAGCTTGATCTTTGTGGTGGGGTGGTTTCCGTCGGACTCCTTCGGATCTCCCCTCCGCTGCGTACCTGCACCAAGGCGCGAGGCAGTGGGCCGCCTCCCGCCCCTCCGACGAGCAAGTCAGTATACTGGAGAGAGAGAATATTGTAGTAGGGTCTGAGATTGTGTACCTTTCTTAGGGTTTATCCTCTTCTATTTATAGACAAACATACTTGCTCTCCAAGTTAGGTGTGCACGGCACATGCTCAAACCAGCCCCAACTCTGGAGTGTTCTAGAAGCTTCTAGAACCGACTAGAGGAATCTCTACGCAGCCCCCACCCGGGTCGAACCGACCCTCTAAGCCCAACCGGCCCATTCACCCGACCCGAAGGTTCGGTCATTGGGATCACGAACTGGGCCTCTGACACCGATTGGCTTCCCTTCGGTTCGGTCCACCTCTTCTCGGTTCAACCCACTACACGCACAGGGCCTAAGTCCAAACCACGTGCACAAGTCCAACCCGTCACACTCGTCTCCTAGCCCCGCTGAATCAACCTATGAGCCAACCCGTGGTCCAACTATATTCGACCCACCACAATAGCCCCTCAACTTCTTGTGCGCTTTCCACGGGCATGAGGAGTTGAACCATTCAGTGGGACCGAATCCAGCTTCTCAAACCGGACCATCAAGTCCTCAAAGACCCATCTTTCTTGCTCATGAAAACCAGACCGTCCTCTCAATAAACCGGAGCGGTCCTCAATATTCTCTACGTCACCGTATGATAAAAACTTGGCCGTCCTCTTTACAAACCGGCCGAAGCCTCGTCCATACTCGGCCATACCATCGAGAATAATAAAGAAATCATCCGAGACGCTCGGCTTTTCCACCGAGAAATTTATCAAACGGGGTCGAAGCTCCAACGCTCCGAGAATGATAGATAGTTACAAACTGGCCGAGGCCTCATCCTCACTCGGCCATACCACCGAGAATGATAAAGAAAATTGAAAACCGGCCAAAGCCTCGTCCGCTCGGCCATTCCACAGAGAATGATACACATACTTACAAACCGACCGAAGCCTCATCCGCGCTCGGCCATACCACTGAGAATGATAAGGATATTTACAAACTGGTCGAAGCCTCGTTCGCGCTCGGCCATGCCACCGAGAATAATAAAGATATTTTTTGAAACAGGCCGAAGCCTTGTTCGCTCGGCCTTTCCACCGAGAACAATAAACAACTTTACAAACCGGCTGAAGCCTCACTCGCTCGGCCGTTCCACCGAGAATGATAGAGATATTTATAAACCGGCCGAAACCTCGTTTGCTCGGTCGTTCCACCGAGAATGATAAACTTTACAAACCGACCGAAGCCTCACTCGCTCGGTCGTTCCACCAAGAATGATCAACAAATTTATAAACCGGCTGAAGCCTCGTCTGCTCGGCCGTTCCACCGAGAATGATAAAGATATTTATAAACCGGCCGAAGCCTCTCTCGCACGGTCGTTCCACCGAGAAACTTGATTAATTTTCAAATTAAGTAAACAGGCCGAAACCGCAAACGTTCGGCCATTCCACCAAAATTATCAGCTTGACAAATTAATTAAATAGGCCGAAGCCACAAACGTTCGGTCATTCTACCGAAAAACATGATTAACTAATTAAACAGGCCGAAATCGCAAATGATCGGCCACTAGCATTCGAACTTAAATTTAGCCAAATATATACTTTAGTTTAAACAGGAGGCCATAGCTCCAACTTCTTGTGCTCGGTGCTTTTTTTTAAAACTTCCGGCTACATCGTGCCTTGTGGTTGCTCTAATTTTCTTTGAATGCATGCTCTTTTTCCAACACTTTTTTAAGTCTTTTATCGTAAAACCGAGTCTATCACACCATCCATCTAGCCCCCACTTCGGGTTAGGCTGGACTCGTCGGGGCAGTCTAATTCAAAGTGATGGAAAAAATTTAACTCTAAACCGAGTATGATAAACAAGTTTACTAACCGTCTGAAGCCTCATTTTTGCTCGGCCATACCACCAAGAGCCTAATTAATTAAAAAAGTAATTTACACAAGCCGAAGCCGCAAACGTTCGGCCATTCCACCGAAAAAACTTTGATTAATTGTCAAATTAATTAAACAGGCCGAAGCCACAAACGTTCGGCCATTCCACCGAAATGATCACTTTGACAAATTAATTGAACAGGCCAAAGCCGCGAGCGTTCGGCCATTCCACCGAAAAAAATTTGATCAATTGGAAAATTTAATTATACTGGCCGAAGCCGCATTTGTTCGGCTATTCTACTGAAAAAACTTAATTAATTTGAGAAATTAATTCAAACAGGCCAAAGCCACAAACGTTCGGCTATCCCACCGAAAAACTTGATTAATTTGAAAATTAATTCCGATAGGCCGAAGCCGCAAACGCTCGACCCTTCCGACACTAAAACTCATTAGAACTCGTAAGAACAAAAACGAATCAACAATAAAACCGCTTCGCGGCACTTCCGGCCGACTCAAACAACAAAAAATTATGCTTTCAAAGCCGTTATAGAACATAACAGCAAGATCAGAGTCTGATAACTGCAAACCGACGCCGCAATTGGATCCGGCTCGTCGAAATAATTGAAATCGACTACTCATACGTCGAAAACGGAGTCGTATCGGGCCCGAAATCGCGAAAATACAAATCTGGAATATTCAAGGGAATATTCCTTGCTGACTGGACGCTGACTCATCGTTGACCAACCACGTCAGCATTGACCGGCTGACGTGGCACCCCAAAATGTACCGACTTTGATGACGTGGCAGACACATGGTGATGACGTGGCTGCCATGTGGCGGTGACGTGGCTGCCACATACCCAAAACACACGCATGGCACATGATGGCACACGCCCAGCACATGCCTTCACACGTAGTCAACGCGCCGCCTTTGACCGGCGCGTGTGGGCCACCCGTTAACTTTCCGGCGACGTGCTACTCAGATCCGTGATCGTCTCGGCGAGGCGAACAAAGCCCAGTGGTCAAAACTCATGTCCGATTACGTTTTACAGCATCAATTCCCAAAAAACACCTTCGGTCGCACTTTTCCGGCGTTCGAACGGCTCGTGAGCCCTCATCTAACGTCCGCCGGTGATGCTCCAACCTGTTCCGAACTCGTCTCGACGAGACGAACAAAACCTCGTGATCAAATCTTGTTTTTGATGACTTTTTTCCCGGACCGCCTTTGAGTCGCTACTCCGCAACCGTCCACCGCCATTCGAATGGCTCCAAAACCTAACTCCGGTGACGAAGCTTGACGGCAACACCACCAATGAGCTCGTCAGTGGTGGACGCACCACCCTTGCTGGTCCGATCGATTTTTGGACGGCCGGATCCAAATACCCCAGCCGTGGCAATTTCTCCCATGCTGTTTACAAACAGCTCAAACAGACGCCGAGGCTCCGTCCATCGCAGCCTGTCCGCGCCGCTTTACATCCCACAAAACCCAGCCCCAATCCCATCAAGAGTCTCAGAAAACCAGCCGAAATATCCCCGGCAACGGCGCCAATTGTGGTGGGGTGGTTTCCGTTGGACTCCTTCGGATCTCCCCTCCGCTGCTACGCTGCATACCTGCACCAAGGCGCGAGGCGGTGGGCCGCCTCCTGCCCCTCCGACATGCTAGTCAGTACCCCTCCGACAAGCTAGTCAGTATACTGGAGAGAGAGAGAGTACTGTAATAGGGTCTGAGATTGTGTACCTTTCTTAGGATTTATCCTCTCCTATTTATAGACAAACATACTTGCTCTCCAAGTTAGGTGTGCACGGCACATGATCAAACCAGCCCCAACTCTGGAGTGTTCTAGAAGCTTCTAGAACCGACTGGATGAATCTCTACGCAGCCCCCGCCCGGATCGAACCGACCCTCTAAGCCCAACCGGCCCATTCGCCCGACCCGAAGGTTCAGTCATTGGGCTCGCGAACTGGGCCTCTGACACCGGTTGGCTTCCCTTCGGTTCGGTCCACCTCTTCTCAGCTCAACCCACTACACACACAGGGCCTAGGTTCAAACCACGTGCACGAGTCCAACCCGTCACACTCGTCTCCTAGCCCCGCTGAATCAACCTGTGGGCCAACCCGTGGTCCAACTATATTCGGCCCACCACAATCTTTTAACATGAAAGGGGCAAGAATACCTTTTCGATCGTCAGAAACACTCATGACATCAAAAATAGACTCCATCCTCTTTAGCCACTCCTCCGCTTCCAATGGTTCCATACCACCAGAGAATATTGGAGGTTGAAGTTTCATAAACTGTTCATGGATTGCATTACGCGACTGATTTGATGAGCTTGCTTGTGCACACATTTGGAACTCAATAAACCGTGCAAGAGCCTGCATGATATCTGATTGACTTTGAGTACTAGGTTCACCTTGACCCGCTTGACCCCCTGAATCTTTCTCCTGACCATCCATAACTTTATCTGCCATTGAACTCAAGATAAGCAACAAATATCATTGCAGTTCAATATTTATCACGCATGCAAAGATAAGCTAACCACCAACTCAATTGACTCCCTATGGTCCAATGCAAGTTCTAGACTCCAAAATGTCTACAGAACCTAATAACCATAAGCTCTGATACCAAAAATTGTCACACCCCATCCCAGAAAACACCATGGTAAATTATTTTCCAAATGGGATGGACACACGCCTGGCCCTGATCAAATGGTAAATAAAAACACCAACCAAATGTCCAACACATAAAAACTTAACTTGCATATATACGGAAATAACAGTCATACAAGACGTGCCCACAGGTATTTACAACATATACAATCTCCAAAAATAGGCACATAACCAAAAGAGTCAACCAGCAGTGGACCCACGTGCCGTCACGCACCAGAAAAGAAAACACTGTGGGGGTGTGAGCTATCAACATGCTCAGTGAATGTTCTTATCCATAATAAGAGAAGCAATATTGACAAGTGCTATAAAATATTTTGAACAATATTCAGCTCGTCAAATAACCACTTCATTAATACACCGGTAAATTTATAGGCTCTCGGTCATGGCTATAACAACACCAACATAGTACTTGTAACGCCACTAAGGCAATATTCATAATCACGCTACTAAGGCAAGATATTCACGCCACTAAGGCAATAGCATCCACGCCACTAAGGCAATAGCATCCACGCCACTAAGGCTACGATCATATTCTCGCTTAGTATACATAAAACATCAACTCAAGCCGAACAATAACTTTTTCAATACGAAACATAACTTTACACATTGTCTCATCTCCCGCTAATAAAAATAAGTACACCCACCTCAAGGCCCAGCCAAAAAGGTACCAACACAAGCTCACTCCCTACGTGGAGTCGTAGTGCTCATCGCCGCTTCCGAACCTGGCATACAGCACATAAATCCGTACATGTGAGTATTAGTATAGAGATGCCCAAAAAGTTAAACACCAGCAACCATTTTCTCTATACTCTCTCCTTAACTAAGTATCTCAATTGATTTCCACTTCTCCGATACAAGTTCTGACAGTTTAAGTTGCAATTCAACATCTAGCATATAATTCCTACATCTAGACATCCAGTTTTAGCATCCAAATTCCAATTTCCAGCAGCTATACACAATTTTAGCACCAAAAGTACACATTTTCTGCAACTAGGTTCACATTGGCAGCATATAGAATCAAATTTCAGCACATAACAAGTAATTCTTGCACTTAATATACTCTTTTCAACTATGAAACCACACATTCAGCACCTGTTCCCTAGTTTCAGCACCTCAGAGATTCATTTTTCCAGCAAAATCACATTCCTAACAACTGTAGATGTAGGTTCAAACCTTGTTAATCCACTCCAACTAGATAATCAGATAACATACATTAATTTCACCAAATAAAGTTCAGTTTAAGCATCTAAGAAATCCATTCCCAGCACCAAAAACCTGTGTTTGAGTTCTTAAAAGAATACATGTTTTTCTTTATTCAAATCCTACACAAACCTTAGAGTTAATTAGAGAGAGATGTAAACAAATCATAGCACACCCAAATTAAGAAGAAGACAATTAGAGCACTTACCACAAACCTAATTCCTTTTCTTTTTTTTTCCTTGTCTTCTCTTTCCCCTCTTTTCCGTTTGCCTCTTCTTCTTCTGCATTTTTGTTTCTAATCTCCCTTGTTTGGTTCTTTTTTTTTTGTTTTGTTTGGTTTTCTCTCTCCTCACCCATGTATATCATCAAATACACTAACACCTCATTGAGGACTCCACGTGCACACCAGCACAATGAACTCTTTTTTTTACAGTTACATCCTTGTAGTTTAGGAAAATCACTTGCAAACCCTCACACATATATAATTAAATTAACTCTACTCTATGTTCTACTTTTATTATAAGAGCAGGGTCTCACACTACGTTTGTAAGGTACCCTAAGGTTTAGGCATTTTCATAGGGTACTTTCATATGGTACCCTAGGGTTTGAGGTTTTAGGCACTTTCATAGGGTACCCTAGGAGTTTAGGCACTTTCATTAACTTTCAATTACTAGTTTTGTAGAAAGGGTATTTTAGTAATCATGCAGCACACTTGTCCTTATGTTTGTTTGTTAGTTAAAATGGATGGATAAGAGTGAGTCGATAAAGAATTAAAGAAATAAAATCTGAGTTAATGAAAGTGCCTAAACCCCTAGAATACGCTATGGAAAGCTAGGACACCTACAAAAAAGCAAAATATTACCCAATGGATGATTTGCAATCTCAGTTGTGTGATGCCCAAATAATCCACTTCAACTTCGAGTTTTTTTTACACTCTCTTCTAGTGCCAATTTAAGTCCATTTCTCAAAGCCCAAAGTTCGGCCATGATGCCCGAGTGTCCACGCATGTCTTGTTCGAAACCCCCTAACCATCTGCCATTGTGATCGCCAATGTTTTAAAAACTGGACCGGTGAGCGAACCGGAAAGGGGACCGGGTTGATGGGTCATCAGTTCAACCGCGGTTGAACCGGAATCGAACCGTGATGTCACAATTATCGAATAAATATATTAATAGTGTGAAAAAACTAAAAAATTGAATATACAAAAATATTTTTGTAAGAAAAAGTCTGAATGTGTATGTATCTCTGTTTTTTGAAGTGGAAGAGAAGAAACTGGGCTAATGTAAGTGCTTTCGTGAATCCCACATCGGTTAGAAAACAATAGGGAGCAAAACTTTCATCTATAAAAGCATCCTAAGGCTACCATTTGTTCCTGGAAAAGGTTAAAACTTTTAAAAGAACTAGCTAGGCCCACGTGCCAGCTGTTCTCAGTTCTTTTCAGTGCCCAAAGCGGAGTAACCGGTATACCCAAGCGGTTTTAACGAAAGAGACCGGTTCTGGAATATAGACGATTTTGTAGTTGGTCCAGACCGGAGCAAGGGCCGGTTGACGGTTCAACCGGTCCAACCGGCTGGTCTGGTCCAGTTTTCAAAACATTGATGATCGCATAGTAATCCGCCCAAAGAAGCTTTGCCTGTGTAGGAGTGGAATGCTCCGTCAGTATTCAGTTTAGCACAATTTCATGCGAGGGGTACCCAACCAACTAGGATTGAGTCCCTTTTGTTACTGACCCGATGATACTCTATAAAAGACTCACTCTGTATGCGTGTTGGACACCCAAAACAGGTATCCTAGCTTTTCATAGGGTACCCTAAGGGTTTAGACACTTTCATAGGGTTTTAAGGTGCGCTTTCCTATTATAGGGTTGTACTGGTTTAGGCACTTCCATAGAATACCCTAGGATTTTAGGCATTTTCATATCCTATCCTAGGGTTTAGGGTTTTAGGCACTTTCATAGGGTACCCTAGGGGTTTCAGTACTTTCATTAACTTTCAATTACCAGTTTTACAAAAGGGTATTTTAGTAATCATGCAGCACCCTTGTTCTTATGTTTGTTTATTAGTTGAGATGGATTCAAAAAATTCATATCGTTTTGTAGATGTGCAAGGAAGTCCTCAGTGGTACTCATCGGCTTGCTTGCAAGATTCTTCATGAAGTTGTAGATTTTGACATCCTTTAGGTTGCACAAAAGATCAACAAAATTTGGCTCCTGGAGTTTCCAATATTCTCCTTCTTCTGAATTGTTATTAAACTGAGAATTATGAAATTAGCATGTCACAAACGCGTATAATAAGTTTACGACAAAATGAAATTTAACAGAAAAAACAGTATTCCACAATATTTGTATTGAACAACTCACTTTTTTTGCATGGATGTTATCAATACTGATGATCAGAGTCTTGATATTCGGTGAATGCCTCAGCAAGTGGCTAAATCCTGGTAGCTCTCCATTCGTCAGATCAGTCTGTAACGCTAGGCATGAAGCATCGGAGGACAGGCAGTTTAGACTTCGCTCCTCTTTACGGCAAATAGCCTGGCCATTTGTAGGCAGGAAATTACACAGTAAACAGAAAAGTCAGAAGTTTTATGAGAGATTATTCAGGGGCCTTCCCCACCACACATTCTTGTGGGGGTCACATACTTTCAAGTGGAACCTACAATAATTTGCGGTGGTGAGTCGCTACTGAATAATTTTTCAATTAAATTTCACAACAGTATACTAAAACTGATTTTGACTGTCAAAGGACTCGATGTTTGTACCTGAATGTAGCAGCTACACAGTCTAAGATATTTAACACGGTGGACGTAATCAAGAATCTTGCAAATGGTATTTTCCTTTTCCGCTTTTTATTGACCACAGTTCACTTAGTTACAACCAAAAAGCTTGCACTTTCAAGCGATAGAATTCCGCTGAGGAAATAATACTTCCTAGACATAGTTGTAACAAGTTCAAGCGAAGCAATACGACCACCAATTGACAGCCTAGAATTTGAAGAGCCTTGGTCACTTTCATGTATCTTTAAGGTCTTCATTCTACTCCCACAATACTACCTATAGACAGCAAGGTCGGCAGATCTTTGGCAATTCGTCAGAGAAAAGGATTCAAGAATTGGAGTAGACTTAATCAAATCATTAATCTCCCCTCCAGAAAAGTAGACCTGCTCAAGTGAGATCGTTTTAAGGAAACAGAGATTAAACTTGACCGGAAAATGTATCTCACATCTTACAAGTGACAAAATCATCAGTGATGTTGTGCTGAATAGAAAGTGTGGCAACCTGTAAAATGCGGATGGAGATGAAAAATCAAGATTCAGATCGTCGACGTTGCAGGTTTTAGCAAAGTAAATCCCTGAATCCACATGGTGAGTTTCTGCATCGGGTTACAGGAAAGTGAGGCTAAACTTGTGAATTGCTGGACCCTTGTGAAGAAGCAAGGACTGGTTGATAAAAGCTACTTCTTTAGATCTTGACATTTTCAATGGGGAAAACTTTAAGCAAGGGACATACAACCACATGTATCGCCACCTCTTTGCAAGAACACTTGTCCTGATCACATCCTTCATCGTTAAGTATGACAGAATGTGGTGAAGCAAAGGTTCCGGCTAACTTGTGTTTTAACACATAGTTGCATACAAACATTTGCATGTATATGAAAACTCTGATGCACTTCATTAGAAAACTCAAGGACAAAAGTTCTATTGTAATTCCGTCACCCGATAGAGAGTACTTTTTCAAATCAAATAGACAATACATACCTTCGAATACTAGTTTCTCAACAGTAGTTATGATCACCTTCTTTCTCCGGTTTAGCAGGAAAAAAAAAATTATGATTGCCTTCTTTCGATACTCTCTTCTCCAACAACTTAATTAGTTAGTCCAGTACTGAAAGGCCAGAAACACTGAGCACTTATACATATAGCCAGCAAAATGGTTTGACTTCCCTACGGCAGCTGGCTCTTTGGTTCCCTAAATGCTAGTAATTACTTGACTGTGGTGCATGAATGAATTTTGATCCCATGTCACAGGTTATGAGTACCCACAGTTCTGGGAGCAAATCCAATGAACAGGTGACTCTTTCTTTCTTCCAGGATAGTTGGCCAGCCCTTTTCTTTCTTCTTCTTGCTTAATTGCACGCATCTCAGTGTGTTAATTCCCTTACCCTAGGGTCTATACTCAGCGTAAGCAAGCTACTCGAGTTACAAGTCCAGATTCACTCGTCAAAACTCCGTCCAACATGAGTTTGTTACTTAAAACAAACAAAACTAAAAAATCTTACAAGTTCGTTAAGCTTTTAAACCAAATTACAACTCGTTTGAGGTCGGCTCGTCCCAACTGAAATCGAGTACTAGTCAATTAGGTATGAGCTGGAATAAAAAAAGGTGGAGTTAAAGAGGTTGTTACTCAAAGTTTTTAGCTTGGGTACAAAAAAGGAGATCGAATTAAGAGAAAACAAAAGGAGAATTCATCGGACTCTGTTGCATTATCAGTAGGGGTGAGCATGGTCTGGTTTGGTTCGGTTTTATAGTAAACCAAGAACCAAACCAATACCTACGGATTATGAATTTGGAGAACCAAACCAACCCACAAATTCCATAGAACCAAACCAATCCAAACCATTAAAATACAGTTTGGTTTCGGTTTTAAACTACGGTTTGCTTTGAACTAAGTTATCATCTTAAAAAAAAATTAAAATACATAAAATTACGAAGATAAATTAAAAGAAAACTTGTATATATTAAAACCAATTCCATTCAAATTACCAAAACACACTAATATCAACCAACTTATTAAGAGTAGAATACCAACAATTGTTTCAAGTCTTAAACTCAGAAAATGAAATAGTGGTAATTCACTAAAGTAAACCAACTAAGAATACCAATTTCTAAACATCTTGGCAAGGAAGGAAAACTAAATATTGCGGTAGATTAATAGGATCAATAAATTAGAAAAGTAGTTGAGTGAAGCTCCCATAATTAAATTATATATATAACTATAAATATATATATATGTATGTATATATTGTGCGGTTTGAATCGGTTTGGAACCATAACCATAAATGTGAATCCATAAACCGAACCATATAATGCAGTTTCTAATTTTTTTAAACCATGACCAAACCATACTACTAAAAAACCGAACCAAACATTTCGGTTTGGATTGATTTGGACTGGATTCACGGTTTTACGGATTTTTTGCTCACCCCTAATTATCAGCAAACAAGAGTCTGAACAACTATCAAGGAGGAAGTGCACCAGTTTAACAGCACACGACTCGGTCTTGAGGAGGCTCCTAAAACAATGGAAAGATGACCGCTAAAAAGCCCAGAAGTTTTCTCCATCTCATATTCCATCAGCCATCAATCATTGCGCTGAGGTGCATCGAACAATTTATATCAAACGCAATTCAGAAAACGAGAAAAATCACAAAGTGGAAAGAACAAAGAATGGGTGGGTGAACCTACATAAAGAAAGGAATTAGTGAAAGGTTGTATGTGTATATCAAGCATCTCCAGATTGGGGGAATTTCTCAGTAAGCTAGTGTGAAATTAAGAGACATAGAAATTTAGGGTTATTTCTCTCATACCATAAACTGAATACAACGTAAGTATTTATACAACACATTCGACTAATTATACTATGGTCCTAGGGAATGAACTAGTTACATAATAGAACAACTAATAAACTAATTACAAATAAACCCATAATAATCTAACACTCCCCCTCAAGTTGGCGCGAAGATATCAATCAAGCCCAACTTGAACAGAATGGGGTGGAAACTCTTGCGACCAAGTCCTTTTGTGAATATATCAGCTAATTGATCTTCGGATCTCACAAAAGGCATGCATATCAACCCCTCACTCAGATTCTCCTTGATGAAATGCCTATCAATCTCTATGTGCTTCGTTCTGTCATGTTGAACAGGATTATGAGCAATGTTTATGGCAGCTTTGTTGTCACAGTAGAGTTTCATAGGACCATTATCAGAAATTCCCAAATCACGTAGCACCGTTTGGAGCCATAAGAGCTCACAAACTCCATGCGCCATAGCTCTATACTCAGCTTCTGCACTAGACCTGGCAACCACTGATTGCTTCTTACTTCGCCAAGTGATCAAATTCCCCCCAAGGAAAGTACAGTAGCCAGAGGTAGAATGTCTATCATCCACAGAACCAGCCCAATCGGCATCAGTAAATGCCTCCAACCGTAGGTGACCATGATTAGAAAATAGAATTCCTCTCCCTGGAGCAGCCTTGAGATACCTCAGGATACGGTAAACTGCATCCAGATGTGAAATACGAGGATCATGCATAAATTGGCTAACAACACCTACTGCATAAGTAACATCCGGTCGGGTGTGCGCTAAGTATATCAGTCGACCCACAAGTCGCTGATATCTCTCCTTATCAGTGCGCTCCCCCACATCTCCACTAAGATGATGATTCGCTTCAATAGGAGAATCTGCAGGTCTACAGCCCAACATACCTGTTTCTTCCAAAAGATCAAGTATATACTTTCGTTGAGAGATAAAAATACCTTTATCAGACCTTGCCACTTCCATTCCAAGAAAATATCTTAGTGGTCCCAGATCCTTAATCTCAAATTCTTGAGCGAGACTGGACTTGAGATTAACAAACTCATCCACATCATTGCCTGTCATTATCATATCATCAACATAAACAATAAGGACAGCGATCTTACCAGCACCTCCTTTGATGAACATAGTATGATCTGCGTGGCTCTGTTTGTAACCAAACTTCAACATAGCTTTTGAAAACCTGTCAAACCACGCTCGAGGTGATTGCTTCAACCCATAAAGAGCTTTTTTCAATCTACACACCTTTCCCTCAGTCTCTGAGGAAGAAAACCCCGGTGGTATATCCATATACACCTCCTCCTCTAACTCACCATGAAGGAATGCATTTTTTACATCAAGCTGGTGAAGAGGCCAATTCAGATTGGCAGCACACGAAATCAAAGCCCGCACAGTGTTCATCTTCGCTACTGGAGCAAACGTCTCCTCATAGTCAATGCCATAGGTTTGAGTAAAACCCTTGGCTACAAGTCTCGCCTTGTATCTCTCAACTGTACCGTTAGCATTCTGCTTAACAGTGAAAACCCACTTACATCCCACTGATCTCTTTCCTCTTGGAAGTGATACCAACTCCCAAGTGCCATTCTTTTTCAAAGCTGTCATCTCCTCTACCATAGCTCCTTTCCACTCATATATCATGAACGCATCCTGCCAATTCTGTGGAATAGATATAGAAGAAAGAGACGAAACAAAGGCATGGTATGAAGGAGATAAACGATCATAAGAGACATACTGAGAAATGGGATGTTGAGTACATGACCTAATACCTTTCCGAAGAGCAACGGGAAGATTATCAGAATCAATAATAGGAGGTTCAATGGGAGAAGATTCATTACCAGATGAGTCAACTAAGGAGTCCGGAACTGAAGCAGGGGATGGTGATTGGCAAGGTGGCAGTACACATGAAGGTTGGCCTTTCTTTCCTTTCTTTTGATACGTTGCCAAGGTAGTAGGCCATTCACTGGGTCTGATACGCCTATCCACATCCACTTGTCCACCAATGTCCTGTTTTGCACTATCAACAGATACTGGTTCCACTCCAGATTTCTCTTTCTCTCCCTCACTATTAGAAGGAAGTGACCATGACCTTTGAGTCAGAGATGTAAACACTTCTTCCTCCCTCATCTCTTCCCGACTAACATGCTGCTCCCCCTGAAGAGATGGAGTGGAGGGAGAAGAAAAAGACTCGGTTTCCCAAAAAGTGACATCCATAGAGACAAAAAACTTCCTAGAACGGGGATCATAACATTTATAGCCCTTCTGGGTAGGAGAATACCCAACAAAAACACACTTATGAGCTTTATGACCCAACTTGCCTCCAGCAGGGTGAGAAGCATGAACAAAACACACACAACCAAAAACTCTTGGAGGAAGAGTCAGGACACGAGAACTGTTAGGGAGACACTCAATAGGAGTCTTGAAGTGGAGAACACTAGATGGCATACGGTTAATAAGATAAGCTGCAGTCAAAATCGGTTATCCCCATAAATATTTGGGAACATTCATGGTGAACAAAAGAGAGCGAGCAACTTCAGCAAGATGACGATTTTTGCGTTCAGCAACTCCATTTTGTTGTGGAGTGTCAACACAAGTCGTCTGAAAAAGAATACCATTGTCATCCAGAAAAGCCCTAAAATTCCTATCGATATACTCGGTGCCATTGTCACTACGAAGAATTTTGATATGCGTGTCAAATTGAGTGCGCACCATGGCATGAAAAGATTTAAAACAAGGAAATACTTCACTTTTTGACTTAAGTAAATACACCCAAGTCACACGAGAATAACAATCAATAAAAGTGACAAACCACCGAAAACCTTTAAGCGAGGTAACAGGAGAAGGACCCCAAACATCAGAGTGAATAATCATAAAAGGGGAGTCACTCCGTTTATTAATAGGTGCATAAAATGAACGTTTATGTTTTCCAAGCTCACAGGCTTCACAAAAAAATTGACTCCTAGAACAATGCTTAATTAAAGTAGGAAAAAGTTTTTCTAAAATCCCAAAAAAGGGATGACCCAATCTACGGTGCCACTGATGTAACATAGAGAGAGCTGAACTCGTATCTGCCTGTAGAGCAAGACCACATGACATGGGTGGACGAGGTGCAGACTCCAAAAAATAAATGCCACCATGTGCTTTACCACTGCCAATCACTTTGCCCGTGTCCAGTTCCTGAAAAACACAATGAGTAGGAAAAAAGGTCACTGAACAATTTGCAGAACGAGTAAGACTACTAACGGACAGAAGGTTAGTGGCAAAATTTGGAATAGGGAGAACTGAAGAGATAGCGAACGGAACCTTTCCCTGAAATAGCAGAGAATGATCCATCTGCTATTCTGACCTTATCCTTACCAGAACAAGTAGAGTAAGAATCAAATACAGAAGAACAACCTGTCATATGATCTGAGGCACCAGAATCTATAATCCAAGGAATAGCAGAAGAGGCAGTAAATGCGCTAGCCGGAATACCTGTGTGGGCAAAATAGGATGACGTGGAACCTGTTGTGGAGGTGGGAGCTATAGTAGATGGAGAATCAGCCCGAGCCATGAGGTGCCTAAGAGCTTGCATCTCCCCCTGAGAAAATCCACTAACATGATCAGAAGGCGCCTGACCTCCAATATTGAACCCAGAATCAGGCAAGATAGCAGCTGTGGACTCTGAAACATGAGCCTGGGCCTGAGAACGTAAGAAACCACCCCCTCGCCCGCGAGAGGGACGGCCATGTAACTTCCAACAAAATTCCTTGGTATGGCCGGTGTTGTGGCAATGATCACACCGGAGTGACTCACGATCAATAGGTCCACTGCTAGCACCAGGCTGTGACTTACCACTTTGTGAAACAAACCCAGCACTAGAACCAAACTGACCCTGAGGAATGGCAATCAAAGCAGAACGATCAGAAGTAGGAGTATGCACCATAGCACTCCTCCTACTCTCCTCCTGCTGAACAATGGCATAGGCCTCTCCCAAAGACGGAAACGGAACACGACCCAACACCTGCACTCTAATTGGATCATATTCCACATCAAGGCCAGCAAGAAAATCATAAACACGCTCTTTCTCTATCCTTTTTAACCAATTAGCAGCATCCACCGCACAAACAGCCTGAAACCCCTGATAATAATCAAATTCCTGCCATGCCCCACTCAAGTCAGCAAAGTACACAGAGACGGGGCGATGATTTTGTTCCAATGTACGAAGTCTTTTCCTCAACTCAAAACACTGTACATCATTACCTTGTTGCGAATAGGTTTGGGCTGCAGTAGTCCAAATCTGATATGGAGTATCAAGGAGCGGGAAAATATGGTGAATATCAGCTCTCATGGAGTTAAACAACCAGGTCATGACCAACGATTTCTGAGATTTAAACTTCTTTAATTCAACAGCTTCAATAGGTGGAGTAACAGGGCCCTCAATGAACTCTGACATCCCTTTGGCCTCAATAGCTAAAGTGAATGTGCGGGACCAAATCAAATAATTGGTACCATCCAATTTAATATGACAAATATCCAAAGAAGAGTTATCCAGAGTCCCTACGCGACTCAACTCATCCTTTGTATTAACGGAAGCCTTGTTTTTATCCTCTGATGACATTTTAACAGTAGAACCACAGCTCCGAATCCACAATACTCAATCAACTCAGCAATAAACGCCCGAAATTATACTAATTGCAGAAAACCACCTTCAAATAAATATTCAGATCCAAATGCCACCTTAAAAAAAAACACCTTAAAACAATACCAAGTGCCAGATAAATACACAAATACCTGTGAAGACTCCTACCAGTGCCAAACAGTGCTGAATACATAGATTAAAAAATCCTACCACTACCACTGTTCCAAATCAAAGAGTTCTACCACTGAAACAGTCCGTCGGAGGTCCGGCGAGTGTAGGCGAGGTCGGAACTGAACTGGGTCAGGGCTGTCGGAGGTCGTAGGTAGTCCGGCGAACTTCAGGTATCGTCAAAAATGGTTGGAGATGTAGAGACGGCGTCGGAACAGGTAGATCTAGTGCGTATAAGGTTCGTACGGCGTCGGAAATCGTCGGGCACGACTGGAGTGAGGTCGTACGGCGTCGGAATGAACCACGGAGGTGCCGACAAGGCTCGTCGGCGTCAGAAAGCGGTCGACGAGGGCAAGGCGACTGGGTTCATCGACTGGGTCTGGAAAAACTCGACGGTGGACGGAAGTTGCTGAGTCTAGATTGATCGGAAGGAAAAAACGACAGGTAGGTCTCAGTTCTACCGCTCTGATACCATGTGAAATTAAGAGACGTAAAAATTTAGGGTTATTTCTCTCATACCATAAACTGAATACAACGTAAGTATTTATACAACACATTCGACTAATTATACTATGGTCCTAGGGAATGAACTAGTTACATAATAGAACAACTAATAAACTAATTACAAATAAACCCATAATAATCTACCAGCTAGCAATCCCAGGGAGGTGCCACCTTGTCAGTATCGTCTTAAGAACTAAACGCCTCCAATTCATGGATGGGCAAGAACTTCTGATCAACTCCCATATTGTGAAAACCTACACAGATTGGAAAAGATAACTTAGAATATTGAAGATTTATAACAGAACTTGGTTACTACTCTAACACACCAATCCGAAAAGAGAACAATAGAGGTGAACATCACATCACATGTAAAATATCTTAGAAAACGTAAATTAGGCAACGAAAAAAATTGCTACTCAGTGATGATGAATGTGGACCATCCATGTGATCTCCATGAAGGGTATTGTCCACCACGGTTCAGGCCCGTGAGGTGACATGTGGGCCAATAAGAGGCACTTGGCCCACCCTTCCATTCAAAATAAGCCTTGTTGACAAAGCCGAGCTGGATAGAGAATGGTGCTCGCAAGTAAATGTGCCTCTACGATGAATTTACAGTTTTCACACAAATTCAGTTTTCCAGTTAGTAATACAGTTAACATTCTCTATGGCTCCATCATGAAGTGAGCCACAATAGCACCTTAAGGTACTCTGAAAGGCAGATGTTCATGAGCGTCAATACAAAATTAAAGATATTCACCATAGAATTCAGGTGTTCAACGATTCCTATAGCCAAAACACAATCTATATGAAACAAATTGTTTCCTGTCACAGTAAATATTTTAACTTCAAAAAGTAGAGAATTCAAAAGAAAAGATTAAGTTTCTGAAGAAAAAGTAGAGCATAAATGTGAACTTCACTAAGGAGAGACACCATACCAGGATAGCCCTATTAAACAGTGTAAAGACCTCGGCATCATATAGCTGCTCAAAAAGCATTTTGACCCTACGATATTCACCACAAGCACAATTAAAAAAATCATTGCCGAAACATTAATACACTATATAGATCCGTGCGCTCTATCCCTGAGATATTTGGCGACGTTACATATGGGCAAGAAACTTCTAGCCTTGAACTGTCATGGACGATGATTGAAATATTATCTGGTTGTCCAATGCTCGAGAGTTTGTTCTTATACGAGTGCTACGGATTGCAAAAGCTGGACTTCACATCTTTAAATCTAAAGAATGTGGTGATTGAGCTCAGCTAACTTCAGCTCTGTAAGAAAATCACTAATGCAAACAACGTTGGACAACTTATGGTAACCTTCGGGGCCAGAGTTACCACATGCCTTGAAATCAAGTTCGAGACTTTCTTTCTCAGAGCAAAACGAATCCAAGTATCAATCTCATTAGCAAACTCCAATTGGCCAGGTGTTAACCATAAGTTGAGCTCAAGCTTCAGACAGAATCTATGAATATCAGAGCACTGATGGAGAATAAGTACATGACGAATAAAGTTAATCAACCTCTCTTCATCTACTGTGTCTTCGTAATCGACCTCGCTGCATTCGTGATACAAGCAAACATCGAAATCAAGGTTGTGTTGTGATTGTAAGTCCAGAGGTTTCCTGTAACAACCCAGATCCTCAAGCACCACGATAAAAAAAAGACCACAATCTGTCTGTTATTCCAAAATTTTATAATTTACAACTATCTCCAAAGTAAATTAACAACAACCCACTCTCGCAACAACTCGGACAAGCTCGCAACACCGACATCTGGCCCGCTAACCAACCTGCAAGCTAGAGTCCCAAGGACCCCAGAGTGTGCGAGACATAATAACGTGTACAATATTAACACCAAATAAACTGCACAACACCAACCACCACATATAACACCAACCTCGAATATAACACATTCCACATAAATGGAACCACATATCCGATCCTCCTCGGTATATGACGGGTGACGTACCACTTCACTAGCCTCACCACAGCCCATTGGCCAACATGTCTTCTGGCATAGCTTATTAGCCTAGTCACCCCGTCACATACCAAACAGTTCCACGACATACAGTCACCGCACATAATACAACCAACAAAAACCCAACATTAATATTGTACAAGAAATATGTATCTCACACTCACACTCAAATCGCCTTGCCACAATATGTACACCCCTCCACCGAGAACCACCAACTGAAATTGCTACGTTACGCATCACCGTGATCGGAGAATCACTGTTGTTTCCATCACAAACTCTCGCACAGAAGCTGTTGCTTCTTTTTTCCCCCAAAAGCTCCAAGACCCCTGTCATGGACTCATGGTTTTATTTCCTCACCACTCACCCTATACTTGACAGCTATCACATATCTATCCACATGCACACACTACACCTCTTAGAAGTTCTCCACGTGCACACACTCACTCTAACTTGACAACAAAGACTATTTGCATGCATTTTTATGTCCAGACAAATTAGTCCATGATATTTGTAGTAAAATAACACCATAATAAGACAACCCCAATATCTCATAATTATTATTAATTTCAAAAAAAAAAACCAAAATACAAAATTAAGGGTGTTACATTTCCAAATCTCCGAATGAGGACCGTCTTTACAGCATCTTCTGTTAGCAAAAGTGAGAGTATGTGGGCCAGTATTGGATCCAGCAAGCTGCTAATCCTATCAATTTGCCACTTTCAAATACTTATTTATGCATCACTATTACTTGATCATCTTCTTCGCTTGAGGTGTAAAATAAGCTCTTGGTACATAAAACTAATGAAACCCTAAAAAACCCAATAAAGGGGGGAAATGCTAATCTTGCATCTATTAACTGAGAAACATTGAATTAGAAAGAAAACCCAAAAAAATGCACAAAGCAGAAAGTGAGTTTCTTAAAGAGAAAAAAAAATCCTGGAAATTTGCGTAGTAACATTGAAATAAAAAGAAACCCAAAAAACCCCCCCACAAGGTATTAATCAAAAGTAGAGACTTAACGATGAAATGCAAGTCTGAGCTTTTGATAATGGAATAAGCATTTCAAAGGAAGTGGGGAGTGAACGTAGATTTGACCAAATCAGACTATTTTTTCATTTCAATAGAGAATCTCAAAGGTGTGTCTTTACCTGTAGATTTCGGTAGAAAGGGTTTGATTTCAGTAGAACTGGCCAAATCTCTGTGGAGACCCCCCATCACCGAAACATCAAAAATCACAAAGACCTATCCCTTGTCCTGCTTTTTTGCAAACCCTTCTTTCATCCTATGGGAATTGTTTATGGGTTCCCGCCATATATTCGGTCAGCTGTGCTATGCACAATAGCACAGATGGAGTTACACAGATCATCATGCATATAGAGTTGGACCTTGCTATTGACACAAATAAAGTACGCACGGATCGTGCACTGATCTCGATGTGGGGCCCACTACAGGTCCCACACAAACGATCCGAGATGTCCATTAACTTTAAAACATTTTTTCAGGGGCCCCCGAGAAAAATCAGTTCAATCCGATACCTAAAAGTATTCGAAAGGTAGTGTGTTTACTAGTGGATTTTGGTGAAAAGGGTTTGCTGTGAATAGAAGGAACCCTGCTATGGAAACAGACCACAGCCACTCAATCTAATCATCTAATTTTTCAAGACTGCAGCAACGATCAAAACTTTCTC
The DNA here is from genome assembly GCA_020567845.1 of Rhododendron henanense subsp. lingbaoense. Classification (NCBI taxonomy): domain Eukaryota; kingdom Viridiplantae; phylum Streptophyta; class Magnoliopsida; order Ericales; family Ericaceae; genus Rhododendron; species Rhododendron henanense. The sequence continues at coordinate 26,631,042 of CM036314.1, forward strand.
TTGATTGCAAGACTCAGACAGATCTCTCTCTCTCTCTCTCTCTCTCTCTCTCTCTCTCTCTCTCTCTCTCTCTCTCCATCCAGCAAACAAGAAGGTAAACTTTACATATCCTCTGTTTTTTTAATGAGGAACAAAGTCTACAATCATGTACAATCATAGATGCTTATGAATTGGGGAAAAAAACCCTTGCGTTTTCTTGATTTGAACCGTTTAGTTCTTCTCTATGCCAGAGTTGTTGACTATTTGACATTTGGTGTATGTTTTTATGGATCTTTTGGATGATACACTTTATAAAATTCATTGGCTTAGTGTTTATAATTTGAAATATTAGTGTATGCTATTTTTCCTATATTTCTCATTTAAGTTCGCCTCCCTTCAAAAAGGCTTTCGCGTCACCTCTCGCCTAGACCTAGCAGACTTTATCGTCTCGGAGTGCCTTTCGCTCTTGACAACTATGGGTGTGGAATTGAAGTTTGGAAAAATTTCAAAAAAGCACCTTAACTTTTCATGGATTCTAAAAAAACACCTAGATTTTAACTAATGACAAAAAGATCCCTGAACTTACCATTCCATTAACAATTAGGCCCGCACTGTCCAATTCTGTCAATTTGAAACGGATGGAGCTAACGGAAGGCCTTAACCTTCCTTTTTTCTCCTTCCAAAAATTACTTTTAACTCTTTCTTATTTTTAGTAGTAAATAAATATGCAATAAAGTTCTTTTTTTTCTTACTATTTATCAAAAATTACTTTAACCCCATTTTTTACTATTTACATAAATAACTTTAACACCCGTTCTTTTTTTTTTACTTTCAAATTTTACCTTCCCCTCTCTCCCTCTTTTTTTTAGAAATTGGACCTCACACTACCAATCAACTCCACAACCAACCGCCAAAGCCCTAACCCCATTTTCATAAATTTGAAATTACTTTAACCTCCTTTTTTTAATCTTCCTTTTTTTCTTTCTATTTTTCAAAAATTACTTCCCCTCCCCCCCTCCCCTTTTTAACCATTTACATAAATTACTTTAACCCTTCTTTTTTTACTTTCAAATTTTACCTTTCCCACTCTCTTCCTCTTTCTTTCTTTTTTTAAGAAATTCGACCTTATACCACCAATCAACCCCACAACCAACCGATAGGGGAATTTCGGATTTCTCCCCGAAATCCAAACCCTAAATCACGTAGAGAAAAAAGAGCGTTTCAGTCGAGAGAGAGTGAGTGAGCGAGAGAGGGGACTGGACACAGAGAGAGAGATGGAGGCTGATTGGTGGAGGGGAGGGCGGATTTTCGCTGTGGAGAGAAAAGGGTGGGAGAGTGTGTGTGGGGTATATTTGAAAGTAAAAAACATGGGTTAAAGTTATTTTTGTAAATAGTACTCCATCCGTCCCTTTATTACAGTCCAGTATTCCATTTTGGGCTGTCCTTTAATAAGTGTCCATTTTGTAAAGTTAGTGGGTAAAAGTTGGTGAATTGTCTATTTTGTCCCTAAAAGTAGATTCCATTTTGAAAAGTTAGTGAGTAAAAGTGTAATGATGATGGGTAAGTAGGAAAAGTGGAGGAAAAAGTTGATGTGAAAGGTATAATGATGATGTCTTTTTAATAAGTTAGAGTTACGAAGTAGGACATTTAAAAAGGGACGGAGGGAGTAGTACAAAATGGGGTTAAAGTACTTTTTTATATATAGTAAGAAAAAAATTATTTCATATTCATTTACTACTTAAAAAAAAGAGTTAAAAGTAATTTTTGGAAGTAATAAGTATAAAAAAATAAGGAATGTGAAAAAAAAGAAGATAAAAGTAATTTTGAATTCTGAAATTGGGACTTGGGACTTGGCGGTTGGTTGTGGGGTTGATTAGTGGTGTGGGGTTGAATTTCTATAAATAAATAAAAAAAGAGGGAGAGAGAAGGAGAAAGTAAAAAAAAAAAAGGAAGGTTAATGCCTTCCGTTAGCTCCATCCGTTACCAATTGACGGAATTGGACGGTAGGGGCTTAGTTGTTAACGGAATGGTAAGTTCAGGTGTCTTTTTGTCATTAGTTTAAAGTCTAGGTGTTTTTTTGAGAATCCATGAAAAGTTCAGGTTTTTTTTTGAAATTTTTCCATTGAAGTTTATTGAAGTTCACCGCCTATTTGACATTGGGGTCAAACTTCAGGGGTTTTTTTTTTTTTTTTGAAAATTTCCCAAATACCAAGGGGGGCTTAACGGATGAAGAACCCTTCAAAAACCTTAACAAAGTATCCTAAAGATTCTAGTACAAGTACCCATGGTATCAAATTAACAAACATATTCCCCACACATGACCTCTTCAGTATATGCATTAAATTTCTTTTCCCAAGCGATCGAAATTGCACCACTTGTAGAACAACTTTAAATTAGGATATGTATGTAACTTGCATTTTATATGATGGAATGACAGTGGATAAACTTATATGTCTAAATATTTAAAAAGAGGTTACACACAACAATTAAGTGTCAAATCATTTATACAGTTCCTTCTTGCATGCTCACTACAAGGTCCAACATATAGCCAACAACCCTATAGGGCAATGAAGGCCAATCAACCATAGCAAAAATAGGTAAGATACGTGGACAACTAAAGGAACCTCAATATAACAAGTATCAAAAAAGGACTCCACAAGAAGCTGCTAAAAATAGGCTAATGCATTCAGAAAAGACAAGCATATTAGTATCGGAAAAAAAAAAAAAAAACAGATGAGTTCGAAGTTGGTACCTTAAGTTTCTTCTCATGGTCACAGTGGAGTTCTGCGGAGCATGTTGTGGATATTGTTTTAGTATCACAAAACAACAGGAAACTGATCAACTCAGCAACCAATCAGTTTTTTTAGTTCATAAGCTCTAAGTCATCCCTTGTAAGCACTATATCTCAGTTTTTATATCAACTTCAGCACTTTGGAATATGGATTTCAGCACCTATAACCTAAGAAGCATAGACATGGACACGGACACGAACACGGACATGACCCGACACATACACGCGGATATGTCATTTCTCTAAAAATTAGGACACGGACACATTGGGGATACTTAAAATAAAATAAATATATATATATACTATGTTTTATACCAATAAATATATTTTATACAAAACATATATTAGTGATATCATTTTTGGGGTAACAGTAAGTTCTTTTTTACTTTTGACATACAAAGCCTTAATAAAAGAAGTTGAATATGCTATGGCCGAAAGGATAGTCTTTTTTGTCCACAGAAGGTACTACTTTCGTGCTTTAAATGTTCAGGTCAATTTCAAGTTTCAAACAAAAAGGATACAGACATAATCCTAGATATCAACAACAATATGTATTCAAATATAATCCTTTCAACAAGAGGGCATAAACATTAAAATATATGTTTCACATGTATTTTCCCGAATAACAGCCATCATGAAGGCATGTAAATGACAAAATGTGATTCTAGCTCATCAATGAACAAAAATATGTTTCTACCTGCAATGCTTTTGACTCTAACTGTTGTCTCTTTGCCGTTCTCACAAGTTCATCAAAGTAGAAAGCCTCCATATCATATCTACACAATAAGAAAAGAGAGAGTAAATGAAGAACATTATGGCTTTGATGGAAGGGTGCAGAAATAAGAGATAAGTCATTGTTACAATTTTTTCCATGTTTCCTATAAGCTAGTGTGCTGATGTTACTTATTTCTATTATCTCTGAAAGATCAAGTATGTTTTTATGGCTCAGATAAACAAAAACAGCATGTCATTATGGACAAGACTTGCTGCATATAGGCTTCAGTTACACTCCATTGGCCTTTAAAAACTCAAGCTGACTTAGTTCAGAGTTACTCATTTGCGACTTCAAACTTACTCAGAAGGGCAAAGTATGGATTACCTCCTTGTGGTTTGGCGCTTTTGCACAACACCTCCTTGACATTTAGAAATAACCAATTCCCCTCCTTGTGGTTTTGGACTAAAGTGCCAAGCTAACACCGTTAACGGAAATTGCTAAAATACTGTAATACCCTTTGTCTTTTTTAGAGAAAATAGGTAATAGGAGCAGATCAAACCAAGGTTCTGAATATGGCGTACATATATACTAGTACTAGTAGCAGTACAACCCCTTGCTCAACAAAACATTATTTAGACATTAACACAAAAAGAAATATGACAACGGAAGAATAAAATGAAGCCAAATCATATTAAAATATGTCAAAATGGGAGTAGTGCGATCACTGGTATAGTCGTATTACTAGTAGCAGTACAGCCCCTTGCTCTTCCCATTTTTTTCAGAGTTTGTTTCATCTCGCCAGTACTCGCTGGAAATCACCGGAACCGGTCGGTAACCGCCAATAAATGCCGAGAACAGTACCATCGTCCTCCCTCAATCATTTTGATTGATACCGCCGCTGCCACCATCACCGGCGTCCGCCGTCGTAGGTGGTGGTGAGCATTTTCTAGGTTCAGGTAAATGAATATGAGTTTGACTTTGTTTAAGAAAGAAGATGAAGGAAAGGACACAATAGTCCTTTTACAGTTGATTTTGGATTTCTCGGTGGGGCTATGGTGGATGGTGGTTGGGTGGTGAATTTAATGTTCATAGTGATTTGGGGAAGAAGATGAATTACAGTTGATTTTATCTTTTTACTTTTGGAAAAAAAAAATACAAAATTTTAAGCCATAAATGCAGTAGGAGCGCGTGAGGCACTCGAACCGTTAATTTGGATGGAATATTTAACCATTGCACTTTACTCCAAAAGCATAAGGAGGTGATTTGGCTATTAATAAAACACAGGGAGGTCATCTGCCAAATGACCAAACCACAGGGAGGTAATCCGTACTTTGCCCTACTCAGAAAGATAGATATCTAAGATTGAACTGAGCTTCTTCCCAAAACCAGGTACTGAACCAGATTGAACGGCTTCCTCCAATGCCTACCAACGCTATTCGGAACAAAGAAATAAGAAATGCATAACGAATGATTTCTCACTTATAACAGAAAGCAACCCAAACAGCAGATAGATGCATAAATACCTCATCAGAGGTCAAGCGTCTTAGCTTATCACTGGCAATCTCTTCACAACGGACAGTGACAACCATGACCTAACTATCCAAAAGTGAGAAATTAATAATACAAGTCAATAGTAAGAACTGTGTTGTGCAAACCAATGCTATCTATCAATCAAACTGCAAGATTAATGCATAACCTTGTGAGCAGGAAGGTCTACATCCCTATTTTCTTTTATAACTTTCCATATCTACTGAGCACTGAAAGAAAATCCTGAGCTAGGAACGCTGCCTCAGTTGAGCAACCTGCATAAAAGGACACAAAAGGCTGCAAGCCTGTGAATATCCCATAAAATCAGAAGTAACAACCACAGTACTATACACAGACACCCTCCACTTCATAATTGGATATCCAGATCTGTAAGCATAGGTTGGCTTTAACTTCTACTGGACATAGATTTCCTCAGTTTAAACATTCACAAATTTACCCTCTAAAATTTCAACCGGCATAACAAATAGATGCTAAATTGCAGGTTTGGCCTTTCTCCTTCTACCTACGTCAAATTTGTTTGGGAATCCAAAGGAATTTTAGGACTTAAATTTACATAAATAATGTGAGAGAACTGCAATATGATTTTGCCAGCAAAAACCTAAAGGGAGCTGCTTTTTTTAGCAAGTGCTAGAATGTTGTGTTTCCAAAGACGGCGTGGTTTTATTGTGGCTCAGTAATTTTCTTTGCTAAGAAAAACAAACTCACTGAAAAGGGATCAAAATATGTTGAAATCTGGAGGTTTTCACATCATAGAGCTGAACAAGGTAGGGGCATTGATTGAAGAATATATGCATTGAGAGCAAATATAGAGATGATTTATCAACGACCTAGAGAAACATGCTCAATAGTGCTATGGGATAATTGAAAATCATAAGTTATATTAATGGAAACTTCTCTTCCTTCTCTTCGTAGCTAGATAAAGCAATGACCTCCACCTACGGGCCCAAAAAATATTGAGGTCAGAAGGAAAACTTGCACACCAAACATTGAGGTCAGAAGGAAAACTTGCACACCGAGAGAGAGAGAGTAATCTTGCATTGAAAAATTCACTAAGAGGGGTGTCCTTGTGAGCCTGGAATATGACCACTCTTCCAATCCCAAAACCATAAACACCCATTATCACTTTAAGGAAAAAAAGAAAAGCAGAAAATTAAGAAAGAGTCAATAATTGTTACATCCTCACAGAACTATGAGAAGATAATAACTGAAGGACACAAGAAAAAATAGAAACGAGAGTGGAAAAGTTCTGGCTTTGGGTCCGTAGTATCATTATGAGCTTTTGGATAGCATAACAGGAAGTGCACAAAACTGGAAAAGTCAAATTCTTATTGACTGCCATTGCATTGATGATGGTTTTCTGATGAGAGCTACATGAGCAAACACCACCAATGTTAGATATTTAGGAATTTAAGCTTATACAACAAGACAAGATAGAAACCAGGATAAGGCAATGACCATTGGAAGCTTTCGAAAGTTCTCACAGAGAAAGAGTAAACGTTTCTCCGAACTTCCAATGGAAATTGAGGTGTGTGCCGGATGAGCTGCATAAGGGGCAATAGAAGTCCTAAGATAAACCCGGCCAAGAATGGCAATTGGAAGGGCACGGAAGTTTGGAAAAGAGGCCTATTTGATGTGGTTCATTCGACTGTCCATTCAAGGGTAAATGAGAACTTTTTAGACAGAAGAATAGGATGTAGGATATCTTTTAACAGTCAAGTTTTCAGAAGTGTCGAACTTGAACAATTCTAGATTTTGTAGACTCAGCTTTTCATATATAGCTGATATAATTTTTAGTCTCCTTTCTATGCAGGGATAATGAAAATAAAGTCATCATTATTACATATCTAACTCATAGCAAAACCTGTCTTCTAAAATCGAATGAAAAATTCCTATCCAAATTTATTTTTGTCAAGACCACACGCCATACATATAGGGCCCTTTGCCTAGCACCTGCGACTATGTTGGAAGCCACACAAAAATACTCAACAGGAAAGTTTTGGAAAATAGTTCGGGAAAAAAGAATATTTGTATGTACTGAATACTGCAATATTTCAGCTTTTTCCTTGCCCAATAAGGCAAAACTATCCCCCATAACTGCCTCATAATGAAAGTTCCTCGTAAGAGGGGCAACACAAAACATAATGGTGTCAAAATAATCATTGCATAACATATCCATCTTACATCTTCTTTAGTGGAAGGTGTGTACAAAAGTAATTTTCCAAGAAAAAGATACTCACAACATGTGCATAAATTCTCCTTTCGGAAGGTTGAAATTTTTTATATTGTCAGCTGACGCAGATGCAAAATAGTTCCTGGAAACAAGAGCAACAAATTGAGGTAAAAGGAACAAAACTAAATCAAAAAATAAATTGGAGAGCCTCATGAAGAAAACTATTGTATTCACAGGCACATACTCTGTAGGATGTAGAGCCATTGCTCGCACAGATTTTTTATGGTGCGTAAGAGTTTCCATTGTTCTACCTGCCAAACAAACAATCAATCGACATCACTAAGAACATAGTGGAAAAGAAACCAAGGAAAAGGAAACAATTAAAAAAAAATTTGATCACCATATATAAGGTCCCAAAACTTTATCGTCAGAGCCAGTTATAACTACTTGTGGACCCTGAAAACAAACATGTTACGATAAGGATGGAAGTACAAGAAAAGAACTTAGGTACAGATTTTTGTGATTTATCTACTACACAACACCACCTTCTTCAACTTTATCAAAAAAATAGACCTCAAATCTCTGTTGGAGACCGAGCCATCTCTTTCGAAACATTATTTCCGTTGCAGAAAAGATATCTTACTGTAGGTCGAGTAAAAACTGAGCAAACTGTATTCTCATGAGTCATGCCCAGACAGTGCATGAACTTGCTTCTTGCTACGAATATCCCAGACCTGAAAACATGATGTAGCATCCAAGTATAAGAATATTATTTCCACTTTAAACACAAATTTATATGAACTTAAAGGAGAAGTAACATTGTGATTTTTATTAACTATGAAATTGAATCCTTACCCGGCAGACAGAATCCGACCACCTGTGAGTAGAACGTCAAAAGTCGGATGAAGAGCCAGGTAATACACTCCACTCAGATGACCATGATAAGACATAACCTGGGAAAAACTTAAGTTTAACCATTGTTAATACATGCATTAAAATAGAAGTATGTGCATGTTATATAAAGCTCTAATCCAGGCTTATCACACCCAACCTTGTTCTGCTTAAAGTCTCAGCATTTAACTTGTTCGTCATCACCAGCAGAGAACATATATGTGCATTTTTTGCTGACGGCAAGGCCTGCAAAGAAACATCCAATTTAACCATCCACAATACATGATTTATGAAGTTAGTGTCCGTAGCTGTAAATGCCAAAAGAAGTAAGGAACAAACCTCGTACTTGTTCGATGTGTCCAGTTAGTGTGAGGTTTAGCCTTCCGGTCCACATCTCATATCTTGTCACCAAAATAAAGGAAGGCATTTCAAAAAAAAACCTTAAAGTTGGTCAGGAGGATATCAAAACATTTAGCGAAAGAAGCATGTGGTTTCAATGAACACTTTTTCGGGCAGAGGAAGAAACTATTGATCTGCATACTAATCCATAGACCTGAATTACTGATGTTGATAAAACTCATAATGAATTTTAAAAGTGACATTCATAACAGATAATGTATTGTATCATCAGCACAAAAACTTAGCCTCAACCTGCAGAAAGAAACTTCAAGAGAGAAGGTACCTTTATCGTGCGATCTGCGGCCACTTATCGCCTAAAGAAGTTAATAGTTCAGAATGTCAGAGAATATAGTGAAAGCAAAAAATATAAATTATTGAAAGTGAAATTAATAACAAACAACAGATAAGGCTCAATAAAGAAAGTGGAAAGAAAAAGAAAATAAATATGATAGCATTGATAGGATACAATGACCGGTTATCATAAGATTTAGAATTTGCCACCCCTCCATAGATTTACAGATAGGGTATGAAAAGAACATAGCTAATGCGAACTTGGTATCAAACCACTGTTGCTATGATGCATGTGAAGAATATATATTATCCTCATATTTGCTAGAAAAGCAGAAACGTTGAATGCATGATCCTCATATTAGAGCAGCAACAAGTCTACAACCAACCACATCAACTGAATGGGAAGATGGGGGAGGGGAGGGTTCAGAACCAGTCATGCAAATTAAATTAATGGACAGATTGAGTTCAGTTACGTCACAAAACACATTCCTATTCTACTGATATGGAACACTCGTAGCCTTTCGTTTCCCAGCCAAGAAAAGATCTTTCATTCATTTTTTTTTTCCTTTTTCACAAATACAGTTTTTATGAACTCTTGGACCCTCGAATTTGGAGTATCCAACTTCCACACAATTCATGGGGCTCATTAAACTAAAGAATAAAATAAACCAAAATTCTGCAGATCTACTTATATGTGTATGTATGTTGTACATTAAAAAGCTCGAATCTTGCGAGAATGGAGCTCAACATAGTCGGGCTGGCAAGCTGTTTAATTGTCTCTGTGTTCGTGTTTACTCTTCAATGGTTATGAGTTCTGGGGCAATGGTATGCCTTTGAAGTTTGAACTACAATAGTAGTTCTTTACTTTAGCCAAAGGGTTAGTCCAAGTGTATGAAGGGCAGAGCTAACGCGTCTAACAAGCACGATTTTCTAGTTTTCCTTACTAACCTTTGGGCCGACCAGCAAGTACCCACTACTGCTAGAAACAAAAAAATGCACTGAAAAACAACAAACACACATAAAAGCCTCACCTCATTAACATCAAATTCAACTAATTTCCTAGAAGAGTACTCGTATTATCCAGTGGACAAGAAAATACAGCCCGACTACTGTTAGAGAAAAAAATGCACCCATACACAACAAGGGCAGATAAAAGCCTCACCTCATTAACATCAAAGACATGTTTCCACTAAACTAAATGGACAAAAGCCCATGTTTTCACAGATTTCTAGACAGAAAATTCTCCTCCCTCGCATACCTCAACGAAAATACCATTTAGCAGAAACTCACCCTAATATCCAGGAAAAGTACTCGTACTATCAAGTGGACAAGGAAATACCCTAAAATCAATATCATAGATACCTTGAACAACAACTTCTAGAACCCAAGCGAATCAAGTAAAAAGACCACAAAGACAACAGCCAAGTTACTATATCAGCGAATTGGAAAACTTGTGTAAGTTCGTAGATAAAACCCTACGTTTAACACGAAAATCAGCCATCCATCCAATCGTATAAATAATTTCTAGGGCGCGATAAACCGTTGACGAAAAGTCTATGATAGAATTACTCTGCATGTAAGACTTACTTAGAGTAAAACACCACGAAGACAACAGCCAAGTCAACCATTATATCAATTGGCAAATTAGAAGCCCAACCCAAACCACCAAAAAGCCAAAACAGTCATAGGATCTCTGTTAAACCCAAATTCAAGCAAAATATAACCACTATTGGGGAAATCAGAGGTCCAACTACTAAAACACTTATAATTCCCAGGTCCAACTTGATTCGGCTTTGGGGAAAAGATTTTTGAAAAAAAGCTGCGTAAAACTTTTTCTAAGATGCTACAATTTCTATGCTTTGTAGACTCTATCGTTGAACACGATCAATATCTATGAATTATATTACACATACAAAAAAAAAAGGATCACGAACTTGAAATTGCGCTCTAAAGAAACAGTTTTTACACATTAAATGATCTGACAAACATTCACATGGAATCCCTGTTCAACCCAATACAAAATCTTTCAAGTATATTCAAAAGATCAGAGAATCAATGAATATGAGAGATGGAGAGTACCTGACCGATCATCTTATGCTTGAGAACCTTCTCCTTGTCTAAAATCTTTATGGCAAGTAATATTTGTTTAAGAAACTGTCAAAATAGCAGCAGCCAACATAAGTAGAGCAAAGACCAAGACTGCTGTCTCGAAAGGACCCAAAAGATATGCCTCTGCCACGCACGCCTGACTTAAAAAAAATTAACAATTAAAAACTGACCCACTTTGATTTAACTATCCCAACTGTTCTCAAAGAAACACTAAAGCGAGTTGTGAGTATTTCATTAACTTTTTCTACGAAAGACCAAATTGAAACCTGCCTGCAAGGATCTTTTAAGTCCTTCAAAGCTGAATGGGTATGTTACCACACCAACAGTCAAGTAACCTGCTTCTCTTGAAATCTGGGCCACACTGGAGCAGCACCAGATCCTGTACCCCCACCCATACCTGCTGTTATGAACACAAGATCGGAGCCTCTAAGGGAAATAGTAATCGCTTCCTTTGATTCCTACACAGCTTGTTCCCCCAAGAGTGGATTCCCACCACAATCTGCACTCTATTAAGTGATTGAATCAGAGGACAAAATAAAAAAACACAGCAATAAAATAAGTAGTAACACCACACGAGCAAGCAGATATCAGAACAGTGATTTTGTGATGCTACTTAATCACCATTCACCACCATAGTTATTCAATCACATAGGCTATTCCTTGCTTCAGAATAAAATCTTAGAAACTCAAACCAAAGTGAGAGTGCAAGACTGACTCCACATGTCAAAAGCTCTCCAATTTGAAGTGGGTTCTTAGCAGCAGACTGAAGTAGTGCTTGAGCATTGGTGTTTATATGATAGATATAGACTTCCTGATAGTAAACAGTCAACATCAAGATGTCAGTCCTGTGTAAGTTTCATTATGGTGCAAATATTGTAGTAAGCCAAGTTTGCATACTTGCATCTTATTATCTTAATCAAAACACTTGCATATTGGATCTAACTTAAGATCATACATACCAAATACACAAAATGAAAATAAAAAAAGAAAAGAAGAGCCAATTCAACTAACAAGACCTCAAAGTATCACCAAGACGATGCTCTTTACCTCAATACTAAACAGAATAGTGCAGGGAAAGGAAGTGAAAGGGAAGTTAGAGCACAGTGAACTGAAACCAATGACAGAGAAGGGGAGGTAACAGTGGCAAGAAAGAGACATGGGGAAGAAAAAATAGTAGCAGCATAAAAGAAAAGTTTGAGAGCCAAAGAGGAGGGTTAAATTTGTGTAGACAAAGGCAGATGTAGAGGAGAAGGAAGAAGAGGGAAGATAGAAGAGAACAATGTGACAAGAGAAGAGCAACACACACACAAAAAACTGTACTTCAACAGTCAACCTCTATAAAATGCTTATTAGGTTTAAAAGCCTCATACCAAAATTAGGCCCTTCAATTTTACAAACCTAGTGTACCTTGTGTGAAGTCAGGCTAGTAGCTGTGTGACTAACTGTTGAAAATTGAGTGGATGCAGAGAGCATACACGTCATACTCTAGAAAATGAAACAATCAGAACCAATCCCATAGCTAAAGGATATCAATATACAAAGAGTCAAAGACGTACATTGCTAACTTTAGCGTTATTCGCCATACGTATGAAGTGTATGCTCTCTACACGTCATACCGAATACATTTTGGGTTAGAGTGTTCAGTACAAGTCTCAGAAGTGGTGCACTCAACACAAACACGCTGCATAATGGAAGTCACCACGCTTCTCATGCTGGGACAGAGATTCCAATTCACGAAGGATTGAGAGTTAAAATAAAACTAATCTAACTTCACTCCATTGCACTATACAAAATACTCTGTTATTTTCAGTCGAGAAGGTATTATGTTCGATTCTTTGCCACCAATGAAAACAAATTTCTCTGCAATCAGCAAGGGGGTTGAGCACAACTTCCTGCTACATATGTGTTAGAGACCTAAAAAACACAGAAACTGCTTTAATGTTAATGCTAGATCTGTGAAATATTTTCCCATGGAAAAAGGTTACTTGTCCTTTGTTGAATCCCTGTAATGATAGTGCTAGTGGCTATGGTAGTTATCAAGGGGGTGCTACGAAGCACAGATATGACTACAGGATGCAGACAAGACACGATACGGAAAAAACTAGGGCACAAACAAGTAGGGTATAAAATAATGTTTATATACATACTTATGAATTTTATATATAATATAAAAAACATCATTATTTTCAAAATTAAAGATAAAAAAATATTAGGAAAAAAAAACAAGAATAGCGGTTGTGAGTTGTGTTTTCATTACATAGATTATATCTGACTAGACAATGGTTGTTTGTGCCCTAGTTTTTTCCCTTGGAAAAACTGGAAATGTGAAAATAGCGGTGGTTGCGGTTGAGTGGTAGTGATGGTGGTGTGAAAATAGTTCTGACTAGACAACGGTTTTTCACTTGGAAAAACTGGAGATATTTTAACCCAAAATCAACTCATTTTCCATTGACCACTGAAAGCTTTTCCTTCGACTTTTGTTTGCCGTCTCACCAACCACTAGAATATATTCTCAAAATTTCCAGAACAAGCAGACTGCTCAAAGCAAAACTTCTATCAATATTCAATACAATTGCATAAATCACGAAGTCAATACCATAACATACCCAGAGCAGAAATAAAACTGAAGCAGAAGATGTTAACATAAATAATCCACAGTTGTAAATTCAAAGTTTGGGCCATCACAAGTGTATAATTTTATGCATCATACCCTAAAACTATAAAACATAAAGAACAAGCCATAATGGCATAATCAATCATCTTACTCGATGTATATGCAAACAGATCTTCTGTCCAGCCGGAGTTGAGCCGTAAATTCTTATCACAAGAACTTCATTCACCTTCCCGCCTAAAAACAACCAAAAATGAAGAGAACACACACACACACACAGGGAGGGAGAATTAGATTCTACTCCAAATTGAACACATAAGCTCAACAAGAAGTTTTTAAAAAAATTTGATAACTCGGGTGTCCGGGCCAGCTTACACGCACCCAACTAATCCTGTGACCAATCCAACCGTCCACTAGCAGCCCAGGGGCAGCTCGAGGATTTCATTTCAGCGGTTACAATATCATACATAAAAAATGTGTAATACTAGACTAAAATTAAAAAAAATATTTTCCCACAAAGTTATTGGACGTAATTTATTTTGTTTTCTAGAGCTACAACAATAATAACTATTTATTCACAAATTCATGCAAATTTTTATTCACTTTGGGTAGGCCCGAATGACCCAATGCCGACAATAGTAAGGAAAAATAAATTTATACTTAAAAAATACAAAAGTTTAAACCTTTTTTGAACCCAGGCCTAGGGTTCGTTTAATCTCATCGCGTAAGCCTCCACCGCCGCCCGCCAGCACCCTCAAATCGAGGGCATTTGCCACCGTCAAACCGCTGCATTCGATGAGGGAGGAAGGGATTGAGGCCTAACATAAAACAACATTAGCAAACAGTTGCACATGAAAATCAAAGATAAGTTATCCTGTATCTTCAAGATTCACCAGAAGCCCAAACATCAAATTTTCAATCATAACCACAAATCATCCCAAAATCCCACCCAAAAAGGGGGGGGGGGGAAAAAGACTATTCACGACACCCACAAAACCCCCTTTTCCATTAAAATAGTTCAAAACCGTAACACTTAACTACCAGCAGCATTCAAGAATAAAGAATCGATGCAAGCGTACTGCACCTAATTAGGGTAAAGATACTCATCGCACTTACTCATCGTAACCCTCCTCGGCTTCACACATCCGCTCCCAACACCTGCCTCGCAAGAACCGCCAACCTGGCATTCCTCAACTCCCTCGCGCCGTAAGCCTGCGCTGCCGGCACCCTCAAATCGACGGCATTTGCCACCGTCAGACCGTAGTAACCCGTCAGCTTCTCCACGTCTTTGTGGATGCCCACGGCGACGAAGGTGTGGACGGGGTTTGCGAGAAAGTCGATTTAGGGAGGAAGGGATTGTGGGGGAGTAGATGAGTCGACGCAGAGTTGGAGGGTGGCGGCGTGGTTGTCCTGGTGGGAGGCGAAGTTGGGGCGCCAGCCGACGAGGAGGGTAGGGGCGCGGAAGGGATAGGGTTTCGGAAATACAGGAGTCGACGCAGAGTTGGAAGGGGAAACGAAGAAAAGAGGGGGAAAGAAGAGTTGAAATTTGGTTGACCAGCCGTTGGAGGGATTTTATAAATGCCTCCAGAAGAGGGTTTTGAAACTTCGGCCCCAAGTTTGCATTCAGGGGTGTATTAAACGAGTCCCGCTCCACTTCAATTCCAATCCTCCAATTCTACCTCCAAAGGTCAAGATTAATTCATTAACTTATCTATTTTTTTTTTATCCTTTCCTAATTTTAACTCAAGTGCTACTCAATGAGCACCCAATTAACAATATGACTTCCCTTCATTATCTAAGGTTTTCCCTTCATTAGAATCATTACTATAAGTGGTGGAGCTTTTAGAGTTTGGATGGATGAGCTTTTATATTCTATGGAGCCTTTGTATTTTTATTTTTATTTTTAGAATTGATTGAAGCTTCACAAATCTGAAATCCAAACAGAGTTAGAAAAATACAAATTAACATCGAGACTAGGATCCCTCTTTGGCTCCACCAAGAATCTTCCCTGCATCAGTAGCAACTTTCTACCACAAAAATGGGGCAGGATTTGAGGTCAATTACCTCAAGACTTTTTCTGTACTTCCTATGATGCAATTGGAGCTTATCGATAGAAACAAATCAATTTAGATAGCCCGTTGTGGCTCCGGTGGCGACGAGATCAACGCGTTATTTCTTCAAGAGAAACTCCCCTAGAGATCCTTTTTTTTTTTTTGAAAAAAAAAGAGATACTTTGTTGACAAAAGAACACATGATGGGTAAGAGACAAATACTTTAGAGGAAGGATTAACAGAGATAATTGAGTGCCCGTAGAGTATCACGTGAGTTAAAATTAGGAAAGAAGAAAATAGATTAGTTAATGAATTAATCCTGACCTTTGAATGTAGAATTCTCCTCCAATTCTTATGGGATTGGAGAGTCCGGCTCCTCTCTTAAACAAGCCTAGGGCCAGGGGTAGGGGTAGGGCTGTAAATGAACTGGGTCATTCGTGAATTGTTCGAAGCTCGGCTCAGTAACGGTTCTTTCAAGTTTGATTCGTCTATTAAATGAACCAAACATGAACCTCAATGTTAGGCTCGTTTAATAAATGAGCCGAACTTGAACCTCACAGTATTCGGCTCGGTTAGGTTCACGAACCTATAATTAAATATTATTAATAATTTTTTAAGGGTCTATATGCAAATATAAAAAAATTCAAAATTTTGATTCGTCTCAACGAGATGAATCGGAAAAGTAAAAAAAAATTCCTTCTACACAAATATTTTGAACAAAAAGAAACAGTAGGTACAGCAAGTCCATGAACAGCCAACCATCGCACTGTAAAAATTGGATAGGTTCGATCTATGGTCATTGGGACCTCCTAAAAGGATCTACTAAATTCATCGAGTTGTTCCAAAGGATCAAAACGGCCAGTTATTAATGGAATTCCTTGTCGACTCTGTGAAATATTCGTTTGGCCGAGGGCTTCCAAACACATAGTAAGCTAAGCCCGTGCTGACGAATAATCAACCCGCAATGAATAGGGAAGGTATCATAATACTATGAATGACCCAGTATCGAATACTGGTTTTTTTTACTTAAAAGAGGTCCTTATTCAAAATATTTGAGTAAAAGTAAAAAAAAATTTACTTTTTCCGATTCATCTTGATGGGACGAATCAAGAAGTCACAAAAGTTTGGCAGAAAATTAACAAACGCGAAAAAAATTCAAATAAGGACAAAACAATAAATATAATTTTATTAGTTCTCCAGATTCCTTTATTGTTTAGTACAGTATTAGTATTGTTTTGTTTTTTACTGCACCCGATTCCACTTTCCAGACTCCTCCTCACTCTGTCCTATTGGCTATTGTTTATTCACAGGTTGAATCGCGCGGATTTTGGAAATTGTGTCTTCGCACATTCTCTTCGGGCTCTACGGTAGTACTCGTTTTTTTATACTCGCTAAGGGAGAAAGTGGGATACCCTTACATCCCTTCTTGACTATTAAATGTGGGAATTTATTTTGTTACTGTGCTTGTTAAGGGAGAAAGTGTGATGCATTGGCTCCTCTCTTTTAATTACTTTGGAGTATTGATTATCTACGTAATGGTTAGTTTTTTTTTATAAACATCCCTCCTTGACATTAAATGTGTGAATTTATTGTGTTATGGTGATTGTCAAGGGAAAAAGTGTAATGCAATGGCTTCCCCTTTTAATGAGTGTGCGGTATTGAAAATTGATTAGGTTTTTGTGTTGGATTTTGATTTGATTTGTAGATGGGAAAAACAAATCTTATTAGTGGATATTTCAAAAGAAAGAGAGATACAAACTCTGAAGCCGAGTTATCATTGCCGACTTCTAATGTCGATAATCAAATTGCGGTGCCAATCTCCATTAGTGATCCTCCAAATGTCAAAAATATACCTCAATAAACTCGAAGAATTGAAATCGACAAAGTTGATATTAGTTCTCTAGAGCGTGATCTGGGAAAGCGTAGACGTATTTACAATTATCATGTTGATCAACGTGATGAAATTCGACGATTTTACATCAACGAGGGTCCAAACCAACCTATACTTCAGAACTATCCTAGAACTAAAACAAGTACCAAGTCTCGTAGCTTTGTAGCTTCATGGTTCAATTTACATCCTTCGTGGTTGGAATATTCCCTTACAATTGATGCGGCTTTCTGCCTACCATTCTATTTGTTTAGTCCACCATGAGAAAATGCGGGAAATACGGGATTCATTGTTAATGGATTTAGGAAGTGGAACAAAGCTACCAGTGAGAATGGTGCTTTCTCGAATCATGTGAGAAAAGATCCAAATTCTTGTCATAAAGTTGCCCAAAAACATTGTGAGGACTTGATGAATCAATCTCAGCATATAAACTTTGCTTTCTCTTTCTCATTTGTGTCGATGGATGGTGAAGACGAGATCAACAACCTACGTACTACTTGGTATTTCGACTGATTACACTCGTGTTTACTCTTTTTGTTTCAACGGCAACCGCGGAACAATCATTTTCCGCTCTGAAGATTATCAAAACTCGGCTTCAGAACAAAATAGACGATGAATTCCTCTTAGACAGTACCATTATCTATGTTGAAAAGGAAATTGCTCTGAAATTTGGTTTAGATTCAATCTGAGCCGAATTCCGTGATTTAAAAAACGTTGTTGAAGTATTAACTAAATTTAGTATTTTGACAAAACCCAAATATGATAGTATTAGAGGAAAGGAAATCAAATCAGCAACAATCAAGGGGTAGCATGCTATGTTCGGAAACAATATAATTAGGGATCATCACCAGCATAATTATAGGATCATTATTCTCTTTCCATGTTAATCGTTTCCTATATGTATGGTTGTATTCCTCCTTTATTTTCAATGAGAAACAATAAAATTTATCATGGTATCAGAGCGTGGAAGTGGTTCGCGTTCTTGTTCTTCTTCCTTCTCATAAAACAACATCCACGATAACCTTCTGTCCATATTTCCCGATATGGCTGACGCCTAAGAAAATGTTCAGAAGTTAATCTCCGATCTTTCTTCCCCTTGTTTCTTGCACTCTGCCAACCACCCTCGCAATCCCCTTGTTGATATCGCCTTGAACCACACCAACTATGCCTCCTGGAGTCGCGCCATTACCATGGCCCTTCGCGTGAAAAATAAGTTGTGCTTCATCAACAACTCCTTGCCGTGCCCAGAAGATCCAGATATTCAGCCCCTTTGGAAACGAGTATCAACGATGGTTCTCTCATGGATGCTTAATAGCATAAGCAACACGATCACGCCAAGTCTAGCCAGTTGCCGCACACCATATGAATTATGATGTGACCTTGAGTCAAGATTCACTCAAGGCAACAACACCACCATCTTCAAAATTCAAAGGGATGTCACAAATCTTGAACAAGGTAATCTTGATATCACCAATTATTATAACGCCTTCAAAACTCTTCGGGATAAACTTGATGGTATTGAACCTCTTCCGGAATGTACATGTGGCACCGCTAAAGCATGGCCTAAAAGAGAGTCTAATAAACGTGTGTATCAACTTTTGATGGGCCTCGATGAACCATACCACGTTCTTTGCACTCAAATTCTTGCCATGGACCCGATTCCCGATCTTGGGAAGGTCCATGGCTTATTAATCTCGGAAGAACAAACCAAAATTCCAAAATCCATCTCCATTGTTCAGCCCATACAATAAGACTCTGCAATGATAATTCACAAACCCCACATCCAGCACAATCGGCCCAAAGCAAACAATGGACAGCAGCGAAACCTGCAAGGTCCACGTTTTTCTCCATAGAATCAAACAAAGGCTCAACATTTGGGCCAATCTCAGCAACCTATCTATGTTGCACCTCAGCCCCTACAACAACAATCCACTTGGCAGTCACCTCTTTTGCGCACCAACCCGCCGCGTCAACTACAGCAAGTTCAACAGCCCGACCCACAACTTCAGCTCAACAAAGACCCGAACGCTTTCTTCACACATTGCAACAAACCGGGTCATTACAAGTCGGGCTGTTTCGAGCTCAATGGATACCCCGATTGGTTCTTCAATCGCCTTTCAAATCAACCACCTGGCCGGTCTTATTATGCAGTGCAACCTTCGGTCATGGATTTCAACTCTCACTCGAGTCTCATCGAGGCAACCCAAGCAACTGATTTCTATGATAATTCATCTGCTTTTTTTATTGGTAACACCGATTTAATTTCAAACAAATGGATTATTGATAGTGGGGCATCCTCTCACATGACGCCTCACCTCTCTCTTTTTAACTCATATGCAGCTACTAATGATTTTTTGCCAGTTCGGTCCGCTTCTGGCTCCACCCACACAGGAGATATAAATGTCACCCCCACTACCACTCTTTTTGGTGTCTCACATGTTCCTAGTTTTCATTTCAATCTGTTATCTGTTCAGAAATTAACTCGTGATCTCAAGTGCATTGTTTTTTTCTTCCCTAATTTCTGTCTCTTTTAGGACCTCAAATCGAAGACTGTGATTGGAGCGGGTGAGGCACGCCATGGCTTATACTACCTCCGCACCTCATCTTCCACCGCCCTTGCAACCCCGTCTGACGATCCAACCTTATGGCACCAACGATTAGGTCACCCAGCATCCACCAATAATTTACCACCTTCTTTCATTTGTCACAATAATAATATTTCCCCTTGTGATGCATGCTTACGTGGCAAACATACTAGACTACCTTTTGCTTTGAATCAAAATAAAAGTGATGTTCCTTTTGCTCGTATATTTGTTGATATTTGGGGTGGCTACCATACTTCTTCAACTTGCGGGGCTCGGTATTTCCTTACAATAGTTGATGACTGCACGCATACTACATGGGTATATTTACTGCGTTACAAATCGGATGCTCTTTCCAAGCTCCAATTTTTTATCACTATGGTCAAAACTCATTTCAACGCAAAAGTCAAATTTTTTCGATCGGATAATGCCATGGATTTTTTTATCCCGTCCTGTACAAAAATTATTTCATGACAATGGGATTTTACAAGAATTAACATGCGTTGATACCCCTCAACAGAATGGCGTTGCTGAACATAAACACCGACACGTATTAAATGTGGCTCGCTGTTTACGTTTTCAAGCTCACCTACCCATCAAATTTTGGGGCGAGTGTGTCTTAACGGCGGTCTATCTTATTAACCGCACTCCCTTGCAATCTTTAAAAAAAATGTCCCCATATGAACGGCTTTTCCGTCGAACCCCCAATTACAAATTCTTACGTGTTTTTGGATGCTTATGCTATGCACAGACATCCCGTGTCAATCGAGACAAATTTCAACCTCGCGGTGTCCCTTGTGTGTTTTAGGGATATC
Source organism: Rhododendron henanense subsp. lingbaoense (assembly GCA_020567845.1). NCBI lineage: Eukaryota > Viridiplantae > Streptophyta > Magnoliopsida > Ericales > Ericaceae > Rhododendron > Rhododendron henanense. The sequence continues at coordinate 26,651,882 of CM036314.1, forward strand.
CTCCCCGTCACAGCGGATACCGCCTTTTTAATCTCGACACGAATACTTTTTTTTTATCTCTCGGGACGTCACTTTTTTTGAACATACCCAGAGCCCACATTATATCCCTCCTCCCGCTAGCCCACCACCTAGCCTCACAGACTTATATCCGACCGAATCCCTTAGCCATCTCGTTCCACCCAACCACAACCCTCCTACAAATCCTTCCTTGTCCAACCCTTCTACACATAATACCACACCCCCCCCCCCCCCCCCCCCCCCCCCCCCCCCCCCCCCCCTGAACCAACCTTTTCTGCTAATATCCCAAACCCCACAACAAATCCCGAACCACTCGACCTACAACCTACCCCCCAGCCATCCCGACCTCATCGGCCCCCTGGCTATCTTCGGGACTATCTTTGTCCTACCCTTCCCTCCACCACGGCTGCCCCCACTACTGCTTCGAGTCAGTCGTCACGTACGGTCTATCCACTTAGTAATTTCATTTCTTATTCCCATCTTTCACCATCCCACTTCACGTTTATCTCCGCTTTATCTAATTCTCATGATCCCTCTTCGTATACTCAGGCCATCAAGCATGCCCACTGGCGTGCTGCTATTTCTAATGAACTCAATGCACTTGAACAAACCAAAACATGGGTACTTGCTCTTCTTCCCCCAGGAAAAAAATCAATCGGCTGTAAATGGGTTTTTAAAACTAAATTAAAAACAGATGGATCCGTAGAACGTTACAAAGCCCGCTTGGTCGCCAAAGGCTATACTCAAGTTGAGGGCTTGGACTATCATGACACCTTTGCTTCTGTCGCAAAATTGGTCACCGTCCGCTGTGTGTTGGCTATTGCCGCTACTTGTAACTGGCATCTACACCAATTAGACGTTAACAATGCCTTCTTGCATGAAGACCTTGACGAGGATGTTTACATGTCTCTTCCTCTAGGATTTGGTCGACAGGGGGAGACCCGTGTCTGTCACTTACAAAAGTCCCTCTATGGACTCAAACAGGCATCTCGCAATTGGTACTTTAAATTGTCCACAGTACTTCTATCGGATGGTTTTACACAATTCCAAGCTGATCACTCTTTATTTACTCGGCAAACTGGCTCTATTATTCTTGTTGTTCTTGTTTATGTTGATGATTTGCTTGTTACAGGCAATGACTTACCGTCCATTCGCAGCTTACAAGAATTCTTGTCGAGTAAATTTCAGTTAAAGGATCGATCTTGGGAAGCTCAAATATTTTTTGGGCATCGAAGTGGCTCGCTCCGCCAAAGGTATTTTTATTAATCAGCGCAAATATGTTCTTGACATCCTCGCCGACGCGGGGCAATTCGGCTGTCGTCCAGCCTCTTCTCCTATGGAACAACATTTTAAGCTCTCGGCCGATTCCGATGATCCCATCTCAGACCCGAGCTCCTACCACCGGCTCATCGGGCGCCTGATATATCTCACTATTTCACGTCCCGATATCACGTTCGCCGTCAATTTACTCAGCCAATTCATGCATACACCGCGGGTTCCTCACTTTGACGCTGCCATTCACATACTTCGCTACCTCAAGAGCACTCTTCTCTTCCAATTCGGCCCTCACTCTTACTAGCTACACTGACTCGGATTGGGCTAGTTGTCCCATGACTCGTCGCTCCACCACCGGTTATTTCATTATTCTTGGTACCAACCCCGTTTCATGGCGCACAAAAAAGCAAAGTGTCGTGTCCCGCTCTTCCGCTAAAGCCGAATATCGGGCCATGGCCTCCACCACTTGCGAATTACTATGGCTTCGCACTTTACTACGCGATTGTGGGCTCCCGCGCCCGGCGCGTTCGAAGAGTCGCCACCCGGATTTTTGAGATGGATGATCCGAGGAACCGAGAGTTTGTTTTGAAAAGAAAGGCTTTTGATCTAGCGAAACCATTGAGATTTTGGATCCGGGGGCCACGTTACGAACGGGGAAGGTTTTGTTGAAAAAAAAAGCACCCCGCTCGCCTGGCGAAAACCGGTCTCTACTAAGCATTTTAAATGGGGGATTTAATACCATTTGGAAAGCCTCAAAAACATATACGGGAAAAGGGAACAAGATGGAGCATATCACATTGTCGTGCGAGTGGTGCTTACTGTACAGAGATGATGAAAGATGATGCGATGAAAATATAGATGAGGAATGTTATTAAACAAGCTGTCTGGATCATCATCTGACGCACGGCATAACATTATACGACGCACGGCCATATGATATGCCGCGTGTTATTATGATCTCGTCCTCAGGCTGTCAAGGATTTTCAAAGCCTCGCGCGGTATACCCAATATGATGCACGGTATTATTTTTTAAAGTTTTAGAAAGCTCACAGCCGTCAGATCATCTCAGAACTGTACCTCTCCTTCAAGCCATAAGTAGAAAAACACTTTTAAATGCATTCGTTTATTCAGAATAACTATGAAAGTTCATTTGTGATAATAAAACATGGCTTGTAGATGTGGTCTCATTCCGCAACTACCGATGACAAATAGGAACAGATCCAGTGAAGACGATCATGATCCAGACAATTTGAACAAGAAAACAGCAGTTAACTGAAATGCCGCACGTGTGAGTCCACTATGCCGTGCGACGCTTCAAAGCGCCGTGCGGCATAGCGTACCCAGCACAGAAGACTAGTTTTACTTTATAAAAATGATTTTTAGGTCAGATTCTAACCAAAAAGGGTCAGGCCTGAAGATAGAAGAGTCCCCTCAGGGCCAGGGCAGAGCTTAGCCCAAGGAAACTTGGTTTTTTTTACCTTTGATCTTGAGCTTGGATGAAGATTGATGATGGTGGATGGACGTCGGCGAGGTTGGAAAAGAAAAGGGAAGAATGGGTGTGTGTAGTAGATGAGTGTATTGGGTGGTTGGGGTCTCAAAGTTAGTAAGAGACTAACTTTAATGGTGAGGAGAAAAATGGAGTAAAAGGCCTAGAGAATGTCTTTTGGAAGCAACATTCTCAAGACTTGGAAATGGAAAATGGGTGTGAAAGCAAGAAGAGAGAGAAAGGGTATAATGGTGATCAAGGGCCCTTTTCACTTGAGTGGAGGGGTGTATTTATAGGCAAGAGCCATGGATTTTGAATTTCAAATGTTGGAGGTATTTTCTGGGCGGGCCAGAAGTGTGCTTTCGGTTGAGCCGTTTTGCAGCTGTGGCTTAAATAGGCGTGGCCGACAGCTTTCTGAGCCAGTCAGAACTTTACCCAAAATGTTGTGCGGCTAACCTCATGACCGTGTGCGGCGTAATGACTTGTGATACGCCGTGCGGTGTAGAGGTGTCACGTGCGGCATTACAGGTTCAGTCCAGGGCTTTTGGGTTTTCTTTGGGCTTTTTTGGGCTTCTGATTTTACTTCTGATTCGTTTGGGTTGAGGATTTCCTTTATTCAAGCTCACAAAGGTCTCGTTTCCTTTATTTAATCATTGGGGTGAACAAAGACCCCTCGAGGTTCGGATTGAGGTGTCTACAGCGATTTAGCGGTTCCATCATCATCCCTGATCACGCTGTATTGTGACAACCAGGCAGCCTTGCATATTGCCCGGAATCCCGTTTTTCACGAACGCTCCAAACACAATGAAATAGACTGCCACCTTGTGCGTGAACGCGCCCAACAAGGACTTCTTCAGCTTTGTCACATTGCCTCCGCTGACCAATTAGCTGATATTTTCACCAAAGCCTTGGGTGTTGAACATTTTCGCCTTCTGACTTCCAAGCTGGGCATTACGTCCCTCCATGCACCATCTTGAGGGGGAGTATTAGCAGAAAGGAAATCAAATCAGCAACAATCAAGGGCTGGCATGCTATGATCGGAAACAATATAATTAGGGATCATCACCAGCATAATTATAGGATCATTATTCTCTTTCCATGTTAATCGTTTCCTATATGTATGGTTGTATTCCTCCTTTATTTTCAATGAGAAACAATAGAATTTATCAGATATTATCGAAAAAGATATAAATATCTAGTTTTTAGAAACTCTAAAATATCAAGCTCTAGAAGCTCTAGAATATCCTTGTGAAACATCTAGAGTTATTTTGTGAGAATTAGTCTCACGTATAATTTTAGAATTATCTCAAAATTTATCTTGTATGAAAATATCTTTGTACTAGAGTATTTCATGGAATAGTACAAATAGGGATGGGTTCTAACCATTTTGTACCAAGTCAAAAAAAGGTTTGAGTTCAAGTGCTACAAATACTCTCTTTCCCCACTCTTGTCTTTAGTATTCTCCTTCTTCCAAAAATATTGTCCAACTACACAATAGAAACTCGTGTCAGACCGCTTTTCCACCATCTCTCCTAAAACCAATTGGTGGTAGGAAGGGTTTCAATTAAGTCTTTTATGGCATTCGACATCGCACCCGCAAGTTTGTTTTTAGAGCGGTCGCAGGGAGTGGCATTGTGTAACCAAATCCATGGGGGCACTCCGGGTCCAACAATCCCTCCCTCACGATGACGCTCCCGCGACTCGAACCCATGACTTCCTGGCTCTGATACCACTTGTCGGACCGCTTTTCCACCATCTCTCCTAAAACCAATTGGTGGTAGGAAGGGTTTCAATTAAGTCTTTTATGGCATTCGACATCACACCCGCAAGTCTGTTTTTAGAGCGGTCGCAGAGAGTGGCATTGTGTAACCAAATCCATGGGGGTACTCCGGGCCCAACAACTCGTACTCTTCCAACAAAAGTATCTCAAGATACACGATACATATCTCGATATGAACTATACAAGTAAAAAAATCATACACGATACGTATCCCGATTTAAAAACACTGGTTGCACCAAAACAAATCAACCGTGATAAAAGAGCAAAAAATAGGATACCAATTCGTTGTCCATACAAACCCAAAAATAGCGTAGAACTGTAGGCCCTTGCTGGAGCCTAACCAGCTGGAAATCAACTACCCTTGCTTCGACAAACGGACTACCCAAAACTGGATTCAGATCACATAAGCAAGCGTGCCTTGACCAGACAATTACAGCGACTGCGAGTTAAGGGAGATGATTGGCGGCGGCTAAGGTGTACATCCTTGGCGGCGGTAATCTAGCCTCAGAGACTGGGAGGGGACAGTCTTCACCCGATATGGCGATGGCAGGAGCAGAGGAGATCATCCTAAGGCAGTGAGATTGCGAGATCCACTGGAAGAAAAATGTACAACGGGGAATGGAGGAGAGAGGTAGGGGAGAGGGGTGAGAGAGGAGCAGAGATAGGAGTGGAGAGCGGGCCAGCGAGATCGCCGAGATGGCGCGGCGACAAGGATTAGGTCATTGAAGAAATCGCCTCTCCTTTAGAGTTTACGCGCTCTCTCTCTCTCTCTCTCTCTCTCAAGTTCTCTTCAATCGGACCGTTAGAACTTGGAACCGACCTAGAGGGAGAATGCCAAAAAATTTGAACTTGAAACCGGCACGAGAAATTTTCAGTGCCGAGGGTATATCCCACGTGGTGCCCGCTTGGCACTCCCGAGCCGTCCGATACACTTTTGGGCGGGTCAGATTGAAACATTTTCTCTCCTCTCATCCATCCTCTTTCTCTCTTCTTTTTCTCTCTCCAAATTCGAGCCGTTCAAAAATCGCATCGGACGGCTTGAATACCGAGCGGGCACCACGTGTTACCCACCCAGCACTGAAAATTTTATCGCTCGAGAGGGTAGGGGAAATTTTATTCATTTTAAATGTTAACAAGCAGATAAAAAAAAAATTGCTAACAAGTGTTAGGCTATTGATTTGCCGAGTATTGATTGACAACTTACATAATTTAGGCTTTGTTTGGAATTTAGGGGAAGTGAGAGAAAAGAAAGGAAAGTTCAAAAAAATTCCTTCCTATTGTTTGGATTGGAGAAAAAGAGGAGAGAAAATAAAGAATTCAAATTTTGTGAATATTGAAATTTTCCTCCCATTTTCCCGCTATTTTCCTCTCATTTTCTTTTTCCTCACTTTCCCCAAGTTCCAATTAGGGTTGGCGGAGCGGGGAAAGAAAATCACCGACCATGTTCGTTTTGAGACTTGAGAAATATTTTTGGGATAATTGGTGGAAAGAGATAGATAAAGAAATAAGAGTGATAATTGGAGAGAAAATTTATTGAGAACCGTGCGCAGAGGGAAAAAAAGAAGAAGTTGGGTCTAGTATGATTTGCTTCCCTACTGTCAGAGGATCATCTATTTGAAAAAAAAAATGATATTTGATAGGGGATGCTGGAAAAATGAGCCATGTATTTTTGGAATAAAAGATCAACCGGAGGCCACACAATGAGGTCTCATTGGAGAAGGCAATAAATACTAAATACTACTAATAGTAACATTTTTTTTTGGACAAGCAAATAAATATATTAAAAAGAAGACATTAAGGGAATGCCGCCCGTAAACACTAACAGTAACATACTAGAGAAGGTTTTTTTTTTTTTTCAAATTCATAATATAGAAGCTTAGAAAATCCATCTTCATTAGGGCAATAAATACTAAACACAAACAGTAATGCACAATAAAATTGCCGTTCAAAAAAAATGCACAATAAACTTATTTTTTTGTCATATCTCATAAAACAAAAAATAAGTACTTAAGAAATAAGAACCTTAGCGGAACGGAGCCTTATTTGAAAAATAAGTACTTATTTTAGTGAGTGGAATGGGGCCTCAATGACATGCATGGTTTTGCAATGGCCAAACCTAATTATAATTCTAGGAGGTTGGATGTGCTATATAAACCACACAACTTGTGGTAAGTTCTAATACTGCATAATGCTGAGAAATTTGGGATTAGACACACAAAGACAAAATAATAAACGTTGTGTTTGGTTGAGAGTTTAGTTTAGTTTAGTTTTGATAGTGGGTGGAGAGAGAAATAGAGTAATGATTGAAGATAGGGGTAATGATTGGAGAGAGATAGAGAGAGATGAGAAAGTTATAATTGAAAAAATAGGATAATAATTGAAAAAAGAAATAGAGTAATGATTGAAAACAAAACTAAAACTAAAACTAAATGGGTAACCAAACAACCACTAAGTGTTCACACTGCCGAAAAAACTTCCTTTTGCAATGATAAAACCAAGCACTGTGTTCACACTGCCGAAAAAATCTGCCATAAACATGTGAAGCTACCAGTGTTTGCCGGATGTGTGTTGTTACAAGGACAACGATTTCATGTCCGAGAACTAGTTTAAATTAGTACAAAGAATCACCAACTTCAATTTTCTTGGCCCTCTTCCAAAGCTTGTTACCGACGATAATCCACCGAAGTTTAAGAGCAAGAAGTACAAAGATTATGTCTACTGTAAGCTGAATAAACTTCCCCAGAGAAGTTCCGACAAGGAAAAAAGAAGTTACGTACTATAATTTAGCCTTTTATTTGATGCATTGTGTTGTTTTGCGCCTTTGGCATTCAAGTTAATTAAGTAGAACTTAAATCTTCCGTAGAGAGTTCTACGTTTCCTTTTTACTTTCTTTCTAGATTATGTTGAGGGAGCAGATAATTGATGCTCAATCATTCTCCAACCACATTCATTTTACACGCCCAAAAATAAATGATGCTCATTGCTCAATCATTCTCCAACCGCATTCATTTTACACGCCCAATTATACACACTCATACAAGTGTTGGAGCCCCACACAATCACTGCATCACTAGTACTACTTCTCGCTAACTGGTTTGTTCACCAACAGACCATCTTTAGCGAAGTGCCTATCTCCTTTCCAACCTCACTTACAGCCCACTACTTTGACTCCTTTTATGCAATTACTAGGTCCAAGGGGTGGAATAGTTTCACGGTTTAGAAGAGAAGATCGCATTTCTTCTTTCTACAGCTCGTAATTTTTTTTTTTTTTTACAGCTCGTAATTCAAAGCGCAATAAACCTGAAAGGTGTTGGGCACAAATGCATAAATGCTCCCACATTTAATTATGGGAGAATTTTTCCCAGGTCCACTATACCACTTTCCAAACCCACTAAGTCCACTTCTAAATTCTATAACCCCCTAAGTCCACTAATCTATTAGTAAAGATATAATAACCCTATTAGTCTAATATACCCCTGCTTCCAAAAAATCTTTTGTCCCGTTTTTCCTCCATTTCCTTTTTTTCCTCCATTCAATTCCGTTTTTTCCTCCTTCCTTTTTTTCCTCCATTCAGTTCCTCCTTCCTTTTTTTCCTCCATTCAGTTCCCCTTTTTCCTCCATTCAAACAGAACATCCCCATTATAAAACCCATCCCCCCTCCCCCCCCTCCCCCCCTTCCCCCCCTCCCCCCCTTTTCCAGACGAAAAAAACTCAGACAAACATCGCCACCCACCTCCCATCGCCGCCTCCCCCCCACAATTTCAGAACGAACAACGACAAAGATCTCGTCGCCATCGCCACCCACCTCCCGTCGCCGTCACATCGCCTGCTCGCCGCCTGCTCCTCCTCCTCCTCGCCGTCACATCGCCTGCTCCGCCTGCTCGCCGCCTGCTCCTCCTCCTCCTCCTCGCCTGCTCGCCGCGGTGCACTCCTCCTTCTCCTCGCTGCCCTTCGTCGACATCCATGGCCGCTACCACCATGGCCGAGTTCCCACCCTCCATCACCGCTACCACCGTCGCCGACACCTTCGTCATCATATATCTGTTCAAAACATCAGGTGCCCTTCCAAATCGTAACAAATAACTCGATCTTCGTCGCCTTGTGTCCCTCGGTATGGTTATTTGCATTGAAGGGTTTATACACCAGTAAAAACATAAGAATTCCTCTCTGTTAGGGTTTTGTATGTTGTATTTTTGTTTACCTGCTGTTGGAACATATATGGTTATATGTTAAGATCTGTTAGGGTTTTATTTTTTGTACTTTCGTTAGTGGCTGTTAGGTACATATATGGTTATATACTCAGATCTGTTAGGCCGCTGCGCGGACCAATTCATATAAGGTTATATGTGGATATATATATAAAACTAGGTCGGGTTCTATGGCTGAAATTACACCCCAAGTTCTTGAAAGTATCGTTTTCGCTGCAGTTCGGGATGCTCCTAAAGTCGCACCCCGAACTGCGGCACAATTTTGTGCCGTGGGGGCTCCTGCCCCCACACCCCCGGATGTAAACATATAACATTGTAATGTCATTCATATGTTATTGTGTAACATTATATAACGTTATATATTCTCCTGTTGGTTGTTTATAAAATGTCATTTTGTTCTGTGAAGATGTATGGTTGCATAAATAAGAAGCAGAACAAAAAAACATATAAGGTTATGTATGATCTGAATATATAACCATATAACCATATTGTTCCTTACTCGTTATAACCATATAACCCTATAAAAGAATAATAAACCAATTACCATATATAACCTTATATGAATTGGTCCGCGCAGCGGCCTAACAGACCTGAACATATAATGTTATGGTATGGTTGAATTAAGTTAGGGATTCGATTGATAGTATATATGGTTATATCAATGTTGGTTATATACTAATTTTGTTAACGGCTGTTATTTGTGCAGTTGTTCAAGGGGTGAAGAGTATTTAGTTACCTGTGAAGTCGACTGTGAAGAAGGCGACGGCGACGAAGGGAAAGAAGTTACGAGATCTCCTCTTTTTATTTTTTTAGAGTTAGAAATGACAAAATCTCATGTATAACGTTATAAGGTTATATGATTATTTTTTGTCACATGTATTACGTTTTTTTTTGTGTATTATTGTTAGTAGAAATAAGTCATTGAGGCTGCTGCGCAGACCAATTCAATAAAGTAAAAATATAATGTTATATGAGAGTTTTTGTGCAGCGAAACTCAAAAAAAATTCAACAAAGCAGTTGAGATCAAGATGTAACTCTATAAAGCAGAATATACAATGTTATACAACGTTATATCAGTACAATAACGTTTAGATACAAAACTGATCCAACATAATACTTGTTAAAACTTGATCATATATATGCATAAACATATAATCATAATCATATATAACCATAGACAACCTTATATTTATTGGTCCGCGCAGCGGCTTAACTCTTAAAAAGGAGAATATATAACGTTATATATGTACAATAACGTTATATATAGTGTATCAGAAAAGGAGAATCTTCGACTGTTATATAACGTTATATAAGTACAACAACGTGATTGACGTGATTTCAAATAGAGAGAGACGAGAGAGAGAGAGATACCCGTGATTGAATGGATAAGTACAAAATTAGAAGGGATAATGGAGAGATAATGAGCTAAATTGATGGGATTTGAATGGAAGGGTAAATCTGTCAGGGATTATTTATCTTTTAAATGAAGTGGACTTCATGCCTTACCAAATACCTATTAGTGGACTTAGTGGGTTAGAGATTTGATTAGTGGACTTAGTGGGTTACAAACATGCTACAGTGGACCTCCCACCAATTTTTTATTTAATTATTTATGTCAATAATAATTCTCTTAGTCACCCACCAATCATAAAATTCGAAATTCTGGACTACAAACTCCAAGGTATATATAATTTACATTACACAAATGGGTCCCACATGGCACATCGAAAGCTCATAATAAATTAAGGGCAAAGTACGGATTACCTCCTGAAGTTTACCCGTTTGGTAGATGACCTCCCTGAGGTTCATTAATGACCACATCGCCCACCTGTGGTTTTGGAGTAAAGTGCAACTCCTAACTTCGTTAACGGCAGAAGTAAAAAGACCACGTTACCCTTTCTTTAATATAGGCCTTTACTGAGCATCTCCCACACTCTCTCTCTTCCCCCCTTCTCACGCAGTCACGTGTTCTCCTCTCCCTCTACTGTTCTCTCTCTCTCTACGCGACTCCCTCACGCTCCTTCACACGGAAACTCCCACCATCGACGAGCATCTAGTGCTGACCTTCCGGCCTCCGGCGACGAATGGAATCTTCCTGGGTGCTCTTGATTTCCGGCAACTATATCTCTCTCTCTCACCCCTCTCTAAAATCCCCAATCCAAGCCCTAATTCTGGTGGTGGAGGTGAGCCCGAGAAAGCCGAGCGGTGATACATTGGAGTACAACCAGTTCTGCAGCAAGGAGCTGCGGCCTGCGCTTTTGTTGGGAATAAACACGCGGAAGCACCCAAGCGCCGAGATTCAAACACAACCACAATTGCAACCAATGGAAGTTCGATGAAAAATAAAATAGAGAGACACGCAAGAATTACGTGGTTCGGCATAAACCTGCCTACTCCACGGAGAGAATCCCGTTCTTTCACTATGAGAGAATTAGTACAAGAGAACACCCGAGTTTGAAAGCCCAACCCCTTATACACCCACTCTCATACAAGAACCCACTCTCACCAAGTACTAGACTTGACCCTTGCACACACAAAACTTACGGTAGAAAAACCCGTGTACCCGGCAGCTCCCAAAGGAGCTACCCCCACACACAAACTGTTTTTCTTCCCTTTCCTCTCTGTCTCACTACCGAAGAACTCTCCCTCAATGCCAATAAATACACCCACCAACCCATGCATTAATAAACTTGTACAAGTTCCCAGCGAGAGAAGTTGGAAGGTCACGACAGCTAGCACTTCGGGAGAAAAACCAGAAAATGGAACCATGTGCAAGATATTGACTTTGGTGGAATTCGAACCAACACCATTGGGAACCCGAACCATCCCAACAATCTCCACCTTGGTGAAAAATTCCACGCACCACTGCGCCACCACCAAGCCGCAACAACCATTGGCCTTTCAACATATCCCCAGCTACACATAACCGAATCAGCAAACTGGTCCTTTCTTAACCTGATTCAAAAATGGCCAATCACATGTGTAATTGAACTCGAGCTAACAATCGACAGTTAACTCCAGAGTATGGACCCGATTCACCCATCCTCCACCAGCAGAAAATTCCCTCACATCCGTCTGCACCCTGGAAATTACAATTGCATGCATCCCATTTCCAGCCACCATCGAGTTTATCCAGACGAACCCATCTCTCAATTCATCAAGGACCGAACCGTCGTGTGTGATTTTCATGGCTCCACCTACAGAAAAACTGTATCACATGAAGACCATCCGACAACAAGAGATTTTTCCTCCTTCAAATGCTCCATGGGACATATCACACCACCCAAAGAGCCAACACCTTAGAAATTGTGAGGACATCTCCAAGATATTTTTCCGCAACAAAAACGAATTTCATGAGCTGTGCACCAAGAGCCGCACCAATTTGACTTTGCTCAACACACATCAACCGTATGGAGACACCAAAGCCAAACAATGCTCTTCTTCAACATATGTTCTGAGCCCATGTGGAGCAACAAAAAAAACTTTTGTTACTCACATACATCAAGAACAATATGTATTTACACGATCACCTCTCCTTGTTGCAGTCAAGAGCCGTACCCGCTCTTCACCGATGCAAACACGCACCGTCACTTCTGGAACTAGATTTGGACCTGCTGCCATCCCAAATCTACCATCAGAAAACTAGACCCGCTGAAACTCCACAGCGACCACATTGGATAATTTTCCTCCAACGTCATGACAACCCAAGCCCTCCGCCTGGCTTTCACCGAACAGTCCGCCTCCTACTGCAAAGCTGAGTAGTACCCAAATCGTTGCCTCCATTGTGGATGTAATGGAACCCGAATCTCAAAAAAACCGGTCAAGAACCGAGCCGGCTCTGATACCACTTGTTGAGAATAAACACGCGGAAGCTCCCAAGCGCCGAGATTCAAACACAACCACAATTGCAACCAATGGAAGTTCGATGAAAAATAAAATAGAGAGACACGCAAGAATTACGTGGTTCGGCATAAACCTGCCTACTCCACGGAGAGAATCCCGTTCTTTCACTATGAGAGAATTAGTACAAGAGAACACCCGAGTTTGAAAGCCCAACCCCTTATACACCCACTCTCATACAAGAACCCACTCTCACCAAGTACTAGACTTGACCCTTGCACACACAAAACTTACGGTAGAAAAACCCGTGTACCCGGCAGCTCCCAAAGGAGCTACCCCCACACACAAACTGTTTTTCTTCCCTTTCCTCTCTGTCTCACTACCGAAGAACTCTCCCTCAATGCCAATAAATACACCCACCAACCCATGCATTAATAAACTTGTACAAGTTCCCAGCAAGAGAAGTTGGAAGGTCACGGCAGCTAGCACTTCGGGAGAAAAACCAGAAAATGGAACCATGTGCAAGATATTGACTTTGGTGGAATTCGAACCAACACCATTGGGAACCCGAACCATCCCAACAGCTTTAAGGACATTGTGTGGACTTCCCCTGTTGTTGAGAATTCAGCAATTGCTTGATTCATTTGAAAATTGAAATCTTCGATCCACGGTGTGGAATACAAATAATTAATTACTCCGTAATTGATAGTTGATGTGTTTTAATGGGTTATTGGTGGTGTTGCTCTTGTTATTAAGATTTAGATGTCTTTTGTGAACATATATGGGGCTGAATGAAATTCAGTCGTGGAGTTTGTATTACTCTAGTTTTTAATTGAATCTCCCGTGTGAATTGTGATTCCTATGTTTCTGTTTTTGAGAACTTCTTGTGTAATGTTTGTACGATTTTGTGATTTTATTGAGGAGTGGGAAGGGTGTTTGAATCAGAATTGAATTTCCCCTGTGAATTGGCAGAGAGGGTTTTGTTGTTTGGGATGATAGTGTTGGGGAAGATGATGGAGAAGGGTAGTGTGGTCATCTTACACTGAAATCTTTCTTTATTTAATTTTTTTTTTCCATTTTCACTCTCAAATTAGGCGTGTGTTTTACACCTTCCGTCAATTTGGAAGGAAAATATAAAGGTAGCACTTTAGTCCGAAACCACAGGGGGCGATGTGGTCATTAATGAACCCCAAGGAGGTCACATGCCAAACGAGCAAACCTCAGGGAGGTAATTCGTACTTTGCCCATAAATTAATAAAGACCCAAAAAAGAATAGAGGGAACATTTACATTCTCTAGGCTGGAATACGTCCATAGAAAAGAGAAATAGTCCATTATAAAAATGTAATAACAATTCTAAGACAAAATTGCCCAAAATGCATATGTGCTGGAGGGGCTTTTTGACTTTTTTGGTCCCCAAAGTATTTTCGTCGTGCCATTTTGGTCCCCAATATTTCAATTGCTAACATTGCATCCCCAAAGTAGCAATTTTGTCTCTAAATGGTCCCTGCGGCTCACGCCGTTCCTTCTCTCCGTCAAAACCAAGGGCAAGCTTGGTATTTCACATCAAAACGGTGTGTTTGGTTGGAAATATTGATTTTTCGGCTTTTTTACTTTTTTGGTCCCCAAAGTATTTCCGTCGTGCCATTTTGGTCCCCAATATTTCAATTGCTAACATTGCATCCCCAAAGTATCAATTTTGTCTTTAAATGGTCCCTGCGGCTCACGCCATTCCTTCCCTTTGTCAAAATCAAGGGCAAGCTTGGTATTTCACCTCAAAACGGTGTCGTTTGGTTGGAAATATTGATTTTTCTCTCCATGGTTCTCTTAGGGTTCTCATTGAAAGCCTCAAAGTCAAAAAAATAATTATAACTCTTTAGGACAAAATGATCAAAAAATTAAGATCTTCGCACAGGTTCAAACATATTGAAAATTTGAACACTTAATTTTTTTCACCATATTTTTAAATATATAAATAGCCTAAAAAAATCAAGTGTTTCAATTTTCAACCCGTTTGAACCGGTGCGAATATCTTAATTTTCTGATCATTTTATCCTAAAGGGTTATAATTAATTTTTTGACTTTAAGGCTTTTAATGAGAACCCTAAGAAAACTATGGAAGAGAAATATCAATCTTATATATTTTTAGGCTGTTTATATATCAAAATAATAATTATGACCATTTAGAATAAAATGATCAAAAAATTAAGATCTTCGCACAGGTTCAAAAAAATTGAAAATTTGAACATTTAATTTTTTCACCATATTTTTTAATATATAAACAGCCTAAAAAAATCAAGTGTTTCAATTTCCAACCAACCGACACCGTTTTGAGGTGAAATACCAAGCTTGCCCTTGGTTTTGACGGAGGGAAGGAACGGCGTGAGCCGCAAGGACCATTTAAAGACAAGATTGATACTTTGGAGATGCAATGTTAGCAATTGAAATATTGGGGGACCAAAATGACACGGTGGAAATACTTTGGGAACCAAAAAAGTCAAAAAGCTGAAAAATCAATATTTCCAACCAAACGACACCGTTTTGATGTGAAATACCAAGTTTGCGCTTGGTTTTGACGGAGGGAAGGAACGGCATGAGCCGCAGGGACCATATAGAGACAAAATTGATACTTTGGGGATGCAATGTTAGCAATTGGAATTTGGGGACCAAAATGGCACGGCGGAAATACTTTGGGGACCAAAAAAGTCAAACACGGAGGCCAAATAATGTTCCCAAATTTTCACAAATAATAACCCAAAAGTTGGCTTCCTGAATGACATTTAGAATGCAGTTAAAACTATTGTCTAATGTATAAGGGATGCCGCTTTCGCATTATACATAAGATGTGAATATGTTGTACAGTAATCTATTTTTTTTTATCGGCATTTTGTACAGTAAACTTGTCAAGTAGTCATAAACAATTCCGAAATGTTAAGTCTTTTACAGAAAAGCTCATTGGGTCTTCTAACGATAATTGCTAGGCCCCCGTCATTTTCCTCTCTCTCGATAAAACTCAGGCACAACTTTATGATCCAAGCACAGCCTAACTCAAGAATCCAAGCAATGTACTAAACATACTAATCGTATCCGTGTGTCCAAACAGGTACTGAGTATATCAAGGTGCCCAAGCCGAAGGACACGACAATGGTGACTACGGCATAAACATCCCCTCTCCAAGGCTTCTTGCTCTCTCTCAGCAAGTGAACCTCAGAGATGAAACTGGAAACAGTGCTTAGAGAACCCAACAGGCCAAACTGTATTCCTGTAGCTATGGTATTACAGGTCTTGGTTTTAACCTGAAATTAAAAATAAATCAAACACTTTCATAGAATTCCCAATGATATTTAGTCACACAAGTAACAAAATATGAATTCGTCATTTTAGTGCAGACAATGATAGAGAATCCTATATATGGTACTAAAATTTGAATAGAATGGGCACACTCACAGTATGCAAGGTTGGCTAGAACTAATTGAACAAATAAAGATAAGAGAGGAAAATAATCAATTTTCCTTCCTGCTCCGTTTGGTTCCTAGTATGAGAGGAAAAGGAAAAAAGTCTTCAGAGAATATAAATGGGAAGTTATTTTCCTCCACACTTTCCTTTATTATTCTTTACACTTTTCCTTTGGCTTTATTCTTTGTTACTCCTAGTTTCCTTCAAATTTTCTTTCCTCTTCCGTCTTTAAAATCAAACAAGGGGACTAATTTTTGTTTCCTTCATTCTGCAAAAACAAACAAACTAGAAAGATGAAAAATACTAATTCCCCTGTAAGATCCCTTCTCACTTAATTTCACTTCCTTTCTCATCCCTTCCGCAAGTTCCAAATAATCCAAACACAAGCTAAGACTTCTAGAAACGGGAGAATATCTCAATCCTACTCAAATGCAAAGATCAGAAGAAGGTTTTCTTACCACTTTCATTAGTGTTGCAAGTGCCGCCATGACACAAGCGGCAGAGACATTGGCAATCAGAGTACCGAAAGGAACCCATTTCAACAAGCCGTATAGTCCTATTCCACGTCCATTTAGTCGACAAGCTAAGAACCACCTGAGCCACACACCAAAAGGCCCAACAATACAAGCTAACCATAGCTGGGCTCCACTGCCACCACTGTCAAATTCTCTTCTCTCCAAAGCTCCGCTGACACCCCATAACAAGCCTAGCATCAATATAAGCACAAGCATAAACGCAAACTGGCACTTGAAGTTATCCACCTTCCAATTGTTTTGAGAGCTCGAAATCTCACTTAAGGGGAGTACATTTGAAGTTTCTAGGAACCTTTTGAAGCCCTGAGCTGTCCTAACCCCATAGATGATGGCATAATCAGCAAGAATGAAGCCTGCAAGCCAAAATGAGAAATCATCATCTTATACTAGGTCAAATGAGCCAAGCCAGTATTTCAGTTTGAAATGAAAGGAGGACAAATGGCTCCATCCATTTGTATGAGGATTTCATAGAGAAACTATGTTTATCCTTCTATATATTACAATGTTAGAAGAACATATATTTACGGATGAACATCCAATAAAATGGAGTACTTATTCGGGTAGCACACTTTGCCTATCTCTTGCTAAAACTTATTTTTGCTCTAGTTTTTCAGAAGGAACAACAAAAACAAAAACAAAAAAAAAGACATTGGGTAGCTTTGGATTACTAAGTTTGTTGTTTCGGGCCATAGGTGTAACAATTTGGAACGTGACCTGTAGAACGAAATTGGCTTAGGTATTAGCAATTTGAGTCAGGGTTTGTTGAAGTTAGATAGTGAACAAAAGTGTGAACTTGAACATTTACCAGCAGTGAGGTCAGAATAAAAGCACAGAATATTTCAGCTTAGAGTAGCACAATAAGACAGCAGCGGCCCATTAAAAGAAGCAATCTCGACAATTGGATCAATCAATTTCTCCGTAAGGTCCCGGGCTAAAAGTTTCAAATCGATATGGCGCATCGGCTTTCATACATCTTATTTGTTACACCCAGAAGGAATCAAGTTAGGATTTTGTAGCTGCAGCTAGTCTTGATACTTGCAAGACAGATTTGTCCTCCCTCTGTGCCAATATTATAGTCCACTCCAAAAAGACATCCAATTTTTGGATCAACAGTAAATTTTCAAATTTTTTCGCACCAATTTCATGATATCAATTAGTTCTTTAAATAGGTGTGAGAAATTCAGAATATAATGCACGAAATTGCTTTAATTTTTTAGCAAAAATTACACATCTAGTGGACTATTAGTTCGAGACAAAGGGAAACATTATTTTTCGTTTATTTATCTTAGTTGTTCAAAGGTATGAAGCACAAAGTCACCGACATGCCGAAGTGGTCCCCGTATCCATGCATGTCCGCATCCATGTCAAAAATGCTAGGGACATGCATGGATACATATGGAACACGCCATTTGCACAAAAAGTTAAGTAGGGCACACGTCGGGGATACGCTTGTCTCACTTGAAGCACGTATCGGGACATGGCGTGGTGTCACTTACCAACATAAAACCTTATTTCGAGGGGGGGAAAAAATTATCACTTGTTCCTCGTGGTTTGTTTTTCAAGGGAACATCTATTAATTATGCAGAAACAATGTAAGTCATCCCTTTTGCTGTTAAGTTGGTATTGGTTTCCACAAATTTGGGCGTTTTCGGATACACTATCCGTATTACTGACAACTAAAAACAAAATATTTATATTTCATTTAAATTTTTTTGGGTCCCCTATGTGTCTGTATCACAATATTTTTAGAATTACCTTATATGTATCCATATTTGTATCCGTGATTGTTCCCATGTCCGTGCTTTTTAACTCAAATCGCTTTGGATGAAATGAAACGGGAACTTTAAAGGGATTACCAGGTCACAGATTTGGAGGGACGAGGTTTCTGTTACACGTCAAGGAAGAAGAGAGAAGGGCCGACTCTGTTTGTTGGACAAACCAAGGATTTAACATTGGAGACAGAACCATTTTAAATTGTTACTCAGAGCTGGAAGTACCCAAGCCTTCGTTTAAGATCCGATGGCTCGTTATATGTCCAAATTTACCGCTGTTGCTAAACACAAACTTCAGCAAATCCGGACTGCAGCACTTTTGGTAACAAAGGTTTATATTGCATTACCCTCCCTTCCCAATAAGACTGCGAAGGGGACCAGCAAGATAGGTATCAAATTCAACTGTATTTCTTCTCTCAATAGGCCAAATTAAGTTTATTATTAGTATGTATAAGCAAAAACATACTCCAGTACCTATAGGATACCCAAACACAACAAGAGCCCATTTGCCTTGAACACTAAGGTCTAGCATTTTTTGATTCCAACCACTGAAAGTTGTCAGGCTTCCCAAGTAACCAGTTGCCAGTCCAACGGCTAGATAGTCTGAAACTCTAGATATATCACCTTTGAAAACAATGCCAAACCACCCCATCAAGAACGAGCCAACCTTAGAAGAAGTCAAAATCTGATTAGATGAATAACCAAATTAAAGTGCATGACAAGACTACAACGACAAACATGACAAGTAATAGCAAATTCCGGTAATGCCTAACAGAGAGCTTACAAAGAAAAAACGCACATACATACCCACAGATGTTACAGCAAGAAACACCAACAATACCTACTGAAGCGCATTTACATGGACCCATTCTGCATCATAATTTCTAGTTCTTGTGCTAACCACGTCCGAATAATTATGATATTAAAACTAAGTTAAGCTTGAGCACAATTGCTCAAATTGGGTCATGTAGCCTGAACCTCACATAAAATTAACTCACTAAAAGTAGATGGAAGTACCAAAACAAAGGTCAATAAATGGAATCAACTTTACATTATGTAATGCAACTGTTAAGGTAAGACTGCAGCTCACAGAAACAGTGTACACCTTAGCATTAAATAAAAACCTTTGCAAATATATTCCTTTAATAATCTGGTTTTCGGAGGCCACAAATAATCTGGTTTTCGGAGGCCACAAACATGCGCTTTACATAAAAGAAAATAGTAGGTGCATGTGTGGGTGTGGGTGTGGGTGTGGGTGTGTGTGGGTGTTTTTGTGTGTGTGTGTGTGAGAGAGAGAGAGAGAGAGACCATATTAGAAGGAAGATCAAGGTATAGAACGGTTTGGTCACTTGTGAGGCCAATTACTCCAGGGCCAAACAGTTTTTGCAGTAAATACCTTGTTAAAACCTGCAAAAGATACCATAGAAGGTCACAGTATTGCATAGACCTCTACTACTTCCCAAGGTAAAAAAGGGGGCAAAAGAATTTGCATCACTTGTTGGCAAGGTAAGTAGTAGGAAAATAAAAGCAGGGGATTTCCCCTTGGAGCTACCACTGTCTCTTCCCATTAGGAGGGACACCCTTGTTATCACATGCCCGAGGCCAAGGAAAAAAAATAAAAACAACGCCAATTTTCTCTCTTCTTCCACACTAAGTGGGTCTACCAACAACATATAAGGAGAACCTTCTCCATCCTACCCACCCATCAGCTCAACTTTTCACCTTCTATAAAGTAATTTATTAGCCAAGTTAAACGTGACCAATCATAACAACTGAAACCACTTGCAAATGAGCAAAGTAAAAAAATAAATTTAACCATGGGATGAACAGCATGCCCACACAAAAAAAATCCAATCCAATTCTTTATTTATATCCGTAGATAAATAGCATAGAGCAGAGACAAAAGCACTAAGCAACCAACTCCTCCATCTATTGGTTTTCATACTGCCGAGGGAAAGTTTGTGGAGGTGAGGGTCAAGTACCCTTGGTTTTCAAACTGTCCTACACTTTATTCATTTTAGAGAAATATAGAATGCAGAGTTGTGCTTTGTTCATTTCAAGTGTTGAGTTGAGACAAATAGAAGAAGTGTAATCCGATGTGATCATGGAGAAGAGGAACATCATGACGTGTTTTCCTTTGGGCACCCATTTATATAGTCACGCGCACAAAACCAGATAGTTCTACACATACAGCATAGATTACTGGCAAGTTCTACCACTGCTTAGCTAATTCACCTTTGTCCATCAAATGACATGGCAATAACCCGTCTAGGTATTCCCTTACAAAACTATCCCTCACATACCAAAAATCGGTTTTCTTGCCAAGATTTCATCCTTCCCTTGGGTAACGTTTAGTTAATAGGAGGCCAAGTCCCAATGCTTTCCTATAATCTAGGTATAGATAGGATTCGTTCCTAGGCAGCTAGATTGTTGAACTCAGCAAAATTACCGTCCTTTCGTTGATCATGAAAAGGCAAGCTAGGTTGTATGCATTAATGAGTGTGCTTAAATATACTGAAGCCCATGGAATCTTGCGTGCTCCTGTGCTTAAAGCATGCATGACCTTGTGCTGAATAAGTATCAGAAGCATGCAATATTTACATATGCATAGACGCGCATATCAGTTTCCCAATAAGCTTAAAGTTGCATACATCCTCTACAAAATGACTCGTGTAGTTTTCACACACACAGGAGTGCTGCTTGGAATTCAGCAAGCAGTTCTGATCAACAATGTGCTACACTTACAAAACACGTTCTAGATCTTCAACAAGATGGTTCCCCCATTTCAACTTCCTTATTCAAGGAAATCAAGCAACTACAAGGAGTAGCGTCCCTGCATGTACAAGCTGCGTACACAATCCAAAACGTATTCACAGCTTCTATGCGGATTACCTCCCTAGGCATTTTGAACCACATTGAACTTTTGAGCAAAGAAAAAAATGAGAGAAGAACACATGAATACCATGGCAATTTAATAAAGTAAAACTTCAATACGATGATAACATAATGATACTAGAATGAATGAGGAACAGATGACATTTAATCTAAGTTGCTGCAACAGCTAGCACTACTAATTTGCCAGAAGAAAATTAAGACCAACTACTAGAATGGTGATACTCATGGGTATTTGACTACTCAGATAATAAGAAGCAAAACTACGACATTCAGAAGTAAGAAGCAAAGGTTTGGCATAATACCCCAAGAATTCCAAAAACAGAAAGATGGATAAGTTGTGAACCATAATCCAATACCCATGGTAGCTCTTTCTTGTTCTCCTGCACATCAAATAAGTAGAACCACATAATCACCAGATGAATCAGAAACACATATGTGCAGCAGTAGTATTATTTTTTTATCATCAAGGAGTACGACATTCGAAGTTTGAGAACCGTAGAATTAGACTATTGTCTGCAGGGCTAAGCTCTATAAAAACTTCTGATTCTATGATCAAGAGTCTCAAAAACCACTAAAAATAAAATACTACGTGCACTCACATTGTTCTCGTCATTAGAATGTATGATACCCTCAGTCGAAAGAGGAGATGTCAGTTCTGATGTTGATGGTGATACAATGGAGGTAGTGGCCAAAGCATCCACAGGAATGGGCATCACACTACTATTTTCTATTATATCATGCCTCTCATCATCTATTGGGGTTATAGCATTCGAAGAACTCAAAGAATTTCTTCTCACAAAAGAATCTGCACGGTTAGTCTCAAGATCCATGACCACTGCACCGGGTCTACTGAAACTTCATACCACTTGCGATGATCTCAAAAACTACAACAGTGAAACATGATCATAGTTCAGTGAAGAAGATAAGCTGAAAATTACAATGACATAATTAATCATAAGGTATTGTCAAGCAGTCAACTTCTCTACGTACTGGTGGAAACTAACAGAACATACGTAAATAATGATAAACATACGCGTACTTACTGGTTACTTCAATAAGTTCCACTTATGATGTAACACACGTATAGAAAAACTTTACAAATATAATAACCGAAGAATACGGAGACAGTTGAGTAATTATTATCGCACACAATGAGTTTTACTGATAGTAGGATTACAACCATCATTCCACTCGAATTGATCAACATTATTCTATTCCTGTAAGAGGATCTGCAGTTCAATAGCAAACCCATTAAACTTACAATTTCGTTAACCACCACCCAATACTACTTAGACAACGTTCAAAAAAGTTTGACTTCGACAACACATTGCACCAATACATAAACATATGTTTGGATAGATTAATTTTTCTATTTCTAGGTATATCAGAAGACTCCACACGTTATCAACTGACCTAAGGGTAGCCGTCAGCATTTATCTTAAAGTTAATACCCACATAGATAGTTGTAATATATAAGAATCATGAAAACGACCAGAAAACAAACTTTATAACTAAGTTGAAAAAAGAATCTACCTGTGTAACCACATTGGAACAAAAAGAAAGTTGACCCAGGAAATGATTATAGTTAGCTAACTTGTTAGTGATAGAGAATAATATTACAAGAGTTGAATATGAGCTGCCGTCCACTAACAAGGCAACAGAGGAAGGTGAAAACATAGGTAAACACCACCAACTAGACCAATGAGATTGTTTGTAACAAACCTAATTTCTACATGTGAAGTGCATGAATTTAAAATTTTAAACAGTCAAAATAATGCCCAAAGTGTAGGCCCAAGTCGGCGCATGAACATACTTTTACTTTTCTATGTGATCAACTCAATGGATTAATAGATTCATGCCCTTCCCCTTCAAAAAAAAACACCAACAACAAAAGAAGTAGATTAATGCGCTTTAGAGTGAGAGAATCATTGAACTGAAATGACATGAAAAGCTGAAAAATAAAAACATACACCTAAAGCTCGTCTGCACTTTTCTTTCTAATAAAACCAAAGGCACTTTTCTGCAGTTTTCAAACTTTTATTAGGTAAAATAATACCAGGAACTGCTATCCAAACCCCAAATTTGAACTCTTTTTCTAGTCTCAATGAAATATATTAAGAAGACAAGAGAAAAAACCCCAAGGGTTAGCCTAGTAATCAAGGCATGGGATTTAAGGGTTTACTCCCTCCTAATGTCTTAGTTTCGGAAAATAGCATCTCCTCTGGGTCAGTCCATACTTGAGCATTTGATCCGGCTTCAAGTGGAGCACCCACTAGTGGACAATGGGTTTATCATGTCTCAGGATTAGTCGAGGTGCACATAAACAGGCCGAGACACATGGTTATCAAACAAAAGACAAGAGAAAAGCTTGTTTAATCTGAATCTTGCATATACAATAAACTATAAGAGGTAAAAGAAAGCGTGAAAACTGAAAAGTAACAAACATTGATCAAATTATAGACACCCAGAAGCATAAATTCAGATTCCCCAGAAAAGAAAAGAAAAAAGCCACGGTCGCACAAAAGAAGATAGTTATGGTGAACAGATGACAGAAGAAGATAACAGCATGATATGATACATGCAAGATAAATAACATTGTCCTCAGAGAGAGAGAGAGAGAGATTACCAAACGGAAGTCTGAGACCAAAATCAAACAGCTATAGGGAGATCTTTTGCGATCACTGGGCAGTATGAGTAATCAGTGAGACGCAAAGAAAGAAAATAGATGAGATGATAGACGTAAGATTAATCTGTATTATGAAAAGAACGAGAGGCCCACAATGCGAGTGTCAGGTTGACATTGAAACAGGAATAAAACCGAATGGCAGATAGGATAATTGCGGTGCATATATGAATGGCGGTGAAATGTGGGTGATATTCTGTATACCAATTTGACCTTCTCCGGAAACAAATGGAGTTCTCTTTCCATTTTTTTGTTTCCATTTTGTGCACATGTCCCCTTGTTTCCGTTCCCTCTTTTTTAGATGGAACGGAAACAAATGATACTCTTTACTTTAGTATCTTGTAGCCAATTGGCTTAAGAGCAACAACATCAGTTGAGGTAAAATAGTTAAAAAGTTATTTTATCTAAGCAAAACCTCCAAATCAGCACTACACTAGATTAGGTAAAGGTTGAGCTAAAATCTATCTATGAACAGTGCTTAGGTAAATATACCTATGCACTATTCACCATGTATGTAGTATTTTATTAATTGTTTTCTCTCTCTCCTCCTCTCTCTCTTCCCAGAAAATAAAATTAATAATATTTTAATAGAGAATAGGTTAAATAGATAGTATTGGTGTAGTGTTGAGAGAAATATGAGTAGGTAAAATGAAAAAAGTATACTGTTCACGGGGCATTTTACCTTTTCATTGGTAAACTTGCTCTAAGGGTCACTTTTCTTTACTCTTCTTTTTCTTTCTTTGTTTCTTCTTGGGGCATGCCCCTTGTAAACTGTATATTCGATTACTCTTTTTTATTTCAAGCTGATTTACCCAAAAAAAAAAAAAAAAAAAAAGTTGACCTTCTCCAATGCTGACCAAGAAAAACTGGTATATTTGAATAAAAGAAAGAGATACAGTACGGAGGCCCTGTTCGACTCACACTTATTAACTCCTATTTTACTTTTAGAAAAAGGACATATTTTGTCTTTATTTAAATCTTTTTTACATTTGTTAGTTTTGAGGATTATTCGTCTCACGTCAGAAAAGGAAGTTTTTTTTTTTACTTTTACCTAAATATTTTGGGAAATAATCACTTTTAAGCAAATTAAGTCAACTTTTTTTACTTTGTTTTTGTTTAAAAGTGGTTATTTTTCAAAATATTAAATTTTTATTTTTCAAATACAAAAATTGACGCAAAACTAATAAACGTGAATTTTTTTTGAATAAAGACAAAACATGTACTTTTTCTAAAAGTAAAAAAAAAAATGTTAGTAGAACAGGGTCTGATTAGGAAATGGACGATGCCATGTCCTAATTCTCAGATATAGAGTATATTTGATACAAGTTGTAACAACTTAGCACCCTCAACAAATTAGGGGTGTTCAACCAAGGATAGAGAAGGGGAATCAAATCCAAAAATTACTATTGTGGTGCGCATGCTACTACGATGTCGCCACTTATTTTTATTTAGAAAGAAAAGTTAACAAAAATGAAGTAAAGAAAAATAAAGTTTGTTTTACTTTCATTTCGAAAGGAATCTTGAATAAAACTCTTGTTCATTTGCCATAACAAAGAAATTTCGCGGATAACTTCTTAATATCATGCCCTTCATATGAAAAGAATGATTCAAGAGGTAAGGGTAATTTAGTAATTTTACATGAATTAAAGACCAAAAAAAAAAGAGTGTCAATAGATAAAAGGGGAGTGTGAAAATCAATTCTCATACTATACAATATATATTAAATAAAAGGGTGAATTAGAGAGGAGTGCTCTGGAAGCTCCAAGTGGCATATAATGATTGGGCAACACTACTAGTTAGTCATTATCTTATTTTGAATTATTCATAAAAAAATTGTTTATAATGTTTGATTATATAACACTAATACCTAAGAGCATCCACAGTGGAATAAGCAAAACAAAAAATTGTTAAAGTTAGCAATGTTGGATCAAAAAAGTGCTCACATTGGAATAACCAAACCTAGCAACCTCTTAACAACTCATCAAATTTTGACTCTTCAATAATCAAACCTAGCAATGTTTTGTCAATAACCAAATTTTATCTCTCAATCAAGTACATCAACATTACAATCTCTCTTCCATTTTCTCTCTCAAAACAATGTTTTCAAAAAATAATTTTAAAAAACTGTAACTTTTAGATTTTTTTTTCAGAAACTTTTTTTTTTTACAGAAAACAAAAATTTTAAAAACTGTAAGTAAATAAAGTGTGTTTTTCAAAAAACTATTTTTTACACAAAATCTGTTTTTAAAAAATTGTATTTATAGTTTTTAAAATTTCAAAACTATTTGTGTAAATACAATTCTTTCAAAATTTTCAAAATTGTATTTACAGTTTTTAAGTGAACAAAGTGTGTGTTTTTTGAAAAACTGTTTCTAACATAAATTGTTTTTTTCCCTTCAAAAACCGCTTTTTCAAAAAATATGCATGAAATGAAGGGAAAAAGTTTGGAGGGCCCATTGGTTTTGATTATGGGCAAAAAATAACCAATGTGAGATTTGACATTGCTAACTTTAGCAACTTCTAAATGAATAATCAAAATCTGATGTGGCATGTTTTGATTATTTACATTTGCTTATTCCACTGCTGATGCTCTAATAATCATTGAGTATGACTTTGTCGGATTTTAAAATTTTAGAATTGGCATAGTTTAATTTGTTCAATTAGTTACGGCTTTCAAAAGCTAATTGTCTAACTCAAGCACAAATATTCAAATTCAAGGTTCTTAATCCTTAATCCTTATCCCCTATATATATATGTTAATTTAATGATTATCAAATACAACTTGCAGATTCTATCTTCCTTCAAAGAAACTAAAAAAACCCTCCCTAACCTTCTTAATAACCCGTATGATTACCACTAAAATTTTGGATTTCAAGTCACTTCTCTTCTTTTCTTGCTCTATGCATAAGCAGGATTGACATATATAACCTCTACTCATACCTTTGGTACTTTGTGGACTTTTGAAGCAATGCTTTACTCTTACCTTCCAGTTTTGACTGCTTATGTTATTGATGAAGGAGAGAGTTTCTTCAAGGAAATTATGGGAGAGACAGAGTTGACAATGAATTTAAGTGAACTTCGTTGAAACACAAACTTGGAAAGTAAGAGCATCTTCAACCTTGATTCATTTTAAGACCCAAATTAAAATTAAAATTTGGGCAAAACCCACAAAAAAATCCTCTCCAATCTTTGACCCAAACCCTTTCCCATTTTGGGTTTTACCCATTTCTTTTCCCAAATTTGAGACAACCCAAGTCTCTCCATTTTTTTCCCCAATATTCCAACAGCTCTTTTCTCTTTTCAACGGCTCCTTCCATGTCATTCTGAGAGCATGGCATCAGCTTTCTCAAGCTTGGATACCTACAACTCTCTCTCTCACACACACACGCATGGCCGCCGCCGCCAGAACAAGTTCCTACAGATAGAAAAGAAAGGAGAATATATGGATCAGAGTTCTGTGGATGGTGGTAAGTGATAGATTGTTTGGGTGGTTGGCGGTGGTTATGTAGGTGGGCCAAGTTCTTCTTCTTCTTCTTGGGTAAAAGATAATTTTGCCATTTGAGTGAGTCTGATCCAAAATGGATTTTTACCCAAATTTGGATAAAATTTTGGGTCAAGACTGGAAATGCTCTAAGAGTATGCAATGTGGATACATGTTTTTACTCGAGCATTGAGGGCTAAAGAATTATTCAACCAAAAAATAAAAATAAATGTTTTTTCACATATAGATATTCGACGTAGTGAAAGGTACTACACTATAGAATTTGTTTAGTTATTCAACTGTGCCGGTTGAGAATCATTTCTTGATTTTGATAGGTCGGTCTGCAGACAAGTACTAAAAAGAGCATGTTCAATCATGGTCAATTCTTGTAGTAGAACACGGAATCACGGCCATGCACTAATATAGGAAATGTAAGACAATCATGGTGAGGGTAATGACAGAAAATGGAACGGAGGGGTGAGAAGATCGAAGAGGAAAATTAGTAAAAAGAAGCTTCTTGCAAAGCTTGGGGTCAAGGCCGAAAAATTGAATCCTAGAAATAAGAAAGTCCCCTCTTGTTCTTTATCCTCCAATGACATCCGAAATCGGAACTCCATCCTTTTTAAGAGAGCTCGAAAGGCCATGGATATAGATACCACTTTGGGGATTAAATTTAGAGGGAGGAAAAGTTTTAATTTAAAGAAATATGTTGAAATGGAGGAGGCCAATTTAGCGGAAAGAATGGATGCTCTTGATCATTTGGATGAAAACACGGGTTTGGAGGATGATGAGGACTTCGAGGATGGTGCTTCTCTCTCTCTCTGGAATTTTAATTCCATAGATTGGCGGTTCTGGTTGTCAGTTCTGTATCTTTCAGTTTGTTGTTCGAATTTAGGGTTATTTTCTTTTCGTTTATGGTTGTTTTGGTGTTAGGCTATTGGGTTGTTTAGATCGTGCTTCTTGTGGTGTTTTTGGTTGGCTTTTTGCCTTCATCTGGGTATGGTTCTCGGGTGGCTTTTGCCGTGTGCCTGTGATCTTTTTAATCTTTGTATTGATCTTCAAAGATTAATAAAATCTTCTTTTTGCCGATAAAAAAAACCAATGCAAACCTGCCTCTGTTCATTTTTTTCTCAACGACAACTATTTCCTCAAAATGGATGTCCTGTTATATACCGTATCTTCTTGGGCAAAATAAAACTCGACTATGGGTACCGATTATTTGAGTACCAATTATGCACAAATAATGTGTGGAGCCCACTCTGAGGTCCCATACAAATAATTCGAAATATTCATTAACTTATAAAATAATTTTTTGAGTGACCTTGTAAAAAATCAACTCAATGAATAACATCTCTTAGTTGTTGATTAAAATTGAAGGATTGGATCAAGCACTTAAAGATTTCAATTGAGTTGTTTTCCATTTTTTATTTTCAAATTTATACCAAAGAAAACTACTTATTACGGGGTAAATGGAATATCAAGAAAATAGAAAACTGGAGTAACAAAGAAAGAAAGAAAAATACTTAAAAAAGATGAGCAGGTGGCTGTGAAATACTGATTTGGGCAGTGTGTTGAGATTCAGAGACGGATTAGGTACTGTGGGTGTATGGGGGCCACAGTCCCGCATTGTTTTGGGTTTTTTTTTAAAATTTATTATGAATATTAGATTTTTTTTGTTAAGAACACTTAAATATTATATTTTGTATTCAATGTTATTTAAACATTTAAATCCTTTAAAAATGTGTTCGTTCTCAAAACCCAATTTTTCTCTCTGCGCCACGGTCTCCTATAAGTTTTTCTTTCAATTATTTATCTCATTCCTCTTTTTATCCCTTTCTACTTACTATCCAAAAAATCTCTCTCAAAACCTAAACCAAACAAACTATTAAATTTCCGAACCCTGAAATTTTAAAATCTTGTTCATAGTTCGGCCTCCACGTTTATGAAATCTTGGTTCCGTCCCTGTTGAGAGTAGTATGAATTTTTGACCGGCTATACCCAATTAACTCCTCAATTTCAATTCAATGGTTCATATGAGGATTTAAGGATGAAACGGCTTATAGAATGGAGAAGTGCCAAAACCAAATATTTCATGTTCAATTTGTGGGAATTTTAATGACTAAAGTGGATTGCAAATCACATTTGGCCAGGTGGAATGGCCTGATGGGTCCACCCCAAAACCATTAAAAATAGAAGTTGCTACTTATCAGTTGATGACAAGAGATGGGAAAGAATGTTCTAATCTTGAATGAGCAGATCAGGAAAGGAATCTCTCCCCCATCTTTCCATAGAAAACTGCTTTCCAACAGTGGTTTTGTCAGTGCTTTTATATATCTACTCTCACTATACACGTATTCTCTCTTCATAAACACCTCTCCCATGGCCCCTTATATACAACATTAATTTATGCACCATCAATACTTCCCCCTCTTGAGAAAGAGACAGATACGGATAGAGCCAATGGCATCAGATCATAGCATCCTTTCGACAGTTGTGTTGGTTTTGACTCTAGTTTCAGCAGGTAATTCAAGTTTCAGCTTTGTTAAAACTTTATTGTAACTATAAACCTCGTGAGCCGAGTGGTACTTTTCCCGGCCTGACCTAAAGCAAATGTTACGGTCGCTTTAGGCCTCTAAAAAATTTCAAATTGTAAGGTTCTTCATACTTTTTTTTATCCCTTATTATAGTTCAACAAAAGAGACCATGTTTTTAATTTTTATTTTAAGCCCCTGAAAAATCAAGACCGATTCTATCCCTAGTACTGCCCATAAAGATTTAGTAGAAAATTTGGAAAAAACAAATGGTTTTCTTCTTTCTTTACCGGTTAATTAGGTATGTAAACAAAACATATTGTTGGAGTTTGTCCCACATTAGTTATTTATCTTCTCCAAAAACTAGTATATATAAGTCTGGGTAGCCTCTCCACTCATTCACAATTGGTTTGGAGTTGGATGCTTTAATATGGTATCAGAGCTAGGATTGCGGAGAATTTGTTATCCCTTGTTTGTGCCATAAGTGCACCATTGATTGTTGTGATCCACGTGTTATGGATCTTTTGTTTACCTCTCCACGTGCAAATCAGGGGTCGCACGTGCGGTGCGGGGGAGTGTTGGAGTTTGTCCCACATTAGTTATTTATCTTCTCCAAAAAATAGTATATGAGTCTGAGCAGCCTCTCCACTCCTTGCCATTGGTATACGAAGATATTTTGATTTCAAACAATGACTGCCCAGATGACTTTGATAGTTAAACATATCATTGTCACAACGTATATTTGCTCAGATACAAAAGTTTTGGAGGAATAGCATTTGTCGTTTTTTTCGTTGGGAGCAGCCTAAACCGCGAAACGGGTTGTGAGAGAGCAATGCAAGTATCCTACTGCTAGGCTAAGAACTCCACTAATAATCTATGCACAAACATAACATTTTTCATTTTGTTGCCCAATGACCGCACGACTATGAACTTTACTAATAATCTTTCAACCATGTGTCTTCTCATAAACATATGCACCTTGAATGAGCAGGGACAGAAGTGTGCGAATCCGCGAGAATTTTCACTCTCATAAACGATTGCAAGGAGACAGTTTGGCCTGCAATCTTCCCGGGAGAGAACTTCGGTGGTGGCGGCTTTGAATTGAAATCAAGCCAATCCATTGTGCTCACAGCCCCTGTGGCATGGTCCGGTCGAATCTGGGGCCGAACGGGCTGCAACTTCGACAAGAATGGCAACGGGACTTGCCAAACTGGTCGATGTGGCACCTCCCTCAAGTGCACTGGCTCAGGCGAGACCCCTGCCACGCTTGCTGAATTTACCCTCGCCACACCTGATTTTTACGACGTTAGCCTCGTGGACGGGTTCAACATACCCTTGGCTGTGACACCTATTAATGGGAAGGGAAATTGCAGCGTT
This sequence comes from Rhododendron henanense subsp. lingbaoense, assembly GCA_020567845.1. Classification (NCBI taxonomy): domain Eukaryota; kingdom Viridiplantae; phylum Streptophyta; class Magnoliopsida; order Ericales; family Ericaceae; genus Rhododendron; species Rhododendron henanense. The sequence continues at coordinate 26,683,216 of CM036314.1, forward strand.
GCCGGTTGTAATGGAGACTTGAGGCCTAATTGTCCTAAGGGTATTTTCATGGGTTTTTATTCTTTTATTTTGAACTAAAACATTCGCTATTGGGATCCCCCAATGCTTAAAATGCCACTATGTCGTTATTTTAGATTTTCTTTTTTTTGTTCTGTATTAAGGTTATGTTTCTAAAATCGTTTTCGTTTCCTCGACAGAGCTTGCTGTTAAGGCTAATGGGAAGACGGTAGCATGTCGGAGTGCCTGCGACGTGTTCAACACAGACGAGTTCTGTTGCAGAGGTGCTTATGGTGGTCCGGTTACATGTAAACCTACGAATTACTCGAAAACATTTAAGGCAGCGTGCCCTGCAGCTTATAGCTATGCGTACGATGATCCCACAAGCATTCTTACTTGCTCAGGGACGGACTATGTCATCACACTTTGCTCGTCAAGGTCAGATTCGTATACATAGACTTCTAAACTTTTTTCCTTTAAGCCTTCAAACTATTGACAGGATTTTAATTTTGGTGAGGCAAATCCCCATGACAGAACAGTACAAATCCTTACGAGTTCGCGAGTATCTTAAGAGTTCTTAGCAGAAAATTGATTTTTTTGACAAAACAGTACAAATCCTGATTTTTGTGACGTAAGCCGGAATTAAAATTCCAACCTTCAAGATCATCTCGGTTTGATCTCGACAAATCAAAAAGCGTACAAGCCCCATTTGGAAAGTCTGTTAGATATCGATACAACACGAACAGAACGAACTCTAATTGCACCTCACCGTATTTTACCGCATTCATCATAGGCTTATCATGAATACATTTATGGAATGTATGAAGTTTTAGATCTCGACGGTTGGATAATTTTACAGATACAATAAGGTTGAAAGAATGCAACATAACATACTCTTATGCATCTCGATCGCGCGCATTGTAGTGGCCCGGTAGTTGGGCCCTCAGCCCTGCTCATTAACAGGGCTTCCATTTGTGCTCCTTTCATGTTCTCACTAGCAGGTTGGCGCACACATACTATGTGAGTGCACATTTTTAGGATTATTGTGCATAGTAGAGTAGTGGTTATAATAAGGCAGATTTAACACCAATTTTTGTTTTGCCCAACTATAACCGTTCATGTCAAGTTACAAGTGATGCATTAACTGATTTGGGAGAGGGGCATCATTGGAATTAGAGAAACTTATTCACGTCTCAACCGTAAACAAGTTCTTTACAACAGCAACCAATCGAGACCGTCCAAAACTGTTCTGAACGGTCCGGATTTACATGAAAATTTTTCAGTGAAATATTTTTTCCTGGAAAAGTTTCATTCATTAAAATCTGGACCCTCCAGAACACTTTTTGGACGGTCGTGATTAGCTCCGTAAATAACTATTCACGGTTCTGCCGTTAAAAAAGGTTTTCTCTATTAGAATAGGAAGAATATACACAATTTCAAAAAAAGAGTACACAAAAGATGTGTTGTCTCTTTCTATATACTCCTACGGTCAGAATAAATGTTGTCCTCTTGATGAATCAAAAAGAAAGCTTGATTAATCCCGGTACCAGACTTTTTAAGTTGCATGATCATTGGCTTTAAACAACATCCTCCTTCACGCACGGTGATGATTTTTTTTCCAGGAACAAGCCTGTGTGCACATACCACAACAACAAGCTTCATTGCAACGGATCAGAGGGCAAAAAATCCTTGATGGGAAAATGGTGGCCGTTGATGCTTGGACTCCCACTTATGATAACTTATGGATGATCTTTTAGTGGAAGCTTTTTAGAAATTATTTTATTGTCGACTTTTGCACTATATATATGTTCACTTCTTTAACTTATTGGTTTTTCTCCCGGGGGCATGTTCAAGGAGCTTGGACTGTGCAAGTTGTGAAAGAGTATTGGTATTTCCTCCTCTTTCACAGCACGAGTGCTCAAAATGGTTGTACATAAAATTTATACTCCAAATTTCACCATTGTTAGAAATTTATACTAAAAGTCATGCTTTTATGTAATGGATTAATATTTGATTCATTTTATAGTACGTAATCAGTTTATCCTTTTTTATGAGAATCTGTTATGGGTAGTGTTAGTATAATATTATTGGATGTTATGCTTGTGTGTCTTTTATTCTGCATAGTGGATGATCTAGTGTGTAGAGTATGGTTTACACACGAAAGATTGGATTATCGGTTCTTGTGGAATATAAGTTTTAGTTCACAGTCTTAGATGGAACTAGACACACCATCAGTAGGATTGTAACACAATATTTTAGTAGGTATGTCTTGACTACGGGGAACAGAACTAGTTCCAACTCATTGTGCATACACTTTGTGTGTATTGAACGAGACCGGTTTTTTTTTTTTTTTATCAGCTGAACGGGACCGTTTTGAGATAATTTTTTTTGTATTGATTTTATTAGACAATTAGAATCTCATGATTATTATGAATGCTTATACTCTTAATTCAAAGATAATTAATAGGTATATATATCTAATGATATTGAGTTTGATTTACTAGAGAGTTAGGGGTCCATCAGAAGGAATTGATGATACCCCTTGAGTAAGTTTATAAGTTTCGATTATGTTAAACTTTGCAAGTGGATATTTGTATCCGACATATCAAATAAGTTAAGTGGACAATCTCAAAGAATTTTATAAATGTTGATGAAATATAATTGTCAGTAATTTGAATCAACAAGTATCTATAATCTTAACGTGTGGAACTCGAAATATAATTTGAGTTAGGGACAAGATTTGTGCAATAAGAAATAGAATCCTTGGAGGATTAGGATTTCTTAATTACACAAGGAGACCGATCTGTATTTAGCCTTAGGGCCCTATCGTAGCTCTATATATACATGTTATTGCTCTCTAGGTCAGTTACGTTTTTCTATATTCGCAAAATAGAGAAAGATTGTAATGCCCCGATTTTTGGGAACGCCAATTTAATAAATTTTAATCAAAATTAAACATATATTAAATAACAAGAAGAATATGAGGTCATTACATGCCAATTTATTTTCAAATTCAAATTTACATTTGCTAATTCGAAAGGGAAAGGCACTGAGTTAATTTCTACTCTTTTTGTCGTCCTTCTTCATCAACAATCTGCTCTGCTCCGAACTCTTCTGTCATGACCTGGATTTTTAACATAAAAATAAATAATATGTTTCATAAGAAAGTGCTATGTTTGCCTTCGTAATCCCAAAATAACGTTCCACCTGTTTAATTACAGACAAGTCCCCAATTCAAAAGAAAGTATGCCTTGGCATCACAGCCCCAAATCAACTTAAACACCGTTGTAAATCTAGTCAAAAGATAGTTCTTGAATTCTTAGTTACATAGCCATCTTGACCCAAAAGCTAAACTATCACAAGATGAAAAAGTAACTAAGTGCAATAGGCTTCCAAAATCTTGTTCACAATCCAAGCATGCACGTATGAGGCTAAAGTCTGGCACTGGTACCTGAAAAGAAGGATTTTGTTGAGCTACGAAGCCCAGTAGGAAAATCTTAACCAAAATTATATGTACGCATGTCGATTTATGCAAAAGAAGGAAGATGAGGAGACAATATTAAACACAGAATAATCAATCAACTTGTGAATGGATCCGTAACCCCGATTAAGTACGTGTGTCATACGACTCATTTACTTCGATGACCCCAACTCAACTACGAAACCATATAACTCCCACCATTTGTATTTCCACCCCTTGCGTTACCATACAACTTCACGTGGATTACCGTGTTACCACCCCATGCGTCACAGTGATCCCCATAAACCCAGGGTTATCGTATTACCACCCCTTGCGTACGAAACCCTAGAGTGTCACCGTATTACCACCCCTTGCGTACGGGACTCCCTAAACCACCATTCGACCTCAAACCACTCAATTCTCAACTAACATGCAAGCTATGACTTCCGTGATCACATTCTCAAACGTAATGTCGTATGATATGCCAATACTATCACCAATGCATCACAAACGGTCACATATTCCAATTTACAACCAATAAGCAATTAACAACGTTTAACCATGTAGTTCCATGTTCAATTGTGTCAACGGAGGACCAACGGGCAAGGAAAGCATTGAAAAGTCGCAAGAAGCCAAAAGAACGAGCTTGAGATCAATTAGGAGGTGTTTCAAGGGGTGTAGAAGTGATAGAGAGTCAAAACAATCAATAAATGGTCAACAGGAACAAAATCTGGAGATAAGCTTCCCGTATCGATACGCATAAAATCCGTATCGATACGCGTTCAACTGATCAAAAAGATAAGCAAATGGTATCGATACGCCACAAAAACCGTATCGATACAGATTGGCTTCGGGTAGCGATTTCCAGCAGATTTTCAGAACTCAATGCTCAACCAAATTCAACAACCAATAGCTCGATTTCACACCAAATCAACAAGGAAACATATAAGAGAGGTCAAGAAGTTCCTACCTCGAAACAATGGACGAGATCCTCGCGTTATTGGACGAGCCCTAGACTTTCGAACCTTGGAACTTCGATTCGAACTCAACCCAAGGATTTCCGGGCTTATGAACGTGATTGCAAGGCCGGTGGGAGGTTGAATCTCAAAGATTTTGGGGTGTAAGGTGGAGTTTTGAGTGTGAGAGAAGGAGAGAGAGAGAGAGCCGGTGGAGAGAGATGGGAGACGCCGGATGAGAGGGAGAAAGAGGGGAGGAAAATGATCCCATACACTCCAACCACTCCTATTTATACCTCAAAAACTACAAATCGCACATTTTCCCCTCAATCTTTTATTCCTTCACTTTAGTCCTCAAATAAATCATTCACCAATTAATCCATAATTTTCTCAATTAGCAATTAATAGATATTTCAAAGATTAAAATTTCTCGGGTCTCTACAATCTATCCTCCTTAAAGAAATTTCGTCCCGAAATTTACAACGCAAGTCAACTAAGTCATGCATCACATAGTCATACTCGTGCAACAACATATATTACCAAACAAGAAGCCAACAATCGTAAAGCTTAAACTTAAAACTCACATTGATCAACTCGGAAACAAATGCGGATACTTCTCCCTCACATCGTCTTCCCTTTCCCACGTCGACTCTTCCCTTCCGAGATGACTCCACAAGACTCGCACTAACGGAATGGTTTTACCCCTCAAAACTTGCTCGCGCGAATCTAGGATACGTATCGGCTCTTCCTCATAGGATGCATCGGCTTCTAACTCAAGTTCGGACCATTCTAGAACGTGTGACGGATCCGGCTCGTACTTCCGTAACATCGATACATGGAAAACATCGTGGACACCCGACAATCTCGGCGGTAACGCTAATCGATACGCGACCTCTCCGATCCTTTCGATGATATCAAACGGCCCAATGAAACGCGGCGATAACTTGCCCCTTTGCCCAAAACGAGATAGTCCCCGACGCGGCGACACCTTAAGAAATACGTGATCCCCCACTTCAAACGTTAACGGTCGGCGACGACGATCGGCATAACTCTTGTGCCTACTTTGCGCGGTTATCAATCGTTGGCGAATCAATTTAACTTGCTCGGTGGTTCTCCTTTGAGCCTCAAGAAGACGTAAACGTATCGCTCTCATGCTTTCAGAGGTTTCCTGAACTAATTCCGGCCCAACCAATGTGGCCTCGCCCAACTCAGTCCAACAAACGGGTGATCGACACGGTCTCCCATACAAAGCTTCATACGGTGCCATCTCGATACTAGATTGGTAACTATTGTTGTACGCGAATTCAACTAACGGTAGATGATCCTCCCAACTACCTCGAAAGTCCATAACGCAAGCCCGAAGCATATCTTCTAGAATTTGGATCGTTCTCTCGGATTGCCCATCCGTTTGAGGATGATACGCGGTGCTAAATAAGAGATTAGTACCAAGAGCGGCCTGCAAGCTTTGCCAAAAACGCGCGGTAAACCTTGGATCTCGATCCGATACAATGGAGACAGGAATTCCATGTAGACGTATAATCTCACGAATGTAAAGACGACTAAGCGACTCAATCGAATCCGTAACTTGAATTGGTAAGAAATGCGCGGACTTAGTCAATCGATCAACTATCACCCAAATGGCATCGTGCCCCCTCGGCGACCTCGGTAAACCGGTAACGAAATCCATTGTCACGTTTTCCCACTTCCACTCGGCCACAGGTAACGGTTGCAACTCCCCCGCGGGTCGTTGATACTCGGCTTTGACTTGTTGACACGTAAGACATTTGGACACGAAGATAACGACATCTCTCTTCATTCCCGGCCACCAAAACTGTCTACGCAAGTCGTGGTACATTTTCGTTCCTCCCGGATGCACGGCTAACGGTGAGTGATGGAATTCTCTCAAAATTTCTTCCCGACACGAAACGGGTACGAACAACTTTCCTTGGTATCGTAAACTTTGATCGGCGTGAATCATCCATCCCTCTCGAGCATTGCCACTAAGAAACTTGGTGTGAAATTCTCCCGCTTCCCCGTCATGTTGTTGGGCCTCGATGACTCGGGTCGACAAGGTCGATTGAACGGTTAAGTTACACAAAGTGACTCCATCCCGAACTTCCTCAAAATGTAACGCATACAAGCCTAATTCGTTCATCGTTTTCCACTCACGGACGGCCAAACTCGCAAGTTGGGTCGATTTCCTACTTAGTGCGTCTGCTACCACATTCGCCTTTCCCGGATGATATTGCAACTCAAAGTCGTAATCCTCTAGGTGTTCCATCCATCTACGTTGTCGTAAGTTGAGCTCCTTTTGAGAAAACAAGTATTTTAAACTCTTATGATCGGAAAAGACTTCGAATTTCTCACCGTAAAGATAATGACGCCAACTCTTTAATGCAAAAATGACGGCCGCAAGTTCTAAGTCATGGGTAGGATAATTTCGCTCATGAGTCTTCAACTGTCGCGAGCCATATGCTACAACACGTCCCAATTGCATCAACACGCACCCCAATCCTTCTTTCGAAGCATCACAATATACGGAATAACCAATTCCTCGTTCGGGTACGACCAAAACCGGCGCGGTAGTCAATCTCTTCTTCAACTCTTGAAAGGCCTTCTCACATGCGTCATTCCAAATGAAACGTGTTCCTTTGCGAGTCAATTTGGTCAATGGAGTTGCTAGGCGAGAAAAATCTAGTACAAACCGACGATAGTATCCAGCCAAGCCCAAGAAACTATGAATCTCGAATACATTCTTCGGTCGTTGCCAACTCATCACGGACTCTACTTTCCCCGGATCAACGGACACCCCTCCATTCGAAACGACATGACCCAAAAACTTAACTTCGGACAACCAAAACTCGCATTTACTAAGCTTGGCATACAAACAGTGTTCTCTCAAAAGTTCAAGGACGATGGAAAGGTGAGATTGATGCTCCTCCTCCGAAGGCGAATAGATAAGGATATCGTCTACAAAGACAACTGCGAAACGATCGAGATAAGCACGAAAGATACGGTTCATCAAGTCCATGAAAGTTGCCGGTGCGTTCGTCAAGCCAAAAGGCATAACAACAAACTCGTAGTGGCCATACCGAGTACGAAACGCGGTTTTAGGAATATCTTCTCTCCGAACTCTCAACTAGTGATAACCGGACCTTAAGTCAATCTTAGAGAAACAGGTGGCACCTCGAAGTTGGTCGAATAGATCGTCGATTCTAGGCATTGGGTATTTATTCTTTATGGTTACGCGGTTCAACTTACGATAATCGATACATAGGCGAAGAGAACCATCTTTCTTCTGAGCGAACAAGGCCGGTGCTCCCCACGGTGAAGTACTCGGGCGAATAAATCCCAGACTCTCCAGTTCTTGCAATTGAATCTTCAATTCTCTCAACTCGGCAGGCGCAAAACGGTAAGGAGGTATGGAAATAGGAGCGGTACCAGGAAGTAAGTCAAATGTGAACTCGACTTCTCTCTCAGGTGGTAAACCAGGTAACTCCGTCGGAAACACGTCCGAAAAGTCACAAACGACAAGAGGTAACTCCCCACGCGCGGATACACCCTCATCTAAGGTCAAACTTGCTAGCACGGCATACATCGACTCATGTTCCCGAGATTCACACAGATACGGTTCTATCGGTTCCCGACGCTCCCCGAAAAACTCAAAACAGGTACCCCCAGGAGGACAAATACGGACCCGACGCTTGAAGCAATCTATAGTAGCGTGAAATGTGGACAACCAATCCATTCCCAAAATAAGGTCAAACCCCGACATATTCAGCACGATAAAATCAAAAGTGAAACGACGATCTCGTATAGTGAGCTCACAATCCCGGCAAATACGATCTAACGGCGATCTACCTCCTATAGGTGTGTCAACAAACAACGGAGGATTGATACTCTCGATTTCCAATTCCAACGCACAAGCAAAAGATGCAGCAATAAATGAATGAGAAGCTCCAGAATCAAATAGTACTCTAGCAAAGGAGTTGAACATAAGAAATGTACCCCTCACTACTGACGTCTCTGGGGCCTGAGAAATAACAGGAGGCGGAATGGCTGACGTAATGGCAAAAGCTCTCCCCTGAGTAGTTTGACTCTGGACATGTCCACCCCGATGACCGGAACCCTGAGTAGGTGTGGATGAACTAGCTCCTCTCTCAACCTGAGATCCCTGAGCCGAAGTGGTCTGACGAAAATGAGGCTGCTGCTGCCTCTGAGCTCCCCGAAACGACTGCCGCCCAAAACTCCGTCCACCCCTCGGCTGCTGCACTGACCCTGACTCACTGCGAGCCCCGTCCCCACGCGGACAATTCCTAGCAAAGTGACCCGACTTCCCGCAAGTAAAACAAGTACCCAAAATACGCGGACACTGAGCTCGAATATGCCCCGCCTGACCACACTCATGGCATACCATTGGAGGCCGATTGGAGATCCCACGAGTTCCGAATGAAGATGAAGGTGGAGGCCTAAAGTTCGATGGACCTTGTGAAATCGACATTTGATCCCTTTGCCTTTTCCTCCCTTGATTACCGAAACTCCCCGATGATGAACTTATACCCCCCGCAGGTTGTCTCGGTTCCCAAACTGTTGGATTTCTAGGTGCCTCTCGCGGTGTCTCAATGCTCCGTGCACACTCCACGACCTCGGAAAACTTTCCTTTTCGTTGTGCCACCACAAACTTCTTCACAGCATCACTCAAACCCCTTTCGAATCTTCTACACTTTCTCTCCTCGGTTGACACCATCTCCGGCGCAAAACGGGACAAAGATTGAAATTTTACCGCATACTCCGACACTGTCATATCCCCTTGCTCCAACTTCTTGAATTCATTCCTCATTTGATCCCGACTCGTTTCCGGAAAATATTGCTCCTCAAAGAGCATCTCAAACTCCGCCCAAGTCAAGTTCTCAATGTCTGGCTCATCTACTTAAGCCGCGATCCTCGCCGCCCTCCTTGCATCTTTCCTTGACTCCAGAACGGATTCCCACCATTCGCCAGCTTCCCCGACCAACTGCACGGCCACAATTCCCACTCGGATATTATCCTCGGTAACGTTAAGAGCCCTAAAAAGCTTCCGGATTTGGGTTAACCAATGGTCGGCTACCAAAGGGTCACTAATGGTTCCATCAAACGTCGGAGGATTTCTACGGCTAAACTCCCGCATTGCTATCATAGCCCTATCCTCAGCGTTATCTCTCGGAGCCTGGTTCAAAAGGTTTGCAGCCGTAAGTGCCGCAACAAGATCCCTAGCAAACTGAGTTTGATTCGGAGGCACACCTGCACCTCGACCTGCCCCAGCCCCCGGATTCCCACCTAGATTCTCCCTATGCTGACTAACTTCGTCCTCGAGAGGTACCCCACGGCCACGACCACGGCCACCCCGGTTTCCACCCCTACCTCGTCGCACATGCAATCTCGGAGGCATCTTACTACAATTATAAGAAAAGAGAGTCCATCAACAACAACATCATTTAATGAGGTCGAAACCTCCAACTATCCCAACACGGGTCTAAGATAACGCTACACCACTCTACTTTATTGAAATGCTATGCCATGTAAGTTAAGTGTTAGCAATGCACACAAGCACACAAGCGTTATAAAAATAACGTGACATTTTGAACCCATGAGACTAGAAGTCTCCCCACGGTCTCTAGGTATTCTAAACCTAGACGCTCTGATACCAATTGTCACGACCTGGATTTTTAACATAAAAATAAATAATATGTTTCATAAGAAAGTGCCACGTTTGCCTTCGTAATCCCAAAATAACGTTCCACCTGTTTAATTACAGACAAGTCCCCAATTCAAAAGAAAGTATGCCTTGGCATCACAGCCCCAAATCAACTTAAACACCGTTGTAAATCTAGTCAAAAGATAGTTCTTGAATTCTTAGTTACATAGCCATCTTGACCCAAAAGCTAAACTATCACAAGATGAAAAAGTAACTAAGTGCAATAGGCTTCCAAAATCTTGTTCACAATCCAAGCATGCACGTATGAGGCTAAAGTCTGGCACTGGTACCTGAAAAGAAGGATTTTGTTGAGCTACGAAGCCCAGTAGGAAAATCTTAACCAAAATTATATGTACGCATGTCGATTTATGCAAAAGAAGGAAGATGAGGAGACAATATTAAACACAGAATAATCAATCAACTTGTGAATGGATCCGTAACCCCGATTAAGTACGTGTGTCATACGACTCATTTACTTCGATGACCCCAACTCAACTACGAAACCATATAACTCCCACCATTTGTATTTCCACCCCTTGCGTTACCATACAACTTCACGTGGATTACCGTGTTACCACCCCATGCGTCACAGTGATCCCCATAAACCCAGGGTTATCGTATTACCACCCCTTGCGTACGAAACCCTAGAGTGTCACCGTATTACCACCCCTTGCGTACGGGACTCCCTAAACCACCATTCGACCTCAAACCACTCAATTCTCAACTAACATGCAAGCTATGACTTCCGTGATCACATTCTCAAACGTAATGTCGTATGATATGCCAATACTATCACCAATGCATCACAAACGGTCACATATTCCAATTTACAACCAATAAGCAATTAACAACGTTTAACCATGTAGTTCCATGTTCAATTGTGTCAACGGAGGACCAACGGGCAAGGAAAGCATTGAAAAGTCGCAAGAAGCCAAAAGAACGAGCTTGAGATCAATTAGGAGGTGTTTCAAGGGGTGTAGAAGTGATAGAGAGTCAAAACAATCAATAAATGGTCAACAGGAACAAAATCTGGAGATAAGCTTCCCGTATCGATACGCATAAAATCCGTATCGATACGCGTTCAACTGATCAAAAAGATAAGCAAATGGTATCGATACGCCACAAAAACCGTATCGATACAGATTGGCTTCGGGTAGCGATTTCCAGCAGATTTTCAGAACTCAATGCTCAACCAAATTCAACAACCAATAGCTCGATTTCACACCAAATCAACAAGGAAACATATAAGAGAGGTCAAGAAGTTCCTACCTCGAAACAATGGACGAGATCCTCGCGTTATTGGACGAGCCCTAGACTTTCGAACCTTGGAACTTCGATTCGAACTCAACCCAAGGATTTCCGGGCTTATGAACGTGATTGCAAGGCCGGTGGGAGGTTGAATCTCAAAGATTTTGGGGTGTAAGGTGGAGTTTTGAGTGTGAGAGAAGGAGAGAGAGAGAGAGCCGGTGGAGAGAGATGGGAGACGCCGGATGAGAGGGAGAAAGAGGGGAGGAAAATGATCCCATACACTCCAACCACTCCTATTTATACCTCAAAAACTACAAATCGCACATTTTCCCCTCAATCTTTTATTCCTTCACTTTAGTCCTCAAATAAATCATTCACCAATTAATCCATAATTTTCTCAATTAGCAATTAATAGATATTTCAAAGATTAAAATTTCTCGGGTCTCTACAATTTCCAAGTTATAATTTTCCCCCTGTTCGTCACCTAAGTATGTCATAACATGTCAGGGTCACAAAAGTAACACCATGAGCTATAAAGGTTAGTAGCTAGCTCTTACCCCTATGTCTCTTACTCTAGCAAAAATAGCAAATTCAACAAAAATATAACAATTCAACAAAAATGTGTCAATGTCTTTTTAGAGTCAATGCAACATATTGTAATTCGTATCATCATTTATCAAGTATCGATTTCACTTTCCATTAACTTTCCTCGAGCATTGATTCCGCTAACCATCTTTCAGATTCCATCGGGCTCCTAGGCTAATTTTTCCACCCAAAAGCACCGATTCCACTAACCCTTCTTTCAGATTTCATCAGGCTCTCAGTCTTATTCACTTGGCTCTTTCACCATTCGCACACGACGCTAGTTCTGCTAATCATTCTTTCAGATTTCATTGGGCTCCTAGGTCACCCACCTGAGCCATGATTTCGCTAACCATTCTTTCATATTCCATTTTTTAGTAAGTGAGAATAACAGAGACAAAAAATTCAATGTAATGCAATAAAACTACATGAATGCGTAATTGTTAGGTTGAGTGTTCCAAAAGAACCCAAAAATTCTCAAAAAAACACTATTGGTATTGACACATGAGTACCGTTGGTGTGCGGAGCCTATTATGAGATTCCACACAAATGATTGGATGACGTTTCGGGTTGCTTAGAAAAAAAACTATCCCCATCGATTATTTTGTAAATACTTGATTTAGTTGTGTAACTTTTTTCAATATTTATTTAAAGTAATGAAATATTAAAAAATTGAGGGTGCTGCTATTTGCAATCACTTATTTGCTAAATACTGCCTATTTAAAACTTAAAAAATTTCGAACAAAAATGCCCTCATCTTATTGACCATTATACCCCTAAAATTACTACATACAACCACCAAAATACAACCACCCACTAAATTAGTCATATTCTTCTCTCTCCTCCTATTGTCGTCTTCTTCTCCCTCCACCACCACGACCCTTGGGCACCACACCACCACCACGACCAGCAGCAACTCCACCACCACCAATGTCGGCCTTCCTCCACTACCAACGAGCTCCATCACCACCACCACCCCGTCGGCATCTCTCCACTACAACCGAGCTTCACCAACACCACCACCATCGAGCTCCATCACCACTCACCACCAGCGAACTCCATCAACCCTTCTCGTCACTCCCTCTCTCTCCTCTCCACCACCCATTCTCATCACTCATCGTCGGTAACACCACTAACACTAGCATTCAAGTTTGTCCTGACATTGTCGGATTTATATATCTGAAAGTTGGACATATTTTTGAATTTATATATCCGAAGGATTTTTGAACTATGTACCGGAAGTATGTACAAAGTTTGAATTTTAAAATCTGAAAGTATGTCCAACTTATATTTTAAATTGGAAAGTATGTGTAGTTTTCATATTTTAAAATCCGAACGTTGTATACACTTTCTGCACATAATTCAATAATCCTTCGAATATATAAATCTGAAAATATGTCCAATTTTTTGAAATATAAATTCAAAAATATGTCCAACTTTCGAATATATAAATCTAACAATGTTGGGACAGACTTAAATGCTAATGCTGGTTGTGTTGCCGACGATGAGTGATGGGAATTGGTGGTGGAGAGGAGAGAGAGGGGGTGATGGAGCTTGATGGTAGGGGTGAATGGTGATGGAGCTCGATGGTGGGTGGTGGTGACAATAGGAGTAGGGAGAAAAAGAGGGAGAATAGAGAGGGAGAGCTCGGGGGGAAGGCTAGTTTAATTTTTTGGAGAGAATTTATGCTGTGTTCTCTTTAGGATTCAAAAAGAATTTTTCAAAAAATTCCCCCTAGATTCCCCATACTTCCAACATTTCTCTCTCTATCTCTCTCCACTTATTACCCCTACTGTTTTTCAAAAAAAAATTCAAAAACCAAACCAAATACAGCATAGTTTTTTTGGTAGAGAAGGGTAAATAGGAAAGTTCAGGAATATTTTTTTGGATTATATTTAGCAAATTGTTATAAGGATGCGGGTTTTATTTAGCAAAGAGTTATATGTAGCAAATTTATAGTTACAAATAGAATCCCCAAAATTGAATGTGAGTATTTGCTACTCCACGATCATTCTATAGTTTAATTAAAGATATTGATCTTGGTACTTCAAAAATTACTATTGACACTCCACAAATACTAGCGTATCAAATCATTTCTTAAAAAGATTGATTTTAGCACTTTAATTTTGGACGTGCCTTGTTCTCTTTGCTTTTCAAAAAATATTTTTTTAAAAATTCCCCTTAGATTAAAAAATTCCATCCTACCTAATCTCTCTCTCTCTCTGGTGACTTTTGGATTCCATTCCTCCAACTCCCATCTGGTCTCGCCGCCGCCGGGGGGGGGGGGAGGCGTTGCCTCCTTCCCTCCTCCCCCGGGTCTTTTCCTCTGCTCTCCTCTCATTGCAAGTTACCTCTGCTGTTTTGATCTCGGATGCCGCCTTTTGTTCCTGGTTTTGGTCCCTTCTTGGTCGTCGATTTGACCGCTGGCTTCTACTCCTGGGGGAGGCTAGTTGGCTTAACGGCGAGGTCTTTTGGCGACTGGTGGGGCTGATTCTCGTGGATCTCCCACCGTGTAACATTCTTGAATGTTGTCGGTTAGGCCCAATGGCAAGCGGAGATCTACGGCAGGCTTGTTGGTCGGGTGACCTGAGCATCTGGTTCTGCTCGGAGCTCTAACGGGTGACATCGAGGTGGAGTATCTACGGCGTTCATGGATCCTTGGCTCTCGGATTTCTTGGCCGAATCGAAGCGCCGATTTCTCGGCAGCCTTTCTTGGGCTTCGGGAGTGTGTGGGGATCGGGCGACGTGGATATTTTCTCGGTGTCAGGTGGTAATGGCATCTCAGTCTGGGCGGGTGATGTTGGTGGTGGATGGCTTGTAGGGATGATGGTCGGCGTCCTGGGATGCGGCGGCAGTGGAGTTTTGCTGCGATGTGCAGGGTTCGGGGAGTTTGGTTTGGGCTTGGCTCCTTTGGGCTGGGCCTGGCTAGCTTGTTGTGAGCTTTAGTGTCAAATTTGGGCAGTTAGGCCTTAGGTTTCTGTTCTTAATGTCTGATCTGGGTTCTGACCCACAGGTGTTTCGGGCATTGCCCATTAGGTGTTTTGGGCTTGTCCCAACAGGTGTTTATCCAATTTTTTATTGGATTTCCCTTCCCCCTCTCCCAACTTGATGTACCATTTGTCAAGTTTCTTAATAAAATTTTGTTGCCTATCAAAAAAATAATAATAATTTCCCTTAGATTCTCCCTACTTCCAACATTTCTCCATCTATCTTCCTCCACTTATTACCCCTGCTATTTTTCAAAAAAAAATTTCAAAACACAAATAAAAAACTCTTACCAACATTTATCCCCCACCCCAACTGAGAGTTTTTGGTCGAAATGACCCTTATTTGTAATCAAATTGGAAGAATACCCACTCCTTCAAACGTATTGTAAAAATATGCCATCACTCCTTTTCAAAAGGCGTTATATCGGTGGCTCAAATCCTACGTGGCGTAAAAGTCCAAGTCAGACTATAATGCCTTTGCAAAAGGCGTGTTCTTTGTATTAACGCCTTTGCAAAAGGCGTGTTCTTTGTATTATAAAGCCTTTCGAAAAGGAGTCATAAGTATTATAGCTCCTTTCCAAAAGGAGCTATAGGATGACAACCTAAATTAAACCCCCTTTCGGCTTTTCCTCCTCCTGTCTGATTTTATTTCCACGTCGATCGCGACCTTCGAACCTGCGCGATCTCCTCCCTGCGTGATCTCCTCCAGCCGTCTCTCTCATCTCCGATCTCCTCTAGGCTCCAGCCGTCTCTCTCATCTCCGACTTGCCTTCCACTCGCTGAGTAAGTCTCTCTCTCCATCTTCCTTGTCTCATGTATGTGTACTAGGGTTTGTGATGTGTGAATACCATGATTTGCATACTGATTTGAATCGAAATAGAGAAACTACTGGTAGTCTTGCAAGGATTTCAATTACTAGATCGCAGGGTAAAAGTTCGGAGGGTATACGGTGCGACATTGTTCTTAGAAGACTGATACAGGTTAATTCACAGCTGCTAGGATAAAGGGACTGTAAAAGCCCTAGATTTTGATCAAGAAAACAAAATCAGAGATATTTTTACAGTTGTGATGTTTCGGTCGACCGAAACCCTAGATTTTGAGAATTTGCCAATTTGGAACTATGAATCAGGTTTTTGTTTTTCGGTTTTAAACCCAGCCCATCCGTAAGGAAAAATAATGGGTCCCGTGACATATTGGAAACTATAAATATTTGGGTCTCTAAATTGCGTTTGATTCTCTAAATACGGAGACCCGATTCTCATTTTGGAGACAAAATTTCTAAAAAATACGATGAGCCCTTCCTAGATTGTCTCATAAAGTGTAAAAAATGAAAATAAATTATAAAATTTCCCCCAAACATGTCATATCTATTCTCCATTTTAAAGTTTTAAAAATGGGTTAGAGATGCTCTGACCTTAGATCTTACTTTACTTAGGCCCGATAAACAAACTAAGCGACTCAATTTTAAGCTTGTGTTTGTTAAAGAACTTGTTATATAAATTTGTGCATTTCTTAGCTAGAAATGATTTCTGGGATTTCCTCATACGTGGAAACACAGTTGAATAGCTTTTTTTTTGCTTAGCTCTTGGTGAACATACATTTAATAATCTTGTTCCCCATCTCAAGTACAATATGGGCTTCTCTTCTGAGTGGGCGATCCTGAATAGACATGTGAAATACGATACTATATGAAACCTTATACACCATTAAGCTATAGTATGATAGTTAGCAAAACTCTTACACACGTCACACTTGAATAATTTTTCGTCACACTTGAATAATTTCTCTGAATACCATTTGTAGCGTTTTGCAGCAAGAATTTTCACACCAAATGGAATACCGTTGACGAGTTGATAATTTAACTCTATTTGTATTAGGTACCCAAGGGAAAATATGGTTCTTCAGGAGGGGCCCATTGACGGGAGTTTATTAACTTTTCAGCAAAGCCATCGCTCTCATTCTATATGGGCAAATAATGTAAGTACAAATTTTAAGTATTTGTGAAAACTCTTTATATGATTTAGATTACAAAATGTGAAAGTAAGTACACTTATTTTTGCAGGGAAAGCCTCCAGTTGATTCGAAAATTGTTAAAGTACGACGAACTGAAGCTAGACTGAAGAAGTTGCCCCCCCCCCGGCGCCACCAGTTTTACAATTGATTAGGCAAGCTGGTTTTGGTGGTGTTCTAGATCTACCATTTATCTCTCTTGACCTTGGCCTAATGGCAGCTTTACTAAAGCGTTGGCGGCCGGAGACCCACTCATTCCACTTGCGCTCGGGCGAGTGTACTGTGACTTTACAGGACGTGGAGGTTTTGGTGGGGGTACCTATTGATGGTGAACCTGTAATTGGGACAACCAATGAAGACTGGGGTCCATTGTGTCGGCGATTGTTGGGGATTGTGCCGGAACCTAAAGTTGAAAGAAAAGGTGGTAAAGTAACGATGACATGGTTACGACAACATTTTCAAGGGCATTTGGCGGAAGGGTATACGGACAAAAATGTTCAACAACAAGCCCGAGGTTATATTCTCCAGTTGATAGGTGGAGTGTTGATGCCCGACCACTCAGGGTCCCAAGTCCATCTAGCATACTTAACCCTCCTTGAAGACTTGACGATTGTGCGGAGTTGGGGCAGCGCTTGCCTCTCAAATCTTTACCACTTTCTATGCCATGGTTGTCAGATTGGTAAGGAAAATATGGGTGGGGCATTCATTCTCCTACAACTATGGGCTTGGGAGCGGTTTCCTTTTATTGCTCCTGGACGTTTGGGTAGGCGTCAGCCTCCACCAGGTTCTCCTCTTGGTGCACGGTACGGTTCCATTAATTGTAATTTGTATGTATGAATTTTAGATTAGCCTGTTGCATGTTTTAATTTATTTTATATGTAATACTTATGTTTAGGTGGGATGATCGTTTTCGCTCTCCGGATTTGGCAACCCATGTTGTTGGATATTATAGAAATTATTTTGACATGCAAAGGCCGGATGAGGTATGTGTTCCATAAAAATTAATATTTGAATACGAAATCAACTAATCTTTGCACGTTAATATTCATTTGGTCATACTATTTGTATTTCATTTGTGCAGGTTATTTGGAGACCGTATAGTGAGGAGTTGATTGCTAGTCTTCCTCCAAATTGTCGTGCTGGAAGGGCAATTTGGATGGCGAAAGTCCCATTGTTGAATTTTGCAATGGTGCAAATGCACATGCCAGATAGGGTGATGCGACAATTTGGGCGTCGACAGACAATCCCCGCTCATTGTAATTGTAGGCAGCCACCGCATGGAAAGGACTGGAAGGCTGGGCAAAAGGATTACCGTGAGGAGCACCGTGCTGAGTTGGAGATGTGGAATAATAGGTTGGACCATATTGTTCCTGCTGGAGAGGCGGACCCTCATGAGTATGCGTACCTTGCCGATGATCCATATGTCAGTTGGTACGAGAGGATCACGATACAATATATTAGTCGACTAGGTGGAGGCGCGGACAAGGCGGTATGAAATTTGGCTGTTTATTTATTGTCATTTATCGTAATTCAATTGTGTTCTTATGGTTTGTATGATATTATTATTAAATATGCAGATGAGATTGTTTGAGAGGCTAAGGACAGTGTAGTCAATGGAGGATATTGGCTTAGATGAGCTTCGATCTATTGGGGAGGAAGGAGTTGGAGCGATGGCGTATTTGGAGAAGTGGTTACGCAAGAGGTCCCCAATGGAGCCTAATAAGCCTCAAGCGGAAGGTTCACCACAAAAATGCTTACGATATAACCTTGCTTTCCAATAAGAGGTTGAAACACCCGAAGCGTAGGGCTAGGTCGTTGTACGCATAGTATCCGGAAATCCGGGATCGTTCCCACAGAGAATTCGATTCTAGCTTGATTCGGATTGTAGGTTTTGTAAGTAACGGATTTTGGCCTTGAAGACGGCTAACTTGATTTTGCTTTGAAAAGAGACGACTTAAACGAAAACTAGGTTAACGCTCGACTAACTTAAAGAGGCAAGTCTCGGGGTCTTCTAACCCTTGACAAAGGCCGTTACCGGTTCTCGATTATAACTCAGGCGAGAGTCACGACCGCGCGCTCACGCCCGGATGATTTTACTTTAATGACTACGTTTAATAAATGATGTGATTTACCGGAGGCGAACCAACTTGTTTTTAATGTTTATCGAACACAAAGGAGGCCACTAGGCCTCGGTAAGTCACTTGCCAAGACCGCTTGACTAAGCTCCTTACCAAGGGGTTAACACCCCTAGTTTAGACTGAAAATGCAAGTAGAGCTCTATTCCGGAAATCATGCTTTAAAAGCCCGATGGCTCGAGAACCAAATAACAACCTAAGTCCTCGGGAAAGATTATCCCGAGACTTAGCCAAAAGACTACTCACACATAGCTAAAAGACTAGACAAAGCATAAAAACGATACATAACTTCTAACCGACGGATTCGAAAATAAACTTGATATTATTGATAACCTTAACCGTAGCTACAACTTTAATTAACGAGAAAGAGACAAAAGTTAACAACTTACAAGTGAACAAGGAAAGGCAAAAGCTTGGAAGCTCTTTCAATGGAGGAAAGACAAAATGACTAGAAATTAAAGAGAGAGAGAGACAAAGTGTAGTTATGAGAGAGTGAGGGAGGAAAAGAAGACTTAAAGGGGGTCTTCTCTCTCTACAAATATCCCAAAAGTAGAGACAAAATAAAATATCCCAAAAGCAAAAAGTGAAAAAGTAGCCAAGTTCGGACAGAAAAATCGCCTCATGAACCGGTACATGGTTTTGGTCGTACCGGTTCATGGCCTTTGTAAATCTTCCAAACTTCAAGTTCTGGGACCCATGAACCGGTACATGGTTTTGGTCGTACCGGTTCATGACTGGCAGAAAACTGATTTTTCCTTTGCTTTGATCCAACGGCCCGACGCTTCCTTGGCTCTCCAAAAATCACCCGACGGGACTTGACGGGGCACTGCCACGTGGCCTTAAATACTGGAATTCTTCCGAGAGGAATCCTTAACGTTTAAAAGCACCGAAATTACCACGTTTTACCTGAAACCATCAAAACAAAACCTTACGAGCAAAATGCGATAAAAAGGAATAATAAGGGATGAAACGCTACAAATGATAAGATAAAAGCCCCCAAGATTATACAATCTTGGGTGCGGATCAGCGTGCATGTGGCGGAAGAGGTTCACCCCTTACATGAGCCTATGATAGAGGTGGACAATGCTGCAACGCCGGCGCCGGTGGACCCATTCATACACAATGATGCCATACCGGATACAGTGGACGCCGGGACTACTTCGGCGCCGCAAGATGAAGATGGGGGTTCTGTGTCTTCCTCCTTTACGGCACATTTAGGGAGTGTGCCAAGCTACCCATTCACGCCTATGTTTCAAAGTACTTCTCCGCTCCCGATTCACACTGATATGACTTTCGACTCTCAAGACTGGACACAACTTGTGGAGCAGGAAGTTCAAGAGGACCAAGATGGTACCCCACCGTTTGTGCCACGTAGGAGTCAGCGTCAACCACATCCTGCGACGTGTGGTACGGGAAGTCACAAACTGTTTGCGGAGCATTATAAGCGTAGGAAGGACAAGTAGTTTTTTTTGTTACTCTATGTTGTGATTTGTTGCTCTCCTACGTTGTAATTTTGTAGAAATCGTACGTTGAGTTGGATGTTAGTTTTATGTATGATGCGTACTTTGAACGTATTGCACACGCCACGTGGTGTGTCCAATAATTTTTATTATTGTTTTATGGGGGACACGGCCGGGGACACTCCGACCCTAATAAGTAGTCAATGAAGTGCGCCGTGTTCACGTATTGGACACGGGGACACGCGGATACGGTGGGGACACGTATTGGACACGCCACGTGGGTGTCCAATAAGGGTATCAGGTAACTGCTCTGTGAATCGGTTTGGTTTTGTTCTTTTCGATACAAGTTTGATATGTTTGGAGGTTTCTCTCCTCATGTCCCGCATAAAGCTGTTCGAACTGACCATGTTTTCCTTTTGTTCTATATGATGAATATTATCTGCAAGCTTAACTTCGTTGGTAATTATCACTTCACCTTAACTTGTTTAGGGGCTTTATTTTGAAATAGCTTTGCCACTCCAATATCATCATGGTTTTTGTTGTTTAATTTTGTCATTAAGTTGGGGACTTATGGCCTGAACATCTTGTTTTAGATTAATTTTCTGAAGTCATGGTGATTCTGTTGATGAATGTTGTTCAACTGGTCAAGGAACCATAAAGAATAGCATCAATGAGTAAAGATCTAGACGTTGCCTTTTTTGTGTTATTTTTTTTCCTCTTCTCCCCCGAGCTCTCTTTAGGTGGTTCTGCAATGAATGGCCGACGAAAAACAGGCTCCGAACTGACCTGGCAGATGTGAAAAACAGGCTTAAATGCTGCAGGATTGCCATACACTTCCATGAAAATAACATATTGCTTTCCGAGTATTAGGTTTCCAAACCCCACATATCAACACGTTCCACTAGAAATCCTTGACAATACCGGAGTAGATTTAATATTTCATGTTCACGCTGAAATTCCCGGTTACATTCCCATTTTGTTCGTTGAATCTACGAACGTTCCAACATACCCCGGTATCGTACAAGAACAATTCCCCGGTGAAAGTTCTCAACCGCAACATTATGATAACGAAACAACATTTGGTAAGGTTTACATTTTTCATTAATATACCCAACTATATATACTGTACGAAATGGGTGCTAATGGTTTAAATTACTGTGCAGGAGACTTTGCAGGGCAATGTTCTCAATATCGCTACAATTACGACACAACATCCTTGCAGGGCCAAAATTCTGAAGAATTTCCTTTTCATGATACAACTTTTCGTGGAAGCGCTTCACAAGTACATAACGAACTCATTGAAGAAGAGCATGAGGGTTTGGACGAGGGATCAGAGAGTTCGTTGGAGGATGTTGATGCGGCCTTGGAGGCCGACGGCTTTGAGGACGACTACATCGATGGACAAGGAAACGTAATTCCAGCACTCAAGCCGCCATGCCCCATGTACACGCAAGACACATGGTCAAACATTATCGACCCCAGTACACCAATTGTCACACCCTCGATTTTAAACATAAAAATAAAGGATTTTCATAAATAGAAACCTCACAATAAATCGTACAATACCCCCAAAGAGCTTGACATTTTCATTCCCTTAATGACACTTCAACATTCAAAAGTCTCCAAAAGATTACAATTTTGGCTTCATGGCCCAAAATGAACATAAATATCAAATATCCATAAGTTAAAGGTTTACAGCACTTTGAAATCAAAAGAATTGCCAACTAAAGTTACAATTTCATCTACTCAAAAAAAAAAAAAATTACAAAGACGACTTGGTAACTCTTCTATGTTAGTTTTCAAAAGAGTGTCCACTTCCAAGCATACCAAATATGCCGCTACTGCCCCGAGTTAGCACCTGAAATGATAGTAGGTCTGAGCAACACTAGCCCAGTAGAAAACTCTAATCTAACAATGTATGCAAATGACATGTGGAAATGATCACAAGAAGGAAATGGCAACAAGTTCCGGTGAATAATCGATTATCGCAACTCAATTCCAATGTTTCACTTTCAAACCAATCGTGCGTCCCATTGAATAACCTTTGAAGGAACCATGTGTCAACACGTGTCTCGTACATGTGTCATGAGCCGAAGCTCCTGCCGGGCCAATTAAAGGACCCCGATGTCCTCTGCCAGACACCTTACCCATAGGGAGGTCCTGAAGTATCAAATTTGAGCATATAGCTCCTGCCGGGCCAATTAAAGGACCCCGATGTCCTCTGCCAGACACTCACCCGTCGATGAGTCCTGAAGTGTTCTCGTCGCGTCCGTAAAATATCAAAATCCTTTGACCATCGCATTCGTATCGTTTCAAACTCAGCTTTCATAAATAAATAAAAATGATTTTTATATGTGAAATCAAGCCCAAACGAGAATTTAAGGTTTAAGGAAACATTTAACGAATTCATGCATTACAGGTGGTGGAGTTAGAATTCACTCGGAAAGTACTTGGAGTAATACTTGGAGTAGATTAGTGATGGTCAAACCCAAGGCAGTGGAATAAAGATCAAGATCAATAAGACTGTCCAAATGTAAAATGTTATCGATGACTTGGAGGAATGGTATCGATAACCATGGGTTGAGATTTGTCAAAATCATAATGTTATCGATAATAAACGAAAAGGTATCGATAACTTCAGGATTAAAGTAAGTCGAAACGCAATGGTATCGATACCAATGAGCAAGGTATCAATACCTGTTGGGTAAAAATCGTTCCAGACGTGAGGGTATCGATAACGTAGGCAAGAGGTATCGATAACAATAGATTTTCTGGGTTTTGGAACAAAGTGTTATCGATAACAATGGACATGTTATCGATAACAATGGCTTTCGAGCAGATTTTTGACAGACAGAGATGGGTTTTTCAGCCACAACAACATCGACAACAACAACAACAATTCTTGGCACAAATCAAGCTATGAGGAACAAGTCATTCACATATATTGAAAGTTAGAACCTCCTACCTCACGATTCAAGGACGAATTTGAAAGATTTCTCAAGCCCTAGCTCCAATCTTTGAAATCGAATGGATTACGCCTCCACCGAGCTCAAACCGACAAAGTTCGGACTGCAATACGCCTAGGAATGGAAGATTTATGGCTGTTTTGAGTGGGCTTTTGGGTGGTTTTGTGAGAGAGTGTCAGGAGAGAGTGAGAGAGTGGGGAGACCGAGAGACAGAGAGAGGGACGGGAGTGAGGGGATTTGGGAAAGTTATCCCCTAAGCTTACATACACACACACATATATACTATGCACATTTCATACACTCACCCCTCCAATTTACAAGTTAACACATTAACCCCAATTCTCAATATTTCAATTCAATCTCATCCTTTTATTTCTTTTAAAACCTTTAAATCAATTTTACGAATTAACGGGTCTTTACACCAATGCCGACTCGAAGTCATCTAGGATGGGACGGGAGATCAGAATTTTTTGAGGGACAGGTGATTATTTCACAACTCATTCTGTTTCAGTCATAATCAAATTGTAAAAGCCGTGCACATTCATTTTTGATATGTTTTTTCCTGCAGTTATTCTCTTCAAAGGATGAGTTGCAATGTGCTATGAAGAAATTCTGCATGACAAGGAACTACGTCGTCAAAACAGATAAATCTTCACCCAATCTATTGTCTTACAAATGCAATAACAAGACGTCCTGCGGGTGGCGACTTCGAGCATCTATCAAGCCCAATTCAGACATGTGGAAAGTCACGAAATATACAGGGCCTCACTCATACTTGGCTGTGAATGTTACCCAAGATCACTCAATGCTTGATGCTCGTTACATGGCAAATGAGATGACCGAAATTATCGGATCAAACTTCAGTACGAAGATCAAAACGCTGCAGTTATTCATTAAAAAGTTAACAGAGGGATACATGCCATCGTATTCAAAGACGTGGGCAGCTAAGCAGTTGGTTATATCGCGTCTGCACGGGGATTGGGACCAGTCTCACGCAACACTCCCAGTATTCCTACAAGTCCTCGAACAAACCAATCCGGGTACGCGCACACTGTTGTTATACAAGGATTCAGGGTTACCAGGATGTGCCACATTTGACAGACTATTCTGGGCATTCGCACCGGCAATCGAAGAGTTCAAGCATTCTCGGCCAGTAATTTCTGTTGATGGAACCTTCCTCACGGGAAGGTACAAAGGGACATTACTTGTTGCAGTCACTCAAGACGCTGAGAACCAAATAATGCCGATTGCATTTGCCATAGTCCAACAGGAGGATAGGGACAATTGGGGATGGTTCCTCACTTGCATAAGACACTTCGTAACCAAACGACAAGGCTTGTGTCTCATTTCAGACAGGCACTCCGGCCTTATGTCATGGCTGGAGGATGATTCAGCATATGATTGGAGGCCCCCACATGCTTACCATCGTTATTGTCTCCGTCACTTGGGATCAAACTATCATCGTCGATTTGGAAAATTAGTGGGAAAAGAAGTCAAAGTCTGCGCAATGGAATGTCAAAAGAAGAAGTTCAAAGCCAAACTAACCCGATTGAAAAGGTTCGCCAACGAACGTATCTATGAAGAACTTAACCTGCTCAACAAAAAACAATGGACGTTTGCATACGATGGAGGTAGGCGGTATGGCAGCGAAACTACCAATTGCTCTGAGAGCTTCAATGGGGTCGTAAAGGAAGCCAAACACCTCCCGATCATGGCAACTGTAATGTTTACCTTCTACAAGTGTGTGGAGTACTTTGACGATAGGATGGTGAAGTCAATGGATACGAAAGCCAAAGGGAATCATTTCAGCTTATATGCAAAGAAAAAGTACGATCATTGGAGGGAAAACGCAGTGGGACACAATGTCATTGTGTTCAACCGGGCCGCAGGCTTGTTCGAGGTACATACGCCAATCAATCGAACAAGTCCATACAAAGGAAATAACAAACACACAGTTGACTTGACCAACAAGACGTGCACTTGCAATAAGATTCAGTTGTGGAAAATACCCTGTTCGCACGTTATTGCGGTTTGCAACAAAATGCATATTGACCCTCTTGATTACTTCGGCAAATATTGGACGGTCGACACAACAATTGCCATGTATGGATCTCTCTCATTCAAGCCACTGCCTGACCAAGCGTACTGGCCGCCATACAATGGGCCAAGAATTCTTCCAGACAAAGAACGTCTCCGAGGCCGAGGCCGCCCGAAAGTGAATCGAATCCGAAATGAGATGGATGATTTGATTGAGCACCAACCGCCACAGACGTGCTCAAAGTGTGGTCAACAAGGTCATAACAAGAGAAGATGCGGAAAATGAATTTCAAATTACATGTCATGTGAAATGATGTTTTTATATGAAAAGTTTGTACTCAACAAGTCTTTTATGTTAAAAAAAAAGGGATAACATAACGTATTTGAAGAATGTGTAACGGGATGTTAGTTTTGAGGTTTCTCCGAAAAAAACCCTAGATATGAGAAGTGTAGGCAATGGCTCTTTGGGCAAATGAATCCGAAAGTTGTAAGGTTCAATTTGTGAGTTGTTTTCCTCTGTCCTGTCGTCTCCTTGCTTGGTTTGGGTTGATTTGTTTCACTTACGCGCTACTTTGTTTTCTTTTGTCTGCTTTTGCCAATCTTCACAGTAGAGAGAGAGAGAGAGAGAGAGAGAGATTATATGTTTGTCAGTTGGCGAATCTTATGCTACATTCATGATTTATATAATTTATTTAAGTCATTGATAGATAGAATAGATGAATCATATTTGTGGTTGAACATATATAACATAATCGGATTTGGGGTTTTGGTATAATAATGAGATTATGTGGGAATGCAATTTTATCCCTTGTTTCACTGAGGGTTTGTTAATTTTAGGCCAGTTATAATTTTAACCCAGGTATGAGTTTGATTATCGTAGGCGTGGGTTTGATTTTTGTGTATGGGTTTAGAATTATAGCTCCTTTTCAAAAGGCACTATTAGAGCATCCACAGTGGAATCAAAAGTGGATAATCAAAAGGTGCCACATCATCTTTTGGTTATCCATTTAAGGGGTTGCTAAGGTTAGCAATGTAGAGGTCCACAGTGGTAAAATCAAAATTGAATAACCAAAACTTGCCACATCACCTTTTTAACTTATAAAAAATCTAGAAATTGTGACATAGAAAACAATTTTTTTAAAATAGTTTTCAAACTAATAAAAATAGGTTATTAGAAAAAGAGAAAAAAAGTTTTTTGAAAACTTTGATTTAAAAAAAAACAGTTTTCGAGAAAAAGTAAAAAAAAAACAGTTTTTGAATAAAAAAAGTTGTTTCTTTCGAAAGAACAGTTTTTGAAAAAAAGTTGTAATAAAAAACCTGTTTTGAAATAAAACTTTTTTAAAAAAAAGGGGAAAAACAGTTTTAATAAAAAAAAGTGTAAAAAAACTGTTTTTTCAAAAAAAATAAAAACTGTTTTTAAAAGTATTTTCGTTGTGAACATGTTGAAAATAGAATAAAGAAAGTTTTTGTGTAATGATGGTATACTTGATTGAGGAAATGTGAAAACAATTAAATTTGATTATTGATAAAAGGTTTATAGTTTTGATTATTAAATAGCCAAAATTTGATGAGTTGCTAAGATGTTTCTAAATTTGGTTATTCCAATGTGAGCTCTTTTTGAGCAAATGTTGCTAACTTTATAAACCTTTTTGTTTTGATTATACCACTGTGGATGCTCTTAGGGTTAGAAATGTAGCTCCTTTCAAAAGGAGCTATTAGGGTTACAATTATACCTCCTTCCGAAAAGGCGCTACCGACGTGGCAGCCACATGGCACCTAACAGTTATAACGCCTTTTGAAAAGGAGCGATGGCATATTTTTACAATACGTTTGGAAGGATGGGTATTCTTCCAATTTGATTACAAAATTTGGCCATTTCGGCCAATCACCAACTGATATCTGTCCGTAATTCCGTATCGCAGGACAAGAAGGCTGGCCGGCCCTAGAACACTTGAGGAGAAGATGACGAGCGCTGGTGGTGGGAAGGTGTCATTCAAGGTCACACTCACCTCGGATCCCAAGCTTCCTTTCAAAGTGTCCGTACAATTCCCCATAACCTAGACCTCCATAAAAAATAAAAAATAAAAATTGATTGGTTTTCATCTCTTTTAACAAATCGACTTTTAACTTACAGTGACTCGATTCGTGTTGTTCTCGTTCAGGTTTAGCGTGCCCGAAGCTGCTCCGTTCACTGCCGTTCTCAAATTCGCGGCCGAAGAGTTCAAGGTTCCTCCCCAGACCAGCGCTATCATCACCAACGGTATTCCTTCACTTTCCCCCCTCAAAACCACTTGTTATTTTTACCATGCTCCGTTTGGATAGACGAACGTGGATTTCAAATGTTGGGATTTGACTCCGTTATTTAATTAGATTAGAGTAGCTCACATTTTATATATCACATAGCTTCCCATTGGTTTCAACAGCGAGTTTGAGAAGCTTTGTTGTTGTGGATTTGATATACTGTACTAATTAGTACTCCCCCCCTCCAAAAAGATTTGTCGGTTCGCAAAACAAGGACTTAAAAAAAATTGCACTTGTGTTGAGAAATATTCAAATTTTATTTGATAGATTAAAAGAACTCATTGATTTCTAGTAATTAGAGGGGAAAAAGTTGAATTTTATTAGACAAAAGTGCATTATTTTTAAGTTCTCATTTTGCATACCAGATAATCTTCTTGGAACGGAGGTAGTAAGTAATTGAGTTGCTGGAGAAAAAAGTCCTCTTCCCATCCCGACAAAGGGGTTCGACACACATCCGCCCTTGCTTTCTCCAGGTTCACTTCGCAGGCGAGTTCTCAGTGCAGGATGGCGAGACGAGTTGTTTATCATTACGATAGTTGTTAAGTGGAAGGTGGCAGAGATGTATGCAACCGAGGCATCCTGACAGATAGCTTGGGGTCTCCTGAATCTAACACGGTCGTAGTTACTATCAGAATCCCAACCAAATTCCTCGCTTTTACCTCGAATCGCCACCTTCCACTACAATTTCACAGATCACCTATAGTTAGACCTCTTATATTTTGTCTTGAATTGAATATGAATCCCCTTTGTTTCAAATTCACAACTATCCAAAACGGAGCCTATACGGGCATTAGTTATCACCAATTGTCTTCCATGCATTTACTGTTTCGTGTTTTGCATGTTAGAACTGCAAAATGTTTTATGGCCTTTCCAATGATGTTTTCATTATAATTTGTTGGATTTGTCTGTGCATCCAGATCATTCTATTGTATTTCACAACTATGGTAGCCCTTTACAAGTCCAGGGAGTTAAATTAGATTAATCAGAATGTGAAAGTAAATAGCCTCTCCACTTGAGGGGATAAGGCTGTGTACATCCAAACCTTCTGGTCCTTCTCCAAACCTATAGTAGTAGGAGCCTTAGCAGGAGCCTCATGCACTGGTAGCCCTAAAATTAAAAGATGACTCATTTACTCATTTTATTGGAGCTAGAATGGATTTCCTACAGGTTTTTAAGGACTTTTGTCTTATAATTGAAATAATCAAATGCTTGATTTGAATGAATCAGATGTAATATTTTTTTTTCAGATTTGGCTATTTATTTTGGATCTTTGGCAATTGCTTGCAATTTCAATGACTATGAAAAGAGTAATTCGAATAGATCCAAATTGCTAATTTTATGTGAGCTAGAAGGGGACTCCCAAACTTGTTATTAGGTTAGTGGTTATTGAAAGCACTTGGGTTTGCTTAGTGGTCGGGAAATAGGACTTCTCTTTATGAGATCTCAGGATTGAATCCATTGGGTAGACCACCGGTGTTTTCATTCTGCACACCACTTGGGTTTTCTGCCTTAGGACTCAAGCTTGGTACATAGTCGATTTATAAATTGGGACAGAGACTCCATGTGAATGAGGGATATGTCAAAGGAAAGCCCCATACGCACTTTTCCTAAAAAAGAAGGAAAAGCTGCTTGTACATGCTTTGGAATTATGCATGCAGGGAGTGTATAACTCTATCCTATGCATTCCATTCAACCAATCTCATCTCATATAAGTGTTCGTTCTTTGTTTTTTCTACTTAGCAAGATTAGGCTATTTATTTCCTGATGTTTGACTATCATTTGTACTTTGGAGAACTTAATTATAGCAAGTGGTGTATTCGACTCATGCTAGGAGTGGACTCCCTGTATCTACTATAATGCCATGCCTACTTTTTGTAATTGGATTATCCAAGAGAACTCAACAAATTCATACAATGGAGCATCTATTTTTTCCTTTGCTCGTGTGTTTGTTCATCCAGAATCAAGGTCTCTCTGCAACTATTTGTGAGAAAAAATTGTCAAAAGAAACTTTAAGTAAGAATGCTTAATTTGTTAGTAACTTTAGCATCCCTTGGTTTGGACATGTGAAATGTCATCTCTCATGTACAATAAATGCGAGACATCCCCAACTCCTCGCCATTGTGGTCAATGTATTGACATTTGACCCCTCACTAATTATTGGCGCTTCTTATTTGGAATTAGCAGATGTGTCAAACATCCAAATCAATATATGTTTGCTTACGTTTTGTTTTGGAAGATTAGTAGACCATTTTGGATAGGAGAATGTTCTTAGTATGCTCTAGCATGCTTTGCAGATGTGAAAAACTATGTCACCAGATAGCGCTAATATACTAGCAATTAATGTATTGGAACGCAGGTTCAGAAACATGGTACAATGCTTTTCAAGACGTTGAAATTAGCCCAAAGTTTTTTCTATTTATTTCAATAAAAGTCTAGATTGAGCGGAGCTTTACAAGACAAAGCGTAAAATAATTTGTCAAAATGCACTGATAAAGGTGTTGTTTGTGTATTATTTGAAAAATAAGATGTTTATCACTTGCAAGAAGTAAATTTTGACTTTTGTATTATAAAATATAGAAGTGCATCCGTATGGGACCACGATTTCGCGCATGTACAGAACCACGTCCCCTTTCCGTTCCTTTGTACTGACTGATCCACGTTCCAGGTAATCTTGGTCAGAGAATTAGGAAGTTGCATTCCCTGCAATGTATAGGCAACCGTCATTTGGCCTTCATCCCTCTTTGTTAGCCCCTTTTTTATTTGCTTTTGCTTGTCATGTAAAGAATGTCCATTTTAAAAGGTCTATGAGCATACATATACATTCATTAGTTGCAAGATTTGCCTGGTGATCTTATTAATCACCTTTAGTGACTAATCTGATTTTGAAAGCATCTTAAGAGACTTTTCACTTTAACAGGTTCTGCATGCTTGAATAGTTGTTCTAATGTGCCTCTTATTCCTCCTACTATAAGTCATTTTAAGCATTATTTACATTTATGCAGATGGAGTAGGGATTAATCCTCAGCAAAGTGCCGGTATGCCAGCTTTTACCCCATTTTGGTTATGTCCAGTTTACTGTTTTCAATTTTCTGCTACTTTTGCTTAGATATGCAACTGCCCAAAAGGTCTGCTATATATCTTTGTGTGTGCAATTCTTCATTTGCATCACCATTGATAACATATGCTATTTTTCTTGTAAGAAAACATGGATACTATTGAATATCCCTAGTTTGGATGTGTTTTTACCATTAACGGTATAAATACTCACATGGTACATAATCTTCCCAAGTTACATGTTCTTGGTAGGATTTTGTTACCATATCGGTTAGCAACTTAACATAAATTGGTGATTTACATGTTCCAATAGAATAACCAATCGTTGTGGAATATTGTGATAATCCAGTTGTACTAGCGGAAACATGATTTCTGTACTGTCTGAGACTTGCTTTGCTTTGCTTCAGGAAATGAGGCAAAAAGGGTTGAAATCTTGTGTAGAAGGGACGAGAATCTGTTCTAAAATGCGTTGTCCCTCTAAACCAACGTCAGATTTGGTGATTGCACTAAGTTGAAATCTTCTTAGAGTGTTGGAATGCATTGGATCAAAAGTGTGGGTGCAGGATGTTACTTTGGAAAATTGGAGCAAGAAGTTTATAGTCGCTCTTTGAAGGGGGGGTTTTTTTTTTTTCCGTTAATCTTATCCTAATCTACTCCATCCTAAGGGACTTGGAGAGGGGGATGTGTGCTTACGGGAATTGAACCCTACCCATGTGCATGGGAGTATAAGGGAGGCACCAACTGCACTCCACTCCACTTGCACTCTTTGAAGGTTGAATGAGAGGAAATGACTTGGGTCTTCTTGTTAAGCTGGTGTAGGGCACTAAGTGAGAATTGCAAAGCCCTGAAACCTATAGAAAATTATGCGAGTCAGTGGCCACCAAATCAATAGAGCATAACTTTTAGGGAAATTTACTCTCATATTTTTAATCATCTAGAGTTGGAAACTATGGGGAGTTTCAACTCTTTGGAAATGGACAAGAACAGTAATATGCTGTAGTATTCATTGTGAAAAATAAAAATTTGAAAACCTACTAATTGCTTAAAATACCACTAGTTTTGATTCACCGTCATACCGATGGATTCTTCAATTCATAAGCTGGGGATTATAGGTCTCCATAGCCATAAGCCAAGTCAGATAGCAGTCTCTAAAATTTGGTTTAGTGCAAAGGTGATAAAGACTCGAGGATACTTTTGATAGGTTCTAAGTAGGGGTGGCAAATTGAACCCAGACCCATTAACAAACCCAGACCCATCAACTAAAAAATAGACCCAACCCATTTATTAGTTGGGTAAGAATGGGTCCAAACCCAGCTAACCCATTATTAGTTGGGTCTTAATTGGGCATCAATTGGGTCAACTTAAATGACCCAATGGGTCATGAAAGTAACCCACCAAAATTGAAAACAATTGTGACCTGATTGGGACAATTACGGGCCGCTCCAGTTTCTGGAGCTCAATTCCCACCAGCTCCATCCCGATCTAAAAAAGCACGTCTAAGTACAAACTTAATTAGTCGGACAAATTAATCCCTCTTTTCATCAGCCAGATGCGCAACCAAACAGCCATCCTCTTCGCCAATTGTGCCCTCGACCATCAGGGCCACGGCCTGAGGCCTCTCCAACCACATCCCCGACGTCAACCCCGTCTCTTTACCAGATTACACGCGTCCAAATTTCTCTCTTTCCCATCTCATCCATCGATTGCGCGAATGGACCGGTGAAATTGCGCTCCGCCATGAGTCCCGCATAGGGTTTAGATTAAAAAGTTAAGTGACTTATTTTTTTGTCCTTATTCAATTTTTTTTGCATTTTTTTTGTTTTGCGTCAAACTTTTTTGACTTATTGATTCGTTTCGACGAGAGAAATCAGAAAAGTAAAAAAATTTGATCGAAACTTATAATTTTTTGAATAAAGACAAAAATAAGTCAATAAGACGAAAAAATTCACTTATTCTTGTCTTTTTGAAAAAATTTATGAGTTTCGATCAAAAAATTTTACTTTTCCGATTTTTCTCGATGAAATGAATCACTAAGTCACAAAAGTTTGACGCAAAACTATCAAATACGAAAAAAAATTGAATAAAGACAAAAAAAGATATATACATCTGGCTGATGAAAAGAGGGGTAATATGGTCATTTTGTAGCAGAGGAGTAGTATGGTAATTTTAGTGTACATGGTATTTTACTCCTTTAAATTTACAGGGGTAATATGGTCATTTTAGTGTACATATGTATTTTAGTCATTTTATAATTTAGTATGTAATTGGGCTAATGGGTGGGTCGGGTTTGCTTTTAAATAAATGGGTTGGGTATGGGTAATTAGACTCATAATTAATGGGTCTAAATGGGTCAATGACCCATTAAAGACCCAACCCACTTGCAACTTACCATTTTAGCCCAAACCCGTCCATTTGACACCCCTAGTTCTAAGTGAACATAGACATGAACACTGGACATAACCATCACATGAAAAGCAAAGGCTCAACAATGTATAAATGAGAAACGGTTGATGTGCATTGGAAAACTTTATTTGGTGCATCAAACTTTTTTCTCATGGAATTGTTAGAGACACTTCAAGGATTATGTTCACCATGTTTCCCATGTTCTTTTATAGACTGAAGGCCAATGCTCCAGCATCAGTTGAGCATATGGGAAGTAGGGCCTGTAACCCAAGTTTTGAAATCATGAAATTTATACTTCTGATTGTAAAGACGTCTGAATCCTGAAACTATTCTTAGGGTTACAAGCACATGCAGAAATGATGAGAATACATGTTGGTTGATGACATGCAAACTTTATGAACTCGACACTAGGAAATGTGTTGGACACGGCCAATGCATGTCTAGTAGATACATGGTAGAAGCAAAGAAAGGGGCAGGATTTGGTTGAAATAATGGGAGTTAGGAAATGAATATTGTTCAAAGATAGCGGTATAAGTTGTATAATCAGTGAGAACTGATATTGACATCCTTCCAGTGTGTGCTTTCTATTTTATATTGAGCTTTGTCTTCGATGTTATGCTAATGGTAATACAGATACTATTATGTAAACCACTGAGAATTTTGTTCTAGCTTCCCACGTATAAATTTTTTTTGGTTATAAGATTAATTGTTTTCTTCTCATGTCCTTTATCGTACTTCTTAATTTATCAGGTGTGCTGTGCCTGCGTCACTGTTTGTCTTGTATTTGTCTGCTTTTATATAAGTCTTGCAGTATATCAGTGTCTATGTTTTTAAGTTACAAAGTTGCCTGCAACTCTGTATTTCGCCTGCCTGACATGGGCTGTGTAGTTACTGGGATGTTTATTTACTGTTTTCAGCTCTTCGATTGTAAGAAGGTAGTTTTGCATTTCAGAGTGCTTGGTTGAGCATAAGAACTGTTAATCATTCTTTCCAATGAATTTATTTGTAAAAAACATACCAATGATTATTACAAGATTGTTTGTCCATTGGGTTTCAGTTTTCGATTTAGAGGAGTTAAGTAAAATTTTGAACATCAATTAATCTTGCTTTGGATATCTTTAGCTTTTCATTATTTCCTTTTTGTGGCCGCTTTTCGTTTCCCCTTCAAACCAGACAATGGGGCATACTTGAGGATCCGATAATGCACATTGTGAATATTTTCAAACGTGGCTTGTGTTCTTTGTTTTGGAATCCATCCATTCATTCTACTTGTGCTACAGCCTGCACTTTTTGTTCATTCAAACATGCAAATGATGAGGCGCACTTATCACTTGTATTTTTTGTAAGTCACAAGGTGTTCTTATTAGTTATTTTCATATCATAATTCAAATTCTTTACTTTTAAAAAATATATATATTTCAATTCTTTGCTGATTCTAGCCCAACCCAAGTGATTGGGACATAAGGCTCGGTTTGGTTTGGTAATTCTTTGCTGATTCTCCTAGAAGAAGTTGATAATGTTACTTTGAGAATTTAAAAGTGAGAGTGTGCAATAATATTGTTTGTCCATTGTTTACGATGTAAATTACTTTTGTTTGTATGAAATTTGTTTTTGTTTTTTCAGGCAATGTCTTCCTCAAACATGGTTCAGAGCTGCGCCTGATACCTCGTGATAGGGTTGGTGCTTCGTGATATAGGTACCCGCTTCACTACCAGGTCGAAGAGACCAAACTTATTTGCATTCCTTTCGAACCTTTTTCTTATGTATCTCACCTCCCAATAAGCTATGGCTGTAAAAGTCTTGCACTTCATAGGACCCATTTGTTATCACTTAAGTTAGATTTTTGGATTGTTTACTTAAAATTTTGAAATAAGTTATAAATATGATTGGTGCAGCCTTTCATAAGTTAGAAAATTGTTTAAATAAGTTGTAAAACAACTTATTATCAAATGAATGGCTAGATCGTCCTAAATAATTCTATTCAAGCACTCTTGAATGAAAATGGTTTTTCTGCCGTTTGGTCAGTCGTGTCCCCCATTTCGCGTTAATTTCGTTGATCGAAGTCGTTCATATTGTAAAGCTTGTTGAGTTCAACACCCATGCAAAAATAAAATCAATTGAAAACCAAATAATATCTAATCGGAGAACATTTATAGAAGCAAAATGAGGTTGGGCACAATAGATTAAACCTTGAGAAGCCCAATTTTTTCAATTTAAGTGTGCTCTGACTAGATGTTATTTGGTTTCCAATTGATTTGATTTTTCCAGATACATCAATTTATCAAGGGCCAATTTGCTCATAACATGTTTATCAAAACCCGGCATCTAGTTACAAACTATCAAAAAAATGAGTGGAGTGGAGGAAGAGGCTTCTGGGTTCACTGCTAACTGAGTGCTTCGTTAGATTGGAGAGTGCCAAATGAGATTATCCTCCTTGGGGCATTTTCGCGCGAGGCATTTCATAGATAGAAGCAGCTTCTCGCCCAGAAAGATTGGCTCGAAGAAGCTGTGTTTTTCCAGGTCATTGAGGGGGAATTGAAGAAATCAGCAACAGTTGAGGCTTCACAATCCTACAGTTTAGGTTTTTTTTTTTTGTCAAAATAGTAGTAGCATTTCATTCCATCAAGAAACAATCAGTACATCAAATGCTAGGAAGATCTCTCTGAATAAACTCCCTCAACCAATCCGGAATATCGCCTCCCAAGTCCTTATTCTATCCCCTCGCAAACTTTCACTAGCCAGTTTATCCGCCGCTGCATTTGCAACTTGTCTAACAAACTGAAAACCACACCATTGAAATCGAGCCTTCGCCCTTAAAATATCCTCCACAATTACCTCTATCTCCACTGGGCAAGCTGCTTCGTTCCCCAAAATCTTCGCCATCAGTTGGGAGTCACCTTCAAGCACAAGCGAATCCACTCCCATTGCCTCTGCAAAACCCAGATGTTGATTTCTGTCCTATTTTGAACCTGTCACCTACGCCTTAAACAGGAGTTCTCTCCCTTGAAGATAGGAGGAGCCCATGCCCTGCTTGGCATGAAGAAAATCTGTGTTGGGGAAATATATAGCCTTTAGCATTTGAATCCTTTTCTTTTCTTTTCTTTATGGATATGTAAATGCAATCATATCGCTAAGGAAATTAGTAGGGGTTTACCCATCAGTGAAAACTAAACGAGTAGGGTCTCAGAGGGAGGGATTTTGTTCACCCTCCCTCAAAACATCATGGAGGTCGTCCTACATGGATTGGGAGATGCCCCCAAGCGGGGGTGCTTAGCAGCGGTGTCTAGCGGCCAATCTAGTCGTTTATCTCGGGAATCGATGGCTTGTATCTTGATCGAGCAATGAACGGTTCAGATCTGTATGCACTTAGATTCAATTCGAGTCGTCTGTGCCGAGATGAACAGCCGAATGCCGCTTGGCAGCATCCCTGGATCCATAAAGATTCCCGCAACTAACTGTCAGGAACTGTCCATTGAGACCGTCTTTGATGAAGCTCATCAAACTGAATATTGACGGTCTAGATGAAAACCCTCACACGATCCTCACAGAGAGATCGTCATAGAGGATCCACAAAAAAAATAGTTCTCTCCTCAGCTAAGTTGTCCTTGCACTAAAAAGTGTAATGATTATGTTCTTACACCATTTCAACTAATAAGATGCAAGGTAATGTTCACCTTCTTTTTGTTCACCCTCCCTAAAAAAGAGTGAACATTATCCTCCCTCTCATTAATCGAAATGGTTTAGGGACTATTCTCGTCTTATAGAGGGTTGAAGTCTTCAACGTTTGAACTAGATCAATGTTCAAATCCGGATCTTCTTGTTCCTCAGCTTGTTGAAGTTTATTTCAAGAAAGACTTGAAAGCCCAAATGTAGGCCGCGTATAGGGTTGAACAAGACTAGCCAATAGTTTGGCTATTAATGGTCCTGCGGCCCAGTAACCTTTTGTCTCATAAAGCTTCTGCATTTGAGCTTATAAAATACAGTAGATAAATAAATAAGTACCTAAATATATTTAACTGAAAAACACGAGACCAAAAAATTCGCACCAAAAGCTTTGCCTATCTTTCGCGTGTGTGCGAACTATGATATCTCCGATAAAACACTGACAAAAGCTTAGTTGCTCACATATTGTCAGAGCATCTTCAACCCACTAAGCACATAAGTCTTGGTAACAAAAATGGTGAACAACTTCACTAGCTACACTTACCTAGCCTGGAGAGGCTAGGCAAATGGTATGGACAATGTAGATTCCTCCATTTCAATCAACTAAGTACAAATCTAGCCATGATGTATGGATAAATAGCAAAAATAGAGTAAGATTAGATCATTGGAGTATGTAGATGAAAAAATGAACAGGTAAATTAAAGATTGTACTTCTTCTATACTTTTGATCAGGAAAAATAAAGAGGAGATGACCTCACACCTATAAAGACATTCACATATTCATTTGACTATTGCTATGTGATTCTATTCCGTTTGAAAATAAAAATAAAAAGACTAGGGCTATGTGATATTTTTATAGGTGTGCGCAGAATTTAAGCCTGTGTAGTGCTCCCTCCAGTCTAATTTTTTAGAAGTTCGTGTCATTTTTTAATTAATTATATCGTGTAATCTAGTATGATATTTTAGGTGATTTTGAAAACTTTGTTAAATAGTATTAATTGAGACTTATCAAACAAAATTCATATTACATATAAAAAGTATTACCAATTGAAAAATATGATCAACTTACTATCGGATTAAAATAGAACGAATTTTACTACTAAAATATGAGAACGTGATTGTCAAATGTGGAGATGAGACAGACATCTGCAGCGGGTAGTGGTGTACGGAAGTGGAGGGTCCCTCACCCATGACTGGTGTGGTTACCATCATTTACTTTGTTGAAAAGGGAAATTGCTTTGCTTTCAAATATTCTACAACCACGCCCAAACTCACGTACCCAAATGCACACACTCTCACAAAACACAAGGACACGCAGAATGCATTCGACGAAGCTCTTGCTTGGGCTGACAGTTATGGAACACGTTTGCTATTGTGGTACGAAGTAATGGGTATAAACAGGCCGGGAGTAGCATTTGGAGGAGATATTGATTAAAATATATGTTTTTATGTATTTTCATGTTTTGATAATATGTACTCAATTATAATCAAATGAAATTTTGTTTAAATTTATTATTGTTCATTAGAAGAAGTTATTTTTATTATTCATTGTTAAGACAAATTAATTAACTAATTAAAATAATATAAATTTATTAAGTATAAAGTCAATTTTAATTGAAATTAGAATTTGAGTTAACCAAAAAAAAAGAAGGGATGTAAATGGGAAAAGAGAC
Source organism: Rhododendron henanense subsp. lingbaoense (assembly GCA_020567845.1). NCBI lineage: Eukaryota > Viridiplantae > Streptophyta > Magnoliopsida > Ericales > Ericaceae > Rhododendron > Rhododendron henanense. Next base: position 26,721,882 of record CM036314.1, read on the forward strand.
AAATAAATAAAATAATTAAAAATTAAAAAAAGGAAAGAAAAAAATTTTACATTGGAAAGAAAGAAAAGGAAATAAAGAGAAAAGAAAAAAAATTCAAATTGAAAAGAAAGAAAAGGAAATAAAAAGAAAAGAAAGAAAAAAAAATTCAAATTGAAAAGGAAGAAGGAAAAGGAAATAAAGAGAAAAAAACAGAAAAAAAAAAATTAAACTGAAAAAGGAAGAAGGAAAAGGAGTTGGGGGTGGACCGGGGGGAGGGGGGGGACCGGGGGAGTGGGTGAGGGGGGGGGGGGGAGGGGTAATTTTGGAAATGGGCTGTGGGGTGGGGGGGGGGGGGGAAAGCAGGTCTCGTTGAAAAGGCTTGGTTGGTTTTGGTTTTGGAAGAAAGATAACGACAAAAATGCATTCATTACATTTGCATCTAACCAAACAGGGGATTAAATTCTGGAATTGAAAAGGCTTGGTTGGTTTTGGTTTTGGTTTTGGTACTGAAGATCAGAGCTTCAGCTACCCATTCAGCAGTGCGTCCACATGAGTATGATGACCAACCAACTCATGCCCCCCCCCCAACTACAACTATAGGAGGATGGAGTATATATCTTTTGAGACATATATAGAAGGGTAAATTTCACTTACCTCCCCTGAGGTTTCTGACAATTACAGACACCTCCCCCAGGTTTTAGAAATTGCACTTACCTCCCCTCTGGTTTAGTTGTCGGCTGCACATACCCCCAACCGTTAGTCAGCTGTCACTAAAGATGACGGAAATTGGTGAGGTCAGCCAAAAGTGGAGATTTATTTCCCATTTTGCCCTCATCTCTTGTCTTTAGCTTTTTATACTCTCTTTTACATTTCGAAAAATGCAATAAATATATATCGAAACACCACATGTTGATGATATATGTACACACCAACAATAGAGAATACATGTTCAACATTTTGGGCTCACCAAAAGTGACGTTTTTTTTGTTGTCTTTTCTAAACTTTTTTAAGTTTTGGGAGAAAAATTATTACTTTTTTTGGTTTCTCTACATAAGAGGAATCTAAGAAGTAGAAAAATATGGACCAATTTGAAAATTATTTTAATCTAAAACAAATTAAATGAAATGAACAAGATAAACCAATTTATTTGGATTATTTTGGGTTTTTTTCAAAGTTTGAAAAATATGGTCCATGGTATTTTAATTTTTTTATTCTACTCTTTGAGACGAACCAAAAAATTAAAAATAATTGACTTAAAGTTTAAAAAGGCTCACTAACGACGAGAAAAAAGCCAAAAAAAAAATAGTTATTTTTTTAAAATTTTTAGGGTCCATAGATTTGTAATAAGTGAATTGGTGGTTCTAAGATACGGTGGTGGTTCTGGAATATTAATCAACTTCTTATTTATTTTTTTGGTTTCAGGCTACACATGTATAAACTCATGTATAAATTTTTGGCATTTATGTGAAATTAAGCTTAGTTTGGCATGAATGAAAATTTATTTCTTTGCGTTTTCAAGAAAAAAAACTTGTTTGTATCCTCAACTTGTATAAGTATAAATAAGTCACTGAAAATAACCAAACATAACTCTTTTAAAACCCACCTTAAAAGCTAGTATGTTACTTTTTTGAGCCAACGAAAAAATAAAAAGAATATTTGGCATCTCAAATTAATTTTTGCTACAAAGACAAAAGAAACTACTAAAAAAGTTTTTTAACTATATTTACATTTTTTTGGATTTTTTTAGTTGTTACAGTACTTGTTAGGGAACTTTTATTACCTTTGATTCAATTTTATACTTTTCCATATATAGAATGATTAAGGAATTTGGTAAAGAACTAAATAAGAATAAATGAAAATAAAAAGTTTTAAAATTTTATTTTTTCAGACCCCATATAGAGAAGAAGTGACTGATCAAATGTTAAGGTGGTTAGTTTTGTATTTTTTGAGTTATTTATTTATTCAAATAGATAACATTGTAGTAAGAAAATTTGTAAAGGGGTAAAAAAGTAAAAGTGCAACTTCTGTTAGCAAAGTTACCCGACAAACTCTGACAGGGGAGGTAAGTGTAATTTCTAAAACCTGGGGGGAGGTGTCTGTAATTGTCAGAAACCTCAGGGGAGGTAAGTGAAATTTACCCTATATAGAACTGTAGGACAAATAAACTATTCACATTTTTTATGTTTCATCCTTAAATTATGAAAACGATCTATTTCATCCCTTAACTTTTCAATTACAATCCCTTTCGGCTAACAGATAACGGGAGTCCAAATATTGGACGGAAAAAAGTTCGAGTGGCCACCAAACGTAAACACTATCCGCACAGATATTTTTTGAGGCCCATTTCGGAGTCCCACACAAATAATCCGAAACATTCATTAAATTAAAATAATTTTAGGTAGTCCTAAAAAACCCAAGTTCTTGATTTTTTTCTAACTTTTCATTCAGACTTTAGAATCCTAATTCTAAATCAAAATTTAGCAGATTATATCAAAAAAAATGCGGTCATCCGATCCGATTGAGTTGATTATTTTAGAGTAGCTACTTAAAAATTTATCTTAAATTTAATGAACGTTTCGGATTGTTTGTGTGGAACTCCGAAATGGGCCCATCTATGTGTGTAATCTTTTTGTTTGGCGGCCATGTGAAATGTTTTCCGTCCAAGATTTGGACTCCCTCTACCTATTAGACAAATGGGTTGTAGTGAGGAACTTGAGGGATGAAATAGAACCTTTTCATAGCTTAGGGATGAAGTAACAAAAATGTGAATAGTTTGGGGGATAAAAACAAAATTAACTCGATAAATTTAGATCGATTGTATAAATATTGACATTTCATTAAACTTTGCAAAAATCCACTAAAATTAAATCGACAGAATACAAGCTAAAACTCATATCTTCTTTACCACTCTGTTCTTTCCTCGTCTGTTCATAGCTTACTCGATCAGAGTCTTCGCCAATTTTATCTCTCCTCTCTTTTGCATACATCAACTACTAAAACATTAATTGGTAAAGATTTATTATTTACTCCTTTGATTTACTTTGTGTATTCTAAGATTGTTAGTATCAAATGTGAATCTAAGAGAGATTGAGAAACTGTTATTTAAATAATGCATATCAATTACAATGTATAAATAATTTACATGTACATGATTATTGCTCAAGTGTAAAGCATGAGAGTCCAATACCTAGGTTTGGGAATTGAATATATTTAAGCTATTGGTAGAAGTATTCATACTTATAAATGACCCCACACATTCTAACTCCTCAAGTTGTCATTGGAGCATACTAAGGTGCATTTCACCCTGTCGTACACTAGTGGACTACCATAACTCTCTAGTTGCTCAAAAATTGAAATATCTAACCTGAATGAGATTCGAAGACCTCACCGCACTACAAAATGCAATTGACTCAATAACATTTCGCGTGTGTATTTATTTAAAGGTCTATTCTATCACCTCAATAGATATTACGGAGTACTATCTTTGTCGTAATCGAATCGCAATTCGCTAGTGCTCCACTGCGGTAACTATCAGCCTTGTGATGAAGTGGTAGGCGCCTCTCTCATTAAACTAATTTCCCCTTTTAGTCGATCGCTTTTGTGTCCTTTTTAGGATATTCCAGCCTCCCCCTTTAAATTTCCTTGGTAGTATCTTCCACTATCCCTTGTTTGATTGTGTACCCACATGCTTTGCGATTTTTGTGGACACCATTGACCCACCATTTTGATTCTTTCTTCCCCCGCCCATATGATATCCTGTAACATCAATTTTCACCACGTCTCCTAATGGCTGATCCAGTGCATTCAATTCCTTTCCTCTCTCTCTCCAATCACTTTCTCACTCAATTAGTTTAATCTTTTTTAGACTATTTATAAATTAAAAATATAGTTTAAATTTTAAGTGTTTCAATTTTCAATCCAATTAAATCGGTGTGAAGATCTTATTATTCTGAAAGATCATAATTAAATTTTGTCTCCAATGCTCTCATAATTAAATATCTGTTCTTAGATATTTTGAAGCAGAAACTTGATTATGATAGCCTTAGAGACAAAATTTAATTATGGTCCTTTAGAATAATATGATCTTCACACTGGTTCAAACGAATTAAAAATTGGAGTACTTAATTTTTTCGGATTGAAAATTGGAACACTTAATTTTTTTGACCGTTTATATATTAAAAATATGGTTAAAAAATTAAGTGCTTCAATTTTTAATTCGTTTAAACCGGTGCAAAGATCTAATTATTCTGATCATATTATTCTAAAAGATCATAATTAAATTTTGTCTCTAAGACTCTCATAATCAAGTTTCTCCTCCATATGGTTCCAAATAAAGAGCAGATGATTAATTATGTGTGCCCTAGAGTCAAAATTTAATCATGAATATTTAGAATAATATGATCAGAATAATAAAATTTTTGTACCGGTTCAAACGGATTGAAAATTGGAGCACTTAATTTTTTGGAGATTGTTTACATTAAAAAAATATGGTTAAAAAAATAAGTTCTCCAGTTTTCAATCCGATTGAACTGATGCGACAATCTTATTATTCTGACCATATTATTCTAAATTTTGTCTCTAGGGCTCTCATAATAAAATTTATGCTCCATAGGGTCTCAAATAAAGGGCATATACTTAATTATGAGAGCTAGCCCTATAAACAAAATTTAATTGAGAAACCAAACTTATCAAGTTGGTTGTCTCATTTCTCTCCCCAGTGGTTACCTGAGTTCGAATCTCACGTGGAGCAAGTTTGGGGTTCAGAGCTATGGATAGCCTCTGAACACCCCCCCCCCCCCGCGCGCTGACTAACACACTGACACCCCGCCAACCCCCGTTGCAAAAAAAATTAATTATGACATTTTAGAATAATATGATCAGAACACCGGTTTAATTGGATTGAAAATTAAAATATTTAATTTCTCAACCATATTTTTAATATATAAATAGTCTAAAAAATTAAATTAATTGAGTGAGAAAGTGATTGGAGAGAGAGGAATTGAATACACTAAATGAGCCGTTAGGTGACTTGGCGCTCATCCATGGCCTTTCCGCACAACTCATTCTACATGGCCCCTCCACCCTTTTCTTTAAATTTAGAGTATCTTCTTTTTTCCTGGAGAAGATCTACCCTAATCTAATGGGAGGGTTGTTGGATTTTGAAAGCGGTCACCACATGCGGGAAAATAGCGTAATGATGTGCTTGATTGGTGCAACTGCTATTCGGCTACCACAATAGATTTGTGCGGCTGACAGAAACACCCCGGAGACTGAAGCCGTGTTACGAGGCTGAGTCGGCTCTTAAATTCACCTTCTTTAGCTATTTAGCTGCAACAGCTAAAAACACTACGACTTTGTTCGTTTGGGAGATTCAAATCTCTTGAGCACTGTCTCCAATAAATTGTCTCTATCTCTCTCTCTCCCCTCATCATTCTTAAAAATCACAAGTTTCAAAAAAATTAATTTCAAAACTTTTTTGAGAAAAAACCCGACCGAGCCCATAAATGGTTGCCCGAAAAGAAAAGATGGATGTGAGGCGTTTTTAAACGTAAGAACATATAACGATTCAAAGCACACAGAAAGTTATGATCAAAACGGTCTTTCTGTCTACCAGCCCTTACTCTTTTGATCATAACTTTCTGTGTGCTTTGAATCGTGATGTGATTTTTGTGTCATTAGAAAGCTGACTTCAAGATCTCGAAATTGATATATAATTTGCATGTTTTCGATTTCAGACGAAGAAGTTATGACCATTTGAAGTTATGACCGTTTGAATTTCAGTTAGTTAGAGGGGGTTAAGTGCCAAAAATAATAGTTATAGGGGGTTAAGTGTCACCAAGGCATAGTTAGAGGGGGTTAACTGTAATTTACCCTAATTTTAAAATTACTAGTATCACTTGTCAGTGTAGGGCCTGCACATGATTGTTAAACATTGGCATATATCACTCGCCGGTGTAGGGCCCTGCACATGATTGTTAAAAATTGGCACAAGAGGTCCTTGTAATGCGGTAATGGGGTAGTGCTTTATGTCTATATCGCACGAGATATTATTATTATCTTTATAAGTAATTTGGAACGTTCTATATAAGATTTTGTTGGATGCTAGCTACATTTGTCTAAAAAATCAAGTAAGTTGATCGAACATTTATAGCCACATAATCATAATGCATTTATCATACAGTTCTTCTTTGAATCATGTCGGCCCTTCATTTCTCTTATTACAAATACTATCTAAACCATGCAGCTAATGATTTGCTATCATCAAATTTAAATATTTTGGATGATCCACCCTCTAAATTCTATAAAATTAACCCTTTAAATCATGACAACGAAATCTCGATAGAGCCCAAATAAGTGATTTTGGCAGTAGTTATGACGGTTTTGGCAGTCTAATGTTTCACTAAGAATTTTTGTTTTCTCTAAATTTTTATAACCAATTCCACTTGTCCATGGGATTTTTCCCTTTTTATTAATCTTGAGTCGGCAGATTTAGGAAAACAATTTGACTCTTACCATCCACAATGGGTGTGGTATATTTGTGTGTTCAAATGTGTGTTAGTATAAAAATGGGTCTCACGTACATGTGCGTGTCCTTGCTAACTTAGGAGTTTGTTAGAGCATCCTCATTGTAATAAGCAAATGGGTGTGGATAAACAAATTTAACAATACTTAAAAAACACCTCACATTGTAATAAGCAAAGTTACAAGTCTTTTAGCAAATAATCAAATTCCACCCATTCCATAACCAAACTTAACTTTTACCAATAACCAAAACTCAATAACTCAAAAACACCCCACATTGGAATCGTCTCATCGAGACGAATAATTTGGTATGGTCGGGTGCGTGATTGAAATTCGTTTGCAATTGGACAAATGTGCATTGTGTATTGTGGAGGTTTTTTTGGTTAAAGATGCAAAAATAACCAATATGGAGGTAGATGTTAAGTTTGATTATGGTCCAAATAGATAATCAAATGCTGACGTGACACATTTTGATTATTGATTTTGATTATTACAATTGCGGATGCTCTTAGAATATCCACAATGGTTTTGGTATATTTGTGTGTTAAAATGTGTATTAGGATTAAAAAAAAAATATAGGTCACACAAGTGTGTATTAAGAATAGTGGACATTTATATTTAACGGTGGGAGTTTGAATTTATTAATAAATCTGTCCACACAGACAATCTGTGCACAGATTAGATTGTGGGGCCCACCATGGGTCCCACATAAACGATCTAAGCCGTTCATTAAATGTAAAACATTTTTTCAAGGGTCTCCGCGAAAAATCAACTCAGGTGCTCGATCTAATCATCTAATTTTTCATTATCCGAAAATCTGAATGAAAATTTAGATGATTGAATCGAGCATCTATAGGTATTAGATTGAGCTGATTTTTCGCAAAGACCCTTAAAAAAATGTTTTACATTTAATGAACGGCTCAGATCTTTTTTGTGGGACTCGTGGTAGGCCCCACAACAAAATCTATGCAAATTTGTGCACATATGTTTGTGTGGTTAGCAGGGTTCTGAATTTATAGAGATGAGACTCATTTATTGTTTGCTAGCTTCTTCGTCAAACTTGGCACATATGCTAACACACTACAAGATTTATCATATTCTAGCACACAAACTAATACAAGCATTGTGACACAAAAAATATATTTTTATTTGCTAAGTCTTAATACACACAATTAAAACACTAGTTATTAGGATTCGGGGGGCCTGCTGTGTACCCTGCACAGCAGCCCCTGCTGAGTGCCCAAAACTATGTAGTTTTGATAAGAAACATGGCCCACCGCACTAGAAAATAAAGGTCATGTTTGGGGAAGAAAAGTCTGGGAAATTACAAACGAAGAAGGGCTTAAGGGCTGGGACTTAGGGGGCTGCTGTGCCTTGAGGGACAACAGCCTACTGTCCCGAGAAAAAACAATATCGTCCCGAGCCCGGAAACTTGATCTGAAACGTTCGCTTATAAGATCTCATCACGTACTATGGCCTTGCAAAAAATCAAGTCGATTAAACATCGATAACCTTGTGAACAAATCACTTTTTTGACTGAATTTCTGGCTAAATATTTTAGACACTGCTAACAGCACTTAAAACAGATGATTCGTTCACTAAGTTATCGATGTTCGATTGACTTGATTTTTAATAGGGCCATAGTAAGCGCTGAGATCTTTCAAGTGAACGTTTCGGATCAAGTTTCCGGGCTCAGGACGATATCGTTTTTTCCTGGCACAGCAGCCCCCCAACTCCCGAGGGCTGATGTGTTCATCTCTCTCTCTTATGTTTCGTGTTTATTCGTTTTGTAACAAAAATTTTACCCATATTGAGTCGTCTCGACGAGAGAAATTCAAAAAATAAAACAGCTTTTTGGATTTTATTTATCTTGGATATTTTAAAAAATATTTGGGTAAAAGTCATAATTTATTATTTTTTCAATTCATTTCGTTGTGACGAATCAATATGGCTAAAAAAAAAAAAATAGTTCTTAATTTTCACGTAGAGCTGGATTAGTCTTATTCTGTCTGGGTGCGAAAATTAGTTTGTTGCAGAACGAACAAATGCAAAAAATTGAATAAGAACAAAACGAAAAAAGTCCAAAAATCCCTTAGCAAAACTTACCTCAAAAAGGCACATGGAGTGCAAGAACTGGTGGGCAACACAAGAGATGAAAACAGCGCCCTTCTTTGTTCTTAATTTTCCAGACTTTTCTTCCCCAAACATGACTTACTACGTAGTTTTGGGCGTGCAGCAGGGGTTGCTGTGCGGGTGCACAGCAGGCTCCCCGATTCCAGTTATTAAACCCATTGTGGATGCTCTAATCAATTACTGAAATATCATGGATGGTAGAAGGGAAAATCATGGATGATATCTAAAAAATTAAATAGGATAATGATTTCTACCTTGTATTTTTTGATGAGTGCTCTCCATTTTTTGTCATTTAGAGAAATTTTTATGTGTAATATTCGCACAAGGACAAAAATTGGAGTGCATTAATTAAAAAAGGGGTTTGAAAATTAATTTTCATTAAATAATAGAACTTGACTATATAATTTACGCTTCCTTATTTGTCCGCATATTTCGTCTCCATGGTACCAAGTGATAAAACTAATTTTCATACAGTTAATTCAATTGCCTACCTGCTTGTGATAGAAGAAATTTACTTCTATAAATAAAATCCTCATACTATACACCACAAGTGACATTAGGGATATTGGATGTTCGCTCCAATTTGTCATTGATGCAGGTTTAAAAAAAAAAAAAATTATATACACTGGTGGTATAAAATATTTGTTTCCTCTCAATCAATTACTCCTATATTGTGTCATATCGTCAAAATAGTGGTTTCAATTAATAAAATATAACGACGTGACGCAATGTAATTGATTTGAAGAAAACAAATATTCCTCTGTCCCTATTTAATTGTTCACTACGATTTTGCATTCATTTTCAACGGTTTATAGTATATTTCAACGTATATTGCTAAAAATATGCAATATGGATCTTGTTTGATAGATCTTAATTTTTTCTTTAAGACAATGATTTCAAAAACAAAAACATAATATACATCGAGAGATATAAGCCGTTGAATATGCACGTAAAACCGTGGTGGGCAATTAAATAGAGACGGAGAAAATACTATTTAGTGTAAATAATTTATGCTGTGTTTGGTTTGGTTTTTGAAAAGTTTTTTTGAAAAATAGTAGGAATAATAAGTGAAGAGAGATATGTTAAAAGTAAGAAGAATGTAGGAAGAATTTTAAATTTTTTTTTTTTTGAAAACTAAACAGAACAAGGCATTAATTTCTTTAAACAAAAGGTGCACAAATAATTTTTTAAAACTGAAACTGTAAGCTCTACCGCCTTTGAGTTGTCAAACTCTCAATTGTTCGTAGTCTCTCTCCCTCCCTCCCTCTCTCTTACTTTTGATAGTGGGGTAGTGGGGTGGGGTGCATTGCACAGATATACTATATTTTTGGTTTTGAAAGTGGGGTGCATAGGTCCTTCCTTTCGTCTTTCCTGGCTTTGACTGAACCTTTTCTCCACAACAGTATCTAACACAATAATTTAGGAGAATTTTTATCTTCATAATCATTCGAAGAGTGCATATACTCTACAATACATTAAGATATGGGTACATTAAAGTTAACCTCCTCTAACTATGGTTCGGAGATAATTTACCCCCACTAATTATGGCTTAGAGACACTTTACCTCCTCAAACTAAGGAAAATGCAAACCGAGCAAACTTCCGTTTGCATTCTATTAGGTATTGGATGGAAAATGTCACATGCGAGTCACATGCTCACTCATTTGAAAAATAATTACGTTATTGCCCTTTTCTCTTCACCCCACACACACACATATCATCAACTCTACCACTCAATGTTGTGCGACTCGATACTCCTGAGTCAACCCAACAAACACGAAATCGCCCACGTACTCGCCGAGATCGAGAGCAAAAGACAAGAGCGGAGTTTTGGGCTTGGAGCAGAGGGTTGAGGTTGGAGATGGAGAAGGAGGAGAACGTGGAGAAACTGGCCGGCGTGCAAGACACATATCTGCCTTTCTCCTTCACCTTGCCTATTTAGTTGCTGCTATTTTCTTGTTTATTTATCATTTTTTATGTCGCACCTGGATTAAAACATTAGTAATTGAGGGATTGGATGGGTTTGGCTGTTTGGGCCTTGGATTTATAGTTAGGAAAGAGAGACCTAATAAATTTGGCTAGAGAACCAAGTTTTGATTTGGCTCAATGTTTATCTAGACTAAAATTTCCCACTGTTTTTGAGACCTTAATTTTGATCCCGCAATTTACAAAAAGCAAGAACAGGATCGTTAATCAATGTGATCTATTTGATTAAGCCCAAAAAATGGGATCTAATTGTATATTGCAAAAGGAAAGCTGAAGTAAGAAATGGATTTCGTATATTGCATTCTACTGAAATCGCATTAATGAAATCTTTCTTGAGAGCGACTATGGCAACTACTTATATTACGTGACCCGTGCTGAAAAGCGATGGGCTTGGAGTAGAGGGCTCTGCCGGCGCTGGAGTTGGAGACGGCGAGGAGCTTGAGGTTGGATATGGTGAGGGTGCTGAAGTCAAATGAATTGTCGTCGGTGACATTGTCGGAAAAACAAAGCAGTAGGGAGAAGCTCCTTTTTGGCTCCAAATCAGGATTTAGGGTTAGGGAAAGAAATGGCTTTTTGAGCTTTGCAAATGCGTGTTTTTGTGAAGGGCAAAATGGTAACTTAAGGCCTCCCCGTTACGAAAGTCAGCCGGATAAGGATTTTCATTAGTTAGAGGGGGTTAAGTGTCAAAAAATAATAGTTAAAGGAGGTAAAGTGTCTCCGAGCCATAGTTAGAGGGGATTAATTGTAATTTACCCTTAAGATATTGGAAGACCATTTTTTTTTTATCAATGTTACTGAATTACCCTGTTGTTTGCGCTCGCCCGTTTCTCTGGACTTTTTGAGTTTTTACTTGTTTTGTCCGTGTTTGTATTTTTTTCTAAATTTTTAGTTTTGCGTCAAATTTTTTTGAGCTTAAAAGTCGAAAAAGTCACTTTTTGAGCTTAAAAGTGGTCCTTGATCAAAATATTTGAGTAAAAGTAAAATTTTTTACTTTTCCGGAAAGTCAAAAAAAATTGACGCAAAACAAACAAGCGCGAAAAAAAAGTTAAATAAGAACAAAAATATTACCTTTTAGAAAAAGTTAAGCGGAACGGGGATAATATGATTTGTTTCTGTTGTTTCTTTTCATGTTTTTTTTTCCCCCTGAAAAACTCAACTTTACCTTATTGTTTTTTTGGGTACATTTGAAATTCAACTTTACGCTATTGTTTTGGCTACTGATTTTGTCATTCCCTTTTTTGTTAATGCCACTCCCCTGCAAGTGTATTTTTGGTGTAAAAATACACTTGCAGGAGAGTGGCGTTAACAAAAAAAGGGAGTGGTAAAATCATTTCCCATTGTTTTTTGGTACATTGGGAATTCAACTTTACCTTATTGTTTGCGTTCACAGTTTTACTCCGTTCTACATATCCTATTTTGTGATCTGATTTGTTTCTATTGTTGCTTTTGATATTTTTTTTTTGAAAAACCCAACTTTATCCTTTCTGTATTTACATAATTCTTCCAAATGTTTGTAATGTAACTGACGTATATATGCTGACGTTACAAAATAGACTAATTAAACAGTGGCAGAGCCAAGATTTTGGACAGAGACCGACTTAATAAACATATATATTTTTTAAATCCAAGCTTATTATATTATAGAGTTTTTTATATTCAATATAATACATTTCTATAAAATTATATTAGCCTAATGCAGTAAATTTTAAAAGTAGGTGAATCACTTTGCACTATAGATTGGCACACTATTTTTTTACACTACATAGTTATACTACATCTTACGTGGGACTCATTTTGGGTTTCACAAAAATCCAAAAAAATACCCATGAATTTAAAAATAATGTTTTATATGGGGTCCTGTAAAAAATCAGTTCCAACGGATTTCGGTAAGTATTACTTCTGGATTTGTAGGAGTGAAACTGCTCAACTGCGCACTTTTGCCCCTACGAGTTTAGAAATAATACTTACTGATATCCGTTAGGCTACTACAACACTCGCATGCTTATTTTCTTGTGAATTTTTTTAAAAATAAGAATGTAAAATAACCCAATTTTATTAAATTAAACCAAAATTATTAGGATTATATGAAAACTATTACACAAATGATATCAGTGATAATCAAAACTTTATATATCATATAAAAATAATCAAACCTTGGTTTGAGTTAATGAGGAAGGTTTTTGGGTAATGAGAGTAATACTAGCAATGCTAAGGACACATTCAAATTTACATCTCTCTCACAAGGGGATGTTAGGACCCACAACACTATTTAGTGGGTCTCACTATCACTTATGATCTTGTGAAAGAAAATGTACAAATGAATGTACACTTTAGATGTGTTCATAGCATTTTTTTTTGGAGTAATACTCAATGACTAGTTACCCCAGAACAACTCCGACATTCTCGGCTCTTAACTTGAAGCCAAGTGAAGCCACCCCCTCTCTCCTTTAGGTTCTGTTTGGAACCTAAAGAAAAAAAAAAAAGGGTTAATTACTTGTTGCCCCCTTATTTATACATGTTTTTCATTTTACCCCCTACTACAATAGAACACTACAACCTATCCCATTTATCTTCCAATTCCTAACACATAAGGCTTGCCGTTAGTTTAGGATCCAAAAAATCGTCAAAAGGGCATGTGCATGTCACATGATCTGTAAAAAAGAAAAAATTTAATAAATACACATGATCATTTTCAATCCGAACAAAAAAATTAAATGCTCTAATTTTCAATCCGTTTGAATCGATGCGAAGATCTTATTTCTCTAATCATTTTATCCTAAAGGATCATAATTAATTTTTGGCTCTAGGGCTCTCGTTAATTAGCTCTAAAAGATATTTGGTTCTACTACTTTCTTAGGACTAATTAACGAGAGCTTTAGAGTCAAAAATTAATTATGACTCTTTAGAATAAAATGATCATAGAAATAAGATATTTGTACCAATTTAAACGGATTAAAAATTAGAGCACTTAATTTTTTTAACCATATTTTTAATATATAAACTGTCTATGAAAAATTAAGTGCTCCAATTTTCAATCTGTTTGAATCGGTACAAAGATTTTATTTCTATGATTATTTTATTCTAAAGAGTCATAATTAATTTTTAACTCTAGAGCTTTCGTTAATTAGTCCTAAGAAAGTAGTAGAATCAAGGGATATAGGGAAAAAAACCGAAATGGTCCCTGTAGTTAAGTGTTTGTGTCAACTTGGTCCCTGTAGTTGTAATTGGCTCGATTTACACTCTGTACTTTTTATTTTGTTCCAATTTGGTCCAATTGCTAACCGCCGTTAGTCTGCCGTTAAGTCCTTTTTACTAGAGGTGAGGAAAAAATCCGTCAAACCACAAATCCAGTCCAAACCAGTTTGGTTCGGGTTTTTAGTAGTATGATTTGGTCATGGTTTAAAAAAATTGGAAACCACGTTATATGGTTTGGTTCGTGGATTCATGTTCACGGTTATGGTTCCAAACCGATCCGAACCGTATAATACATATATATATACACACATAATTTAATTTAATTATGATTCACCAAATAAATATGAGAGCTTTAGTCAACTACTTTTCTAATTTATTGATCCTATTAAATTCACAGCGATATTTAGTTTTTCTTCTCTGCCAAGATAATTCAAATTAAACTTCTATATATCACAATTACCGACTAGTGAAATGGAGATCACTCTAATTTTGCTAGAACGGATCTGATGTTGTGTAGGTAATTTTTTTTATTTTGCAAAATGGAGATCACTCTGATTTTGCAACAGAACTCTCATTTTGGTTCTTGGGCAAAGTTGATCACTTCCCATATATCTATTTTTATTGGGTCATATGTATTTCTTTGATTTTTTTTTTTTTTTGTTGGTGTGACTTATATACTCCTTATAAAGGTGGATTACAAAATGGCTCAACTCAAGCAAGAATGGCAGAAGTTTAATTTAAATTATCTTGACAGAAAAGAAAAACTAAATATCGCGGTGAATTTAATAGGATCAATAAATTGGAAAAGTAGTTGACTAAAACTCTCATATTTATTTGGTGAATCATAATTAAATTAAATTATGTGTGTATATATATATATGTATTATACGGTTCGGATCGGTTTGGAACCATAACCGTGAACATGAATCCACGAACCAAACCATATAACGCGGTTTCCAATTTTTTTAAACCATGACCAAACCATACTATTAAAAACCCGAACCAAACCTTTCGGTTTGGATTGGTTTGGACTGGATTCGCGGTTTAATAGATTTTTTGCTCACCCCTAGTTAAAAGGACTTAACGACAAACTAACGGCAGTTAGCAATTGGACCAAATTGGAACAAAATGGAAAGTACAGAGTGTAAATCGAGCCAATTACAACTACAGGGACCAAGTTGACACAAACACTTAACTACGGGGACCATTTCGGTTTTTTTCCTTAGAATCAAATATCTTTTAGGGCTAACTAACAAGAGCCCTAGAGCCAAAAATCAATTATGATCCTTTAGGATAAAATGATCAAAGAAATAAGATCTTCGCACCGATTCAAACGGATTGAAAATTAGAGCACTTAATTTTTTTGCTTAGATTAAAAATGATCATGTGTATTTATTAAATTTTTTCTTTTTTACAGATCATGTGACATGCACATGCCCCTTTGACGATTTTTTGGATCCCAGACTTATGGCAAGCCTTATGTGTTAGGAATTGAAAGATAAAGGGGTAGGTTGTAGCGTTCTATAATAGGAGGGGGTAAAGTGAAAATCATGTATAGATAAAGGGGGCAAGAAGTAATTAACCCAAAAAAAGAGATAAAAAATAGAAGGAAACTTTTACTATTCAAAAAATTTAAAATTGTTAGTATTTTCTTTTCTCTTTCTCTTACAACCAAACAATAGGAGAGGGAATTTTTTAATTTTCCTTTTCTTGTCTTTCCTTAAGTTCCAAATAGAGCCTTAATCCATGAACTCAGGAGTTGTACGTGCTTTCGGAGGCAGAATTTTCTGTGCCGAAAGTTTCTCTGTGCCTTAGATTTTTTGCTGTTAAAATTAAAACAGACAAAAAAAAAGGAAATTGACCTTTACACTCCATTTTTTTATCACATACACTTTTTTTTTTTGTCTTTTTGGGTGTGAATTTATTCTATTGCCACTTAATGTTTGAAAAAGTGAACTTATGAAAAGATAAATTCGTATAAATAAAGACAAGAAAGAGAGTATATATGATAAAAAAAAGAGGGTAGAAGTCAATTTTCCAAAAAAATCAAACAGTATAATCTAACAACTGAAAAACCACTAATACAGAGACACGTGGATTATCAGGACGAAGAACATCGGACCAGAACATCGGACCCCGTGCCTCCGTACTCAAGACCCAGCTTTTATCACACCCCCCACCACTGTTCTCTCTCTCTCTCTCTCTCTCTCGCATAGTTGCATGGCCTCACCATCGCCACCCATGAAACCCAAGGCCCACCACTACACCACAACTACCCCCACCACCACTGCAACCACCACCACTGCAACCACCACTGCCAATAACTCCAGTGACAGCACTTCTCCCAGTCCACCTCCATCACCTCGCCGCCACTCTAACTTTCCCCAATGCCGCCGCCGCCGGCTTCCCAAAAGAGTCCACTCGTTTCCCCGCCGGGAGAGCTTCATCGCCGGAATATTCCTCCGGCGAGGCATCCGGTACTTCCTGCTGCTGCCTCTACTGTACTTAGTCTCGGGCTTGATCATGTGCGTGGGTCCCTTCTCTTTGATCATGCACCCGCGACCTTTACCTGGGTCAGTCTACCGCAGCCACGAGATTTTCGACAAGCTTTGGGATGATATTCGGTCCGATAACTCCTCCGCGATTGAGGTCTTTTTGCTTATTAATGGCCTTCCTGCATTTTACTTTACTTTACTTTACTTTTATTAGTGTTCCTTTTCTAGGCTTTGGGAGTATGAGGCTAGATTCTCCACCGGGTGAGTACCCCGAAGTAAAT
Organism: Rhododendron henanense subsp. lingbaoense; assembly: GCA_020567845.1. NCBI lineage: Eukaryota > Viridiplantae > Streptophyta > Magnoliopsida > Ericales > Ericaceae > Rhododendron > Rhododendron henanense. The sequence continues at coordinate 26,738,472 of CM036314.1, forward strand.
GGAGGCCGTGACTGGTGTGACTGCGCTGGCTCCTCTGAAGGTTTGGGTTACACAGTTGGATCCATTTAGTGGTTTGGCTGTAGAGCGGTTCTTCCGTTGCGAAAACAAAAAGTTTGAATTTAGACGAAAATGAATTACTACGGAGTATTTTTTAGTTCTTGTTTTATGGATCGGACAATCTTTTGGGATGGAGGTAGTACCATTCTCTATTTGGTTGATGAGAAAATGCTTGGAAAAGAAAAAGAAGCGGCAATGTTCTGGTCATGCTGTCTTGGGTTTCCACATTTTGTTTGAAACTTTTTTTTTTTTTTTTCCATTTTAATTTCCCCCAGTTTTCATTTGGTTGCTTTGAAAACGTGGTAAAGTAAAATTAATCTGGAAATGAACTCTCGATTGATTGACAACAGAGTACCAATCATGCGATCCCATTAGAATTGTGCATTTTCTTGTCGTCTCCCTTGGCCATTTTTCATTATTTTTTTTCCATTTACTGTTTGTTAAATAAGTTGCTCTGAATTCTGATAGACCATTGATAAATTACTGTTTAGTAAATTGTTTTTAGTTTTTTTTTTTTGTCAATTTTGGGTGGGATTGGTGAAGATAGAAACGAGGTCGACACAAAATCAGAAAAGTATGAAAATATGCCGGGAGTTCAAAAAAAGTTCAGAAAAGACAGACGCTAAAATTGCATTTTTTTCGTCTGTCTGTCTGTCTTTGTTTTTTGTTTTGCTTTGGGTTGTAAAAAACTTTAGCACTAATTTTGACCCTCTATGTCTCTAAGCAAACAAGCTGCTGAGTCCTGAGTGTGTGGGTTCTTCAGGCTTGGTATCATAAAAGAACGAATCCGGAAAATGTGTTGAACCTTGATTTGATTATAAATGGAGCTCGTTTCGAACAATCTTAATCTAGTTAAACGCTAAGTTGAGCTAGAATCACTTGGTTCGTTACAATCTTAATCTAGTAAAACGCTAAGTTGAGCTAGAATCACTTGGTTCGTTTTGTAAATAGCCCCGGCAAATGGACTCCTCAATATCTTGTCTTCGGGGTTGGATCCCCTGTCTCCTCCCTCCATGTCCCATCCTTTGGAATATGTGAGTCCTATGGTACCTAAATATTGCATTGTGATACTTATATCATTGGACTGGAGAGTACCATTGCAGAGGGCATTTGATGATTTGTTATGCCCTTACCATATGTTTGGAGGACCATGAAATATAATTGGTTTTTTTTTGTTGTTTTTAAAATGGAGAAAATAGATTGCCAAAGTTTTTAGAGAAATTACTTACGGCCTAGGGGGATTGCAAAAATATGATATGTGATATAATTTGAGGAATGGGAAGTTTAATGGAATTATGAGTAGTTAGGGATAAACAGCCTTTGTGGTCAGGAATAAGCAGTAAAACAATTATGCAGTACTTTGAGGCTTCAGAAGCATTTACCGGATTGTTTCCAGAAGTATTTGAAGGGAAAGAAAATCAGAGTTTTCTTTATATTGCAGCTAAGATTCTAAATTCTAGTGGCTTTGAGAAACAAAACTATGGAAACTGGTTTCTCTCTTGGGAAGTGTTCCTCGTGAATGTAGTTCACTACGGTACTCTCTCCCTGCAAGTGTGAAAGCATCATGGCAAGGCCGCTGTTGTGCTTTAATTGTATCACCACCCTGCTATAGGTTTTTCGAACAGAGACCAATCGCGGTTCGTAGATGTCAATCGTGGTGCACATTCACATAGTTCTTCAAATTAAGTTCCAAGAAAAGAGAACAGGAAAAAGTTCGTGTAATAAGATACTTCTAGAGAACTTCTGTGATATTCTTGTTTTTAACGGAGGAACATGTTTTTATGATCTTGATTTCTTGATCCCAGAATCATGCCTAATCTCAGAATGAATAAGCTATTGTATAATTGGTTTGTCTTAGTAAATATGATGACACATTTGCAATCAGTTGGTTGATGATTTATTGTTTCTTGTTGTAGCTGTCCTCTATATGGAGATACAAGAGGAAGCTGAAAGAGCAGAAACCCTGCCCACAAAAAACCGGTGGTCGAAACTTTGGTATATCTGTTTATGTTGGATTTTGTGTGGTTTATTTTGATTGGAGATATTGACTTTGCAATTTGTCCCATGTGGTTAACTAATAAATGGTATCTGGATGTGAAAAACTACAAATGTGGTATAAAAGAAAGTTAACTGATTCAAGGACCATACTTTCTGTATATGAACTAATGAGCTAATTATTTTCGTTTCAGGGTCCTCTATGCTTGGCAAATACCTGGTTGTTGAAGCTAATGGTGGGCTTAATCAACAGAGGTCATCGGTATGTGATTTTTTCCCTACAATTTATCACCAACTTGGTTCACAGGCACTATACGACTATTGTTACGCTTCCGGCTAAGATTCAATTGACCTATATAGCCACCAACTTGGTTCACAGGCACTGTTATGGTATGGGCCATGACGAAAGTTTTTTATCAAGGACGGGAATCCCCTCCGAGAGGAAGGTGATCCCTGAGGATGGCTCCGTTGAAGAACCGCCCCCTCTCTTTCAGTTGAGCTGATCGCCGCTAGTTAGAGTTGTGCTCTTCCTGAGCGGATTGCGTGCGCCTAGAGCTGTGTTGACGGAGCTACTTCTTGCTGTGTGCCTGGTGCCTGGGCTTCCTATCAGGCTAGCTAAACTACTGTTTGTCTACTCTAAAGATATATTTAGGCTATCTATCTGAATAATTGACTCCCAGAGGCCTTCTTCCCACCAACGGTTTGCTATGTTTGTTCGTTCTGTAAACTCCCCTCGCTTCAGTACTCGCTTTGCTACCGTTAGTATGTATACAAGGGGCTCTAGCCTAGAAGAGGGTCCCGGTGCAGAAGTAGAGAATTCAAGTAACAAAGCACAGGCTCAAACTAGATCGTCAAGTACTTCCCTATCAGTCTCCTTAGCGCAGCGGATTGCTCTTTCTTTAGTTAGGACCGCCATTAAAGATGGGTTAAAAAAAGCCTAATGAATGGTCGACCACATTCAACGGTCAAAACTCATGCGTTGAGCTCCTTTTCTTAGAGAAGAAGTGAGACTTTGAAGGATGGGCAAGCGTAACAGCTAACAGTAGTATGTGGCAACACTTCCCTTAATTCGCTGTTAGTTCTTTAAGCCCTTCTAGTTTTCCCTTGTTAGTATTCGATTGATTTACAGCCATGAAGACTTAGCCCTCTCCTAGCCTACTTGTTCCTGTAGCTAAGGGCATGCAGGATAGACTAAAAAGCATTAGAAATCTCCTCCTCAGTCACTCCCTGCTTGACTCTTTCTTCCAGAACTGGTGTTTCACCAACCTTTTTTTTGCCCATACGAGGTCAATCCAAATGAGAAAAGTGCATCTCATATAGCTGTGAAATGACATGAATTGATTTTCACTAATAAGGGCTCTTGAAAAATGAGAAAAGTGCATTTTATATAGCTACAATTTCCATGAATTGACTTTCCCTTCGTAAGCCTACGATAGAAATGAGAAAAGTGCATCTCATAGAGCTGTGAATTGTCATGAATTGATTTTCACTCATACAAGGTCAATCCAAATGAAAAAAGTCTATCTCGTATAGCTGCGAAATGGCTGATTTTGAGGTCCGCCCTTAAGCCTGATCGTTCCAACCGCCCACCCTCGTTGTGCCCGCCTTGTTGTCTTTCTATGTTGAGTAACTGTCCAACTGTTGTCTTTTTCATAGTAGTCTTCTCGGTTAGTAATAGAAAGAAGTAGCAAGTAGTTTCTCACTCCGTTATGGGTCTGGGTTAGTTGTGGTAAGTGAAGTAGGAAAAGTGGTTAAGAGTGGGAATGCGGCTACTGTGGCTCGCAATAACAGAGAGAGCACCACTTAGGGAGGGGGGCGATCTCGGCATCTTTACTGTCCTTAACTTCCTGAAAGATAACTAAGGATAAGGAAGAAAGCTAAGCAAGAAAGAGGTGTTCGATTATGGTGAATGCAATGCACGATATTTTGCGAATTGAATTTTCATGAGAAGCTATCTTCCTTATCCTTAGTTATCTTTCAGGAAGTTAAGGACAGTAAAGATGCCGAGATCGCCCCCCTCTCCGAGTGGTGCTCTCTCTGTTATTGCGATTCGATTCACTTAGTGTTGAAACCAACCTGACATAAGGATCATTTATAACAAAGTTTGTTACATGATCGTGGAAGACACATGGGGTATGGCAAAGAAGATTTATATCGCTTGCTCTTGAAGCTCAATGTCAACTGCTCCCGCTTGGGCATGTGGGAATCCTATCGCTCTGCTCCCTTGACCAACCATTCTTCGTCTAATCCTGCAGTCTCCTACGTAGGTGGTAATGTACATGTAGACAGCATCCAGGTGCGGGTGTCTACTAGCATCTATATCCTCACCCGAGAATGTTATTGCTTGAGGTGCAATGATCTGGGAAAAGATAGACTGCAGTTTCGAGTGAAATGGCTGGTGGTAATGATGCGTGGTGGTCACTGCTGTAGCTAACTAAGGCAGTCTCTTAGAAGTAGGGCGAGCGAAGGACGAAAATGTGTTCTCGCCTCAAGAAAGTAAGTAATCTCAAGGCCCTGTCAAAATGGGATAGGTTCGATCTAAGCTTACTAATAGGGGGCCGTCTAAAAGAAGAAGCAAGGAGCGTGGCTTTCCTCTCTCTACTCTCTCTGTCTGTTAGCGTGACCCTACTTCTAGCCTGCTTTGTCTTTAAACATAACGAGACGAGCTCTCCTCTTCTCGTCTGGGCCAACACTTAAAAAATCAAGTGTAACTACTGTGTGTTAAGCTTCGTAACCAGTAGCAATAGTCGTATAGTGCCTGTGAACCAAGTTGGTGATAAATTGTAGGGAAAAAATCACAGGCATTACCTCCAACGAAAAGAGAACCAACTTGGTCACAAGCCTTGACCAAGTTGGTTATTATTGTGCTTGAATCAAATTATTTAGAATGCATTCCTTCTTTTTGTTGTCCAGTTCTTCTTCTGAATGCTCAATAGCACTACCACTCCTGAAATGGTGTAACCGAAACACATACACATGCACACTGGAACAATGGTTGAAAACCTGCGTTGCATAAATGTTCCCCAACAATAGTTGTACTTCTGAAGCCAGTTTAAACCATGTGGGCGCTTCTCAACAATCAGAAATTTACAAAGCTGTAAACATATGTCCTGAATAATTTACATAGAAAGTTGAACATCGCCCTTTTCCCCCTTTCCCTCTAAATGCTTCTGCATTGTTGTGGTTCTTTTAAATCCTGGAAATCCATGGTGATTCATATGTAACATTATGTTTCTTACCACTATGTGATTTGTTTTCCTTTCATTTATTGAATTTACAAGCTGGCCACATGTGTCTTCGACATCCCACTTTATTCTGCATTTGTGTTCTTGAAGCTTGTTCCTTCTCTCTCTCTCTCTCTGTAGATCTGCAATGCTGTGGCTGTGGCTGGACTTTTGAATGCGACACTAGTCATCCCTCAGTTTGAGTTCCACAGTGTTTGGAAGGATCCAAGGCAAGAAATACATTACAATCCTTCTTCATTTGTTTCCGTAAATCTGTGAGATCCTTTACTATTATGCAACTTCCGTTCTCATTGATGACGGTATACAAGAATATGTGACTTATGATAGACAGAGTTTTGTGCATGTAAGATTTAGCCTACAAAGGAGTGATGAACACACCATAGTGATTTACACATTCATGTGCCATGTGGTGTTAAAAGAATATAGTTATTCATTCCCAAGATGGTGGTATTGAAAGAATATTTTTTTTTGTAAAGATGCTTTCCAGTTTCCATTGAAAACCCCAAACAAAGAAACTAAGTACTCCAAAAGAGGAACTATAGAACCTACCAGGCCACACACGACCTTACAGCAAGAGAAAAATAAAGCTGAAAACAACTAGCTGATCAACAGAAGCTATACACAGCAATTACAAAGGAGTAGGAGAAAAAATGACATGATGAACATTCCAAAATCTGCAAAGATCTATATTCTCCTGCTTAGACTTCATATTACGCCAGGATAATAGAGCATCTCTGATAGAGCAACAAACTTTAGCACTCAAGGAGCTTGGGTCCAGAAATTTATGCTGAAAAACTCTGGCATTTTGTTCACACCAAATGCTGTAAACCACAGCAGCAAGGGAGAGCTTGAGCACATTCTTCCGAAAGCTATTACCTTTTGCTTGGTTAAGGAACCAAACTATTTCATCAACCCACCATTTCATTGGCAGTCTAGCCACCTGATTCCTTTGCAAAATATTCACCCATACAGCCTTGGAGTAGGGACAATCAAATAATAGATGGTTGTGATCTTTGAAACTGTTATTAGAGTACAAACTGCAAGTAGAATCAGAGATGATACCCCATACCAGCATCCTATCTTTTGTGTTCAAACGATGTTGCATAGCCATCCAGAGAATGACGGCCCATCTGGGCACATGCTTCTTGAACCACACCACAGAACACCACTCTTGTCTAGGATAGGTTACCCTAATAGAGAACCAGGCAGACTTCATGCTAAAAACACCATGCTTAGAAGGGACCCATATCACTGAGTCCATCAGGAAGGAAACCCTCAGGAGTTAGGTTTTTAATCTCCTGCATAACTCTGCTTCTCCCCCTAGGCCATTGCCAGATACCATTGTGAATGAGAGATGAGACCTTAGCATTGAGAGCTCGACCTATGTTAGAGCAAATTCTATCGCCATAATTTTTATACAAGGGACAAAATGGGATGCCAGTTATCCAGCCATGCAAATGTAGATTCACCATTCCCTATCTTATAAAAGATTAGAGGCTGGCATAACTCCCTCATTTGAAATTTTTTCCGAACTGTCCGGGAAGAATTAGAAGGTAGAGACATATGCCACATATTTTGCCCCTTTATGATATATGTGCGGATCTTGATCCAAAGAGAATCTTCTTTTTTACTGAAGGCCCAGAGATGGTTTATCATAGCAGCAGAGTTGCATTATTTAAGCCTCCTAAAGCCCAGACCACCTTCCTCTTTTGGAGTACAAACCGCAGCCCATTTAACTTTAGCACATTTCTGGTTAAGTTCACATCCAGACCACAGAAACGCCATAAGTTTGGATTCAATCCATTTGATAAGTATATGAGGTAGAACAAAGATCTGACTCCAATATAATTGGATACTCCACAAAACAGAACTAATAAGCTGAACTCTCCCTCCATAAGTCAGAACCTCATTAGACCAACTCTGAATCCTACTCAAAATTTTCTCCTGAAGCACCATGCAATCAATAGCTTTGAGCCTGGTAGAATAAGAGGAACTCCAAGATGTTTAACAGGAAAAGAGCCCACTGGAATAGGTAGGATATCCCTAAGAACAAGGCTAACTTCATCACTGACCCCAGAAAAGAAGATAGAACTCTTCTGCAGATTTGGTCTCATCCCGGAGAAGTGAGAGAGGTTAAGAGCCTGACACTTGGGATGGATTGAAAGTTAGACATGCTAACCCTTTGTTGGAAGATGGCAGAAAAACCTTCCATAACAATCAAAAACAGATAAGGGGAGATAGGTCACCTTGCTAAGGACCCTTTTACTAGGGAAAAACACTTCCAAACTGCCATTAATAACAATAGAATAGCTGGCAGTAGAGATACACTTCGTTGATGTGGGCATCAGTCATCAAACCTTATGTGATATTTTAAGTACAAAATCCAAATAGGTTTCAAAAGCCCGGGCTAACTTTAAAACAAAAAGATATCTGGTAAACTCCTTGTTCTAGTAGGATTTTGGCTTCCCATTTTTCTATTTCTGGAACTTAGACTTCTGCCTTCTGAAACAAACTATGACAACGCTTAAAACTTGACAAAACGCAGCTGAAATTGAATGCTATCTAACGTAGTGGGCACTACAAATTGAACCCTTTATGGCCTGTTGTTTACACCCGTTTTTGGCACCAAACCTTGGACTAGCGTTGGAGGGCCATTTAATTAGATTTTAATTAAATTGGACCAATATTTATGAATTTCTCGGACTAAAAATTAATGGGCCACATTAATTTTGTGGTTTTGAGCAAGGCCCAATTAATTAAAGCCCATGTGAAGCAAGATACACCGAATAATTTTCCATGAAAGTAATTATTCGGAGAAGATGGGTTTCATGTTTTTAACATGGACAGGTGGATAGCTCTTCCTATTCCTTTTTTGCTAGAGAAATGGAGTTGGCCCACCAATATAGGGCCGGTTGGTTTTTTCCCTTAGAAAATGGGAACAGTTATGCACAGTTGGCGGGCCAAGAGAACTTGGAAGGTGAAGTAGAAGCCCATGATCGTGAATAACCGCCTCAAACCGCCACAGACATGCAACGTGGGACACTTGGCTCTTGGAGGTAGTTGATTTTGCTTTACTGGGGCGGAATCTTGTCTATAAATACCAGTTTGCAAGACGGAAAAATGGTCCCACACCAAAAAGCCCAGCGCTTCTATCAAACCCAAACTTCCAGCAAGTTTGTTTTATCTTTACTTTTCAGTTGTCTCAATCCGTTTACTTCATCAAGTAAATTGGATTTTTATCTTTTTCGCACCTTTTTTATTTACTTGTACCCGTCAACTTTATTATTCCGATATAATGAAGTTCTTATTTTTTTTATTCTTGTTCTTATTCTTGTTCTCTACTTTTCTCACATGGTTGGGAATTTCTAAATCCATTTTGTTGTGGCAAAAACACGAACCATATTATGGCCTCACCCTTTGGGTCACACGCAATCGCTCTCAGTTACGAAGTCAGAAAAGGGCATTTAGTCCTTCACGTTGGACGCGACAAGTCCTGGCACGCCCGCGCTCATACCGCACATGCCATTGATTTTCCGCTCACGCCTATGCGGCGGAAAAGTGGGAAACACCTGTGTAAGGAGTTTTTCGGAACTTTAATCAGTGGCCCACTGTCACCAATCCATCAAAGTAGACTAGAAGAGAGTACAGGTGATTTTAGGCCTAGAGAGACATAGAAAGAGAAAGCGGTAGTGTAGCTCCAAACCAAGCTTCTAGACCACAAAGATGGAGATGTTACGAGGGAAGAAGGCGGAGGATTGCTATTATAAGAGAGATTGGCCATGGAGATTAGTTTTCCTTGCTTTTACTCAGGCAAATTTGCCGAATGGATAAAGGATAGGTGCTTCTCTTGCAAGGACTGGAAAGAGCACCCCGTGGTAGGTGCTTCGTATTTGATTGTATCATAATTATTATCTATTGGAGGACTTATTTAACATATTGACTTGTTTTTTTAATATTCATCTTGTTTGTAATTCTTTGAGATTATTTTTACTTGTTAAGATAGTTTATCTGTATTTTTTGTAATAATGTGGTAAAGCCTGTATAAAAGACCGCATAGATGTTTAGATTGATGGATGGAAGTGGAACAAATCAAATTTGGAATGAACTAAATTTGAAAATGGTATTGGCATAGGGAGGCCATTATAATTATATCCTCAGGCACGTGGCATAGGGTTTTTCCTCTTTTATCTTCTTTTCCTTGATTATCCAGCATCATATGGCCATTAATTTTAGGTGAAAAACTCTAGCTGGTAATAGTACTGAAACATAAGCCACAGAGGTGGTGGGGCATGCTCTTGAAGCTGGGACCTATAGAGCCACCGCGTCTACCAAGAGTGTCTCCTTGTGGATGATAGACCTTTGTAGTGAAATGTAGCCAAGAATCGGACCAATCGGACTTTTATTATTGATTGAGGAAAGAATTACAGAAGAAATGTGGAGAGGAGAAGAGAAATTACAGGAGAAGGAGAGGAAGAAAGAGAGGGAAATAGGAAAAGAGATAACAACAACCACACCCCTCTCCTACGCACTCCTACCGCTTATATCAATCTAACAGAATCACCAACTCCTCTCCAACCGACACAACTCACAATTACGATATTACACATAAAGCCCTGAATACAAGCTACAATTACAATTAACCCCCTATGCTTATCATTTCCACCCCCTTAAAAACAACCTAGTCCACCCCCTTAAAAACAACCTAGTCCTCAAGGTTGGAAATGAGGAAAATGCTGCTGGAAATCATACCAATTCTCCCATGTTGCATCTTCCGGAATGGAATTAGACCACTGAACCAAGACTTCGGTAGAAGGTCTGTTATTTTGTTTGACCAATTTTCTGTCCAATATAGCCAAGGGCTCTAACTGTATTCGGCCATCCTCCCCAATTAGTGGAAGCTCAGACTGTATCATAGCATCATTTCCCAACTTTTTCTTGAGAAGAGAAACATGGAAAACAGGATGGATTTTGGAATGAGGAGGGAGCTCAAGTTTTTAGGCAATAGAACCAACCTTTTGCACCACCTGATATGGACCAAAATACTTAGGGGCCAGCTTAGCATTCCTGCGAAAAGCTACAGTCACTTGTCTGAAAGGTTGAAGCTTGAGGTACACCCAATCACCTACTTCAAATGCCCTTTCTGATCTGTGTTGATCCGCAATTTGTTTCATTCTATGCTGTGAAGTAGCTAAGTGTTCCTTGAGCAATTTGAGAATGGTAGATCTATCCTGTAACATGGCATCTGCTGCTGCAACTGCAGTGCCCCCAGCAACATAATGCATTAGATTTGGAGGGTTTTGAGTCTTTTGACCATACAAAGCTTCATAAGGAGTGATCCCAGTGGAAACATGAAAGGTTGTGTTATTCCACCATTCAGCTAAGGGAAGCCATTTAGTCCAAGCTGCAAGTCTATCCCTAGTTAGACTAGTTAGACACCTCAAGTAATTTTCCACACACCTGTTAACCACCTCAGTTTGCCCATCTGATTGTGGATGATAAGCTGTGCTCATACACAAAGTGGTACCTTGTAAACGAAACAACTCCTGCCAGAAAGTGCTAACAAAGACTGTATCCCTATCTGATACAATGGACCATGGCATACCATGGAGCTTGAAGATGTTGTCTAAGAATACTTGTGCCACAATGGCAGCAGTGTATGGATGAGTGAGTGGCAGAAAATGGGCATACTTGCTGAGCCTATCTACTACCACAAAGATCACAGTTTTGTTACTAGAACTAGGCAAGCCTTCAATAAAGTCCATAGAGATGTCACTCCATAGTCTTTCAGGAATAGGTAAGGGTTGAAGTAAACCAGGAGAGGCCACAGTCTCATTTTTGTGTCTTTGGCAAATATCACAACTTGCCACATATTGCAACACAGCTTGTTTCATTCCCTTCCAAAAGAAAGCCTGTTTCAACCTCTGATAGGTCCTCTCACCCCTAGAGTGACCCCCAACTGGGCTTGCATGGTGCTCATGGATCAATTTGAGTCTGAATTGGACATCATTTCCTACCACCAATCTGGATTTAAAGTAGAGCATCTGATGCTGCCATGAAAAAGAAGGATGGCTGGCAGGATCATGCTGTAAGTCTTGGATGAGTTGCTGGAGTTTTTGATCTTGTACCCAACTGGCTTGAAGTTCCTTTACCCATTGACAGAGAACCACGGTCATAGTTGCAAGAGTCCCTTGGTTTGCTGTTACCAACTGAACCTCTTCCTTTACCCTAGAAAGACATCTGCTGCCACATTAGTTTTACGAGATTTGTAGACAATTTCATAGTCAAAACCCATGAGATTTGATAACCACTTTTATTGCATAGGAGGGGTGACTCGTCTTTCCAAAAGAAATTTGAGACTTTGGTGGTCAGTCTTCATAAGAAATTGCCTTCCCAGTAAATAGTCTCCATTTGGTAACGGACATCACTACTGCCAAAAAAGCTCTTTTTCATAAGTGAAAAGTCCCAACCTAGTGGGAGACAAAGCTTTGCTGTAATAAGCTATAGGCCTACCCTCCTGCATTAGGACTGCTCCCACTCCTGTTCCTGAGGCATCACATTCCAGTACAAAGGGTTTGGTGTAGTTGGGTAATGTCAAAACTGGTGCTGTGGACATGGCAGTTTGGAGCTTACTAAAGGCAAGGTCAGCTTCTTCAGACCATCCAAAGGCATCTTTTCTGAGCAACATGTTCAAGGGTTGACATATCTTCCCATAATCCTTAATAAACCTTCTATAGTAACCAGTCAGACCAAGGAATCCCCTAAGAGCTTTAATGGACTGTGGCCTAGGCCAACTCAGCGTACTATCAATTTTGGCAGGGTCAGCTACCACCCCTTGACAGGTTATTACATGTCCCAGGTATTCCACCTGTTGTTGCCCAAAGGCACATTTGGACATCTTGGCAAAAAGTTGGTGTTCCCTCAGCGTAGCCAAAGTTAAAGAAACATGGTGCAAATGTTCTGACCAAGTCTTGCTGAAAATGAGAATATCATCGAAGAAGACCAGCACAAACTTTCTGAGATAAAGCCTAAACACATCATTCATGAGGCTTTGAAAGGTAGGAGGAGCATTAGTTAAACCAAAAGGCATGACTAAAAACTCATAATGGCCCTCATGGGTCCTAAATGCAGTCTTTTCAATATCCTTGGAATGCATCCTGATTTGATGGTAACCAGACCTCAAATCTAGTTTAGAAAAATATCTTGCTCCATGTAACTCATCTAACAATTCATCAATAATGGGAATGGGAAATTTGTCCTTGATGGTGGCCTTATTCAGAGCCCTATAGTCAATGCACATCCTCCAAGTATTGTCTTTCTTTTTGACCAACAAAACTGGTGAAGAGAAAGGGAATACACTTTGTCTAATTACTCCAGTTGCCATCATTTCCTTGACTAACTTCTCAATCTCATTTTTCTGAATATAAGGGTATCTATAAGGTCTGATATTGGGGGGTTGAGCACCAGGCTTTAGAGGAATCTGGTGGTCATGGGATCTAAAAGGAGGAAGACCTTTAGGTTCCATAAAAACATCATCAAAAGTATGCAAAAGCTGAAGCAAATCTGGATGTACCTCCTTGGAAGGCGCAGCTTGGATACTGCATAATTAAGCCAACATTCCTGGAGATTGTTTGTTTAGCAAATGCTGCATCTTCTTAGCATCCACAAGTCTCACATCTGTAGCAAGATCCCCAGTAAGAGTAAGCTTTTTCCAAAAAACTGAAAACTGCATCTGCAGATTCTTGAAGTCCCAAAGTACTGGCCCTAGGGTGGACAACCATTGTACCCCCAACACCATGTCACATCCCCCTAAAGGCAATAATCGCACCTCAGCCGTAAAATCAGTACCCTGCATGGTCCACTGGAGGTTTTTAACCAAAGCTTTACTACTGATTTTAGTGCCATCTGCCACAATAGTGGTTAAAGGATTGGTTGGTTGGATTTGAACTTCTGCCCTCTTAGCCACCCTTGGATCCAAGAAATTGTGTGTGCTTCCAGAATCAACAAGTATATTGACCTCCGTATTCTTGATAACCCCTTTAATTCTCATAGTTGTATACGATTGAATACCTGATATGGCATGTACTGAGATATGGAATCCTCTGAACTGTCATCAGGAGCCATTTCTTGTTGGGCTTCTACAAATTCCTCCTCATCATCCTCAATGTCAATCATAAACAACTGTTTTTTCTTCAACACATGGCCTCTAAAATACTTTTCATCGCAACCAAAACACAACCCTTTTGCCCTTTGGTCATCAAAGTCCTTGGGAGTTATCCTTTTGACAACTCCACCTGATTCTGCAGTCTTAGAACTTGAAGCTTGAGACGTTTGTGGGGTAGTGGGAAAAGAGAGAACAGGTTTCATTGGGGCCCTAGTTTTCTTGTTTAAAGCCTCAACTGTGTCTTCTTGAAGTCGTGCCAAACCCATAGCTTGGGATATGGATCTTGGTTGGAACATCTGAACTCCACCTTTTATTTCTTCTTTCAACCTATTGACAAAGCAACTGATAAAAAATTCCTCTGTGAGGCCTGTAGTCTTATCCGCAATTTCTTCAAACTTTTCTTGGTAAGTTTTGACAGAGGACCAATGTCTAAGTTTGGTTAACTGCCCCATAGCATCCTCAAAAGCTCTATCCCCAAACCTAAGGAGCAAAACCCTAGAAAATTCCCTCCAAAGTACGTAGGGTGTGGGATTTCTCAAACCATCGATACCAGTGCATAGCCTTATCCTCCATGTGTAGAGAAGCTAAACATAATTTCTGGGTTTCGTCTATGGCGTTTAACTCGAAAAATTTCTCACATTTGTAAATCCAAGCCTTAGGGTCTTCCCCAAAGAAATTAGGAAAATCTAATTTTGGTTGAAACAGACGAACATGGCCCTGACTCTGATTAGGGTTTGGAAGTAGTGGAGAAGAAGAAGTCGAAGATACCTTTTCTTGAATCTGTTCATACTTCGAGTTCAGAGTGGTGATCAGATTCTTGATCCCATCCATCGTATCTTGATCCCATCCATCGTATCTTTGAACCCATCCATAGCGTCGTTGGTTGCATTTGTCAACTTCCGAATAGATTCTTCCAAACGTTTAATCTCACGAGTTTCGGCCATGATTCCTGTTGTTTAGGAAGGAAAAGTGTGTAGGTATACATAACCCTAGCACATAACAATCTTATTTATATAGACGACTCACATATTAAATAAGTAAACTAAGCAATGTGGGACTACTACTAATACTATATTCTAACACTCCCCCTCAAGCTGGAGACTCTCCAGCTTGTTACATAACAACCAACGAAACAATTACTTCAACTATTAACAACAATAACGAAAAACAACCAACTTGTTAAAACAATGGAATAACTTTCAATAGCAGCGACCAACGAACAACTTCAACCAACGAAACGACTCCAACGAACGAAACGACTTCAACGAACGAAACGATTTCAACAACTTCAATGAACGAAACGATTTCAACGACTTCAATGAACGAAACGACTTCAATGATTTCAACGACTTCATCGAACAAAACGACTTCAATGATTTCAACGACTTCATCGAACAAAACGACTTCAATGATTTCAACGACTTCAACGAACGAAACAACTTCAACGATTTCAATGAACGAAACGATTTCAACGACCAACGAACAATTTCTACGAATTCAACGACCAACGAACGATTTCAACGACTAACGAACCAATTTCAACTACCAACTTCAACGACCAACGAATAACGAGCGAATTCAACGACCAACGAACGATTTCAACGACCAACGAATTAACGAACGAATTCAATGACCAATGAACGATTTCAACGACCAACGAAATAGATGACAAAACAATATATGTTACCACGATCACCAAAAGCATAGCCAAAAACCCGACCACGTTACCCAGAATCACGGCTGCGACCATGACCATGGCTGAATGAAGAACCAAACCCATCAGAGACAGCGGAAGCAGAATCAGAATCAGACTTCATTGCAAATATGTCATCGTGCAATGAGAGGCAACCAACCAACTAGAATATACAACCCTCATTAGATCAATATACCACGAACCAACAACTGAATGACAAACGTGTTGCGCAGAGACCCGGATGAACAGTCTGCGTGAACAGTGCGCATGAACAGTGACCTGTGAACAGTACATGATGAACAGTAATTGGTGAATAGTGATTATGGCGATAGATTTCAATGGAAGGGATTAGGGTTAGGACAGAGGCTAAGATTAGGGTTGTGATTTTAGGGTTGTGGTGGTTTGGGATTATTGGCAGTAGATTTAGGGTTTTGTGGTGAGATGATGATGGCGGTAGAGGGTGGCGGCTAGGGTTTTGTATATCTAAGGTGGATGGTGAACCCACTCTGATACCATGTTGTTAGGAAGGAAAAGTGTGTAGGGTATACATAACCCTAGCACATAACAATCTTATTTATATAGACGACTCACATATTAAATAAGTAAACTAAGCAATGTGGGACTACTACTAATACTATATTCTAACAATTCCAATTGCCCACAGTCAGAGGAGCAAGGCTCTGATACCACTGATAGATCTTTGTAGTGAAATGTAGCCAAGAATCGGACCAATCGGACTTTTATTATTGATTGAGGAAAGAATTACAGAAGAAATGTGGAGAGGAGAAGAGAAATTACAGGAGAAGGAGAGGAAGAAAGAGAGGGAAATAGGAAAAGAGATAACAACAACCACACCCCCCTCCTACGCACTCCTACCGCTTATATCAACCTAACAGAATAACCAACTCCTCTCCAACCGACACAACTCACAATTACAATATTACACATAAAGCCCTGAATACAAGCTACAATTACAATTAACCCCCTATGCTTATTAGTGGATCACTCTCTCTCCTCTCTCTCTCTAAGTTGGACTAAGGTCCAACTCTCGTTGTGCGAGTATGGAAGAAGCACCTTGATGAACCTTCAGCTCGTCACCAAACAACATAATCCATGCATATGCATGAAGTTACGACATGGACTCAGGACATATATTGGGTGTGGGAAATCTCTAAGTGTCTATTTCTTTAAATTTCTATTCCTAGGACACGCGAGACACCAAACTATAAATATTTCTTATTCAGATGATCGCTGCCTACAATGTGTTCTATGTATAGTTTACAGAATTTTGATTACAACATATGCTTGCTAGGAGAAGTTCTAACTAAACATGACAGCCAGGTATCCAACTCCTTATTCGAATGTGGAGTACCTGTGTAATTTATACATCTAAAGAGTCTATGTAGCATATGTTATGCGGTAGCACTTTAGTCCACATAACTCTGGAGTACTGGCACCAAAGTAACCATTTTCAATTAATGAGTGTTCTTAGGTGAGGACATGGCCTAAAACCGAGGGGAGTCGGGGTATATTGTCATGAATAGAGGTGGACATGCTTAGATCAAAGTCTAGTAGAGTTTGCACTACTAGGGGTGGGAAGTTGAGTGTGCCAAGGAAACTGATCTCTAGATTGCTTAACTGTGCCTTGGATGGTAAACCTATACCTTGGAGGGAGAATTAAAGATGTGGCCAGATTTGATGTGGCATTTTTTTGGCTTGCCACTTGGTTCAAGGGGAAGATTTACCTACACCTCTCAACGAGGATTGGGATGGGCGATTTGGTCCATTCATGTATTTTCTTTTGTTCTTTTCTTCCATGTATTTATGACGAGGAGGTTTTGTTTTCTTTTGTGATTTTTGGATAACAAACATACATCTGCCTTCGTCTTCGTCTGCTTTCTTATTTCTCAGGCTATGTATTTTGCACATTCACTATGTCATCATAAGAGCTTAAGAAAATTTGTGCATGCTTTCCTGTTATCCTATACTAATTTCTTTTTTGCTTTTTTGCAGTCAGTTCAGTGATATATATGATGAGGAGCATTTCACAACCACCCTTCAAGACTCTGTGAAAGTGGTACATGAGCTACCTCTAGAGTTGATGGAAGTATACGATTTCAACATCAGCAATATACCAATTTTCCGAGTACAAGCTTGGGCTACAGCCAAACATTACTTAGAAGAAGCGTATCCAGTCTTAAGTGAGCAGAGGTAAGTACTTTCCAGATTTCTTTTCCCTATCCCTCTCTAATTTTATACTTTGTATCGCCTCATTTTATTTTATTTTTTGATTGGCAAGAGTCGGTATTGTTAGAATAGTTAGATTAACACCTTGGAGGAGGAGTTGAACTCTTGACCTCCTTTCCCTTGCATTTAAGTGCACCCCTTGATGCCGTTAGGCCACATGGCTCTTGGCTTGTGTCGCTTCATGCTACTGATATTTAGGATGTGAACTCCACGAGTCTTGGAGCTAACTAGCAATTCAAAAGTGTGAAAAACGTGTCTGTATGATTATGCCATATTCTGTTTTGTCATAGCTTCTAAAATTTAAAACCCTAGATTTCTACTCTTCAGTTCCAGAAAATAGTGATGAACAAGGTGAAGTTATGGTTGTTTTTGTCACCATGTTAAATTGCTGTTAGGATCGTTGATTTGGTCGAATGGATGTGAATGCATCCTCCATATACCATAAGGAAGGACAAAATATCCAGTTACTACTATTTGTAGTAATATAATTCAAAGCTGGTGTGCTTTTATTTGAGTTAGGAATACCAAGCCACGGAGTAAGCAAGGGATCGTCAATGATCTACAACTCAATTCAATTAAAAGCTTCAGTTAGCTGGAAAGCATCATTACATACTTATCGTTATGACATTTGTCGGACACTCTACGACAATTGTTGGACAATTGTCTAGATGTGTCATATTACTACTTGTTCTTGTTTGCAACTTGACATGCGTAGGACACTTGGAGGATACACTTGTCCATCCATTAGGCAAATGAAACATGCAACACATGTGGAAAAAAATACTCAGGATGCAAAGATAAAATCCTTCCCCTGTTTTTTCAAGAAATTCTAAATCTCAAAACTTCAAATTTGTTAATGAAAATATTTGTCTGTGTATATTTGTTTATTGATGTTTCATTGCCGAGTCATATACTGTTTGTTTTGAAATGGTCATTTCAGGATGTTGTGCTGTATCTGTTTCCCATGTCCGTGTCCATGCTCCTTGACAAAGAAACCGGAGGAGTATGTTTATTTGGCTGTCCTGAACATATATGCATAAGTAAAAATTGCACCCGAGAAATACAAGTGAAAAGTCTCAAGAGCCCGTGCAACTTAAAATTGTGGTGCAAACACCTTAAGGTGTATGATGTACACCTGGTGCATTTGTTTAAACTTCTGAATAAACTTATGTTCAGTTGATTTTGATTTTTGACTAGACAAATATGGATGTCTTTAGGTCAGTTGATAATAGTGAGGAAAAGGAAAATATAATTCTATTGAAAAGACTCATAACTTTCCATTTCTTAGAACAAAATGAGAATTTGGATTATTTCACTTTTAACTTCATCACTTATTAACTCGATAGCTCTGACCCGTAACATGAGGATGATGGATAAATCCACTTTTACTCTGCATTCTGTATATGGCAAGAGTTGAAGATGATTTAAAATATTGTGGCACAAATAGTCATTCTCCCTAACAATAATATCATTTTTGATACAGAGTTATCCGCATTGCTCCATTTGCAAATAGATTGGCAATCGATGTTCCACGAGACATTCAATTTCTGAGATGCTTAGCCAACTACGAAGCATTGAGATTCTCTCTTCCAATCTCTACGCTTGCAAAGAAACTAGTCAACCGAATGATTGACAAGAGCTCAAGTTCGGAAGGAAAGTATGTTTCTGTCCACCTTCGATTTGAGGAGGTACTGACTTACGATTTTGGATTTTGTGTTCTCAAGATACTTGAATTTATGTAGTTTTTGGTTGATTGTGATTGCATAGTTTTTGGTATTCAATACGTAGGATATGGTGGCCTTCTCATGCTGTGTGTATGATGGAGGAGAGGCTGAAAAAAGTGAAATGGATTCAATTAGGGTAAAGGGCTGGGGAAAGAAGTTCAAACGAAAAGCTCACATAATTGCACCTGATCTCAATCGGATCAATGGAAAGTGCCCTATGACTCCTTTGGAGGTAGTATTTGTCACTCAAAAATTTTGCTTATTTTCTGTTTCAGTTCTTCTTTCTGGTAAATGGTATTTGGAGATAGGTTGATAGGTTACCGGAGGCTAGTCATAGTAATTGCATTGGCAATTTTTAGTTAGTTGGCTTTCCTTTTCTTTACATAGTAAATCATGACAGAAAACAGTTTACCTCTAAAATCTTCACCGGCACCAACACTTGTGTCTTGTTCTGATACTGAGTCCACCGATTCCATGGATTTCCCACATGACTATATGATGAATCCTGAAAATACACCACCAGAAGAGGACGTTGAGGACCCTATTATTGAGGAAACCTCGGAACCTGAAATCCCTCCTCACGCACCAACTTTTGACTACTTTATGCAACCAAACTTGGTAAAATGTTTTCTACGAAAACAATTTACATTGAAACAAACAGAACGCAAATACCCTTTGGATATGAGATCCACAAGACATGGGAATGTTTAATACCTTGTGGATGGGGTATTATTAATCCCATCACTATTAGAGTGAGGGCTTACTTATCCTATAGCATTATACCTGCATTCACAATTAGTCCATCGAACAAAATGGACCCTTAGTACTATTTCCCGCCTGACAATAACTCTCTGTGGTTGCATTTGTTTTTCTTTGTCAGCATAGGTTGGGATGATGCTGAGAGGTATGGGATTTTCGAACAATACTCCAATCTACTTGGCCTCTGGAAATATCTACCGTGCTGCGAGAAACTTAGCTCCTCTATTGAAGATGTTTCCTCTACTGCAGACTAAGGAGTCTCTTGCAGCTCCAGAAGAGCTTGCTTCATTTGAGGTAAAATATGTAGTGCCTTGTATTTCAAAATGTTATCTCCTATGCCTTTAAATCTCTATCCTGGTCGCTTGTTGAGTTGGGACCAGAAACTTGGCCCTTTTCAACCAAAATCCTAGTCTCGTTTGCATCCCGTCTAATCTTTATCAATTTGCATCACGATCTAATTCTGGTTTCCTGTAGCGGAGCATCATTCATTCACTTCCTTCATAGTAGGAAACTTACAAAAATCTTCAAAATTTTCTGCTGCCCCCGCACTGCCTGGTTTTGATTGTACTAGGTGACAGAGATATAAGGAATTCAAGTGGGATATTTACTTAGGGTGCGTTTCTGCTAAACTAAATGGACTAACCCATGTTTTCCCGGATTTCTAGGCAGGTCATTCTCCTCACATACATCAACTAAAATACCGTTTAGTGGAAATAACTTGATTATTGTCATTATCCTGAAGAGAATTTCTTTTAGCAGAAATGCACCCTTAGTCCCTTATCGCTTTAGAAAGAAAGACAGATTGTCCGGGTACTTATCTATGTGATTTCATCTACTGTTTTAGTCTTTGTGATCATTATTGTTAGTTTATAGCCACCACTCAGGTTAACACCTTTTTTGTTAGAGATAATTAGAAAATTTTCTCGAATAATTGAGCTGCAGAAAATTCTTGTGGCCAAGTGTCAAAGTGTCTTTTGGTGATGAGTCGAAGTGTGTTCCATTGTTCCAAAGAGAGTTCTTAGTATTATGAAAATTTTAGTTGGTCTACGAATCTATTATTTCCAAAAAATTGGTGGTAGCTAGACCAAGCAACACTATTTTTGGTTGAAGTAAAACCTGTGAGTTATAAACACTTGGTCTAACTCCTTTGTTACTACTTCCATTGTAGGGTTATTCTTCAAGATTGGCTGCTTTGGACTACATGGTATGCTTGTTTAGTGAGGTGTTCGTTACAACTCAAGGTGGAAACTTCCCGCATTTTCTGATGGGCCATCGAAGATTTCTTTACAACGGGCATGCTAAAACGATCAAGCCTGATAAAACCCAGCTTGTTTTCTTATTGCAGGACACGAGAATCAGGTAACTTCGGTATAGCTTATTTTCTATAATTCTGTATTATCATATTCTTCTGCATTTTGTGATCTTGATGAATCAAAGTCTAAAAGCATGTTATATAAAAGTAAAGAGAATTAAAAGGCCGTAGAAGGATTTTTTTGGAGTGGGAGAAAATATGTAAAACCACAAGTCACTAAGGGCAACTCTCTAATTTTGATGGGTTATGAATATCTAAGCCAAGTCTATAAGGCTCAAATGTGACTCACAGATGTGAATTGGGAAAGCAAGTCCGCATTTTTAATTAGGCTCCGTAGACTTCAATTATTTGCAGCTATACTGGAGGGTTTTGTTAGTGGAGTCAGGCAACCCCCAAATGCCCTCATGTGGCTCCACTCATGGAAGGAGGTAATGATAAAAGTTGTTAATTGTTTGTCTCTTTTATCCTAGGGACATATATATGCATTCCAGCAAGCATTGAAATCAAGTTATATCCTTCAAGATAACATTGTACTTCGGAAATATGCTTGATACATAATATTGTGTAATTTAATTTTGAGCATTTTTGAATGTCTCATATGATTAGCACTGAATTGAATGTTCTTTCAATGGTTCTCAGTTGGAAGGCTTTCAAGGATCAAATGAAAACAATGGTAGCCGAAAGCGATCGCAAGGGGATAATGGTACCTAGGGTTAGAAAAAGCAACCGAAAGGCTTCTGTTTTCTCAAACCCTATCCCAGACTGCAGGTGTCTATGGGAATCAACAAACTTGACACTCAAATGGACCCATACTTCCCATGCACCAGATCTTTGATGGTACCCATTTGTATTGTATGGCCAAGAAAAAGCTCATGCTACAGCTACTACTAGTACATTTTCCCCCGGAGCTTAAGTCACCTTCGTTTGCTGATTTTTACTGTTACAAGAAAATATTCCATGGAGGGGAAGAGAAGCACAGGGGAGGTGGGTTTTGAAATTTGACCATCGGCGGGATATTTATGTACAACAATTTTTCTTCTTACCATTCAACACGGCGATCCTCAACACCTCACATATTATTGCTTGCTTCTGAAGATACTGGCATCCGTTTGATTTTGCTTTCTAGTGCAGATTCAGAGGATTATCATATTCGGCTATAGGGTTTGGAGAATGAGATGTCGACTTTGGCCCGTAAGAAGTGGTCTCAACATTTAATATAGGTTCAAGCGTGCAGTTTGGAATTTTTTTTTTTCTCTCTCAAAGATTGGCGTGGTTTTAGTTATTAGGTGATGTTCCTGTCTGTGTCACCTTTGAAGAAGACAGTTCGTGGACTGCATCTGCTCTGAAGGGTTCCCGCAACATTTGTACTGTAATTTGAACTACTGATTTGGGGTGTGATCAAAGAAATAGATGTAATTGTAGGTCCATGAACAATTTTCAATTCGCTCATGGTTTTTGGTATAGAAACTCAAACCTGCTTTTGAGTGGGCCTTATAGGATTTCACTTGGACAATCAGTAGGCACTCATTTTGTGAAGATTAGTTTGTTAGGAAATCGGGAAAAAATCCAACGTAAATCAATGAGTATCGGTGAGTCTTTTATTAAAAATTCCAATCGGTAATTGCAAAATTCTGAACAAGGAGTTGGATTGTTTGATCTAGCACTTACCAATATTTGACCAAGCTTAACTGTTTCCATCAAATTCTATGAAATGTGTGGCACGGATCATCAAAGTCCAATCTAGAAGGGACAAACTCATAGTGGATAAAGTTATCCAACATAAGGATGGGGATGGGGGGGACAAATCTGCACCTTGACACGTCCCGTGCCCATGCACGCGCGCACAGTATATATATGCAGTAATAAACACAACCGCTCATGTACACTGATGTAGGACAAAAATAGAGAGTTTTTGTATTTTATTTTTATTGTTTTAGAATAAGATTTTGGCTAGGAATATTTTCGTTTATGTTAGAATTATTAACTTTCTGTATTTGGTTTGATTTTGATTTCTACCTTTATTAGAGTTCTTGGTCTACAAGAATTAGGATTTTATTTTAATTAATTAGGAAATATCTTTTATTTAATGCCGCTTGTTTTGGCATGATTTATTATTTCTTTTTCGGTAGGATTTCTAGAGTTAGGGTCTTATAAAAAGAGCTGTAACCTATTCAATTATTAAAACTTTTAAAGCTTTTAATCAATAATATTGCAGAGATTCTCTCTTCTTTCTTGTGCGCAAGATTTGCTCGTTGGGACGAGTTGTTTATCTCATTTGGACTAGTACGTTAACTAGTCTATCGTGAATTCCGCTGCGTCATACACACGTAGCTTTTTGAATGTAGCAGAAGTATTCCAAAGCTTCGAAGACTTTGTTTCGAAAAGGGGTGTCTCCAAGTTCAGTCCATGAAACTTTTATGCACCAAGGGGACTTAGAACAACACACGCACCAACTATTTTTATGTGGTTTGGCAATTGCATATTCTATGGGCAACGGATTTCACCATTTTTGGAGGAGATTTACAATAACTCAAATATACCAAGTCCTAACTCTAGTATATACCCACCTCAAAAATGTTTTTTTCTGTTACATCTTCTTCAATCAGATTATCAGACTATGCACATTCATTTGGCTAGTGGAAGAGAAAAAGCTCTGATATCAATGGGGAGTTGAAGATTGAGAGTCTTCATTGGAGGATGGTGGGAAATTGGGGAGAGCTGAGAGTTATTCCATCACATAACTGCAGATATTCCAAGCTCTTACAAAATAATATTACACAATACAGAAACAATCCAAACTCTCCGCTTTCTCTCTAATTAGACTCAAAGCCTTCTACCGCCCCACCTTTCAACCGCCTCCATCTTCAACCCCACCTTCTCAGTGGCGGCTCCCCTCTTTGCGAAGGGTAGTCACTTGGACACCCCAAAATGTTTCTTTTTCTCATGAAATACATGTAATATTTTGGAAGACTTAGCCAAAAAAATTTCATATTTACATTTTTTTAGTTCATGGACAAGCACCTTTTGCAATCAAACGTGAGGACAAATGTGCCTATGAAAGTGCCTCAAACCCTAGGATATCCTATGAAAGTGCCTAGCTAAAACTCTAGGGTACCTTATATATAAAAGTGCCTAAAACTCTAGGGTACCCTATGAAAGTGCTTAAACTACTAAAAATTCTATAATAGAAAAGTGCACCCTAAAACCCTATAAAAGTGCTTAAACATGTTTTGGCTTTATGGCTAAAAAACTCAAAAAGCTGAAGGACCTTTACTGAAAACTATTTTGCTAGCATCCTTCCCCTAAATAAAAACTATTTTACTGTCTTTATGGCTAATTTTCTTATTTTCTTTAGTTTTATTTTAGTTTAGTCCATGAACACCCTACCCAAAAATATTTAGGGGGCGTTTCCGCTAAGCATTAAGTTATGGACTAGTTTTTGTAATCCATAAATGTCAAATTGTTTCCACTAAACTATAAGTTGTAGAAAATGTGTTGGATGTTTTAGTTTAATGGAAATGACTTAACTTTTGACAAAAAATGTTAATTTAGTATAAATAACTTCACAAAAGCTAGTAAGTTGTAGTGCAAAAATTTTAGTAGAAATGGGGCCTTAAATACCCTACTCAAAATATTTGAACATCCAATCCAAAAAACAAGCTGCAAATCAATCCAATGCATACAGCCCAAATAATAGATAAATTTTTGTGTGTATATAGTTGTGGTTTCTACAGGCAGTAGAGATTTGTGAACACACTCCTCAGAATTTTTGGATCCCCCACTGCACCTTCTCTCTGCGGATTTGGCGCGGCCACTCTCTCCACGAACCCATTCCCCTCTCTCCGGCCACTCTGGGGTCAGATTTGGTGTTGAGTGAAGTGAGCCAGGTCCCCCTGAGAGGGATAGAGGGGTAACGTCCTCTACTCAATAAAAAGAAGACACTGATTGAGAAGTGACAACAAATGGATTTCAAAACAGAAACTCAATCTATCGCACTTTCTATGTACAAAAATCTTGAGTTTGGACAATCCCCTGGATGATTCATCATTTGACAAATTTCAAGCACCTTCAACAAGGATCATGGTGCGCGTAACACACATACACACGGACTATTTACGCCTGCATACACACACACACGAGTCAGAAGTTTACACGAGTGAAACATGGGAGGGGGAACCTTACGGAGGCTTGGCTGAGCTCCTCCGGCGATAAGTTGTGAGTCAACAACCTTTACGGCCGGGGTTTTTTCTCTTTGTTTTTTCCTTGTTCTTTGTATTTTTTTGCTGCTTTCAGCTGTAAGCTCCCCTCTCGTAGGACTCTATCCCCTTTGTGGGACTTTCTCACCCTTGGTAGGTGATAGCTACCGATTTCATCTCTGTCCTGGTTCTGGTTTAAGTTATTTTTCCTAGGGATCTCAACTTCATTTCTTTGACTGGACCTATGCCAATCATTGTTTGTCAATGTTGGCCTACTTTAGCAGAATGCATGTGTCGTCGTAGCCTGCTAATGCAAGTGCTCGTGTCTAGATTTTGGTAGTTTTGATTTATTTCTGTATTTTGTGATGCAATCATCGTATTGCCTTCGGGCTTTTGGAATGAAATTGCAGCCTGTTCAAAAAAAGAAGTAAACTGTAGAACTTAATTTTAACATGTCATGATAACTCCAAATCCAAGTCTCGATCGGTAATCCAAATACCAAACTATTGTAATACCAAAACAAATCCAGGCATCCAAATTGGGCCAGAAAAATATTGGTGGCTCTAGGTAGCGGTCTCTTAGGCCTTGCCCTAGGGCCAGGCTAGGCCTAGCTCTAATATCATTTGTAATGCATTCAAGCCACCCAGAACACACGCATGCACACCCAAACACGAATAAGTTTGCAATTCGGCTACCGGTGAGGGCTTGATCATTTTTTTGTTCAATAAGTTTGCAATACAAAAAAAATGATCAAGCCCTCACTGATATCATACTGACCTGATTTTTTTTTTGTGTGTAAAAATCCTTAAAAAAATACTTTAAACAAATTTAGCAGCTCCAGACGTTTGTATAAAACTCCAAAGTGAGTTAACGAGGGGCCGTCTTCTCCTCTGTCCTCTTTCTCTATTTATAATAAAATAAGCACACATAAAAATGGTCTTAATGTCTAGACAATTTTTTGCTACTTAATAAAATGATTAAAATCACAGAGCAACGAAAGCTTGAACTATCTAAGAGCATCTCCAACCCAATATTCTCCAAATCTTCATTTTGGAGAACCAAAATACTATTTTATAATCAAAAAGTAAATTTAGAGGGTTTAACCCAATACTCTATTTCTTTCTCTATATTTTTAAAAACTCACTTTTAAATCTCAAACTTCATCACTTTTCTTCCAAAATTGATCAAGTTATCATATTTCTTTTTTTATAAATAAATACTCAAGATTGGTCTTACTTTAAAGATATTGTAAATATCTTTTGATTAATTAGTACCAATTTTTCAAAAGATAAAGATAAATGTACCAAAACCAATTTGATGATTAAAATAGGATATGAAAAGGATGAATAGTGAAATGGAGAAGATCCTCCATAAATTTTTGATACTCCAAATATGAAAGATAAAAATCAATCCTTCAAAATGGAGGTAAATATGGAGGATGGATTGGAATGTATAATTCCTCCAAAATGAATGAATGGATCGAGGGAGATTTGGAGTTAAGAAGTATGGGTTGAAGATGCTCTAACAATGAGTTAAAATTTCACACTAAAAAAGGATGTTATGGAGATGCTCTAAATCTATTGCCTACCCTTCAATAAGGGATTGGTCCTCTTGAGGAAAAAAGGACATAAGTACAAATAAAAATGGAGAGAGCTTATCATACACATCAAGCTGTAATGCACCCCCTTAAATTGCTTTTGAATCAATAATGTTTTTAACAGTAATGCAACATTTTGCATGAAATTCGTGACATTTATATAAAAATTCTTGACATTTGCAACCAAAATTTATAACATTTGTTTAAAAAACTTCACATCAAGAGAAAATTCGTAACCTATGAATGTTATGAATTGCAATATAAAAGTTATGAATTCAAGAACGACCTTACAAATATTTATGCAAACTATCATGAATTTAAGGCGATTCATGGGTTGCATACTAACACTCAAACCCAAAGGCGTCGTTTGATAACGGTGATAGATGGGTAAGATTAGTAAGGAGATGAGATTAGGATTGAGATTGGTAATGAGATGGGATTGGTAACTCGCTTGTTTGTTTAGGATGAGATTATTAATATCATATTTGTTTCATATGTGATAGGTTTGGATTGGATTGGACTAATAGTATACATTTCCATTTTTACCCTTACACAAATCTAAAGGATAACAACACCGTGCACTATGCATCAAAAGCAAACCGAGAAAATAATAAATAACCAAAAGCCTTTATATATTGAAAATATATACTAAAAAAATGAAGTGCTCCAATTTTCAATTCGTTTGAACTGATGCAAAGATATTGTTTTGCTGATCATATTATTCTAAATGGTTATAGTTAAATTTTGTCTCTAAGACTCTCGTAATTAAGTTTATGTTCTTTATTTGGGACCCTATGGAGTAGAAACTTAATTATGAGAGCCCTAGAAACAAAATTTAACTATGACTCTTTAGAATAATATGATTAGCAAAACAATATCATCGCATCGGTTCAAACAGATTCAAAATTGGAGTACTTAATTTTTTATTTTATAACATAGTTTAAAAAATGAAATGCTCCAATTTTTAATTAGTTTGAACCGGTACGAAGATCTTATTTTTTTGATCATTTTATCCTAAAGAGTCATAATTAATTTTTATTTCTAAGATTCTCACAATCAAATATCTGCTTTACAGGGGTTCCTAATAAATGGACAATTTGGGCATTGCATCGTTAAGGAAGAGGATCGGATTACCAATACCATCTCCAAGAGGGTATTAGCAATACCCTCAAGTCGGGGTCTTAGCAGTCCAAACGGTTTGGTAGTCCGGACCAAATTTGAAAAACAAACAAGGTACTCATAATACCATCACTCTACCAATTCAGTCTCAACCCCTTGGAGGGTTATCAAACGGGGCCTGTAAGGTATGTGTATTGTAGCTTGTCTTAGCAGTCCAAACGGTTTGGTAGTCCGGACCAATTTTGGAAAACAAACAAGGTACTCATAATACCATCACTCTACCAATTCAATCCCAACCCCCCGGAGGGTTATCAAATGGGGCCTGTAAGGTATGTATATTGTAGCTTTCCGTTTCTATCCACTTTTTCCTACTTAACTTAGGCTGTGTTCCAGAAACGATTTAAGAACTTATTTTTTGTTGAATAAAAAGGTTTGTTCCGGAAAATAAGAAGGCAGCCACTTATTTCGGAAGAATTTGTATAGGTACCGACCGGCTAGGGAGAGAAATCGTACCGGCAGCCGCGTCGGGCCGTCTCCGGCCACCGAACGGCCGATCCGAGCCGTCCAAAAATTCTAACAGAAAAAAACCAAGGGGGCCAGCGCAGGAATCAACGGCATCCGAGGTGTGTAGGGTGCTTGATCCGAGCACCCCTTTTCTGTGTATATATGGCCCCCTTGGTTTTTTTTTTTATAGAATTTTTGGACGGCTCGGATCGGCCGTCCGATGGCCCGGCGCGGCCGTTGGTACGATTTCTCTCCGCTGGCGCCCAACACAATAGCAATAGTCTTATTTTTTGTATACGGCAACTTTAAGCTCAAAAATCATGTGTTTACGCAAATAATTTTTCTATCACTATAGATCTTGTTTGATATATCTCATTGAGATATTTAATACGGTGAAAAAAAAAAAAAAATTCCCATTTACATTTTTTTTGAGTTTGAAAATGTAAAGTAAACTTTTTGTTTGAATTTTGTGGAATGACCCTTCTTATTTTTGAAATTGAAGTTGCAAAATAAATACTTATTTTTTAAGAAGATTTCCGGAACGGGGCCTTACTATATACTACTACGAAGTAAAATATGACCATAAAAGGTGAAAAAGGAACTAACTAAAAATGAATGCTGCCGGGGATGCTCTTAATTAGGTCTATTGCCTACATCAAGGGATCCGATCGATGGTCTGAGAAAGAAAAAAAGGAACAAAGAGAGCGAGGGAGGGAGAGAGAGAAAGAAAATGGTCCCGGGCAATATTGTACATACAGTATGATTAAAGGGACCTCAGACCAATGACAAGGTGACAGGTACGGATCATGAGGAACATGGGGGGTTGGGTTGTCCCACATGAACCCTTCCACTGTGTTGTCTAAATGTGATGCAACTTTGCTAGTCCATGGGTTTGGGAGTAAATTGCCCCAACCCCCGCCGTCCTGCAATTCCCCCAATAAGATGCAACTTTGCTAGTCCATGAATTGGGAATAAATTGTCCATGGGTTGAGAATAAATTGCCCCAACCCCCACGGTTCTGCAATTCCCTCAATAAGATGCAACTTTGCTAGTCCCCAAGCCAAGGCTGCACGCACACTTTATGTTTGCTTTGCCAGTTCCCTCCGTTCGAGACACACACACTTGCTCTCTCTCTCTCTCTCTCTCTCTCGTGCTATGCTATGTTGCTTTCTTCAGCAGTGTTGCCATCATTACAAACTTCGGTTGGTCTGTGCAGTGAGATGTACAGCATCGTATTGCGCATCTTTGAGCTGTCGGATCGTACATCCGACGGCTCAGATCTCATCTCAACAACTAACGATCGAGAGTCGTTCATTGCCGAGATGAGATCCGAACTATTGGATGCATGATCCAACGGCTTAAAGGTGCACAAGAACACCACTACACAACACCATCTCCAATTGAATCATTACACACTCTCTCTCTCTCATCCATGGATAATCTCATAATCCACTAGAACTGGGACATGGATTTTCTTTTCACTTCTACCAATGACTGATATTTGAGTCCTGCTATACGTACCGACCATGAGTATACCAATGGGGTATCGACGAGCACGCGGGATCCACTCCGGATTCCGCACGAATGATCTGAGCCGTTCAATAATTTTTAACAAAAAACCAAGTGGGCTCCCAAGAATTCAGCTCAATTCGATATATCTAGGTGCTCGATTCAATATTTCATTTTTTCATTCAGATTACAGGATCTTAAAATCGGAATGAAAAATTTGAAGATTAGATCTAACACCTACACATATCGAATTGAGCTAATTTTTCGCGGGCCCACTTGATTTTTTTAAAATAATTATTGAACGGCTCGAATCATCTGTGCAGGACCCAAAATGGACCCCACATGGTCGGTATTCTCATGGTCGGTTCCCTTAGCTTTACTGCAACTATTTAGGCCCCATTTCCACAAAAAATTTACACTACAACTTATTGACTTTTATGAAGTTGTTCATACTAAATTAATTTTTTTTTTTTTGGGTCAAAAGTTAAGATAATTTCACTAAACTATAACATTCAATACATTTTCTTCTACTAACCAAACATATTTTTTACAACTTATAGTTTAAATGAAAACAACTTGACTTTTATAAACTACATGAAATAGCCATAATTTAACGTTTAGCGAAAATCTGTACAAAAGCTTCTAAGCAACCCGCATTTAGGGACGGAACCAGGATTTTGAAAACTCGGGGGCCGAACTATGAACAACAAGATTTTAAAATTTTACGATTCCTGAATCTAATAGTTTGGTTTATTTTGAGGGAGATTTTTTCGGTAATGAGTTGAGAGAGATAGAAAGATAAATGAGATTTAATAATTAAAGGAAAAACTTATTGAGAGCGTGTGCAGAGAGAGAAATTGGGTTTTGGGACAAAATATGAACACATTCGTACAACATTTAAATGTCTAAATAACGCCCAATATAAAATACAATGTGTAGGCATTCTTAACAAAAAAAAAAAAAGACTAATACTAAAATTAAAATTTGAAAAAAAAACCCATAGCGACGCGGGGGCCGTGGCCCCCATACATGCATCCGTCTCTGCTCGCATTGATGAAAATTCTTTTTTTGACCACCATTTCTACTTGTCACAAGAAAGCAAACCACCTAATCCTGTATTACACTTTGAGCTAAAAGTTTTAATGCAACGGTTATTTGTAATACCTATCGGACATGGGGTGGGACCCAAACATACATGGAATACATATCATGTGAGAGGCCGTTGCATTGAAACTTTTTCACTACAACGGAGAGTTTTAGTTTCCTTTCCAGTAGTTGTGTTTTATGATTTCATTCATATCTAACTGTATACGAAAGAGGTGTATGTATCCAGTGGTGGACGCAGTATTTGAACTAAGAGAGAGCCCGAACCATGTATATTTCTACATCATAACAAAAATACTTTGTTTAAGTATATATGTTGTCACTAGCTAAGTTTGAGAACGTACAAAATTGTGTTTACATATATACGTAATTGTGATTTAATGTTACACGCTCGACTGAAATTTTTTTGATAGTTCGAATTTTTATGCACCTGTTTGCGACATTCTCATTCACACGCCAACTACGGTGGAGATTCTTTTCTCCTGCTTCTTGAGAAAAGGGCTAAAGTACAGCACCCCAAGCGACTTACAGGGCAAATCCAGAGAAATTTTGCAAATTAACCTGAAAAACTATTACGATTAGTGCGAATATTTGGAATTGTGTAGGGCCCAGGTACCCCTCGACAGGAGGTGTCGAGGGGTACCCAGGCCCCTACACAATGACCGCCGAGAATTTGCTGATTCAGACCTAATAAACGACCTGAGATGCAGCTCACCACCACCGATGACCGCACGTACCACCACTCCGAGCGAAAATAGTCCCCACCACGCCGCCACTAGACACCACCCGAACCGCATCGCTCAGAGCACCCACTGCCATCCGCAACACTCCAACTCGCCATTAAGCCAATCCGATGAAACCCAAGCAGAAATAATCGGTGTGAGACGTGAACCTTGCCTAGTTG
The DNA here is from genome assembly GCA_020567845.1 of Rhododendron henanense subsp. lingbaoense. Taxonomy (NCBI): domain Eukaryota; kingdom Viridiplantae; phylum Streptophyta; class Magnoliopsida; order Ericales; family Ericaceae; genus Rhododendron; species Rhododendron henanense. The sequence goes on from CM036314.1 coordinate 26,770,598, forward strand.
CGGGAGAGCACCTTGCTACTAAGCCAAACCGGTACACCCAAGAGAAGATACCGGTGGGCTCCTGGCGAAGCAAAGACCAAACGAAGGCCCGAGGAAAGGAGAACACGGCGCCAAAGAGGCCGACGGTGATCTATACTAACCCCCGAGTCCGGCTCCTCTCTAATCATTAGAGAGAAAACTCTCTCCTAATAAACTCTCTCCTAGGTGGCACTCTCCTAGTAAAGTTCCATTAGTCCCTTTTTATCTTTTCTTTATAGTTTTGCGTGATACCAAATTATTTATAGAAGGCCAGAAAAAACGAAGAAATTGGATGAATTGATTAATACTTACCCACATATGATTGAGATGATTTTTGTGAGGATACTTGACAAGTTATTTTCTACAAAATCAGTGAGTCCGATCTTTAGTTTAGTTGGAACAGTTTTTTATGGGCCAGTCCAGAAAAGTGCTTCTCAATTCCCACCAAGGATAAGCTCATTTTTATTTACCTCTCCAAGTACAATCTCATGATCGGATCAAAAAAAAGAAAGAAAGTACAATTTCATGATGAAGATTACCCTTTACTAAATACAACCACTCCCTCCCACCTCCACTTCACAACCACCACCATCTCCGGCCGATCCGGCGATCACAAATTTGCAGTGCTATTTCTGGCGAATTTCACAAATTCGCAGTGCTTTTTTTGGTATCTTTCACAAAATTTGCAGTGCTTTTCACTTGTTTTTTTTTTGGAAAGTTACGTATTATAACCAACTAAAGGGGGGGGGGGGGGGGGGGGGGGGGTGGTGGTGGTGGACTACCCGTTATTCTTGCTCCTTCCCTCATTCTTTGAACCGCACACAATGGTGAACTCAAACCCATAAGCAAAGCAAGACAACAACCTGGGGCTGCCATCGGAGTGCCGCCGCGAATGCCGCAAGCTGTCCGACTTCCCCAAACTCTGAACCGCCGCCGCCCTCGGCTTGTACCCTTTCGCCCTCGCTTCTTCCACCATCAAGTACTCCTCCAGTATCGAGCTCCCCCGCTCCTCCATCAGGACCGCCCTTTTCTGCTCCGCTATCGCCAGCAGCAGCAGCGGGTAGAGCCCCATGGCTATCGCTGTAAGGACCCGTATTTTTTGGATATTATTTAAAAGTTTTATAAATATTAGAAATTGAGGAAAATGTGAAATTTATTGAGTTTATCTGATTTGGGGTTAATGTGTTAGGATTGCTATTTGAGGGAGTGCAAGTGTGATTTGTGTGGGTGATAGTATATAAGTGTGGGTGTGTGTGTAGGAGAACAAAGTTCTCATCTCCTACTCTCTCTCTCTCTATCTCCCGACCTATCTCTCTCTCTCTCTCTCTCTCTCGGCTCTCTCTCATTCTTCCCATCTCTCAACCAAAAATCCACCAAAATCAATTGGAACCTACTTAAACCAACCTCCAATTTGTTCTCTAAACGTGATTCAAGCTTCAAATTTCGTGGGTCAAGCTCGGGGAAGGATTATTCGGTTGAGATTGAGGATTTTGAAATCTAGGGCTTGATTAATCTCGTGAGTTCGGCTTTGAAACTCGAGATAGGGATTTCTTACTCTTTCTACATGTTTATGAGTTGATTGTGAGCCAAAATCGTGCTCTAGTTGGTTGGATTTGAGGTTTTGCTTTTCCTTGATTTTTCTGCAAATCGTGCACTGTAAGGCAGTGGTACCAATACCCTGTTTTTGAGGTACCGATACCTTTGGTACCGATACCTAGTTTTTAAGGTATCGATACCTTGATTTTTGTTTGCTCTCTGGATTGGTTTGGTACCAATACCTTGTTTTTGAGGTACTGGTACCTATGACTCAGAAAAACAGTACTGAACTTTGTTGATCCCTCTTCGATTGTTTCGAACTCCGATCACTCCTAACACCCTCCTATCACATTCTAATCATTTCTAAGCATGATTATTCGTGTTCCAAGGATTTGTTGTTCGTCCCCACTCCTTTGGCTCTCGCTATAACAAAGAGAAGTGTAAAACTAAATGAATATGAAACTTATGCGTTTGCCTATGCATTCAGGTTATTATGTGAGTATTATGGTATGTATTCATGAATGATATGGACTCGTAAACAGCGTATATGATGACAAGGTTGATCGTTGAATAAAATGGTGGGTGAATTGAGAGTGAAAAGCGATAAGTTGACACGTGATGCCATATAGCACAAGGAATGGGTTTAGATAATGAGTTTGGGATCGAGATGGAAATGCGAGTTGAGACATGAACCTTTTACTTAACATCAATGTCCCTAATTAATTGCATATTGCAAACTAGAGTCCTAAAAACACTTATGGCGGCATGCAATACAAATGAATTGGAATCGGCATACGGGGTCTTGATACCCGGAACTTAGACAGATGTACGGGGTCATGGGTACCCGGAATGTAAAATGGATGTACGGGATCACGAGCACCCGAAAAATGTATTGTGGGTATATGGAGCCCTAAGACCCGGAGAATTTCTTAGCTTACTATTCGGTATGTTAATGGAGGAAAAGCTACTTGAGTTCATATTAGAGACCAACGGGAGATGTACGGGGTCCTTAAGACCCGGAATGCAAGGCACTTAATGTAGAAGTGTACAAAATGAAACTTCGAATAAATACAAAAGAAAATGTAATAGATGATTGGTAGATTGACTAGATGGATTAGCTAACGACAGAGAAGTATTCCTTGAGTCTTGGATTTTCGATACGATATTGGTGTCCGATTGTATTCTCCCTTGCTATATGAGACTTTGATTCTTAAAAGTTCATCTCGGTGCATTATCTATCTCATATGCATATAGTTTGAGTAAAGATTTCTCTACCGGGCTAGTGTAGCTCAATCTATTATTATTTTCAGGTACACCTCAAGGGCATTGATATGGAGTGCTTGTTGTGCATTTAACCATGCTTTTGAAAGCTAACACTGATGAATTACCAGGGCATCTTTTGTAAAACCCTTTTAAGGTGTAATCGTAATTTCAACTATGTTCCTTTGACTTACTCTCTCTTTGGTTTATTGTCGAAGAATTTGGGGCCGGAGTGCCATTATTGTAAACTTTTAAACTCGATTGTTCTCTTGGATGAATTATGGAAAGCATTTTGGGGTATTATGATGTATTATTGCGATGGATTTCTTTGGAAATGCTACTATTATTATGTTGAAAATCCAGGGCGTGACAATCGCCGCCATCACGATCGACGCCGAGGGGCCCACGTCGGAGTAGAGCTTGGAGTCGTTGACGACTATTGCAGATGGAGCCGGCTTTGGGCGGGTAGAAGTCGTCGAAGTTGAGGTCGGATTTCTCGCTGCGGGATCGCCATAGCTGGATATCTCGCTGCTGGATATTTCGTCGAAGTTGAGGTCGGCGTTAATTTTGAGGGCATTTTTGGTAATTGAATATTTTTTATCCTTATGCGTTCAAATCTATTTCGGGGGTGGACCTGGAGGGAATAATGGTCCGTTTTTAAGACCGGCCGGTAAATTGCCCTAGTTGGAATCCAAACAAGCCCATGGATTGATACATATAATCGGTAGGGGTGTAAATTCGGCCTAGTGACCTGAAACCCACCCGAGCCTGTTGAATTTTAGCCCGACTCTGGGCCCTATCCGATCCCTATGGGTAGGTCTTGGGCTAGAGATTTTGAAGCCCGGCCCGGCCCGTTGGCTAGCGGATTAGCCCGACTCTAGGCCCAAACATTTTAGCCCCGAAAAAAGAGCAAAATTCCAATTGTTAGCGTTGATGAAGAGCAATAATGTAGTAGTTGAAATGCACTCGACATGCAATTTATCCACCCATGTAAATTTTAATTATTTTAGAATGTACCATTAATGGTTTGTTTAATTGAGAGAAATAATTTATTCAATATTTTGTGCCTAAATTATTCAATTTTGTTCCACACATTGTCTTAATTCATGCACTCAATAAACAATTCTTTGTAATTCAAGTAGCTAAAAATATCCTTCATTTTCAAGTAATTAAAATAAAAATTATGTTCAAAGATTAATTTAACTTTGAGAAATGAAAGTTCTAAGAAAAAGACCCTAAATAGCTCAGGCCGGAGCCTAAGCCCTAAGCCCGAACATATTAGGGTTCCGGGCTGGACCTGGGTCCTAGATTTTCTAACATTAGGTGGGTTCGGTCAGGACCAATTTTTTGCGGGAGCCCAATGACTTTGGCCGGGCCAGCCCAAACCCGATTATTTAAGGGGCCGGGCCAAATTTACATCCCTAATCGGTAATCCTCGATCAGCACCCATATGATTATTAATTGAATTTCTCCGGAAATAAATTGGAACAAGGTACACATTACCCTCTTCTCAAAATTAGCGCCACAGCATGGGTTTCCTGCGTTCTACTTAATTGAATAAACTGTCTGAGTGGGTTCTCAAACTAGGATCGAGTATCAAAATTTAAACTACCTTCATTGTTTTCAAATTTAAACTACCTTCATTGTTCAAATTTCGGTTTCCGAGTGGGAATTTTTTTTGGATAGTTCCAAAAACAACTATAGTCTATAGTAATCAACTAATCAAGCCCATAATGATAAAAAAAAAACTAATCAAGCCCATGCTGGGTTGCTCAGCTTTAATCAAACACAACATAATTTCGAAATCATCAGCCAATGACTAGTACTTCAAATTAATCAAGGGAAATTAAATTAGTACAAGCACATAACTAAAGAACTCATGCGCAAGCCGAGCAAAAAAAAACTCATGCGCAACCCAAACCGTACCTAAGGACTAGATATAGTAATATTATGTGAAGTGGCCAAGGGGGTGGTGCATCGTATTTATTAGGGGTGGGAATTCCGGACATGACTCGTTAATACGATATGAAATTACAGGGTTTGGGTCGACTACTTTCTGACACGAACATGACTATGACATGACCCGCCAACACAATAATTAAATGGGTCAAACACGGATTTGACTCATGCACGTAACTCGATTAGGATACGAATAACTGTTTAATTTTTCGTGTCGACGCGTTAACCCGAAACGATACGACTCGAACACGACACGGCACGGCACGGTTAGTTTTGATTCATTTGAATGTCCTAATTATTAGGAGATTTGATTTTTCAAAATCATACTTGGTTAATGTGTATAGAAACATATCCATATTTTTTTGACATTGAAACAAATCAATATAATTATGGAAAGATAAGACATGTATACCATTAGGACCCATTAGAGATTTTTTTTAAATCAAAACCAGTTAAATATCTAATTTCCTAATCACTTATTCACTCGAGTTTTCATACTAAAGAGTCCAAAATTAATTAAATTTATTTAGGCTTATTGGAATTACTTTTTTCATTATTTAGGCCTAGTCTTTTAGTTTAAAATTTATATAGACTTATTCTATAGTTATTGGTGTTTTTTTAATTATTTTAGCTGAAAATCGTACAAAACTATCTAATTTTAAGACCTATGTTTAGTTGTGACTTGAGGTACTTTTCAATGTCATGTATTGACCGGTATTATCATTTTTATGATTATGATGGTATTAAAAACGTCTTCAGTTTTTGTTATTAAATTAAAATTAAGGAGTTCGTTCAAAACATGGGAACGTATATAATTTTACGTAATTATATAAAAAAAAGGTTTTAATAGTGTCAACCCAAACACGACACAATTTTAAGCAGGTCGATCGGGTTAGTGTCAAGATATTTGACACGTTTATGTTAACAGATATTTTGACACGAACCCAAAATGACAAGAAACACGAAATGACACGACACAAATACGACTGGACACGACACGATGCCGACCCCTAGTATTTATGCTTCATCTCCATAAGAGGAGTTGAGAACTATGAGATCATACAAATAGCAGCGAATTCAGAAATTTCATATAGAGGGGTCAATTCTCGAGTATAAAGTTGATAAAAGTTTTGCAATCAAATATAGCGAGAACTCATTCATTCATGGAAAAAAAAAATACAAAATTAATAACCTGCAACTCACAACATGGGGCTCTATCTATTTTTTTTATCATAATAAAAAAAGAATGAATGAAAATATATATGCGTAGACACAACATATGTATTTGGCTTGTTAATTTTAGCTAATTTTATCTTGTGAAAATACTTAAACGAAGGATACTGAAAAACATTAAGAAAATATGAATCGACTAGTGTTTTAGTATTTGTCGACCTTGATAATTAGTTATTATATATATTTATTAGAGTGACAATTGAAATAGTATATGTTGGCTAGATAAGCAAGCACTAGAGAGATGGGTTGGGTTCAAATCTCTAAATAGCAGTTTAAGAAGAAGCCAATTTTTTTTTTTCTTCTTTTTAACCGTTCAAGCTCAGAAGTCAGATAATGCTGGCAAGTTTCAAACTCGCGCGTAGAGGCGCAAGCCTTTACCACTTGGTACAGGACGACGAATTTGATATGTTTTGGGTAGTTTAGTAGTATATAGGAGTACTAATACTTAAAGCCACTTTCTTAAAGCCATATCGTTAACCTATGCAATTTCAAGTCACTTTATTATAGTGTCATTCAAACAAACGTAGTCAAACAACTAGTAAGACAAAACTTTTTAGGTAATTAAGATGTTCAAATAATTTTTCGTACTTGTTTGAATAACTTTTTTTCTTTTTATTGTGGGTGGAGGTATCGAATTTTTTTGGGAAAGAAAAATTCCATCAAAAGCCATCTAAAACCGCCACATGTGCAAAAAAAATTCCATCGAAAGCCATGCCGATGGCTATGCCGGAGACGGAGCTCCGGTCTTTGGTATGGTACGTTTGTGATGTTGTGGGTTATATATTTTCTTTCTTTATATATATATATATATATATATATATATATATATATATAGCTTTCTTTGTTTTATAATTCCATGATTATTTTTTTTAATGAGCAATGACCTTGTTCATGCGCCATGCCCCGGAGATTTACGATCATCATCGTAATTGGCGTTTATTATCGCCATAATTGTTTTCGGTATGTTGTTCGCAGGATGCGTTTAAGAGCCTAAAGCTGATCATGTCTAGGTGTAGATCATAAATTTGTACTAGGTGAACAAATTCTTCCAAGTGCCGGATGGCTTTTAAATGGAAATGACTTTCCTTCGATAAATAAAATAAAATAAAAATAAAAAATCTAATACCCTTGATATATGACAACAAAACATGGCAAGATAGCCCTAGGATTAAACACGTACAACTCCTCCAAACTGGAGTAAACTCCAGTGGTTGCTCCAGCCACCGAGTCATACTCCTCCTCCACACTTCCCCCCTCTACCACCGTTACATTATTCTTCCTCACACGCCCTGCTATAACCCTACACACCAACATCGCCCTTTTCTCCCCCTCCCCCTCCTCGTCCGCCACCCCGGCAGCACTGTCATCCGCCTTCCCACTCGTTGCCGTCGTTAAGATCCCTTTCCCGCCGACTCTGAACCCGTTCTTGATAATGCTACAGATATTGCAACTGGGGATCGAATTGCACAGGTTGGAAGAGCCGTTGAGGCCCAAGGAGCAGAGGAGAGTGGTGGAGTGGAAGCGGAGGAGTTCGTTGCCGTCGGCCACGCACCGGGGTTGTTTCTTGGTGGATTTGGACTTGATGGAGTCGCGGTATTCCTCGAATTTCGCGATTGTTATGGGGGTGTTTTGGACTTTTAGGATGCGGTCGATTTTGCAGACCGGGGATTGTTTCTTGAGCCAGCTTGATTGGAATATGATCTCCACTATGTTCTTGCTTGTGTCTTCCGCACCCAGTTCCGACACTGGCAGTTTCCAAAACAGAAAACAGGGGGTCATTATTAAAAAAAAAAAAAAAACAGGGGGTCAGAATCGTAATTATCTAGTTCTAATACAAGTACCATTACTACTATACTAGTACTATTTTTTTTTTTGGTCAGAGCTACTATTAAAAATCAGCGGGGAAAGGGAAAGGGAATGGGAGGCCACCACATAAGTGGGGCCACCACTATACTACGACGAGTACTACACAATACAACGACTAGCACAAACCCCCAGGAAAAAAATACAGTAGAAAAGATTTTAAGCACGTACTACTAATTTTTACCGCAAATATTTTAAATAGCGATAGTATAAATGGATTTGAATGATCACCAACCAACAGGGTTTTTTCAAACAAGTTATCTTACTGTATTTATTTAAACCAATAGTAGAATTTAAAAGATCACAACATAAATAAAGTTGAGAAATTTTCAGTTAGGTCAATACTCACAGGCCTTGTATTTACCATTCATTTTGCATAGCAATTTGCAACATGTTCGCCCATCTATCAATATCTGATCATACTTTTAGACTTGTAGTAGTTCCTTGAGTGTCTGTCTTACGTTGTAAAAACGATTCGGATCATAATTTTAAGCCCGAGATGTGAACGGAAATTGAGAGTAAAAAGAGTATGAAAGGATGATGTACGGAGAGGAGGAGCTCATCCCTCTCACCAAACCCACCTATGCAATACTATATGGTACGAAATCTCATTTAATTGATTGAAGTGCAACCGTTTATTTATTTATTTTTTGTTGCAAATGTGAGAAGTTATATTTAACTGTGAAGCGAAAGCCTACACAACAGAGAGAAACTTCATGGGGGCAAATAGCCGTCCACAGACCGAACAAACCATTAGAGAGGGCAATCATAGCACAGTATGTACAACCTTATTTCAAACTCGCATAGCGAAATCAGGTTCGCAGAAAATAAAACTAATACCAAGCACATGACCAACAAACTACCGGACTAAATCCCGACAAAAAAGCAAAATAAAGTGAAAAAAATACTCTCCGCTCTGTCATTGAGCAGCCCTTCTCTTACCTTGCGACCGTTAGGTGTATAATGGGAGTATCATTTTTTTGGGTTTTGTTAATGTTTGCCCCCAAGGCATATGTTAGGTACATAATAACTCTCATTTGGCTTGATTTTTACGGGGAATGTAAGACTAGAAGTAATGTCATTAATTATGACATTTGAAGAGATTAACTTTTACGTAGTAGACAAAAATACCTCTACTTTAATATTTTGTGTCTAGCATTTAAGAAACTCACCAACACACATGTTGTATCAAACATTACTCCTCATTCCCTCTTGATTTTTCTTTGATTCATTCCCACACTATGCATTTTTCAAAATTCATATAGAAATTTTAAAAAATTGAAGAAAATCCTTACACCAATTGGCACTGGCAGGTTCTTGATTATGATTTTGGTTTCGAATTTGAAAAAACCCGAACAATTGCCATTCCTATTAGTCAGATATTGCCCCATTCATATTTATGCTCGGTTAAAAAAGGCTCTCCAATGACCAGTGGCGGAGCCATGAATTTGCTAAGGTGGCGGCACGATGCAATTAAAATTCATTAGTATACGTTACATGTTCTCGGTAACAACACGAAAACAAAAGTTCCGCTTAGAAACTTTATTTTTTTGTCAAAATGAATAAAGGCTTGATTCAACTATTTGTAGTCTTTAAATGAAAATTATTGAAATATTATTTTTATGATTCGAGCCATTTATTTATTTTTTGTTGCTATTTTTTATTTATCATTTGAGTGGAAATCAAGTTCTTCAGCTACTGATAAGTATCTAATTAACTACCTTTGGTGTAATAATAATAATAATAATACTATCACAAGGATTAATTAAATATTTCCTTTGTCAAGCAAAAATGATTGGTATGCAATTGTTATTTTTAGTACTGACTGAACAACGAAATGATACAAAAAAAAAGTATTTATGAGTGCAATTTTTCAATGGTTTGGATCCTTGCATGGGTTGGGGAAGGGGGAACGACACAAGGAAGTGGTGGGCATTTGTGTCCATGCCCAAAATATTTACTCTTCTCCCACCAAAGAATTTATTACTCTACCATAACTTTTCATTTCCCATAAAAAGTAGGGTATAATAAAAGAGTTAACATATGCCCCAAGGGCACATTAACAAAACCCTTTTTTGGAAATTTTTTTTTTTTTTGGGTCAAACGGAAATTCTATGGGAGTATCATTGGGATATGCGTGATTGGCATTGAAATAAGAGACAGAAAGAGACGGGTAATAAATGGGTCACGGTGGGTATTGAAACCGAGAGTCAGACTGACAATGTGGGGTTGGTTATCTTATCTTTTTCTATTTGAAGAATTTCAAAAAGCTTGAGAAAGTCTGTTTAATTAATCTAATACTGATACTGAGAAAGTCTGGAATAACTTTTTTTTTTTTTTTGCTTACTTTATAGGGTCGAATAAAAATTTCAATTGGTGTGTAGGAGTAATGAAATGTGTGTCGGTGCAAGGAGAATTATTTTTGTATTGATCATCCTGTCCTCTCACAATACACGTGAGCTAGGCTCATTGTACATTTAAAGATATATAAGGGGATGGAGGAATGTGAACCTTGCTACTGGCACAGTAGATCTGTGCACAGATCGCGTTGTGGAGCCCACTAAGGGTTCCATACAAATAATTCGATCCGTTAATTATGTTTAAAATATTTTTTCAAGGACCTCTGCAAAAAAATTAGCTCAATCCGATACCTATAAGTGCTTGATCTAATCATCTAACTTTTCATTTGGGTTTTTAGAGAATGAAAAGTTAGACGATTAGATCAAGTACTTATAAGTGTCGGATTGAGCTAATTTTTCTCGGGAGCACTTGAAAAAGTATTTTAAACATAATGAATGGCTCGGATTATTTGTATGGGACCCTTAGTGGCCCCACAATGCGATCTGTGCACAATCTGTGCACAGATCTGCTGTGCCAGTAGACTTTCTGGAGGAATGTATCCTTGTTTCATTTAAGGAAAAGGGAGAGCTATAGGTAAAGTGGTCAAGAGATAGTTCGAGCAATGGGTAATTGATTTTATAGACTAAAAATAACACAATGAAACAAAGTTATAAAGCAATAGCTATTGAAGCTCAAAAATGGAAAAAAAAGAAGAAAAGAAAACGTAGAGAAATTATTACAAGGTAAAAAAAGGAAAGAACAGAAGAAAAAAAAAAGGTCTATTATGTATTCGAGGAGGAGAAGATTCAAGGAAGTGGTCACAATGAGCAATGAAGTAATACTGTAAAAACCCGTTGTACTAACAATAATAATGAAGAACACTACCTTGGGTTTGGCCAAGTGAGTACGAAAAAGAAACTTGCCCCCAAGAGATCGCAAGTTCTAATCTCACCAACGCCAAACATTGTAAAACTTGGGGCACTAGCTAGAGGTTTGCTCGGTTAACTTTTTAGGGCCCCAGAATTAGTCGAGGTGAACGCAAGCTGGCCTGGACATCCGGTTATAATGAAAAGAACAATAATGAATATAACACCTTTTTTTTTATCCGCATAATATAACACTTGGAAAATAGAGAAATTACACAAAGAGAAAATAGATGATTCAGGCAAATGGTCAAACGACTCAAACTGAGCAATGAGCAAGGGGTCATTTGGCAAAATAAGCCATTTTTTTTTGTCCTTATTCAAAATTTTTTTTTGTATTTGTTAATTTTTTGTCGATTTTTTGAGAATTATTACTTTTTTCATGATGAGACGAATCTAAAAAGTAAAAAATTTCGATAAAAATCCAAATTATTTTTAATAAAGACGAAATTTTTTTTTTAAAAAAAAATCCAATAAGCCAATTTTTTCGTCTTAATTAAAAAAAAATTGGATTTATCGCAATTTTTTACTTTTTAGATTCCTTTCATCATGAAGAAACAATAATACTTAAAAAATCGACAAAAAACTAACAAATGCAGAATTTTTTTGAATAAAAACAAAAAATAAAGTCATTTGGCTTAAATGACTTATTTTGCCAAACAACCCCTAAATGCTTATTTATTCGAACGGAAATAGCAGACGATAAGATACATGACATTATAGTAGCTATTGAAAGAGAACCCGCAAATGAATACCACTTAGAAATTAGAGAACAAGTAAAAAAACAGAGTAAATTTGGAAAGGGAAAAAAGATATGGTGAAGGAAAGGACATTATATATTTACCTGCATGCCTAACAGCCTGATGAAGCTCCAAATTCTCCGATTTCGTAAAGATCTCACCACAATGAGGACAAGAGCAAATACTAGATCTGAGAGAAGGGTCGCTAGTGATCCCAAGAACAGGATCAACCACCATGCTGCACTCATAACACCCAGAAAACCTCCTAAAAGGCATCCCTGATCTGAAAGACCCAGCAGCAGCAGCAGCAGCAGCAGCAGCAGCAGGAGCAGGAGCAGGAGCAGGGTTTGAAGAAGAAGAAGAAGAAACAATAGCCCCATTACTTTGTTCACCAATTAGTGGAACTCTCATGGATCTACTTGATCCATTTCCTGAACCCAGTGAAGAAAGAACATTCTTCTTGCTTTCCTCAGGGGATGATGAAGATAATGGCTCAGCCCTGTGCATTACCTTTGTGTTGTTACAGAGGGACCCAGAACACTTCATTTTCTTGGTTTTCTTGCTGCTTTCTTCTAAGGGTGGTTCCTGTAATTTCTGGTTCTGTTGATGTTTCTGGCTTTCTAGTTGTTGTTGGATGTGTTTGCATGTGAGGAGGCTTCTGAAAACTGCCCAAGATTGTTGTGGTTTTTCTTGTTTTGGGGGATTTGGGTTCTTGTTTTGGTGGGTTTTCTTGGTGGGTCTTCTATGGGTTGTTGTGGTTTTGGCCATTGGAGGAGAGATCTAAGAGAGTGGTTTTTTGAGGTGAAAATGGTGGGTATTTCAGGATGGGTCTATGCGCTGCTAGTTGCTATTGAGAGATTAACTGTAAACGCGTTGAAGAATGGACTGCACTGCACTGAGAGTTCAACTATAAAGAGGTTGGAGAGTCGAGTACTGCCCTATGTCACGTGCTTGCGGGGGCACAAGAGCGTGTTTTAAAAACATTTCAAATTAATGCATTAACGCCATTCCCCTTCTTATTGTTTACTCCACGTCCATTATCTAGAGTCCAGTATTCTATTTTGGACTGTCCCTTAATAAATGTCCATTTTGTAAAGTTAGGGGAGTAAAAGTTGTTACATTGTCTATTTTGTCCCTAAAAGTATATTTCATTTTGAAAAGTTAGTGAGTAAAAAGTGTAATGATGATGGGTAAACAGGGAAAGTGGAGGAAAAAGTTGATGTGAAAGGTGTAATAATGATATCTTTTTAATAAGTTAGAGTTACGAAGCAGGATACTTAAAAAGAGACGGAGGGAGTATATTAGGTGAATTTACTAAAACACCATTGCACTTCATGATGGTGTTTTAGTAAATTCACCTTAAAAAACAAGAAATGAAGTAGTGTTAACAAATAGGAGTGACAAAATCAGTTTTCTAATCATTATCCTATTTTTCTCTCCAATCATTACCGTATTTCTCCAATTATTACCTTCATTTCTCTCTATCTCTCTTTACTCATTACTCCTCTCTCCACCCACTATCAAAACAAAAATATCCAAAAATGCAAAACGAACAAAGCCGAAATCTTTTTTTTTTTGAAGAGGGAAAATAGTAAAGGGCAAGGGAAAAAAAGAGAAGGAAAAAGCTGTAAAAGTAATATGAAAAAGGAGTTATGCCGTTCATAGATTTGGTAAATGTATATATTGAGCTACCAGATTCAAACAGAGAATTGAGATGCTTGTAATGGAAGGTGAAGTTTTAGAACCCTGCCCATCTATAGGCTGAGTATATACAGTCACCTACCATGACCACCGCCTATCTTCCCAAGCACATCAAAAACCAAGAGAGAGAGAGAGGAGCATACCAGTACCACTCAACCATACATCTTGGAAATAAACTTGCCTCCGGTGCGACGGTAGAAAGAGCCTCTAGTTCCTTCTGGACTTTCCACCTCTCATAGAAGACGGAGCATGCCAGTGATGTGCACTGCACACCACTTTCCAGGGTCCAGTCTCCACCACGACAATGCCGAAAAAATCTACAAGAGAATTTAACCATCAATACAATCTATTACAGTATATTAGATTTCACTCAAAGCAAGAAAATATACAATGATGAAATTCAGCACAAGCACATACACATTTAGATAGGCGCGCGCGCATAGAGAGAGAGAGAGCGCGCTTGTAGTAGTTGGAAGTGGAAATCAGAAGCAGCAACAAAAAAAAGAGAGCAATGAATCGGGGTATTTGAACTAGTATTAACAGCAATACAAGATCTGTAGGATTATTGTAGTATTATCGAAGGTGATCAAAGAATTCGTCATAGAAGGTGATCATTGTACTGTAGTATTATTCGACCAAATTTAGAAGTATTCAGACTTCTTTATTCACCATACCATCCACTAATACTATCCACTAATTACCACAACGAAGTCTAATGAAAAACGTTAATGCCTTGCAAGTTCTTCAAAATTCACCATTTCACAAGTCCAAAATATCAATGGACGATCTCCAACACCCCAGACATCATCTCGTGGACCCAATGGAAATCATAACTTTCTGGAGAGTTCTTCAAACTTCAATACAATCTCATATCAAAATGTTTCTCGGTAAAAAATCAGGGAAAGTAAGGTACAACCTGGAATAAAGGGTTAACGTCGGATCTGGAGCGGCTGCACCCTTTAATGAGGAGGTGCAAGCACAAAAAGAAGAAGTGAAAAACATACTTTTGCATCTGAGATTAAAATGAACCCCTTGTGCTGTTCAAGTGAACCCTCTCGCAGCCCAAAAAAAGTCCAACCCACACTTCATCAATACACAAAAAAAGCCCAATCCACTAGCTACCCACCCCCAAAGGGCCAAATTCTCTGCCTGCTCTTGCAAACTGATCTCTCGCTCTGGTTAGTACAAGTAAAATAGTTCTGATAATGAAGCTATTCTACACGATTTCAGAATATGAAACTCATCTTGGTCAAGAGGTGTGAATGAGTTAAAATATTCCTTCTGCTTGTGTTAAGAAAAGTTCAATATTGTTAGCTGTTCTTCATTTCGTAAAATAGAATGCGTAGGATTAACTTCTTGTATGTCACTGCTGACTCAAATTCTTGGAGCCACCCCTCTTATGGATCATATCTGATGCAAGCAGTCATGGAAATAAAGGTGACCAATCCCATGCTACAGTAGACGATTACAGTAATGATACTCACAGCAGCAAGATGTTGGATCTCTCGTTCCAATTTTGAAGTTCTTCCAATAATAGCTATCGCAATAGCAGCTTCATTCTTTAAACATTGACCACATAAGTGGGCTGAACCCTGGACCAACTCACCACAAAGGACACAATGCTTCGAAAGATAGTAGTAATCAATTCTAGTTCGATGAGGCATTTGGAGCATATGACTGATGTTTAGCAATACGGCAATAAATTCCCGTCCCAGGTGGGGCATTTCTGAAAACCATTGGTTCAAGTCCACTACAACTAGTCCAAAAACTCTCTGCAATGCTGGTATTATCTGTTTCTTTATGTAATAAATATCATTCAATCTAAAGGGAGAATCGATCGCCAGAAGGTCCAGGGGGTCCACCACCATATCAACCAGGCAGGACCTAGGTTCACTGAGGACTACGACATAAGGTACTAGTTCTCCATAAAGTGGTTCCGCCCTAGGGTCTGTCGTCATTGCTTTAGCTGTCACAATTGCAGTGGGTGGGAGTGATGAGGAAGCCCTTGTGCTATAGGTACATAATCGAACCTCCTTGGCAAACACAAAATCCTGAAGAGAAACCCTGCCAGATAAAATCTGTTTCCACTGACGAAGCAAGTATGCTTTAATCTGTGTACACACATATAGGTAAGGAATAAAATTTCCATTTATTTCTTCAAAAACAAACCGATATGTTTCCAACTTGTAAGAGACTGAAATGAGACACTACTGGAATAACGACGCGTTTCAAACAAAAAGAGGCTAGTGACACACATTAGAAACTACATAGCAAAACAAAACTTGTACCAACTCGACCATGAAAATTAATTTGACAATACTTAGACCATGTGCGTTTAATATACGGTTATACCATACTCGCTTCTTTTTACTCCCTCCGTCCCAATTTGTTTGTCCAATTCTTAGAATCTAACTTTTTAAGGGGAAAAACACACACAATGATTGCACCTAGACATATTCAACTATCCAACATGTCCCCTTTAACTTTTTTTAAAAGTTACTTTATTTTTCAAAAGAAAGAGCAAAAATGGAATATGATCTATTGAAAAGTCAAAGGGACAAACATTTTAGGATATGCAAAAGCCTAAAAGTGGACAAACAAATTGCCACAGAGGGAGTACGAATTAGCCTATGGAGCACGGGTACCGGTATGCGGTACGGGTACGGGAAACGGCAAAACCCTACAAAAGTAGGGTACGGATACAGCGGGGGTACGACACATTTATTTTTCATTATTTTAATATGCTTGAGTTTTTATGTAAAATGTATAGCTCATGTATAATCACATCATTATATTAGTTATAAAAAGTTTACATATTTCTTAATAAAATACAAATTTAAAAGAGACCAGGGGTCGAAGTGAAAACTTTCAAAAATTAGGGACCAGATTGTTGCATGTGTTAAGGTCTAAGGACTGGAGTGTAATAACCCTTTAAATATATGTATGACTCTAGGGTTCACATCGTTCATCGCCGTCGACTGGAGTGTGATCGAAGTCAGACCCCCTCTTTCTCTCTCTCTGTCAATCATCGATCGTCTCGCTCGCCGTCGATCATCGTCCGACGTCTCTCTCTCGTTGTCGCCAACGATCATCGTCTCGCCGTCCCCAAAGTCTCTCTTCTTTGTCCGACGTCTCTCTCTCTCTCTTCTTCTTCTACTTCGCGTACCCATGCCGTACCCTAAACACATGAACATACCTGGTGCGTTTCCGGCGTACCCAGTGCATACCCGTACCAAGTAAGCGTACGCCAATGTTTCTGGCGTACCCGTGCTTCATAGGAATTAGTGAATCGATATATAAATCTAACAAGCATGATTACCAATAATAATGCTTTTATGCACTTACAGAAGTTCTACTCCATGCGTCTAATCATGGGAATAGAACATGTCAAAAGGTCACGCAGAGAGCTTAACATACCTTAATTTCATCTTTTCCTTTTCTTATCAGGGTGATCCTATACTATTAACAACAATGGTAACTCCAAAGCTGTCACGCCCTCGATTTTCAACTAAATAAATAATCCATTTCAATAAATGATGCTCACATAATACAGATAATACCCAAAAGAGAGTTCCCAAAGGATCATTCACAAAACCAAATCCCCAAGTTTAAAGATTTACAACATTGGCACTACGGCCCAAATTCTATAGTTAGTTAAAGACAGTAAATTTAGAGATTACATAATATCTAAAGTTAAAAGAATTCAAATGAATTTAAACGTTGTGTTTGGTTGAGAGTTTAGTTTAGTTTAGTTTTGGTAGTGGGTGGAGAGAGAATAGAGTAATGATTGAAAATATGGGTAATGATTGGAGAGAGATAGAGAGAGATGAGAAAGTAATAATTGGAAAAATAGGGTAATGATTGAAAAAAGAAATAGGGTAATGATTGAAAACAAAACTAAAACTAAAACTAAACGGGTAACCAAACAAAGCCAAATTACGATTACATCTTTCAAAAGATCATACAAAAGATAATGAGACCACTTCTCTATGACGGCTTTCAAATATATGAAATCAAGCATGCACACCATGAACTCCACGTCAAGATCCTTGAGATGTACCTGAAATTGATAGGTTGAGCTACACTAGCCCAGTAGAGAATTCTAAACTCAAACTATATGAAAATGCGAAGAAACATGCGCCAAGAGTGAGTGAATTTCTATAAGCGAACGCAAGAAACAAAGGTTTACCACAACGAACAAGCAGGTTACGACCATGGGGTTCTAGACGTCTTATAAGCATTCCTAGCTATTCACATATCAAACTAGCAACATTAATAAACTCGCATCAGTCTACATCAACCAATAATCAATCCTCAACCATCTCATCGTTTCTCATACAACACCACAATCTTTCTCGTTTCCATTTCGTTCATCATCGAACCCTTTTTCCATAAAACTTTCCCTTCTGATTTAAAAAAAAAGATTGTAAAGTATTACGAAACCAGATCAAGCTCCGTTGATTCGAGCTTGAATACCGGAGTCCGTTGATTTGTGCCCAAATACCGAAAACCGTTGATTCGCTCAAGAATACCGGAGGATTTTTATCAAAATCCTTTAACCAAAACCAAGATCCTTTCTTTTCAAAAACTTGGCAAGTCAACCATGTATATCTCTTTCATATCATATATCATCATTCAGAGTTTTCACATGTATCGCTCGTGGTCCAGTCATCTCACCGAATATCCATGGTGATACCCGTTCATTTGCATAGTCCGGTCGTCTCACCACCGCGTGGTGATACCCGTAGTGTCAAGTTTTCGTTGTGTCAGTAACCTCAAACAGTCATTCTTATCCCATCTTATTACAAACAATCAACCATGTCATAAATCAACAAATACATAGTTTACACATTTTCCCGAGTATAACACCATGCCCGACGTAACGTACCGAACCCACAAATAACTTTACAACACACCACCCACTAGATCCTAGCTATACGAGAATTCTATAGAATGAGCGCCAAGTAATCTGGGAAGATCAATGGGACGAATCATGGTGATACAAGTTACCCTATTATCAATTGGACTATTAGACGGACCCACATCAACCAACTATACACCCCACGACATGCCTTTCATAGCCTACGATGTTCAATAACAATTCTACGGGACGTTTTTCCATTTCACCAATCACCACGTCACGTCAAAGCACTTAACAAGTCCATATCATCCACTGGAACGTGTCACATCATCTACCACAATCTACCAAATGCATAAATAATGTACGAGTGCCATATTCACCTAATTCGATGGTTTCCTTTATTACAACGAGAGCCAAAGGAGTGGATATGATCAACGAATCATTGGAATACAAGTAATCAAGCTTAGAGGTGATTTGAAGACGTTTAAAATATATTAGAAGTGATCGGGAGTCCAAACCATGGAAGGAGAAACTTTTCAGAAATTTCCAGTTTGGTACATGTAGCAGGGTTAAGAGCGCTACATGTAGCCAGCGAACAGTAGATACAATCTGAGTTTGGTACATGTAGCAGGGTTAAGGGCGCTACATGTAGCCAGCGAACAAAATCAAAGAAATCTGGGTTTGCTATATGTACCGGGGTAAACATTGGTACATGTAGCACCTGGGTTTTTCAGAACGATTTTGACAGCTTTCAAGAGCAAACACAAGGCTTCCAAACAACGATCCAAAGCAAGTTTTGGACACCGAATCAACTCATAAACATATGGAGAAAGTTAGAAATCCCTACCTCGAGTCAAGGATCAAAACCCACTTGATTTGAGCGAGCCCTAGCTCTCCAAACTTTGAAATCAACCGAGTACTCCTCCTCCAAGCGAAACCCACGAGATTCAAGGTTGGAATCGCGTATAGAAGACAAATTGGAGGTGGGTTTGTGTAGGTTCCAAGTGATTTTGGTGGGTTTTTGATTGAGAGATGAAAAGAGTGAGAGAGAGCCGAGAGAGGAGAGAGACGTCGGGTAGAGAGAGAATGAGATGGGAGAATTTGATTTCCTACACACACACACTCCCTTTTATACTAGTACACACACAAAACACACTTGCACTCCCTCAAGTAATAATCATATCACATTAACCCCAAATCAGATAAACTCAATAAATTTCATATTTTTCTCAATTTCTAACATTTATAAAACTTTCAAATAATATCCGAAAAATACGGGTCCTTACAAAAGCCAAAAGCATTAAAGTTAGTCCAAATGATGGAGCATCACTAGCAATGTTCCATCAGCTGAAGACAGTTTTCGCGGTATCTTGTTAAATACTGACTATTGTTCATAAATGATTCGAAATCTGGAGTGAGTGAGATCTATGTTAATCTAATTTATTACAGGTTTTATTTTCATTAAAAAATAACCAAAAGGCCAGGAAGAAGGTGACACTCTGAAAGTGCTTAACTCAACTGCCATGCTTAGCTACGATGCCTTACGCTGACCTGGCCCCCCATAATGGCAACAAGTTCCCAGAAATAATATGCAAGGTATAGACCACCTACACACAAACGAGCATGAAAATTATGGACCACAAAGGGAATGCTTTTCTTACCTTGCCACATTTAGCTACATAAAAAGCAACACCTCAAGCAGAATCAAACTCAGAATACCAATGCCTTGCTTGGATCCCAACTTGAAATTTTTTTTCCAACTCAAAAAATACTCATTACCTTACTTTCAATCATTACTCTCATTTCTCTCTCCAATCATTATTCTCATTTCTCTCTCTATCTCTCTCCATTCATTACCCCTATCTTCTATCATTACCCTATTTCTCTCTTCACTCATTACCCCAAAAACCAAACTCAAAAATTCTCAAAAACCCATCCAAACACTGCATACGTATGTATCTCTTGCTGAACTACACTGACACCACCAAAGAAAAATCATGATGCCCAAGATTACTCAAAAAATCATGGCAAAAAAAAAAAAAAGGTTACTCAAAACAGCAATAACAACAGAAAATGTACTACTGGAAGGAACTTTTGCAAGACCTTAGGTTCATTTTCGGTGAGCTGATAACTCAGTTTTACTAGTTACTGTTTTTACTTCCTATAGTATTTAAAGCTGTCAATATCATTTTGGACTGTCCTTTTTAAATCATAACAATTTCTCCCTTTCCAAAACCTTAATATAATTCTCTCTCTCTCTCTCTCTCTCTCTCTCTCTCTCTATATATATATATATCAAATTCTAGGGAAAAAGAAGATATTGTATTGTAATGCTTGAGTTTTAATTGATATATATGATACACATACAAACTCCTTGTGTAGGCAGAACGATTACAACTTATTCATAAAAGATCTAAACATCATCGGTGGGTGCGTGCTTAATGTCAAAATGTGTGTTGTATTCAGCTCGAGGTGATCAAAGCATGTAGAGTATTAAATGAAAAGATGCATAATAACACTCTCATTTAATATCCTATTGACAGATATGGAGTTTGGCCTTAATAGCTAATGTAGGTAGTCAATGATTCAACATGCAAAAGCTTTTGATAGAGGATTTAACAGACATCAAGTTAAAAAGTGCATACTCACCTTATTTATATCTTTGTGTTCAAAAAAGATCCTCAGTGACTGCTCCATTATCTTGGCTACAGCCCCACATGTATCCCTGCGGGCCGTCTCAATACCTTTAGCATCAAACACGGGTTTGACTTGGTCAGGACTCTCATAACTATAACCCACATAGCGCTTCTTCGTGAGGAGGAAACAAGAATGATAGACCTTCTCCATCTTCAACGTGACAAGATTTGGATTCGCTGCAGTTACTGCAGATGCAATCTCACGTCCTATTTCAAATGATTCTTCCACAGTGCGTCCTCTTAGGAGAACAGACATACTGCACCAAAGAACCCGTTTCGACTGATAAACCGTCAAAGTCAGAACAGGCAATGCAAAAATAGAAAAAAAAGAAAGAAAAAAGAAACGTTTAATAACCACTGATTATAATCAATAATTTGCCAAACACAGGAGGATCACCTTCTTAGATAGAACCAACGCCATAAGCTTTTAGTCTGGAAATAGTTTCATGGAATGGCTACTACTTGAGAAATCATAATCAGTATATTCTAGAACCACAAAGCAATCAGCACATTTGGCCAAGTATCAGAAATTGACAAGGTCAAGAAAAACATTGGAATATAGACTGAAATTCATCATGGCAAGTACGATGGTGCAGATTGTTGTCAACAAGTGGCTCTATCATCAAAGCAAAAATAATCTACCATCACAGACCTGTTTCAATTGTATGGATCTCGAATCATGATCAGTAGCAAAGGACAATTGTATACCTGTCTGTGTCACCATAGATGACTTTACCGTTCCATCTATTATGGGAATTTACAAATGATATAGCATTTTCCAGTGTTCTACAGCCACATTGAACAATACTATCTGCAAGTTCTGCATAAGGCATGCGTCCACCAAAATCCGGCAGCCGTATGTCACATTCGCTATTATTAGCTTCAAAGCAAGATTGGCAAAAATAACCAAATAAAAATAGAGGAATGAACTCAACAACTTATACATGCCTATAAAGATCAAAGGGCAGTTCTGACCAGCAATTCTACAACCCCTTGAAGCTACATGCAAAACAGAAAGTACAACAAAAAAACAAGGGGAATTTTCACTAACAGCCCGTGTACTTTGAGCAATTTTCAGATTCAGAGACACCCCCACAACTATATTTTTAAACACTTACACCCCTTGTACTATGTACTAAAGTGAGACTGTTAGTTTTTCCATTAGAATTGACGGAAAAGTAGATTTTTTTCACTACTTTGTGTCATTTTTGCTTCAAATAAGCTTTTAAAATTCCAATATTGACCTTAGAAACTATTTACAGGTTCAATAAATAGCATCTTAACTCTCTTTCTCATTCGTTTCTTTCTAACTCTCTTTCTCTCTCATTGTATCTATGACTTTCGACCAATATGAATGCCTTTTCTTTTTTAAATTTAAAAGTTCATCAAATTTAAAGTTACCCCACATAATTTTGACCTAGAATGTACATGGTATGATTAATCAATTTTGAGATTTAATGACTTCAATTATAATCGCTAATTTAATCAAATGTGAGAATTTCATTAAATTGGACTTAATGTTGCTTGTGACCAAATACCAATAGAAGTTGTAAGCCTCAAAGCGTTAGAGTCATAAGCCCTTTTAACTTTTCATTTATAAAAAATAACATAAATAAAAATACCATAAAAGTGGGATAGTTGTTGTGCCATACAAAAGGTGCCTCGTGAAAAAAAGAAAAAGAAAATAGTTGATAGAATGTTGAGGCATAAAGCAAAGCGTATTAATAGATCCAACTTTCAAAAGCACTCCAAGTCAGTGTCGCAAAGTAAGCGAAAATCCTTCGCCTTACCCCCAACAACTTACAGTGAATCGACTCTTTACTAAAAAAAGAGTGAGGACGAAACGCGTGAAAAACCCCCCTGAACCCCCAAAGGATGGGTGAATGCCTTTGTGGTTCTCTGCGTAAAAATCAACACCCAAGAGCATTTTTTCTATGCCTCACCTCAAGGCAAGCCTCAAGTGAAAACTTTTCTTATAACCCATAACAGCCATAAAATGCAACATTAGGCTCTTTCAAAAAAAGAATTTGCAACATGAGCAAAATAGAAGTGTTGCAGAATCCAACCACGGGCATTAAACATACCTCAAAATGGACCAGAACTTTATATGAACCTAATCTTATTGTTTGATTAGTTTGGGTAAGAGTTTTCATGACCACTATAACCTAAAAAGGATCACAACAGACTGATCCACTAAGTCAATGGCTGAATTAAAAGTGACGGTGGCGATCCATTTGTCACAATCTGACCTAATCCACATTGTTAGCATTAAACAACCGACATAAATGCATATGGTAATGCATTAAACCATTTCTCCTCTACCATAAACCAATTGCTAATTTACATAATGCGTATGGTAATGCATTAAACCCACTCTCCTCTACCATAAACCAATTGCTAATTTACGTAATGTCATGTCTTAATATTCAAGGTCTCCTCTGGTAATGCACGAAGGCCATGGTTGAACTAGTTAAGAAGTGAGAGCTTAACGACTTCAAGCATAATTGGTGAACTTAAAGCAAGCATTACAGTTTTCAATGCCAACATCTGCTGCTCTCGCTCGGTAAAAACCCTCCCCGACAAGACAACAACAACAACAACAGAACCCATATAATCCCCAATCACTGGGGGTATGAGCGGGGGAGGATTGGAGACAGACTTAACCCGTGGCAATATGCACAAAGCAGCCACTCAAAATACCACTGAAACAGTGGCTCCCCTATTCCTGTTTTGCTGCTGAACCATGCCCTCAAATCAAAACCAAATGGCATCAGAGAGGGCAGGCTTAGAGACCCAATTCAATTTTTGTGCATATTACCATGCTTCCTTCATTTATAGTCCAGAGCATCGATATGCACAATGGTAAAAACCCTCCCCAAACCCCCCAAAAAAGAATATTCTTAATATCATACCATTGAAGTTGGTAATCATCGATACAATAAATTTCGATGTTAGATTTTCCCTTTGTTGTTCCTTTAAAACTTGCATTTCAATGACATTAGTTCAGCTTCGAAAATGACTGGAGATTTAGTAGTCAGCAGATTTGAGTTCCAGTTACAAGACTAGGTATATATAGTTCAGACATAAGGAGTTAAAAAAATAAAATTTCACGGCATAAGGAGTAAAATCAACAGATAGAAACTGACCATTTTACAAAATTAGAACCAGCCTCTAGTAGCAGAAAACTTTTTGCCCGAGCAAATTCAAAACTTTTATATATCAAATATCAAGATAAAACCTCTGCAACTAGGTTTGTTACAACAACTCAAATAAGAACAATAGGTCATTGCACCCCATGAAGGAAATTATCAAAATAAACAGCATATTGTTTCCAGAAATCAATCAAAATTGCTAATGAATCATGCATATGATGATTGTGCAGCAACATTCTCATAGTCAACAGGGATAAATGGATCATTAGAAACCATCAGAGTTAAGCAGGAGACAAAAACCTGTTGGCTCCCAGGAGAAATGGCAACATAATTTTGTGTGCGCGCCAATCTCATAAGCATAGATTCAACACGATACTGTGAACCTCGAGAAAGAACAGAGAAAAAGTCAATCCCAAAGACAAGGGCCAATTCTGACGTTCGATTTATCTGCAAAGTCATACATCAAGTAAGGCAACATTTTTACTTTTCTACTCATATTGGCTAAAAGAAAATGAAGAAAAGACGAGATACGCTTTCTTTCCACCTCAATTAACTGAAACTGATCAACCTTAGTTCTTAAGTCTGATAAAAATAAATACTCCCTCCGTCCCAAAATATATGTCCAGTCCGCAAAACGAGAACTCAAAAATAATTCATTTTTTTAAAGAAAAAATCCAAACTTTTTTCATAACTTAAAAGAATTCATCGATATCTAGTGCATTGTTGAAAAAAATTAAAATTTTTCTTGCAAAAATTGTATTATTTTTATGTCCTCGTTTTGCGGACCGGACAAACATTATGGGACGGAGGGAGTAATATCCAGACTCTCAGATGGAAGGCCGCGGAAGAAAAAGAAAGTTAACAATGAAGAACCCCCATAGATTTCCAAAACAATAACTTGAACTGACCAGCAATTTACAGTAATCAGTTCTTCATGATCAGTTAAATATTTCACTCGGATAAGACAAAGACGAATTGAACAAAACGACCTTCGTCATTTAGTTTCAGAGGGTTTGGATGTGAAGACGTCGGTTAAGTTGAATAACCAACTGTTAAGCGTGTAGAACTAGAATGTGCTAGAGAACGGTTAATGTTTTGCAATCATTTCAACAGATAGCAATACTAAATAGGCAGCAAAAATAGAAACATAATTGTAGGTAAGCAAGCAAGGCCCAGATTGATCCACTTAAATACAAGCACAAAACATAAATTTCCAAGGCATTCCTCTTGCCATTGTGTATCTGCATGTAACTAAAGACACTGTATAAGATCCTAATTGTGACCCTTCCATACCCCATTTAATCTGTCCAAAGCTCAAACAACACTTTCCAAACTATTGTAAGATCCTGGATAGATGCACAGCCAATGATGAGCTTTTGCCATCATGTTGAAGGCAGAAAATCTAGTGGAATGCATGAATTGAAACATTAAAAGAGCATCCATGATATGAGTTGTTTCATCTTCAATGTTCAGACAGGCTAGGATAATTAGATTAATTAATTCGAATTTTAATAGTGTTTCTAAAGCATAATGAATCATAAAAGTTGTCATCCTTCTGTATAAAAGAATAAAATAGGAAAGCAAAGGAAGCAAAAAGATAACCATTACGTGGTCCTGGGTACAACTCAACCCAAAGTCAACTCTTGGAATGAGTGTCCTCATACTTACATACAGGCAACACCAGACTTCACTTCACAGCCTCTCATCACACACATAGCATGCTCACTTGGCAGTGCCTACCGCATCCATGCTAAAGATGCACCCCACCCTTCCCCCAGTTACTGCGGCTTGATACATATTATAGGATCTTAGGCAGAACTCAATTCCAAAAGCCAGCTATATTTTAGTAAGGGTGTCATCATGCATGCTACTTTGCACTACTTTGGTACCCAAGCAATGTGAGACTTTGTTTTATACTAACTCTCCCAGAGAGCATGCTCACTTGGCACAGTGCACAGAGCAATGTGACTAAGATATCGTGTTACACGGTCTTTGCTAGGACTCACTTCACACCATCCCTCGTGCACAAGGTGCTCACTTGACACGGTCGACACTGCCATGTTTCATGCCCAGAGACGATCCTTAACCATTCATGGAGTGCTAGACTTTCATTTCATATTACACAATGTACATTACAATCTTAAGCAAAACTAACTCCAAAAATTAGCTATAGAAGTGAGGGTGTTCTCACACACATACTTAATAGTACTTTCGCACCAAGGCAATGCGTGAATCAGAATCCCATTAAAAACAATTCAAAGAATGACATCCCTACAATCCCCCCATCAATCAAGACACCACAATAAGTAAAGGCCCTTGTTGATAATCATGAACATAGAATACTTAGCACCACAATGAAGAATGAGAAAAGAATCATTTCTTATGTACTCCCTCCATCCCACTTTGTTCTGCCTAGTCTGACTTTCACGTAATTTAAGGAAAAATTATAATTACATTGACTTGTTAATTTTACCATTTTGCCCCAGTGTCAAAATATTAGTGGAGAACTAAATTTAGTTTTAAAAAAAAATTGAACCGAAATTATGTATTAGAGCCAATTCCGATTTGACATCCTTGTCATGTCAATAAGGAGAGAATGGCTTGAAATTGTTGCCCTAGAGGAGCTATTGGTACCAATAGCATTTGAATTGACCATGAACCAATGGGAATGCCAAACACACTCCAAGTTCCGCACAGATAATCCAAGCCGTTGAATATTTAAAAAAAAACGAGTGAACCCAATTAAAAATTAGCTCAATCCGATATGTGTAGGTGCTCGATCCAAGCTTTCCATTTTTTATTCAGATTACACATTGAATTGAGCTGATTTTTTTACGGGCCAACTCTTTTTTTTTTAAATAAAATTATTGAACAGCTCGGATCATCCATGCGGGACCCAAAGTGGGCTCTGCGTATTGGAGAATTCAAAGTGTGTGCAAATCGATGCAGAAGCGTCAAGAGAAGACCCTTTCTTTCTTTCTTTCTACTCCACCCTTTGAAATTAGATTGCTTGCCCGCCATATTTGCACACATAAAATCAGATTTAAATTTTGAATTAGGGATGGAGAAAATGAGGGGTAAAATGGTAAAATTGACATTCAAAAATGGAAAGTTTTGAAACAAGCGTATCATTTTGGGACATTCCAAAAAGGAATAAGAGCGTAACAAAGTAGGACGGAGGGAGTAATAAATAGTCTCTTATGAAGTGAGGCAATAATAATGTCCTACATGTATCCATAGAGGGCACACCTCCTAAAAAAACTGCATACCATGTCAAGTTGATTCATCATCTCAAGATTCAGCTTCGCTCTATCGACAACATATTCAATGCATCGGTACCTTGCTCGCCCTGGACCGCTTGAAAACCATCTTGCCAATACTTTGCATTGATTATATGCAACTCTTCTCCTCAAAACAGCTTCAACTGTGTACATGTTAAGCTTAAGTTCCACATCAGTCACCAAATGTTGAGGACGACCCTACCACAAATATGGAGACCACTTGCATGAGTCCGACCCCATTCATCATCAATTATTAGATCTCCATGTTGAATAGAATCAGAAACCAAAGGTTCTGGAAGCAAATTATCCAACATTCCAGTGTCAGACACACCCGACTCTGGCAGCAACCTTTGTTTCAGTTGGTGTGCGTGATATGCCATTAACCAGACTGATGCCAAGATGCATCGCCCTCTCAGCCAGGTAGCCAAAGGAACTACCTTGAATATCCCAACCTATCAATATATCTGGATCTATAGAACGAATAATGTTCATGAAGTGGCTAAATAGCTTCTCCTCAGAAGAAGTGAACACATTGCAATCTGATATTCCATCAGGATTACAATGAACAGGAAAACCACAAGAAGTGAGAACAATTTCACCCATCATAAACATAATACAAATGAGAAATACAGGTCATCGTTAGACAAAACAAAACACCAAAGACAGTTAACAATTAAAGACTTCTTATACATACTTCTTAGCCCCAATAGCATCGGGCAGCTAGTTTTTTCTCCTCTAAAATTATTTTTAACCTTAATAATTTTACATTTCCAAATTAATCCACGTAAGTTGACCCCTTGAAATTTGCCTCTCTCTAAGAGCCCACTTTAAGTGTACGTAGCACTTTCTTGTTGTTGCTTTATATCACACCTTGTGTAGCACAAAATTGATGCACAATGTTTTCGAGCATCTAGTTGTGATTCCAAGAGCCCAACTCGATTGCTGCCAATATACATAAGTTCTTCCTACAGTCTAATTTTAATTTCCACAATTATATGGTCGGTTTTTTTTTCATCACAATAGATTCCAACAATACGAGACATATTCCAAGTCAAGTTCCACTTATATTCGATAAAACAAACCCAACCCTAGTAGACCTCATGGTTTTCTGTAGAAAACTCGAAGGTGACCCACCTTACATAGAATTAACAAACCAAGTTCGACACAAGGACTCCAATTTGAAGTCAAAACCAACCAAAATAACAAAAGAAGGAAGAAATAATACCTTTGATCCTGTTCAGTATTGCTTCGCAAAAGCACGTAAACATTTAGCTTGGAATCATTGTCTTCCTGAAAAAGCAAGAACTATGACATTAATGGCATCAAAATGAGGGTCAGGTTGTAACTCGCCTCTAGATTCTGCTTGAACTTGAAAATCAGAATTGCAACCCATTGAAAGCTCAAAATCTAGTTACCTCAAATGCACACAAATACTAAGAAAGCAAAGCAAGTTCTTATCGAACAAAAAACATCTAACTCTAACGAAATTTCAAGCAGATGATAAAAAACTACTAAAGAAGAGAGAGGCAAGCAGAGTAAATATTAGGTCTGTTTTTTTTTTTGAAAGAACTCCAATTTTTTTTTTGTTACAATGACAATAGTTACAAGGAGAACGGCATCATATTCCTAAAACTAAGTTAAGAACAATCATGTGCCTAGTCCGAGACCCAAACCTCGAATAGCAAGAAGCCGATCCAGAAAACACAATAGGACAAGCCCACACCTAAAGGGCCGAAGCCCAACAACTAATGGGACAAGCCCAACCAAAAAAGGAAAAAGAAAAACCCTAATTCTACACTGCAGTGCAGCCCAACCGCAGCCCCATCCAACCTTGGCAGCCACCACCCACATGCCAAAACCAAAACCACTGTGCCAGCAAACACCGTCAAACCTCCGCCATGCCGTTAAGCCAAGAACCGATGACCCCCAGCAGAGAAACTGGCCGGAGCTCCGAACAAAGCCGCAAGAACCAACACCCCATGCCAGCTCCAAACCGCCACTACACCTCCCATGAAAACTCGTGACGGAGGCCGGAAGAGCAAGTCAGGAACGACAGGATGAGAAAAGGAGGTGGTGTGTGAGAAATTATGTCATAAGTCCTTTTTAGCAATTTAAATATCTCAGTAAGTCGGAAAGGTATGTGAGAAATTAAAAGAAAACGTAAACTGACTTCCAGAGTATCTCATTATCATTTGATTCAAGATATATTATACTGCACTTTTTTAGAAGAGGACAAACACAATGGCAACAGGAAGAAGCTTTTTTCAAGTACCTCTACACTCAACAATGTTAGCTGCTGACCCCCACCAAAACATGCTGAATCCAATTTGGCTTACAGGAGTTGGCTTTGATTTCCCATCTGGGCCAGAAATCTGAGACATATCCAGCAAGCAATCAGAGGATTTCTTTTTCTTTCGTGGAATCGCTTTCACTACGATATACTCCATTGAGATCTCCATGGGCCTGTTTTCCTGTCACTTCCTTAACAAAAGGATTCATCTTAGCATTGAGATCTCCGCGGATTTGTCGTTTGAGTTTACCCATAATAGGAGACTTGACAGATACCGACCCAGGTTCTGGAACACTCTTCCTGCAGCTCTCTACCCAAGAACCTTGTGAACTGATCTGACTGCCAGAGGAGCCTGATAGGAGTTTTGGAAGTCAGGAAAAATCTAAGGAGTTTTTCTTTCCACTCAAAGAAAGGAAATACTTTACCTTTTGGGGATGATGACTCCATAGCGGCAGCATTACATTTTTGTCCTGAATCACCTACTGTTAAACTACCAATTAGATGAGAAATGCAAGAATAAAATGAATGACAAGCTTGTTCA
The DNA here is from genome assembly GCA_020567845.1 of Rhododendron henanense subsp. lingbaoense. NCBI lineage: Eukaryota > Viridiplantae > Streptophyta > Magnoliopsida > Ericales > Ericaceae > Rhododendron > Rhododendron henanense. The sequence goes on from CM036314.1 coordinate 26,800,992, forward strand.
CTAGTTTGAGATAATACCGTGCAATAGCCATCTGGAAACACTGTCTGCAGACGGGGGTGAAACCACAGGTGTCAACATGTACAAGTATTTATTTATTTTTATCCGCAGTCAACATGTACAAGTAAGAGCCATCATTTTGATAGTGGGTAGGCACACCCACGACACGTTTGTGACAATCTAAGTCATTATTTGTTGAGCTCTTCTTCTGCACCTCTCCATCTTTCTAGCAGTTGCTCTCAAAATAAGGAATTCATCTACAATTTTCTCTGAACTGCAGTTGTATGACAAATAAACAATGTCAGTTAATAAACACAGAAAGAAGAGACTACAATGTCAACACCAATACCTGTTTAGTGATGTAGTGGTTTCAAATAAAGTGCTTTTCAACAACCATTATAGAGGTTTGTTACTGTTCATTTGAAGCTTCTGGTAACAACTTTCAGTACCTCCCATCTAACAAAGCCCCACCTTACTGCTTCACTCAAGGAGTTTATTGGTGGCAACCCTCTAAAGCGAAAGTGCATTAAAGATGGAATCAAACTTAGCATGATGCAATGTGAGGGCGTCAAAAACTCTTTCGAGTTGAACACACGGTGACACCAAATATGGACTTCTAATAAAAATCAAAGCACCATAACGACATTGACAATTTCCAACCAATCCTCTTGCACTTTTATAGATTTATATCCGCTACACAACAAATGAGAATGCTGTAATGAAATTGCTATCACAACATAATTCGGGGGAATAATGAGGTTCAATAAAAATTCTTGAGTGGATCAGTACATTAATGTATCTGTTGGATGCGCTAGTATTAGAGATGCATTTCCTTGTCTCGGCCTATCAACTAACACGAAGACTAAAAATTTAAAAACGTTAATGCCAAAGCACGAAGGGCAAACGACAAGAATGCGAGTATGTATCAAGGTAGAACGTTCCAAAAAAGCAAGAGAAAGGAGACATGGCTACCATCTTGAATATAATCAATGCCTTGCTCTTCTCAGAATTTCAGTTACACCTTGGCCTCCTCTAGCGGGCAGGAGTAACATTAGCAGGCTAAGGCAGGAGCTTTCAAATACAATCGAAAGTCACCAAAAGATTGTAAGATAGGGTACCGTGAACTTCCCATTTGAGAAGACATTGTGCCATAGTGTTTACCTGTTCTCCACGTAACGAAAAAGAGGAAATAGAGAACAAACAATGGCTAAACAAGGGTAGCCAGTTAATGTAATAAATACCGAATGGCTAAACAACTAGATAGGAATCGGAAACCTTACACAAAGGCTACCATGTCACACAAATGTTAAAAATGATTTTGGTCTTAAGGAAAATGCTCATGGTAGTAGTTATGGTCTTTTAAATAAAATTATTGAACAGCTCGGATCATCCGTGCGGGACCCGAAGTGGGCCCCGCGTATTGGAGAATTGAAAGTGTGCAAATCAATGCAGAAGCGTCAAGAGAAGTCCCTTTCTTTCTTTCTGCCCCACCCTTTGAAATTAGATTGCTTGCCCGCCATATTTGCACACTTTAAAATCAGATTTAAATTTTGAATTAGGGAGGGAGAAAATGAGGGGTAAAATGGTAAAATTGACATCCAAAAGTGGAAAGTTTTGAAACAAGCGTATCATTTTGGGACATCCCAAAAAGGAATAAGAGCGTAACAAAGTGGGACGGAGGGAGTAATAAATAGTCTCTTATGAAGTGAGGCAATAATAATGTCCTACATATATCCATAGAGGGCACACCTCCTAAAAAAACTGCATACCATGTCAAGTTGATTCATTATCTCAAGATTCAGCTTCGCTCTATCGACAACATATTCAATGCATCGGTACCTTGCTCGCCCTGGACCGTTTGAAAACCATCTTGCCAATACTTTACATTGAATATATGCAACTCTTCTCCTCAAAACAGTTTCAACTGTGTACATGTTAAGCTTAAGTTCACTACACATCAGTCGCCAAATGTTGAGGACAACCCTACCACCAATATGGAGACCACTTGCATGAGTCCAACCCCATTCATCGTCAATTATTAGATCTCCATGTTGAATAGAATCAGAAACCAAAGGTTCTGGAAGCAAATTATCCAACATTCTAGTGTCAGACACATCCAACTCTGGCAGCAACCTTTGTTTCAGTTGGTGTGCGAGATATGCCATTAAGCAGATTGATGCCAAGATGCATCGCCTTCTCAGCCAGGTAGCCAAAGGAACTACCTTGAATATCCCAACCCATCAATATATCGGGATCTATAGAACGAATAATGTTCATGAAGTGGCTAAATAGCTTCTCCTCAGAAGAAGCGAACAATTTGCAATCTGATATTCCATCAGGATTACTATGAACAGGAAAAGCACGAGAAATGAGAACAATTTCACCCCATCATAAACATAATACAAATGAGAAATGCAGGTCATCGTTAGACAAAACAAAACACCAAAGACAGTTAACAATTAAAGACTTCTTATACATACTTCTTGGCCCCAACAGCACCGGGCAGCTAGTTTTTTCTCCTCTAAAATTATTTTTAACCCTAATAATAATTTACATTTCCAAATTAATCCATGTAAGTTGACCCCTTGAAATTTGCCTCTCTCTAAGAGCCCACTTTAAGTGTACGTAGCACTTTCTTGTTGTTGCTTTATATCACACCTTGTGTAGCACTAAATTGATGCACAATGTTTTCGAGCACCAAGTCGTGATTCCAAGAGCCCAACTCGATTGCTGCCAATATATATAAGTTCTTTTTACAGTCTATTTTTAATTTCCACAATTATCTAGTCGGTTTTTTTCATCACAATAGATTCCAACAATATGAGACATATTCCAAATCAAGTTCCACTTATGTTCGATAAAACAACCCAACCCTAGTAGACCTCATGGTTTTCTGTAGAAAACTCGAAGGTGACCCACCTTACATAGCATTAACAAACCAAGTTCGACACAAGGACTCCAATTTGAAGTCAAAACCAGCAAAAAGAACAAAAGGAGGAAGAAATAATACCTTTGATCCTGTTCAGTATTGCTTCGCAAAAGCACGTAATTATTTAGCTTGGAATCATTGTCTTCCTGAAAAGCAAGAACTATGACATTAATGGCATCAAAATGAGGGTCAGGCTGTAACTTGCCTCCAGATTCTGCTTGAACCTGAAAACCAGAATTGCAACCTATTGAAAGCTCAAAATCTAGTTACCTCAAATGCACACAGATACTAAGAAAGCAAAGCAAGTTCTTATCGAACAAAAAACATCCAACTCTAACTAAATTTCAAGCAGATGATAAGAAACTACTAAAGAAGAAACAGGAAAGCAGAGTAAATTATTTTTTTGAAAGGACTCCAATTTTTATTTTTTATTTTGTTACAATGACAATAGGAACAAGGAGAACGGCATCATATTCCTAAAACTAAGTTAAGAACAATCATGTGCCTAGTCCGAGACCCAATCCTCAAATAGCAAGAAGCCAATCCAGAAAACCCAATAGGACAAGCCCACACCTAAAGGGCCGAAGCACAACACCTAATGGGACAAGCCCAACCAAAAAAGGAAAAAGAAAAACCCTAATTCTACATTGCAGTGCAGCCCAACCGCAGCCCCATCCATCCTTGGCAGCCACCACCCACACGCCAAAACCAAAACCACTGTTCCAGCAAACACCGTCAGACCTCCGCCATGCCGTTAAGCCAAGAACCGATGACCCCCAGCAGAGAAACCGGCCGGAACTCCGAACGAAGCCGCAAGAACCAACAACCCACGGCTCCCACGCCCGCTCCAAACCACCACCACACCTCCCATGAAAACTCGCAACGTAAGCCGGAAGAGCAAGTCAGGAACGGTGGGATGAGAAAAGGAGGTGGTGTGTGAGAAATTATGTCAGAAGTCCTTTTTAGAAATTTAAATATCTCAGTAAGTCTGAAAGGTGTGTGAGAAATTAAAAGAAAACATAAACTGACTTCCAGAGTATCTCATTATCATTTGATTCAAGATATATTATACTGCACTTTATTACAAGAGAACAAACACAATGGCAATAGGAAGAAGCTTTTTTCAAGTACCTCTTCACTCAACTATGTTAGCTGCTGACCACCACCAAAACTTGCTGAATCCAATTTGGCTTACAGGAGTTGGCTTTGATTTCCCATCTGGGCCAGAAATCTGAGACATATCCAACAAGCAATCAGAGGATTTTTTTATTTTTTTTCGTGGAATCGCTTTCACTACGATATACTCCTTTGAGATCTCCATGGGCCTGTTTTCCTGTCACTTCCTTAACAAAAGGATTCATCTCAGCATTGAGATCTCCGCAGATTTGTTGTTTGAGTCTACCCATAATAGGAGACTTGACAGATACTGACCCAGGTTCTGGAACACTCTTCCTGCAGCTCTCTACCCAAGAACCTTGTGAACCGATCTGACTGCCAAAGGAGCCTGATAGGAGATTTGGAAGTCAGGAAAAATCTAAGGAGTTTTTCTTTCCACTCAAAGAAAGGAAATACTTTACCTTTTGGGAATGATGACTCCATAGCGGCAGCATTACATTTTTGTCCTGAATCACCTACTGTTAAACTACCAATTAGATGAGAAATGCATGAATAAAATGAATGACAAGCTTGTTCACTAGTTTGAGATAATACCGTGCAATAGCCATCTGGAAACACTGTCTGCAGACGGGGGTGAAACCACAGGTGTCAACATGTACAAGTAAATTTTTTTTTTTATCCGCAGTCAACATGTACAAGTAAGAGCCATCATTTTGATAGTGGGTAGGCACACCCACGACACATTTGTGAGGATCTAAGTCATTATTTGTTGAGCTCTTCTTCTGCACCTCTCCATCTTTCAAGCAGTTGCTCTCAAAATAAGGAAGGAATTCGTCTACAAGTTTTTCTCTGAACTGCAGTTGTATGACAAATAAACAATGTCAGTTAATAAACACAGAAAGAAGAGACTACAATGTCAACACCAATATCCTGTTTAGTGATGTAGTGGTTTCGAATAAAGTGCTTTTCAACAACCATTATAGAGGTTTGTTACTGTTCATTTGAAGCTTCTGGTAACAACTTTCAGTACCTCCCATCTAACAAAGCCCCACCTTATTGCTTCACTCAAGGAGTTTATTGGTGGCAACCCTCTAAAGCGAAAGTGTATTAAAGATGGAATCAAAGTTAGCATGATGCAATGTGAGGGCGTCAAAAACTCTTTCGAGTTGAACACACGGTGACACCAAATATGGACTTCTAATAAAAATCAAAGCACCATAACAACATTGACAATTTCCCACCAATCCTCTTGCACTTTTATAGATTTATATCCGCTACACAACAAATGAGAATGCTGTAATGAAATTGCTATCACAAAATAATTCAGGGAATAATGAGGTTCAATAAAAATTCTTGAGCGGATCAGTACATTAATGTATCTGTTGGATGCGCTAATATTAGAGATGCATTTCCTTGTCTCGGCCTATCAACTAACACGAAGACTAAAAATTTAAAAACGTTAATGCCAAAGCACGAAGGACAAACGACAAGAACGCGAGTATGTATCAAGGTAGAACGTTCCAAAAAAGCAAGAGAAAGGAGACATGGCTACCATCTTGAATACAATCAATGCCTTGCTCTTCTCAAAATTTCAGTTACACCTTGGCCTCCTCTAGCGGGCAGGAGTAACATTAGCAGGCTAAGGCAGGCGCTTTCAAATACATTCGAAAGTCACCAAAAGATTGCAAGACAGGGTACCGTGAACTTCCCATTTGAGAAGGCATTGTGCCATAGTGTTTACCTGTTCTCCACGTAATGAAAAAGAGGAAATAGAGAACAAACAATGGCTAAACAAGGGTAGCCAGTTAATGTAATAAATACTGAATGGGTAAACAACTAGATAGGAATCGGAAACCTTACACAAAGGCTACCATGTCACACAACTGTTAAAAATGGTTTTGGTCTTAAGGAAAATGCTCATGGTAGTAGTTATGGTCTTTTGACAATTATTATCACTGAATATGCCGTCAGCCTATCTTACCTAAATTTTATTTTTTTCCAGAACTGAAGTTATTTTGGCAATTTATGTCTTCGCTAGACAATGTCATATGGATACATGGTTAGTGTTCTATGAGATCTGTGGTCATAGTAGACAAACATAAGTAGACAGTCGACAACTCAGTATCACTATGCAGCCTCTCTACGGAGCAAGACCAGATCTTGGAGAACTTGATTTTGTAGTATGAGGAAGATGCTAATGCCAGCCCCATGGGTGAAGCCTAACCCTTTGCAAAGGTGAAACCTAAAGAGCATAGACAAGATTCTTTCTTTCCAATAATTACCAAAGCCATTGCACATTGCAACCAAACTGTAAAGAGAGTATCGCCGATAAGAAAAAAAAATCTGTAAAGAGAGTATCTTTTAACCCTCATCCCTTTGCCAACTATTCCCTTATAATCTCTATAGCAAGATTTAATCCTAATCCATAGTTGGGATGGAGGATTTTGGACTTTCAAGGGGAAGTGAGGATTTGGAGGTGATTTTTGCTTGGATTACGACTGTAGGAGAACAAAAGAAGGGTCAGGGGAATAGAGGGGAAAGAGTACAATCTTTTTTAGCACATCGCTTCACCATCAAAAGTGGGAAGAGATGGAGGGGAAGTACAGTGATACAAGTTATGACGTTGTAATGAAAAGTGTTTACAAGATAAATAACACAAGGTTTCCAAGATAAAGGTAAAATCATATTATCCCCTTCACTTTCCTTTTGCAATTATTGGTAAACCAAACACAGGGAAGGAGACACAATCCTCCCTTCTTCGTCTTCTTGTAAATCAAACAAGTGGAAAGAGTGTCTCCTTCCCTTCCGCTTCTAACACACACTTCCCAAGGTCTATGTCTATCGAAATATCAAGAATCAAACCCTCACAACCAAAATCTCTTGCAAAAGCAAAACTACCTATCATGGGATACTGTTCACAGACCCAAACTAGCTGAAATTCAATTTTGAAAGTTCCTTTATTAATATTTTTTGACAAGTCAGTCCTGAACCTTCCACCAATGTAAAGATCTGATAAGCCAACTGTTCCTCTACCTTCTTTTACCTTCAATTTCACCACAAATCCAAAACTTGGCTGCAACCCAAACCCTTACGCACATTTCTCAGAAAATCCTGCAGGCTGGGTTTTTTATATCGAACCTTACTTTGGCAACTGGTTCTTCTGTCGAGTAAACAAAAGCATCCCATATGCCCTGAGAACTCCATCTAAAGTAATAACATTACAGGCGTATTAACCCCTATATCTGCTCACACCACCCTCAGTCACAGACACCTAGAATAGTTGTAGGTCGTAATGATACAACACTTTTATCCTGTGAACTGGTCACATCAAGAATGGAGTAAGGTGTTTGCTCTCTCTCTCCCTCTCTCTCTCCCTCCCCCCTCCCTCCCTCCCTCCCCATAGGTTGCATTGATGTTGCCAAATTTTTGAATGTTCTAAACCATACAAAGTTGCCTTTATAAGGTCACATGAGAAAAACAGTGCGAGGAAAGCAACTTCTTGTGCAATCTTCTACAGAGATCACACTCTCAATCTAAAAAGGAGTCCCAGAGTCGACAGTACTGAAAGTAACAAAAAGGATGAAGGAAGGAAAAAATTACTATATTTTCCCATAGAGCCCACAAACAAGGGCTTTAGGATTCTTTATTTGGAGGATGTAAAGACAAAACAACAAAGAAGACAGGACAGTCAACAAACAAGCATGAAAAAACAACCCATTTGTTAGGTATCAGACACTTTGACTAATATAGTTTAGTGTAATTACTAACTGTTCAAAATTCTCTGTTGTATAAGCTTCAACAGCAATTGATACCGAAGTGCAGCAAGATTGGTTCAAATCAGAAGATAAAATACGAATCATATTATTTTAACTACAACTGTTTTCGTAGTTCTTCTAAACAAAGTAGATACAGGATATCTTGTACGCTGAAATTAGCGAGATCATCTCAACAAAACAAGAGTTCATTCCAGCAGCATGGTAGGAAATATGACCTTAATACAAGAAAAGTAGCTGTGCCGGAGAAATCAAAGATAAAATCATCTCTTCACAACCACATTTCTGGTTACATGCCCTTTTCCTGTTGGCCATGCTAAAGACAATCTAACAGGGGGTTGTTAAGCCAGGAAAATGCCAAGAAAATATGGCAACACACATTTCCCTTGGGGATTTTTTCTTGCCATCGGTCAGTTTTTCTACCCGCCTAATGAACAAATGTAAAGAAAAGATACGTAGAGTCCCAAGGCACTTAACGTATAACAAAAGCAATTTCCTTCCATACATTCCCAAGGACTTTTCGCCCACCCATCGAGGCTAATAACTTTCTCCTCTTTTATAGCTAACACACTTCTATTGGGTTTGTGAAGTATGATTCGGTTTGGTTTGCCACTTCATGAATTCTGACTAGGTTCCACCGAAACAAGGGTATTACTGTCATTGGTGACATGAAACCTTAGGATATCTACGCAGCAGCTGGTGTATCCTATGCTCTCCCCTTCATTCGATGCATAGTAAAAAGTTGGAGTGAGCTGTGGATGTACGTGTACCCAATTGGGAAACCATGCACATCTTTGTGTCGTGCTTTCTTTGAGTGTTTTTGCTTGATTATGCTTCATTTGATTGTGTTGTGTGGTTTTGGGTCGAATCCACAACATCAACAACTAAAGGAATAAATGAATTTTCATATCATAGTATACTACAACAAGCAAAATAACAAAAAAAGAAGAAGAGAAATTAGGAAGTAGAACTAGACCCAACTGTTACTAATAAAGTTAAAATAGGCGGATCAAGAAAAAAATAAAGTTAAAATAGACAAGCAGAAGACCTTTTGGTTTTTTTGAAGCAACACAGATTCAAATGACTGAATGTACATAAACACCAATCTCCTAGCTAGATACTATCATTAATGTGAAATTTTGGGGGGAAAAAGGAGAGCCAACCCAAATTAGGTTTCCCTCTCTCACACTTTGTATATATAGAGACAATGTACAAGTACAAATATACCCCTATCTAAAAGATACATAACAAAAAAACCCCTAACAATTTAACAATTAAAGCTTCATATCTTAACACCAGTGGCCAAAAAGATAATGCCTTGTTTGGAAGGCTATTTGAAAAATATTTTCCAACTCAAAAAACACTCATTACCCCTACTTCCAATCATTACTCTCATTTCTCCCTCCACTCATTACCCTTATCTCCAATCATTATTCTCATTTCTCTCTCTATCTCTCTCCACTCATTATCCATATTTCCAATTATTACCCTAATCTCTCTCCACTCATTATCCCAAAGAGCAAACCCAAATTTTTTTGAAAACCCATCCAAACAAGGCATAAGTTTATTGACTTCGAATTCCAGCAAGATGTTAGATACAATCAAAGACAGCATCATTATCACGTTCAGGCATCATGTTTATTGATGTCCACATGTAGTGAGTGGGATTCCAGGTTGGACGGACATAGCTGTTTCAACTGCTATAATAAGATTATATGGATGAGATTTATTGCTGAAACATAAGATAAAAGCAGTAGAAAAATGACTTAAAGATAAGGCAGGAAACCTGATATTCCTCCGCAACTTCCCCCTCCCTCAAGCAAAATGCGTTGGATAATATTAAGGTCCACCACGGGGGGTTTCCTATGAAATGTCATGCCGACGAGTTCCATTGGATTGGTTCCAAAGTCAATAGTAGAGGAAACTGAACTGATAGGCACAGATAAGTCAGTAGCTTGTCCATGCTGTCCTCTGCCACAATTCTCAAACAGTAAAATGGTTGAGTGACTTGAGTCAGATGTGGGCTCCATGACCCCCATGTTTGTAGATGGCGTTTTAGATTGCTTGGGTATCGAGGGTTTTCCATCAGGCATTCTTATATACACAATCATCTACACCTAAAATTTCCTTTTGGAAAGAAGCAGCTGACAAACTACTTTTACCAGTACTGTCTCCTAGCTTCAAGCTCTCATTATCACGTAGGTTGTCATCAGTATCAAAAATCTGCATATCAGACACAAAAATCTGGTTGTCCAACACATGCCTCAGAAGTTATGAGTTCCTTAAAATCAACACATTCCGAGTCTCCCATACTATCATTCTCACAACAGTCTACAGAAATATCCGAATTTTGATTTGCAGAAGTAAAAAACTCTGATGGATTACTAGGAAATGAGGTGGTAATTTCTGTAGAACCACCACATTCTTGAGCGGTAACGTCATCAACGTGATAGCTATGTCTAACATCATGAGCTCTGGTTACCTCCGTTCTTGGAGAAAAGCTCAGAGTTGGCAAACTCCTGAGGCCTCTCATCCTTCCCATAATTCTGTATCGTGTGATCTTTCTAAGGGTTTTGGGTAGTGTAACTAGTGTTGTTCCTCCTCCAAAGAAGCCTTTCTGAGCCTTCATTTTCTCCTCATCAAGTCACGCACAGAGCATCCAACTTGTTTACTTTCATCCTGGGCGTCATACATATCTCTGTCCGCCTGATTTCCAGATCCAGAACCTGTAAACTTACCTTCTACAGCTTCTGTGCAGCATCTACTAAAAGGTTCGAGGTCATCTCTAACCTTTTGAGTCAAGGAAAAGGGTAAAGAACCCCATAATGGCTTTCTTTTCTTGCTCTTATGGCTAAAGCTTGAGCCAATTTCTTCCTGTTCATTGTCTTGAGGAAAACGCTCAATTTCATTTCTCATTTCTACTTTCAATGGCTTACCAGCAGTAGGAATTGAGATTTGATCATCAGCAGATCCATCCACTTGGGGAATTGTGTTCTCCCATGAAGGTTGTTGTAGACAGTAATTATGATCAGCAGAAGAAGATCCCCCCTTCAAGTCTTCAAAATTATTTGAATGGTCAACAGAATCAATAATATCTTGACACTCCTGTTGGGATTCACTCTCAAAATCCATATTAGCTTTTTCCAGCACCTTATCCATCTTTGTTGCAGGCAACAAGGGAGTCAAAATGGCTTCACGTGCAAGCTCTTCATCGGAGTTTATATCTTCTGCAGCCTGAGAGGAGGCAAGCCAACTTAGAAGCCTCAATGCTTCCTTCTCCATGACATGAAGAAAAGAAATGAAAAAGACTTTCACAGTGCTTGAAAATATTCCAATAACTCACTTTCCTTGCCGAATAATCTTGAGGGGGGGGAAAAGTGAGCTACTTCTGGAAAAACATGGATCAAATCAGATTAAAATAACCAATTCATAGAGCAAACTCTACAATGGTCAAAATTCAAAACAAAGTTTAGCAAATCAGCGACGGCATTAACTCACTTTATTAGCATAACACTAGAACAAAATCACACACAAAAAACCAAAAAACACAATTCTAGTATCTCTTGCAATGCAAAACGTTGTAAACAACAAAAAGCAGGAGAAAGAAGCCATCTTTGGTAGAAAAGAAGTCAGGTGTGCATGAAATAGTTTTTTTTTTTTTGAACGGCAACATGCATGAAATAGTGCTTGTTCCTTAGCACTACTTCCACTAAATGGCACATTAAAAATTAGCAACAAAATATGTAAACAGCAGATACTGGAGGATACCTGAACTCAGGTAGTTGTCATACAAGGCTTTGTTGGACATTGAGAGGCACAAGTAAGAAACCTACAACCACTAAAAACGAAAAAGAAATAAAAGCTGCTAAAAAAGGAAATGCCGCATCATGCATCCCAGTCCTTTCATATTCCTCCTATTACAAGAAAAGTAAAGTTGACCCACATACAAAACTACGGACAGAACAGCACATATAAGAGACATGCACACCTCCCAAATTGGAATCAGCAACTGGACCATTTTCACGTCTGAACGGGTTTGAGAGAGAGATGAGTACATTTTGAACTGCTGATTAAGTATCTGCAAGACCACATATTATGTCATTTCAGCTGGGAATCCATGAAGGTACAAATGTGAAAATCTCAATGGCAAATGTGAAGCCAAACAAACCCTCAACAGTAGTATCACCGTCAAGTTCACAGGTACTTTGCTGTTTAACAAGATGAACATCCTGAAAGGATGAACCAAGGTGGCTAGGAAACTCCCACATCCAGCCATCTGGAATTGTGGAGGGTATCCAAATCGGTGAATGAAAAGCTGAATTGCTGTTTGAATATGCCTAATGAGAATTTTCCACATCAGAACACAGAAATATTCTGCATGCAAGGTAAATGGAGGCAAAAGCTACCCTATGATGTTTCTAGAAATGAATGCAGCACGAGAGACATCATGTGGATAATAGTGTTTCAGAATATTGTTAATATCCTCGCCATATCATTCTAGGAAAAATGAAAGAAAAAGAAGATACTCTCCGGAGCTTGCAGCCTTACATAGATATCTAAAAGTGATAAAAGTAACTAAAGTGAAAGAAAATAAGATTCTCCAGACATAGCCTGGAGCCCTACCAAAAGGAATTGTAATGCCATAATACGTCTAAGAGCTAAAAAAACATCGTCAAGGATATGCTACGAAAAAAGAACTAAATTTTTAGTCCACAGGCAAGAATTATTGAATAACATCAGACAAGCGTCTTGAGGTGGAGATCTATAAATTTGGTGATGTGTAAGGGAATACAATTATCTTCCTTTTTATGGCAACAAAAAAATACTATCGAAAAAGGGTTTTTAAAAAAGGTTCAGCAGAAGGGGGGCAAGAAGTCCACCAAAGAAAATAACAAAATCGTGTTGTTTTAAACTGGTTTTACCTTTAAGCTGTAAGAGTTACATCCAAAATTACATTAACAACAGCATATGAGCAATAACAGCTGTTAACATGGAAAACACAACACCAGAGAGAGAGAGAGAGAGAGAGGGGATACCTTCAGTGCCTTCTCAAAGGAAAGAGAGATCAAATTTGAACATGCAGCACCTGAATAATTCAAAAAGAAATGTACACTAATAATGGATACAAAGGAGAATTAATGATAGCAAACACTAGAACCCAACCCTAAATTGTCGAACACCAAACACCTTGATACAAGTTGCAACTTGCAATTATATCCATCATCAACTGTTTATGCATGAGATAAACAAGTCAAATGGATATTTAGCGGAAGTCAGATTTGGACACAAGACAAAGTAAAGAATAAAATACCTATGACAATAATAATGATAATGTTTTCTTCGATAAACAAGTACATAAAAAGATAACCATCCTAAAAACAAATTAAATAACAGTAATACTCATGATGATAATAAGAGCATCTGTATCACACTCGCTTTAAAACCCTTTAGATTATTTTAACAAGCCAAAAGTGAAAAGTTGCACGGCATCAGCCTCGTCATTGGCTCGGTGTATTTAGTTTTTGCTACAATACCTCGTTAAGAAAAGTGTGGCACTGTTCCCTTGTGATCTATGATGCACGGACACAGATACCGACACCGCGCTGACACGGACACGGGGACACGGGAATTTTAAAAAAATGGGGACACGGACACGGCGGGGGACACGCCACGTGTATATTTATTTATTTAAATAAATAAATAAATAATTTTAGTTTGACACCCAGAAATTTAAAAAAATTACAATTTGGCCCCAAATTTTTAAAAAATTACAGTTTGACCCCCAAATTTTTTAAAAATTACAGTTTGGCCCTAAAATTTTAAAAAAAATTACAATTTGGCCCCTGCCGTGTCCCCATCAGTGTCCCTCCCGTGTCCCCAGCCGTGTCCCCCTCAAAATTTAATATTAAATTATGGGACACGCCACGTGGCGTGTCCCGTACGTGTCCCCGAGGTGTCCCGCCGTGTCCTGACACCGTGATACTTTGACCTCTAGAGGTGTCGGTGCTTCATAGCTCGTGATTGAATAAAATATTACTTTCAGCAAAGAATAAAACCCTTCAGCTTAAAAATGTTTTGATTCTTTTGCAAGGCCCATTACAGGTCTTACAAAGATGATTCAAACCATAAGTCATTCTCAAAATATTTTTTTATGGGTTTCTAAAAAAAAATTAGCTCAATCCTATAACGGTAAAAACTATTTCAAAATTCGTAGGTTGTTTTAGAATTCGTAGGGTGCCCTATGAATTCTGAAATAACCCTTACCGACATCGAATTGAGCTAAAAAAAAATTCAGAAATCCATACAAAAATATTTTAAGAATGACTTGATCGCCTAAATCATCTTCGTAGGACCCGTAATGGCCCCCACAAAAATCATCAATTTCTTGCCCATTTGCTGTGCCCCAAACAGGGCCATAGACAGGAAATATTTAATTTAAAAGAGGCTGAGAGTAAACAATGTTTTTAATGGAGTGCCTTTAATACAGAGAGCCTGATGCAGTAGACATTTTAAAAGTGACTAGCTAAAGTAATAAAGTGGCTTTTTAAGGTGTAATTCGGTCCAAAATCTAAAGAGCCTGATGCGGATGCTCTAATGACAAAAATGATGTGACGAAGAAGAACACATGGAATCCTAGAGTTGAAAAAGAAAACGCCCAAAGTACTATCTAGCAAAATATTCTCCGGCATCATAATACAATCGCTAGAAAAATAAGCGCAGGTTGCCCAAAGAGATCATAAAATACACAAGCACATGTCACATGAGCACATAATAATAATCAGAGTCATAATAATAATCAGAGTGGTTCACTAAAACCAAGTAAAAACAAATATAAGTTGCCTAACGGGTTACACCAAGGAGAACCTCTAATTTGAAAAACCTATGTATCTACATGAACAAGGCGTACAAGATTATAACTTAGATCCCTTGTCATCAAGTGGCACCCGAGATCTGTGATGATAATATTTTGCAAGAGATAGTGCTACAGTTAATGAAGACACACAGAAAAAGCAATACTAAGCGCAAGTGTGTTGTAAATTATTAGGCGTAGCACCTGCATGCAGATTTGCAACACGAATGGAAGTGCGTCTTTATGATATAACTAAAAAATTGAAAAACATTGTCACGTCTTGGTCAGGCTGAACTAAATCTGCACACGGAATGTACAAATAAGGTAAAGCCTACATCATATGACATGGAAATCAAACAGAAATAATCTTCAGTGACAGCATGCCGGTGCATTAAGTGGAAGAGCAATCCAACAATCCAGATAAATTTATTTTTTCCAAACTAGTCAAATATCGATGTGTCATACACTACTGTCATATGCTAATTGACCACACTTTTGATTTATGCTTAGGTAATACTAATACCTAAGCTCTCATTCCTCTTCCACCCCCCTCTCTCTAACTTCTATTGTCTTGTTATATTATATCACCTCCCTCTAACTTCTATTGTCTTGTTATATTATATCACCTTGTGAAACTTAATGACTCATCCTAGGAGAATTTAAACATTCAATGGGCACAGCTCCAGAACATTCCAAACCAAGCTTCAAACCAAAACCATATGTAATCAACATGCCACCCACATCCCGAACCCAAGTCCATTGGGGAAGAATATGGTCATTGGGTTCCCTTTATTGGAACTATGTTTCTATTTATTTTAGTTTTGGATTGGTCAATACCTCAAAATTATAATCAAATACTTTTTGTCTCAAGTAGGAATACTGTGCACTGTTACTGGCTAGGATGTTTCTCTATAACTTGCTAGATCAAACGTACTTCTTATCGGTAACATCAGATGTGCATCAAGTGGTACAGCTCAAGGCGTAAAAATCCAACTTCCAAGGATGAAGTGCTATATACATCCACGACTATGAAATCTGTCTTACGGTTATGAACACCTTCTAACCGACAAGAATTGCTGACTATCCGACAAGAATTGATGGCTTGTCTCAGAAGTGGTGCACTCAACACAAACACGCTGCATAATGGAAGTCACCACGCTTCTTATGCTGGCACGTTATTTTCAGTCGAGAAGGTATTATGTTTGATTCTTTGCCACCAATGAAAACAAAGTTCTCTGCAATCAGCAAGGGGGTTGTGCACAACTTCCTGCTACATATGTGTCATTAGAGCCCTACAAAACACAGAGACTGCTTTTATGTTAATGCTAGATCTGTGAGATATTTTCCCACGGGAAAAGGTTACTTGTCCTTTGTTGAATCCCTGAAATGATAATGATAGTGCTAGGGGCTATGGTAGTAGTCAAGGGGGGTGCTATGAAGCACAGATACGACTACAGGATGCAGGCAAGACACGATACAGAAAAAAACTCCGCCGCCGCCCGCCAGCACCCTCAAATCGAGGGCATTTGCCACCGTCAGACCGCGGCATTCGATGAGGGAGGAAGGGATTGAGGCCTAACATAAAACAACATTAGCAGGCATTTGCACATGAAAATCAAAGACAAGTTCTCCATACATACTGTATCTTCAAGATTCACCAGAAGCCCAACCATCCAATTTTCAATCATAACCACAAATCATCCCGAAATCCCACCCAAAAAAAAAAACCTATTCACGACACCCACAAAACCCCCTTTTCCATTAATAGTTCAAAACCCTAACACTTAACTACCAGCAGCATTCAAGAATAAAGAATCAATGCAAGCGTACTGCAACTGATTAGGGTAAAGATACTCATTATCGAACTTACTCATCGTAACCCTCCTCGGCTTCACAACATCCGCTCCCAACACCTGCCTCGCAAGAACCGCCAACCTGGCATTCCTCAACTCCCTCGCGCCGTAAGCCTGCGCTGCCGGCACCCTCAAATCGACAGCATTCGCCACCGTCAGACCGTAGTATCCCGTCAGCTTCTCCACGTCTTTGTGGATTCCCACGCCGACGAAGGTGTGGGCAGGGTTTGCGAGAAAGCCGATTTAGGGAGGAAGGGATTGTGGGGGAGTAGATGAGTCGACGCAAAGTTGGAGGGTGGCGACGGGGTTGTCCTGGTGGGAGGCGGGGCGCCAACCGACGAGGAGGGTAGGGGCGCGGAAGGGATAGGGTTTCGGAAATACAGGAGTCGACCAAGGAAGGGGTGGTCGATGAAGACGATACCAACGCTGAAAAGCATTCGAATCGGGCTGCAAAATCTCCATTACGTATACTACACAGGAGAGAGAGAAACTGGAAGGGGGAACGAAGAAAAGAGGGGGAGAGAAGAGTTGAAATTTGGTTGACCACCCGTTAGAGGGGTTTTATAGTTGCCTCCAGAAGAGTTTTGAAACTTCCCCCGCAAGTTTGCATTCAGGGCTGTATTAAACAAGCCCAAAAAGTAGGGCGGTTCATCGATCTTGGTTTAAAACCCAATAACTAGTCTTAAAAATATGTCCAAGCTAACCTTATTCGTTCCGAGTCTCAAAACTCATGCACATTATTTTCAATAAATTTGTTTTATTTATCTTTTTACAAATTACTCTCAAAAAACTTCTTTCAAAACCCTTAAACGAACAAGGCCTCTTGTCAACTTTTTTATTAAAAACTCGAGGGTTCGAGAGGTTAGGTTAAGTTATGTGAGTTGCAACACTATGAGAAACTCTTAGAAACTCTCTCAATGCATTTGCTTTGCTTATTGTAATAATCTCATATTTTTTTTTATCTTTATGATAATGAGGTTTTCTTTGTCATTCAAAAAAATAATATGTGTCCAAGCTTAGTTGGCTTAATAACAAGAGCAGTCGATCTCAAATGAGCTTTGATCGAGCTGGTCTCGGGTAGCTTGAACTTTTTATATCTTCCATATGTCGAACAAGTCGAGTAGGAGATTGTTTGAGCTTGAAACCCTAACGAGATTAAAAAAAATGTTCAAGCTTAGTTCGTATAAGTACCGAATCGATCTTGAACGAGCTTTGAACTAGTGAACACAGTATCAAATTTAGTTAGCTTTTTTTAGACATACTATAAATGTTGGTTGTTAGTTTTTGTCAGTTAAATCTGACTCCTGATACTGTGTATAGGAGTGTAGAATGCTTATCAACTTAGCTACCACCCCACCTTAGCTACCACCCCACCTGTCAAAAATAAATAAATTTGAGTAGTTTAGTTCGTTTAGTAGCCCAATTTGCATTATTGTTTGATGACCAATAATGCTATATATGGTACTCCTTTTATCTTACTGCATAAAGTATTGCATTAATGGTTAGCAATCCATGTAAAATAGGAGGCCACCACATAATTTGCTGAAAAATCATGCAACCACAGACAACTATTTTTCGAAAATACAAGGACAATTCAAACTTCTTTTTACAAGATGGATTTGGATGAAACGGATCAGCTTAGTAATGTGTTTTTGGACTAATGCTGGGAGTAATGCAACATACAATAAGTTGGAGCCACATACAAAAAGCAAACTACTCACATCGAAATTACATAACGAGTCAAACATGTAGGTTAAAGCTAAATAGCAACGAATTTCATACACAAAATATCCCAACAAACCAACCGTACACTCTAATAGCTCACACAACACCAAACATATTCACACGTTAACAAACTCACTCAATATCCAAGGGACTCACAAGGTATCCAACGAACTCCCCGAGTGTCCAACGGACTCATCAAGTATCCACTGATTCACGAAGTATCCAACACTTCCCAATTCATGGCTTTAGGAAGCCCAACAACTATCTCATTCCTTTCAATCTCTTAATACCTCACACGACGTCTATTCATTTTACCAATCTCGAGCATTCCCATTCATTATTCAAGTCAAATCACGCATTTCTCATGTTCACAGTCTTAAACATCACAAATACACATATTATCAATTCTAATTATTCCTCTATTTCTACAACTTTACGACCTAACATGTCTATACTTCCGTTATATTCTAGGACTCCAACTACTTCGTCACTTAAGAATCAATCTCACTCGCACCAACGTCCTTTAAAAGTTCCTCTCACCACGAGTTTCACAGCTCACAATTGTCTTTCAACTAAGTAATTATATCAACCTCAATAGTTCACATCAAGTCTTGTTGTCCCTCTTACCAAACAATGTCTTCACTATTTTCTATCAATCTGCCATAACGACACCATAACGACTTTCACCTCAGCAATAACGACTACAACACTATAACTCTTCTCAAGCTTAGAGATCTAGCCCCTATACACAATCCTAGTGTCCAATTGACTTTCCGAGACTTCCATCTAGAAGGGGCGGTGATCAAGCGCCTCTTCCAACTGGATCTCATCGGTAGTCGCTTGGGTGTCCAAAAGACACATACTGTATCTAGACACCCTACCTATAACCCTCATCTTCCTAAGTCAATCTTAAATACACACGACTCTCTACGCAGAATCATCCTGCCTTACTTATACTCAAAATCACTACCTCAATAACCACCATAACAATAACAAAACACAATTGTTACTACAACAAAGCATCATCCCTCCAAACACCTTCAAGACACTCACTAGCTCAATCATCTCGCTATGATACACCTCACTCATCTTTTGGACAAACTATGACTTCTGTGACGCAAAAAGACGTATCACTCTTTGTATACTTACACTCAATGCGGCTTACATCACAAAAGATTCAACTAACGCAATTAAGGCCCGATAGGTAATCCACGCAATTCAAATAAAGCACATCCAACACTTAGCACATAAATCTTATTAACAGTCTAGCACTTCTCTTATATACTAACAGACATCAGCTTCCACATATTGACCTCGACACTACATATAACCACCACAATCCCTCACGGATTTCTAGCTCATCTAAAAGGCACCTTGTCACATAGAATCCCAGAACAAGGCTGCTAATGGCAACAACAACAACAATAGCAACAAACGCTACCACAACCACTACGCAAAGGCCAAACTCTCATCTTTTTTTGTTAACAAGGGTCAACGACATTTCACCAATCCACATAAACATAGATGCCATGCCACATCGATGAACACGCGTCAGGCATGCAAGCACACACATGTTTTGTTAAAACAAAATGCAGTGATATTTTTTTTTGAACCCATGAGACTAAGTCTCCCCACGGTCTCGAGGTATTCAAACCTAATGCTCTGATACCAACTTGTCACGCCCTCGATTTTCAACATCAATAAATGATCCTCGCATATTATAGATAATACCCAAAAGAGAGTTCCCAAATGATCATTGACAAACCAAATCCCCAGGTTTAAAAATTTACAACATTGGCACTACAGCCCAAATTCCATAGTTAGTCAAAGACGGTAAATTTAGAGGTTACAAAATATCTGAAATGAAACGACTTCAAATGGATTTACAATTTCATCTTTCCAAAAGATCATACAAAAGAAGATGAAACCACTTCTCGGGCGGCTTTCAAAAGAGATGAGATCAAGCATGCACACCATGCACTCCGCGTCAAGGTCCTTGAGATACACCTGAAAATGATAGGTTGAGCTACACTAGCCCAGTAGAGAAATCTATACCCAAACTATATGAAAATGCGATGGATTATGCAACCAGAGTGAATGGGTACAATAGGATATCACAAGAGACAATGATCTTTTACCATGAATGAGCACTCTATGACCCAAGAGAATCAAAATCCTATAAGAGTACCCTTAACCATTCACACGTCTGTTAGGGAAGGTGTCACGACCCAAATTTTCAACATAAATAATTAAACCATTTCGATAAAAGATCCTCGCATAAAGTAATTATTACCCAAAATGATTTCCCACCTGTTCGATTTACAAACAAAATCCCATTTTAAAATAATTACAACATTGGTACTACGGCCCAAATTAACCTCGATACAAGTACAAAATGTTTAGAACATTACACACTTCAATAAAAAGATATCTCAAACGTGTATTAGTTACAAGTCATCTCCAATCAAAAGTAAGTCTATTACATGGATGAGTGAGTGACTAAGTCAAATTAACTTCCAAAAATTCTTCGTGTCCAAGCACACCGTAGCATGCAAAACGTTGTCCGGCATCAAGACCTGAAAAGAAGGATTTTGTTGAGCTACACTAGCCCAGTAGGGAATTCTATGCTCAAGCTATATGCATACGAGATTGATAAAGCTCCGAGAAGAATATTCAAGAAACTAAGTCTCGAGTAACAAGGAAGAATACAATCAAACGCCGATATCATACCAGGAATTAAGACTCAAGCAACTCTCCATGCTCGTCACCTAAATCCATTAATCATTCTATTCATTCCTTTCAATTCACGGCTCTCCTTTACGTACTTTCAAATTAAGGGACTCACCGATTGGTGGACCGAGAGACGTTCCGGGCATTCGGACCCCGTATACCCACTATACATTCCGGGTAACCATGACCCCGTACATCCATGTCTCATTCCGGGTCTCAGACCCCGTACATCAACTTCACATTCCGGGTAACCATGACCCCGTACATCCATTCCAAGCCATTCATCACTACTCAGTGTAATACAAACTCGTAAACACGGTCCATTGCACATTGATAAATATTTTAAGTTCACGTTATCTCCCTAGGTCTATCATGAGGTCCTTCGCCACGTACCAAACCCTCAAATGACTATATGACACCCTACCCGCTAGGTTCTAAACAAGGATCAATTAGGAGTACCAAAGGAACTTAGGATAATCAATCAAACGAGCACGAGCAAACGAGTTACCCTATTCTTGTCCGGACCACTAGATAAACCCCCATCAACCAACTATGCACCCCACGACATACCTTATAACCTACGATGTTCGATTAACCTCTCATCGATACGTTATTCTATCCCACCATTCACCATGTCAAGTCATAACACCTAACACGTCTACATCATTCATCAAATCTTGTCACAACGTTCACGTATTCATTCTCAGACTTAAAGGATGGATAGTTACCACACTCATAGGATTTAACACGTTCTTCAAGTACAACGAGAGTCAAGGAGATAGACCGATCCATGAATCACTTAAAGTACGAACAATTAAGTTTAGAAATGGGTTAGAGGTGTTCAAAGAGTGTTAGAAGCGATCGGGAATCAAACAGTCGAAGTTCAAGCAAATTGGGCAAAACTGCCCAGAAAGCCCCGGAGTATTGATACAGAAATCGGAGTATTGATACGGCAGAGTCTGGAGTATCGATACGGAAATCGGAGTATCGATACGGCTGAGTCTGGAGTATCGATACGGTTATGGAGTATCGATACGGCTATGATACAACAGATTTCAGATGCTACTGGAATGTGAATCCCTTCAGCGTATCGATACGCTAACGATTGTATCGATACGGGGACGTTACGAACAACGATTCTGTGCAGAAAACTCAAAAGCAACACAGCTCAACAACTAACAATTTTGGGCACGATTACCACATGAATTCAACTCATAAACACATAACAAGAGCAAGAATCCCTACCTCGAAGTTGTAGAACAAACACGCAAGGAGATCGGGCCACGCAAACCCTTGAACTCGAACTTTGAAATACGCCTCAAATACTCCTCTCCGAGCCAAACCGGACAAGCTACGAACTCATTAGCACGCGTGGAAGGTAGAGAGAAGGTTGGGTTCTTTGGGTTTTGAGCTTTTGTGGTGTTTTTCGGTGAGAGAGCAAGAGAGAGCGTGAGAGCCGAAGAGGGAGAGAGAGGAACGGACGGGAGGAGAGAGAGAGGTGGGAGATTTTTAATCTCCTACAACCAACACACCCCTATATATACCAACATATTCACTAATCGCACTTGCACTCCCTCAACTTCCAATTCCATCATATTAACCCCAAATCGAATTAACTCCACAAATTTTACATTAACCTCAATTTCACATAAACTTAACAAAAATCATATTTTCCTCAATTTTCCAATATCAAATAAACTCTTAAATATTTCTCAGAAATTACGGGTCTCTACAATCTACCCTCCTTAAAGAAATTTCGTCCTCGAAATTTAATAAACCGAGTTCTATCATGCCAATCAACGTATCAACATACTCCAATCGTATCACTATCCACCATACAATAATTTAATAACCATCAAATCCATGTCAAACGTTCATATCAATCAAACCACAACAAACACAATTATATCTTTCTAACTTCGTCCTCCCTTTTCATGTGAACTCGCTCTAACGGCATCGGCTTACCTCTCAACACTTGACTATGCAAATTTTGGAAACGTATCGGACTTTCACCATGGGACACGTCGACTCTAACTCCAGTTCGGACCTTTCTAACTTATGCAATGGTTCGGTTCGTACCTCCTTAATATCTGTAAATACACAATGCATCACAAATACTCAAAACTTTTAGCGGCACATCCAAGCAATATACAATTTCCTTTATTGCGAAATTTCTATGTACGATTATCTATCCATGCATAATGATCTTGCTCTAAATGTAACCCGATAGTCCAATTGACTTCCCGAGACCTCCATCTAGAAGGAGCGGTGATCAAACGCCTCTTCTAACTGGATTTCATCGGTTGTCGCATGGGTATCCGAAAGACACACGCGGTACCCAACACTCACCCTATCTTTCTAGCAGTGCATGCCTTCCCTTTCCGCCCAAAACGAGACAAACTCCTACGCGGCGATGCTCCATGGAACACACGATTTCCTCTTTGAGCGACTATGGATGATAGTGGCGGTCGGCGTAATCCCTTGGTCGGCCTCGCACGGATAGCAATCTTTAACATATTCACCTTGCTCTGTTCGGTCATTCTCTCCCAAGCTTCCAAAAGTTGTTGGCGAAAAGGTCTCATCACACTTCTCCATACTAAACCTAGCGAACCATGAATACAAGCCTATTCCTCTAAAGGTCGCACCAAATTCTAGCTCCATTAGAAGGATTCGATTGTTACCTCAAACGAGAAAAGTAAGCTCCGAAACTCGAACAACACCAATCAAAAATCCGAAGATCGAGATATCCAGAATTTCAAAGAACACATGAGGAATCACAACAAAGTGAAATGCTACTAAGAGCAACTACAACAAATGAGTTCGAATCGAACGGCTCCTAGGTGCGAGTGTCACGACACAAGAACTTGAATAGAGTAGCAATCTTCAGTACATAGACTAGTAGCTGCAACAATGGCATTGACACCAACCAATGGAGTCTAGACACGTGAACTAATGCAAAGGGGAAAACGAGTTCAAATCTCATAACTTCAAAGTTAAGGGATCATAACAAACTGTGGCGCCGAAGTAAGCAAGGATGGCAACAAGGTCCATATTTAACGATATGAATGAATTTGCATAACATCAGACATATGAGAATTTTTTTTTGAAAGGCTACGGACTCAATGCACCAACTCACAATAACAAACCCAGGGATCTGGAAAAGTTAGCTTCTATTTCCTCACCACTCCACAATTCTAGGAAATGAGCACATATGTCTTGGCAAAAGAGCATCCTGATACAAGTGATGAGAATCGTACAAAAGATAAGGCCGAACTGACAAGAGACGCACAACCAAACTTTGATCAATCCCATAGCAGAGATCAAGTGAATAGCAGCTGCAAACTAGGAAAATTCGTAACCATAGCAACTAAATCCCAAATTGACTAGCGAGGTCTCATACCATGAACTGTAGTATCAAGAGTAGAACGAGAATAAGAGACAAGAAGTACTCATAGATGTCCGCAGCAATTACGTCAAATCAATGGCAGGTACACCCCATGGTATCTCTTACGATGATCCGTATAGCATAAAATAGTACTGGAAGTGATTGTGTGGTACTCGATGCAGATGTCAAAATCTATTCAAGCCAATGAACAATTGACCTCATGGACAACAAGTTCAGATACAAATTTCAATCAAGATTCAACTAAACCACAAAGAAAATAGCAATAAAAGAACAACTCGTATGAAGACACGCCCGACATACAACAAATAATCATTGGTATAACCAATCCCTTCTCAAGACAAAACAAGACCAAACCTCCCTTCACACGAAACATGGAGATCATGGACAAAGTAACAATCCAAAATAACCAACTCACAATCTTGGCAAATACTATATGGAGGGGTTACTCAACAAACACAAATGGCTTAGGAATCCTCGGTATTCAATTTCAAGTCAAAGGATAGATGCAAATCATGAAAAGATGATATGCTCCCAAATCGAAAGAATACCAACAAGAGATTAAACAAGAGAGAGGGAGTTACCCCACACATTTTATGTCTCTGGAGCCTGGAAAATGGTAGGACTCGCTCCTCGCTCAACACATGACCCCTGACCCGAAGTAGACTGGAACTGTGAATGATGTTGAACAAAACTCTGCCCTGGTCTCACTGAACTAGACCCATTCTGCTTTCCTACTTTCTGAGGGCACCTTCTGGCAAGATGGTCAGATGCACCGCAAATAAAACAAGATTTTTGTTGCTATGAACATTGAGCACGAAAATGACCCGATTGACCACACCTATGACACACAATTTGAGGTTTAACGGAAACTCCATGACTTCCCAATGAAGTAGGTGGTCCAAAACTCTGCTGAACTTGCAATGACTGTGATGGTTCTCGTCGTCTCTTCCTCCCTTGGCTCCCAGAACTTCCCGAAGGTAAACTTGCACTAGCGGACGGTTGCTTAGGTTCCCACACTTCCACATCTCCCTGTGCACTCACTGGATTCTCAACACTCCTTGCACATTCGACAATCTCAGAAAATCTTCCAATGCGCTGGCTCACCACTAACAACTTAATAGATGGGTGCAATCCCTTCTCGAAACGCCTACACTTCCTTTCCTCTAACGCCACCAATTCTGGTGCAAACCGTGATAAAGATTGAAATTTTATAGCGTAATCGGAGACGGTCATATTTCCTTGCTCTAACTCCTCGAACTGTCCTCTAAGTTTCTCACGATACGTTTCTGGAAAATATTGACTCTCGAAGAGTTCTTCAAACTCAGCCCAAGTCAGGTTCTCTACATCTGGTTCATTTGTTCGATTAATCGTCTTTGCCATTCTCCTAGCATCCCTTCTTGCTCCTAAAATCGATTCCCACCACTCATTTGCCTCACCGATAAGTTGAATGGCCACAATACTCACTCGAAGGTCATCTTCCGTAATCTTAAGAGCGTTAAAGATTTTACGAATCTGTGATAGCCAATGATCGGCCACAAGAGGATCACTACTCTCCCCATCGAACTGAGGTGGTTTCATACGGCAGAACGCCCTCATCGCTTCCGTGGCACGGTCATTCGTGTTAGCCCTAAATACTGGATTCAAAAGGTTCGACTCTGCAAGTGCCGCTACAATTTCTCTAGCAAGTTGATTATGTCCTGTCCCCATTCTCGGATTTCCAATTCTACCCCGCCTATTTTCATGTCTCGGAGGCATCGTGCTACAAAAAAAATTGAAAGTATAACACAATTAACGACGATGACTATCATCAACAACCACAGTTCCATTGCGAGATCAAATCTCCAACTCCCCCGACACGGGTCAACAGTACCACAATACCCTATGTTATCGTAAATGCAATGTCACACCGATGCACTGACTCATTCATGCAAGCACACATGTCATGTAAAAAAAAAAAACTTTGCAATGGTTTTGAACCCCTGAGACTAAAGTCTCCCCACGGTCTCAAAGTATTCAAACCTAGATGCTCTGATACCAATTGTCACGACCCAAATTTTCAACATAAATAATTAAACCATTTCGATAAAAGATCCTCGCATAAAGTAATTATTACCCAAAATGATTTCCCACCTGTTCGATTTACAAACAAAATCCCATTTTAAAATAATTACAACATTGGTACTACGGCCCAAATTAACCTCGATACAAGTACAAAATGTTTAGAACATTACACACTTCAATAAAAAGATATCTCAAACGTGTATTAGTTACAAGTCATCTCCAATCAAAAGTAAGTCTATTACATGGATGAGTGAGTGACTAAGTCAAATTAACTTCCAAAAATTCTTCGTGTCCAAGCACACCGTAGCATGCAAAACGTTGTCCGGCATCAAGACCTGAAAAGAAGGATTTTGTTGAGCTACACTAGCCCAGTAGGGAATTCTATGCTCAAGCTATATGCATACGAGATTGATAAAGCTCCGAGAAGAATATTCAAGAAACTAAGTCTCGAGTAACAAGGAAGAATACAATCAAACGCCGATATCATACCAGGAATTAAGACTCAAGCAACTCTCCATGCTCGTCACCTAAATCCATTAATCATTCTATTCATTCCTTTCAATTCACGGCTCTCCTTTACGTACTTTCAAATTAAGGGACTCACCGATTGGTGGACCGAGAGACGTTCCGGGCATTCGGACCCCGTATACCCACTATACATTCCGGGTAACCATGACCCCGTACATCCATGTCTCATTCCGGGTCTCAGACCCCGTACATCAACTTCACATTCCGGGTAACCATGACCCCGTACATCCATTCCAAGCCATTCATCACTACTCAGTGTAATACAAACTCGTAAACACGGTCCATTGCACATTGATAAATATTTTAAGTTCACGTTATCTCCCTAGGTCTATCATGAGGTCCTTCGCCACGTACCAAACCCTCAAATGACTATATGACACCCTACCCGCTAGGTTCTAAACAAGGATCAATTAGGAGTACCAAAGGAACTTAGGATAATCAATCAAACGAGCACGAGCAAACGAGTTACCCTATTCTTGTCCGGACCACTAGATAAACCCCCATCAACCAACTATGCACCCCACGACATACCTTATAACCTACGATGTTCGATTAACCTCTCATCGATACGTTATTCTATCCCACCATTCACCATGTCAAGTCATAACACCTAACACGTCTACATCATTCATCAAATCTTGTCACAACGTTCACGTATTCATTCTCAGACTTAAAGGATGGATAGTTACCACACTCATAGGATTTAACACGTTCTTCAAGTACAACGAGAGTCAAGGAGATAGACCGATCCATGAATCACTTAAAGTACGAACAATTAAGTTTAGAAATGGGTTAGAGGTGTTCAAAGAGTGTTAGAAGCGATCGGGAATCAAACAGTCGAAGTTCAAGCAAATTGGGCAAAACTGCCCAGAAAGCCCCGGAGTATTGATACAGAAATCGGAGTATTGATACGGCAGAGTCTGGAGTATCGATACGGAAATCGGAGTATCGATACGGCTGAGTCTGGAGTATCGATACGGTTATGGAGTATCGATACGGCTATGATACAACAGATTTCAGATGCTACTGGAATGTGAATCCCTTCAGCGTATCGATACGCTAACGATTGTATCGATACGGGGACGTTACGAACAACGATTCTGTGCAGAAAACTCAAAAGCAACACAGCTCAACAACTAACAATTTTGGGCACGATTACCACATGAATTCAACTCATAAACACATAACAAGAGCAAGAATCCCTACCTCGAAGTTGTAGAACAAACACGCAAGGAGATCGGGCCACGCAAACCCTTGAACTCGAACTTTGAAATACGCCTCAAATACTTCTCTCCGAGCCAAACCGGACAAGCTACGAACTCATTAGCACGCGTGGAAGGTAGAGAGAAGGTTGGGTTCTTTGGGTTTTGAGCTTTTGTGGTGTTTTTCGGTGAGAGAGCAAGAGAGAGCGTGAGAGCCGAAGAGGGAGAGAGAGGAACGGACGGGAGGAGAGAGAGAGGTGGGAGATTTTTAATCTCCTACAACCAACACACCCCTATATATACCAACATATTCACTAATCGCACTTGCACTCCCTCAACTTCCAATTCCATCATATTAACCCCAAATCGAATTAACTCCACAAATTTTACATTAACCTCAATTTCACATAAACTTAACAAAAATCATATTTTCCTCAATTTTCCAATATCAAATAAACTCTTAAATATTTCTCAGAAATTACGGGTCTCTACAGAAGGGAACCAACTCGAATCAATCTAACTAAAATATAATATACTCTCAACCGTCGCTTGTCCACCACTACGCAGATACAAAATTCATCGCCTCTCACATGGACCCAATTTCAATTTATCGATTATCAAACCCTTTCTTTTCAAAACTTCGATAGAATCAATCATTTACCCTTCCTTCGTATCGCCCAACAATCCTTACATTTTCATTCCCTATTTTCGCTAGGTTTCGCGCGTTGTCCGGTTTT
This sequence comes from Rhododendron henanense subsp. lingbaoense, assembly GCA_020567845.1. Taxonomy (NCBI): domain Eukaryota; kingdom Viridiplantae; phylum Streptophyta; class Magnoliopsida; order Ericales; family Ericaceae; genus Rhododendron; species Rhododendron henanense. The sequence continues at coordinate 26,829,899 of CM036314.1, forward strand.
CTCACCGAATGGTGATACCCGTTCATCTACCCGCAGTCTAACAATCACTAAAATTCTCCCTTTCCATTATGTCTCGTACCTCAATTTCATTTCCGGGCGTTAAGGACCCCGTGCGTCCCATATTCATTCCGGCATCACACCCTATGGTGGATTCGTGGCTTTCTTGTGCACTTCCGGGCATTTAGGACCCCGTGCGTCCCATTTCCGGCATCGCACCCATCGGTGGATCCGTGGCTTTCTTCGTATTGCTCCTTCGTACTCATTCATGTTAACCCTTTCTCAATCGATCGTTAATAGCCTCAAGTTCAACATATATCAACTTACACATACAATCACGCATTACCAATCCACATATAAGAACACAACGTTCCCAAGGTCGCAATCTTTCATTCCTCATCACACAAAGTATAACAACTCATAAACACATCCCCTTATACATGAATAAATACCTTAAGCTCACGTTACTCCTCCAAGTCTATTACGATATCCCACGTCATGCATCGAACACACTAATGACTTTACAACGCACCACCCGTTAGGTTCTATACTAAAAATTCCGTAGAACGAGCACCAAAGAAAGTTTGAAAGATCAACAAGATGAATGAGGAGGATACGAATTACTCTATTAACGTTTAAACTATTTGACAGGCCCTTATCAACCAACCATGCACCCTACGATATACTTTACGGCCTACGATATTCAATAACGGCTCCATAGTACGTTTCTCAATTCACCAATCATCCCGTCATGTTATCGCACTTAACAAGTCTATATCGATCATTGAAACATGCCACAACATCTACTTCAATCAACTAAAAGCATAAATAATGTACGAGTATCCTAACCATTAAATTCTACACTTTTCTAAGTTACGACGAGAGCCCAAAGAGATCGATTGGTCAATGAAACTTTCAAGGTATGAACAATCAAGTTTGGAAGTGATATAAAGTTATTCAAAAGGTGTTTAAGGTGTTCAGGGTTCAAACGGGCACGAGGAGAAACAAATAAACCAAATCTGCCCGGAACAGTAGGGGGTATTGATACCCCTGATGGAGGTATTGATACCTGGCCAGAATCTGGTCCAGAGGCGAGTGGGGTATTGATACCCCTTTTTAGGGTATCAATACCGCGGAGTTTTTCTGCGAATTTTTCAGCTTTTCAACAATGAAACCCCAACAACAAACAACAAATCAAGCACGATCAAAGCACATAATCAACCCATAAACACATAGAGAGAGTAAGAAATCCCTACCTCGAAGTTGGAGAGCAAACCCAAAGAGAGATCGAGCCCCGCAAGCCCTTGACTCCGAAATCTTGAAACCAACCGAAATACACCTCCTCCAAGCAAAAACCCACGAGATTCAAGCTCAATAACGCGTAGAGAAGGTAAAATAGAGGTGGGTTTATGTGGGTTTCGTGAGCTTTTGATTGTGAGCAAGAGGGAGAGGGAGGGAGAGAGAGGAGGAGCCGAGAGAGAGAGGTTGGGAGGGATGAGAGAGAGTGAGATGGGTTTTTATTATCCCCTACACACACACCCTCATATATATACTAGTACATATACAAATTACACATGCCCCCTTCAACTTACAACCCTATCACTCAACCCCCAAATCAAATAAACTCAATAAATTTTCCATTTTTCCCAATTTCTAACATTTATAAAACTTTTAAATAATATCCGAAAAATACGAGTCGTTACAATGAGTTTGTAACTTCATGGTTTGTCCGTACAAACATTTGTAATCTCTTTGGGGCCGGAGTGCCAAAATTGTATATTCTTTTGAAATTGGGACTTGTTTTGTAAAGTTTAACAGGAGGGAACTATTTGGGGCTATTTAGTACTTTATCCGAAGATCTTTTATTGAAAAAGCTTTATTTAATTATGTTGAAAATCTAGGTCGTGACAATATTCTTTGGGTTAAATTGTTCATGATGGTAGTTTGAAAGAAAAGATTGTTAATGGTATCCAGGGAATGGTGGTTGAGAGAATAGTAGTTTGAGAATGGTGGTCGGGAAAAATTAGGTGGAGGGAAAGTTAGCTATAAATAATACATAGTTTTGAAGAAAAAAAATTCAAAAATATTTTTTGGACAAAAGTTAAAAATAAAACATAATATTTCAAAAAATATTTTTTTAAAGTCCTCGTTTGGCGGACATGACAATTGTTTTTGAACAGAAGTATTAGTTGACTTAGGATGGAAAAAGTTGGGAGAAAATGAAGTGGAGTGAAAATCAGTTAATATTTGAAACTCTTTTGATTCTATTTTAAGACTAACCATTAAAAAGAGAGGAGATGGTTCTATTTTAGAACTATCCAGTCTTTGTTTGGTGTTAAAAAGAGCAAATGGCTAGTTATAGCCATTTTAGAACCACATTGGACTTGCTCTTGGTAAACAAATGGGGTTTTTAGAGGTCGGTCCCTTTTTTTAGCTTTGGTTTCATCCCAATCCTGAATATATTATTTTTACCCAATCTTTTTAAAATAGTCCTGACCTATATTAATTTAGACAAAAATAGCCCTATGAAAATTGTGTCTATGAGAATTGTTTATGAGAACTGGCTATGAGAACTGTGTCTATGTGAATTGGGCTATGTGAACTGGCCTCACCACATACTAAAATATACAGTTCTCATAGAAAATACACAGTTCTCATAGAAATTACATACATCTCATAGATGGGCGACCGCATCTCCGGTTTTTGGATCTTACTGATTAAACTTCGGCAAAGTAAAATTCTTAGGGGGTCGAGCGTTTTTAATTGCGTCAGTAAATGGAGACGAGACCAATTGTTCCAACACCATTTCCACCTTAGTCTGAGGAGCCTTCGGGGTAACCACTACCGGAGGATCTGCGGCCCGAGCGGGGCGCCTTTCGTAAACTTCCTCACGGTGGCGACACTCCCTATAATCATGGGAAGGCGAACGCTCACGACGATAGTATCTATATCGGTCTCGGTCACGACGCCGAGCACGCTCCTCGTGCTTGCGGTACCGACGCTCGCGTTGTCAGTCAACAGCGGTCTCGTGACTAGCCATATACGCCAAGTTGTAGAACAAACCGGAACTCTCCTCCGGGACCTCAAACCTAGGATTTTCCTTAGGCCGGGCAAGGTGATCTCTGACATCGCCCCGCGCCTGAGACCGGTCCGGGGATAGACTCCGGACCCTTTCGTCGTACGGGGCCACTCGCTTGCCAAGGCACTCCTTCACATGAGCGCTCTTCCCTTCGGCCCGCCGTGGCGAAGGTGACCTATACCGATCTCGGCTTGGCGATGGAGTACGAAGGCGAATCGCCGTGGTCACCATGTGAACGTCCTTCCGCAAGGCGTTGATCATTCGGTCCTTCTTCGCCATCCGGTCGTTAAGCTGGCGAAGATATTCACAGACTTGAGGGTCACTCCTCAAGACCGCCGGAATCTCATCCGAAAGCGTAGCCCCAGCCAGAACTGTAGTCACGTTCAAGCGGACGTCTGGATCTGGGCTTTGAGGGGGTTGGGTCGTCGAGTCCGTCGACACCGTCACCACCTACGACCTGGGGATGGCCTTTCACCGTCGTGGATTTCCACCATTTTGCCGAAACGAAAACCGAACGTCTCTGAAATGAAAACTGAACGTGTCAAGAAGCCAACGTATAGGGAAATTATCCTCGGCAACAGCGCCAATTGTGGGGTGGTGGCTTCTCTTCACGGCTTCTCTGGATTGCCTCTCCTCTGCTTCGTTGTGTCCCTGCACCAAGGTGTAAGGCGGTTGACCGCCTCTCGCTTCTCCGACGAGCAAGTCAGTAAACAGGAGAGAGAGAGTATTTTCGAGACGTAGGATTGCGTACCTTCCTTAAGGTTTATCCCTCTCCTTATATAGGCGAACGTACTTGCTCCCCAAGCTAAGAGCGACCGTGACGTCATAGGTAACCGTCTTTTTTCTTAGACATTCCACCCCTTTCTGGAAACAGTAGTAGGAAGAACCTCCATGTGGCCCTCTCATGGGGCAAACCGACCCGGATGACCGACCTGACCCAATAAGACTGACCCTAAGGTTCGGGCAGTGGACCAATATACTGGGCTGCAAACCGGTGATCGTACCCTTCGGTCCGGCCCACCTCCGTTCGGCCCTCACGCCCATCACGCCAAGTCTGAGCCCAGACCATCATTTATTAACACTACATTAGATGTTGACACGTGTCTTGATTAGTGGTTAATTTGGCTTAACATAACTGTTCAGCAGTTTAGCCTTCTCTCAGAGGCAATTTTAAATGAAATTGATGAAATGGACTAAATTGACTAATCGATTTTTGTTCCCAATTGTTTGTTACACGTGGCAGACGATTATAGAGCATGTTCGATTGCAAAAAATTGGTAAATACTAGGGGAGCCCAAACCTTGGCTCCGCCCGCTTCCCTTTCCTGGGCCAACCTGGGCCCATTCTTGGTTCGGCCACCACATATCTCATAAACAATACATAGTTCTCATAGAAAATACACAGTTGGAAAATACAAAATTCTCATAGACAGACTGTCAATTCTCATAGCATGTCCTAACTGCCAGTTCTCATAGCCAGTTATATGAGAACTAACTATTCTCATAGAGAATTGGCTATTTGAACCGGGCTATGAGAACACACAATTCACATAGGTCCAATACACACTTCACATAGCCGCAACACACATTAAAATACATAATTCACATAGCCAAAACATACAATTCAGTATGCACCTCTACCCCATCATTTCCCTTTTTTAAGTTGTAACTCTCAATTCCACTCCAAATTACACACATGCGTACATCTATATATAGAGCGATGCCTTACTCACCTATAATTGGATGTTAACAAATCATCAACTGTTCGTTGAGCACCACATTTCTGACTACAAGGGACGTGCAATCCATGGTCGCACTGAGGCAACGACCGGGTTTCATCTTCGGAGACGAATTCCTCCAAGCAATTGTGCAATCGGTGAACTTACTGGTGATAAAATTCAGTTGTCCTATTCAGAGCTTGGACTTCCATTGATGATCACTGTATTCAATCACTCCGGTGGCGTGTGCGTGTGAATCCTGTTGCAAGTTCGGTTCGAGTTCGGCCTTGAGATTGGGAGAACCGAGATAATTGTACAGACCGGAGAAGTGTGGGATTCTCGCCGGAATGATGGAGGTGATCACCGGCGAGAGCAATTCCATCAAACGAGTGCTGGTGTTTTGTTTGGCGGCGTGATCACAATTTTGGTAACGCCGGGGATGTGAGAGAGAGAGAGAGGAGGAGGAGGAGGAATGGCGAGATGGAGTTCACGATGTGGAATAAAAAGGGCAAAAAAGTCATGGGAGAACATATCCGAACCTATGCAGGTTTGAGAATAATATTCAAGCTTGGGATCAAACCTAGGCTATAAACCAGGACTTGCCTCTGATCTAATATCCTAAGGGAATGTAGTTGAACTCCCAAAAAACCTCCAAACCCCCAATCCTTATTTCCTAGATTTTCTATTTTGTTTAAAAAGAAAAAACCCAACGTCCACACTTTGCTGACAAAACCGTTTTTAAAAATAAAATAAAAACCATTACGCCATTACTCAACTCAACTGCACAAAGCCAACTCAACTGCAAAAAAAAAACTGTCTCACAAACTGAGGAAGTTTTCCCACGTCCTTTTCCCACGTCCTCATTCTCCTCTCTTCTTCTCTTCTTTCACACATCCTCATTCTCCCATCTACTTTTCCCAACTCAACTGCAAAGAAGAGGAATAAAAAAAAAACTGTCTCACAAACTGAGACAGTTTTCCCACGTCTTCATTCTCCTCTCTTCTTCTCTTCTTCCACACATCCTTATTCTCCCATCTTTTTCTCTTCTGCCACCATTTTTGACCGATCAAAGGTTAATTCAAATAAACTGAGCTTTTTCACTCTTCTGAAGCACGGGACAAGACGGATACAATTCTGAGGGCTTACGGGGCGTACTGCAGATTGAGTAGGAGCAATCACAGCAGGAGGAACGAAACCGAATGCTTCGACTCCCTAAGTAGCCAAGAGGTACTTCTCATCATCTCTAAAGTTAACTTTTTCCTCGCACTTTCAGTTTACAATTCTGAGGGCTTACGGGGCGTACTGCAGATTGAGTAGGAGCAATCACAGCAGGAGGAACGAAACCGAATGCTTCGACATCCCTAAGTAGCCAAGAGGTACTTCTCATCATCTCTAAAGTTAACTTAACTTTTTCCTTGCACTTTCAGTTTATTTGCTTACTCAGTTGATTAATTTTACACATCAATCCATACGTAATTGAAAGTCCATCACTCTAATTTTGTCATGTATCTTTACTTCCCCCACAGTTCTTTCCTAATTAACGAAATTGTTTCGACTTTTTGGTTCTCCAGATTTTGAAAGTAAGAAGGGCTATGTTCAAGAACTCCACTGAATTTGGAGATTGCTCATTTCACTACAACGTTTGGTTTAACTTCTCATCAACTGCTCAAAGGTTAAATAAATTGTATTCATGCACTTCTCTTGCCTCTTTCTTTAACATTTCCACATTCCCTTTCATAATGGTGTTTTCATTTTTTTGTCTTTAAATTTTGATTTTGATTTAGAGGTTGTGTTCACCTACGTTTCTCACGTTTCACCCTTCCATTTGAAACCATATAGTCTCCTACATTCCCATATTTCTACCTCTCAACAGCAAGTTTACATGCTTTGAAGTATGAAAGTACTACTGCTACTAGCACTTACATGCTCTGAAAGTTTACACGCCTCTTACCCTACTGCTACTCTTACATGCTCTGAAAGTTTACATGCCCATATTTACACGCCCATGTTTCCACATGCCCTCCCCTAATGGTGTTCCCACTTTTTTTGTCTCTAGGTTTTGATTAAAGTACGCAAGCAGTTTGATTCAAAAACGTTTGCTTTCAGTTCTCATCCACTTCTCAAAGGTCTACTGCCCCAAGGGCAGTTCTCTAAGTTAGATGTCGCATTTCTATCAGCTTTATCATTTCATGCAAGTTTATATTGATTGTTTTAATTGTTTCGTTAGCTTCTTTTTTTCCCCCTACGGTGATTGTAAATAAGTCTTCTTACTTGCACAGGTCGTAATCATTTGGAATTGAAATTCTTTTCGTTAACAGTAAGGTCAGTTTTTGTATACAATTTGTGGTGGCTAGAAAAGTCGGTTTGTATACATTATTCACATTTGGGTGACTTCTAACTATGAGATCATAGTTAGAAGTAGTACATCACGGTTTCTCTTGAGTACTTTTAAGTTCGGATTCAGTACTTTAACATTTTATGCAGGTTTTCATGAGGCCTCCTCCATGTTTTCGTCGTAATGATCACTCAGATATGTTGAATAAAGTATACGATTTTGAATCTAGACGTCATAGGGAAGGCAAACCAGTAGAAAGTTTTGTGAGACAAAAAATAGAGGCATGTAGAGCCTTGCAAAATCTTGGAGAAAATATAAGTGAACAATACCTTATAGGAAAAATAGTAGACCTCCTATCACCAAGCCGGATGCATGTGAAGCGAACAATATTTCAAAGACATGTTATAGAAAATGCCACACATTTGATGAATGCTTTGATGGAAGAGGAGCATAATGTCCACTATTTGTGGATGGAGTTTGAACAAGGCCCAATGATGCCAAACTCAACTGTGAGAGCGCACATTCTAAACAAAGAGAACCAATTTCGTAGTCTAAGGAAAAAAGGTTTGAAGCCAAATATTGAGAATTTGGTTCAGGCTATTGTTAATACCCTCCCACCCACATGGCCTAAAGCAAGAATTTTACAAAACTTAAAACAAAATCTCATGGATATGAGAGCATTGGGAGCTATGCTAGAGGAGATAGAGACTGATATCATATGTTTGCAAGCTTTAGACAAAGTGGAGCAACAATTAAGAGAACAAGAGGACCAACAAGAAAAAAAACGACAAAAGGTAATAATACATATTCCTTTTAGAAAAAACCGTTCGTACATACCCATTTAGTTAAAAATTTAAGTCCAAACTACACTAACAAATGATTAAATTTTCTTATGTCTTGCTTTTGCAGGTGAAGCGAAGATTGGAATTTATATAGGGAGGAAGCTCTACAGTATTTGGAGTTGCATGCTATCCATTTTGTGAATATATCGCTTTGTTTAATTTGGGGTGTTTAGTTTATATTTTTTTCATAAACTAGCGTTCAACCCGTTCTATGCATGGGGCAAAACCCGTTCTATGCACGGGCACAACTAACCCGTTCTAGCGTTGTGCCTGTTTGAACCTACTTTTTTTAATTGTCCCGTGCATCGAACGGGCACAACGCTAGAACGGGTTAGTTGTGCCCGTGCATAGAACGGGTTTTGCCCCGTACATAGAACGGGTTGAACGCTAGTTTTCTATAAACAAATGTGATAGAGTACGTCGTTTGCTCCTTTTCTTCGGGTAAACCATCACAGTCAATCCTCATTGCTAGTTTGCGGGTTGATCTCAAACGAAGACACGAACAAACAGATTCCATGGTATGTGCAAGAATAATAATAAAAAAAGAGAGATTGTTATGGAGAATTGATTTTCCTATTTTTATTTTATAATTTAAAATACATTTATTCTTTAATGTTATGAAATTAAAGATTACCCTTTTTACGATTAAATAATACTGTATATAAATTAATGTTGTAATTTTACATATTTAACAGCAAGCATTTTGATAAACTAAGAATGCTACAATCAATTCCCTTATTATTTTGACAACTCTAATTTGATAATATTTGTATTTTCTTGTCATTAGAGCATCCCCAATGGGGATGTAAAACTGGGTTCTATACTTATAATAGCACCAGATGCCAAAAAAAACCCCTCCAATGGGGATGTAAAATAGAACAAATCAGGTTGTAAAATGGCAGAGATGGAAAAGGAGATGGATATTTCCATCCCCATTTAACTACAACTATAATTGACAGGTCATCACCCAACTGAAAATACCAGAATTTTGGACAGCCGGAGGTTACCTGGTTTCGTCGGAAAGTCGTCGGAAATGGGAAGAACTCGCCGGAATCTGGTAGAACATGCCAGAATCCGGAGATGACCGTCTCCTACCCCGATTCTTGACGATCCATGGACGGCACAGATGCATGCCGCCGGCCTGCCCTTCTGAAACTCTCGCCGGCTGTGATTTCCCTTCGGTTCAGAGAGAGGGAGAGGGGGGCTGGGTTCTTCAAACCAGAGAGAGAGAGGGAGGTCTGCTTGAGAGAGAGAGAGAGAGAGAGAGAGAGAGAGAGAGAGAGAGAGAGAGAGAGAGAAGTCGTCTGGTTTGGCGTGGGTGTGGCTGTGTTGGTAGAGAGAGAGAGAGAGAGAATGAGCAGATGAGGGTTTTTGAGAAAGAGTAAAGTTTTTGGTTTTTTTTTTATCCGAGAAAGAGTAAAATTGGGTTTGGTTTGGTTGAGAATCCAACCATTGGGCTTTTTTTTTTTTTTTGAAAGATTAGAATCTGACCGTTGGCTTCCCAACGGATGAAAAAATTTGCAACGGTAATTATTTTTTCCCTGCCTATAAATATGTGTGTTTTGAATAGGATTTTTCACAAAAAAAAATTTCTCCATTCTCCACAAACACCCTCCAAAAAAAATAGTGTATCAATTATGGCAGATGGAAGTCGTAGTGCGAGAGGAAAATCGTTCACCTCCGATCAAGATGAAGCAATTTGGAATGCTTACTTGTGCGTTAGTCAAGACCCGATTGTCGGTACCAACCAAGCACGATCTAAATTATGGGATCGGGTTGCAAAAAAATACACCGAATTCACAGGAGGCGATGTACGTTCGGATGCTTCTATCAAGTCTCGATGGCAAGTCATCCAGTAGGCTTGCAACAAATATCGTGGAATTTTAAGGCAAATTCAAAGGCAACATCAAAGTGGAATGACAGAACAAAATGAGGTATTATTATTTTGTTAATATTATTATTTCATTTTCATAAGAATTTTTTTTCATAACAAAATGAGGTATTATTTTGCTTGTATCAAGTTTCTGTTTTTATAAGAATTTATTAATATTATTATTTTGATAATTAATTAAAGAATTTTTTTATCATGTGTATAGATTGATCTAGCGAAGAGACAGTACAAAGACACTGAGAAAAAACCTTTCGCCAATTTGGATTGTTGCTGGGCAATCTTAGAACACTATATGAAGTGGGCAGATTTAACCCCACCCCGGTCCGACCCAAGATCTTCACAAATGGATACGAGTTCGGTCCCTCTATCTCCTGATTTCTCTCAAAATCCAAACGAGTCTCCTGATTTCTCTCAAGTTCCAAACACAGCGACTACATTGGAAGATAGCAATCCTACGAGTGGAGGTAGTGTTCAGTCTCCAAGAAAGAGGCCTCCTGGATGTAAAGCATCGAAGGCAAAATTATTAAAGACCAAAAAAACAGGAAATGAGGAACGTGAATGGATCAACTTGATGGAAAAATTCAACCAAACTACATCTGACAAGGAAGGTAGGAGAGCTGAAATGGAAGCTAGAAGAGTCGCAGCTTTGGAAAGGACTACGGCAAATGATGAGAGGAGGGTGGCGCTTGAGGAGAGGAAGGCAGCAATAAAGGAAAAAGAGATGGAAGATAGGATTATGCAAATGGACTTGGATTTGGTTCAAGACCCCCAAATGAAGGCTTATTACCAGTATCGCAAGGGTGAAATCTTGGCTAAATGGATGGCTAGCTCAAGTTCGAACGGTTATTTTTCTGTTTTTCCCGATTATTGATTGTAATAAATTTTTATTATCGTATGTAATAGTCTTTAGCAATTATGACTTCATGTAATCATTGGGTACTATTCGATAAAATGCATTTTATTTAGCTAATGAAGTACAAGACTCGAAAATGAAGTACAAGACTCGAAAATGAAATACAAGACTCGATAATAAAGTACAAGACTCGAAAATGAAGTACAAGACTCGATAATAAAATGCATTTCATTTAGGTAATTTCCATGACACGGGAACCTCAGTCTTCATCTCCATTACGGGCCCATAGGTGTTCAATAAGATTGTTGCGGAGCGAATGATGTGCCTCATTTGATCGAATCCTGCGGTTATTTTTAAAGAAATCAACCAATGCAGGTGTGACATCTCTTGAGACTTGAATTGGGCTGGAAGAGAGAAATTCAGTAATTTCATCACTAACATCGTGATCACGTTGGTCTTCAATTATCATGTTATGCAAAATGACACATGTTTTCATGATGTAGCCTAGATCCTCCTCATTCCAGAATCGCGCCGGTCCTCTCACAATTGCCCAGCGTGCTTGGAGTACGCCAAATGCCCTTTCGACATCCTTGCGACATGCCTCCTGCATCCTCGCAAAGTGTTGCTTCTTTCTTCCTTGTGGTTGAGAAATGGTTTGAACGAGAGTTGCCCATTTTGGATAGATACCATCAGCAAGGTAGTACCCCATGTCGTACTGCCGACTGTTAACAACAAAATGGGCTGGAGGGGCACGACCGGCACTGAGATCATCAAAGAGATGAGATTGATCAAGTACGTTGATGTCGTTGAATGACCCAGGCATGCCAAAGAAAGCATGCCAAATCCACAAATCATACGATGCAACTGCTTCAAGTACGATAGTTGGTTTTCCGCAGCGGCCGCTGAAGAAGCCATGGTAAGCAGTTGGACATTTGTCCCACTGCCAATGCATACAAGCATTCCAGGAAAACCACGTTGATTGCCCACATGTAGGAGCCTTGTAGTATCTGCTTCACTTGGTTTTCTCAGGTATTCTGCTTCAAAAATGGAGATAACGCCTCTACAGAAACTTTGAAGAGAGTCAACTGCTGTACTTTCCCCAATCTTGAGATACTCATCAAGACTATCAGCAGGCGTCCCGTATGCCATCATCCTCAGAGCTGCTATCATCTTTTGGATACCAGAAAGACATGCAGCTCCTGTTGCATCATTCCTTTGGACAAACGTCACGTCATGTTCTTGGAGTTTACCCAAGATCTTGTGAAATAAGGGTCGACTCATTCGAAAACGTTGCTGAAACAACGTTTCGTCATAGAGCGGATACTCACAAAAGTAATCAGCATTGAGTCGTTGGTCGGCACCAACTCTGTCACGGGGGGGATCCAGGCTCGACCGCTTGTGGAACCAACATGACCTCCTTGTTGGCGTCTTCTTTGAAATTTTCGGCACTGCCTCATCATGATCAGTTGCGCCATTGCAATCTCATCATCATCGGAGGAAGATCCGTCAAATTCTCCCAATAATATTCTTTGGGTTAAACTGCTCATGATGATTTTTTTTTTTTGAAAGAGGAGACTGTATGTATATTTGAGTGTGGGAATGAATAATGGGGAGGATAGGTCTATATATAGATGGTAAGTAAATGCTGTAGTTGAGAGTGGGTGAGAGTAAATGATGAAGTTGAGAGTAGATAGGAGTAAATGACTAAATTAAATGGTGTAGTTGGGAGTAGATGACTGAAATAAATGGTGTAGTTGAGAGGGGAGTAAATGGATCAGGTAAATGATGTGGTTGAGAGTTGATGAGAGTAAATGGATGAAGTAAATGGTGTAATTGAAGTGGATAAGAAGTAAAAAAAAAAAAAATTAGAACGGATTTTTTTTTTTTTTTGGAATAATTTTTTTTTTTAAGTCCTCGATTACCGGATACGGCAAATTATTTTTCAATGGAAGTAGTATTTGAATTAGGGTTAAGAAAGTTAGGGAAAATTAAGGAGGAGGGAAAGTTAGTTAATTATCCATCCCTTTTTTACATCTCACCATTGGATAGAGGTGGGTTCTATTTTACATCCAACTAACTTTTAACCACTTTTTACATTTAAAATAACTATCCATCCCCTTCTATTTTACATCCCCATTGGGGTTGCCCTTACAATCTATAGGTGGACCACCTTTTGGGAAGGCAATTATTTGGAATATAATTGAGTACATGAATTGACACTGTTGGGTACTGTTTAGTTGGTAAAATTGAAATAATTCCAACCTAAATTAGTTTTTTTAGTATCGAAGTGATGCAAAATTCTCAAACTTGACACAACTCCCCATTCCTGAACAGTGAACTTGCTCTTTGCAGCATCAACTATATACATCGAACACATCTGTAAACAGTTATAGAGTTAGAATCATGCAAACAATCATATAGATAGGGTGAGCACAAAAAACAACGTTGTAGATAGGGTGTGCCAACAATGAATGTTATTACCAAAGATTTTCCTCATGTGACTCTGCCATTGAAGGAATCCCATTTTTCAGAAGTGTGACTAAATCGCAATTATGTGTCACCCATTTCCTTCTTATAACTAAGTCTAATCCAAAGCAACGACATACGTTTGCAAGTAAACAACCAACCAAATCATTATGACGCTTCAATATCGTTGTGGGGGAAACCTATAGTTAGCATAATGCAATGTTGGAGTCCTACTACTCCTGTATCAACCAATGGAGTTAATGCCGAGTGAAGTTCACAATGGAGCATGTACAATCATGAAAGTTCATATCTCCCTCCCCCATTAAAATTCAAATATCTAGTCTATGAATCATGTACAAACACAAAGGTGTTAGTCAGTTTCTTGGAAGCAAGGAAAGAAATCTATCCTCCCTTTTTTATACTTCTAAGGACCATGACTCGAGTATAACAACCAATGGAAGAGAATCAATTCATCTACAAAGTCAAGATATCTAGATCGATGTTAGCAAAACCACAATTTCAACAACGAAATTGTTGTAGATTCCAGCAAGGTTGTATTTGCATCTCTACTTCTATCCAACTTTTACATCATGAAAATAAATCTCACATATTTTAGAGGAACTCGTCCACACATCAATCGAATCCTACTTGCAAAAGAAAAAATCCAAAAGCAGTTGATCATAGTGTTCTCAATGTAATCAAATAATCTTAAAATTAGACTTGACCACCAAAGGGATTTCCAATAGAAAGGGATTTTGGTCCAAATCTCATTTTCTCATCCAATCCCACACTCCCAATTGCAATGCCTATTACTACAAATAAGTCGATTCAAACAAAATGAAACATAAATGGCTAAAAAGATATTAACCAAACCAACACATGTTAATTGGGCCAAAAGAGTCCACATGTTAATTGCAATGCCTATTACCAAATTTATGCCGTCTATAGCTTCCCAAAAAACTATTTTCACCACGAAATAATAAAGAACGACGCAACATAAAAAATTAGGACTAAAATAGTTACACAATATTCGCAAAGCACAGATTGGGCCAAAAGAGTCCACTAAGTGAAGCACAAATAGTTTGTTCCCTTGCATCTTGAAAGAATTGGATCGAATCCCTTGCATCTTGAAATGAGAACTAAACCATTAGAGAATAGGGGTGTAATATAATCTAAAAAGAAAAAACTGATCTAACAATAAAGGTGAAGATATCAATTTTTGTACCATCAAATAAGACAAATGCTGAATTCATACTTTACGTATAGGCCAGCCAATTATCCGAAGAACTGACTACCAAAAATATCATATGGGATGATCTTTCTATTATATAACAGAGTACTAACTATTCAACTTCTTAAGAAAGGAGACCAATAAACAAAGAGGATATTAGTAACCGAACTTTTTTTTGTCTTTGCAATGTTCGATTCCTATTTAACGGCGTCCCTGTCTTCCAATGGCTGTTGGAATCGTGCCATGTCAATGTTATTATCACTTTTCAGAAAAGTATAGGACGCTTATCATCAAAACGGAAGGAGCATATAGACATCATGAAAACAAATTTGCCTACTCCATTCGCACATATACAACCAAACAGTCAAAGTACTCATGTAAGCTACCACTATTTACCATGATTGATTCATTGAAGCATCACACAAACAAATTGTAGATTGGAGGTTGAAATTCCATTCATGCTACATTCTGCTAAAAAAAATAGTCATAGTTATAATTGGAAATACATAACATGAATGTAGGCTTAATAGCCAGTTCTAAACATTAACAACCGTAACAACTTTGAAAAATTTCTGCCAACTCTCAGGCCGTTGTACCTTTTGACCTATGTGAACAATCTCAGTACAATGTTTACAAATAATTTTCTCATAAATGTTGATTACAACCATAAACAAACTCAAGAAAGCGGTTATCATGAAAAGGCACCACTTCAAATACAACATGTTCTGAAGTCCAGAAGGCATGCATGCTACACTTGTTTAGCTTAAGCGATAAGTATTGTGAAATAAAATGCAATAAAATTAGGGAAAAATACCTCTTTGTTGGCTCACATAATAAATTGAGCATCCGAGAGAGCAACCTAATGAATCTCAATAGCCCCAACTCCTTAGGAAAAAAGTCACTCACACCCCGCGTACACCTCAACTGCAATCAAATACATCAAGATTACAATAAAAAGTCAAACTCATTGTAAAGAATCATAGGAGAAAAACGATATTACAAAGAAGCATGAAATGAATAAGGATTATGATACAAAATCAGATGGTTGAACTAAGGGATTGCACACCTTTTGCCATGAAAATTGATGCCCTGTTTGGATGGGTTTTTGAGAATTTTTGAGTTTGATTTTTGGGGTCATAGTGGATAGAGAAATAGGGTAATGATTGGAGATAGGGGTATTGAGTGGAGAGAGATAGAGAGAGAAATGAGAATAATGACTAGAGAGTGGAGAGAGAAATGAGAGTAATGATTGGAAGTAGAGGCAATGAGTGTTTTTTGAGTTTGAATTTTTTTTTCAAGTTCTCATCCAAACAAAGCCATTCAGGAAGTCATTAATTGTGTCTGTTTGTTTGTGTGTGTGTGTGAGGGAGAGGGAGAGGGAGAGGGAGAGGGAGAGGGAGAGGGAGAGAGAGTTGAAAACACAACTGTAAATAGAAAATATGGACGTGAACGCACAAAAACTAATGAAAATCCCAGCCCCTTTTGTCATTATCACATTTGCGCCGGGAAATCGAACAGAAACCCATTAAACTATATGAAAATAAAAGAA
This sequence comes from Rhododendron henanense subsp. lingbaoense, assembly GCA_020567845.1. NCBI lineage: Eukaryota > Viridiplantae > Streptophyta > Magnoliopsida > Ericales > Ericaceae > Rhododendron > Rhododendron henanense. The sequence continues at coordinate 26,845,859 of CM036314.1, forward strand.
ATTGCAAGTTGAAATAATGGTAGGATGCAATGACCAATTTATAAAGTTGAGTTCAGTTGAAGTAAACATTTTAGTTCCATTTAACATGGACAAAATCTGCTTGGGTGTATAGGCAAGACTAAAGGGGTATTAAGTAATAACCACTTGAATTCAACCAGAGATAACAAATGGATTAATCTCTCCTACCTATATGCCCGGGATTCCAATGTATTATGATAATTGGTTTGCACATATGAGTTTAGTACCCAAATGAGTAAAGCTAGTTGATAGAAGAGATAACTCAAGGAATAAAACAGTGATATAGGTACTGAAAAATTAAAAATAGGTAAAGTTGACAAAAAAATTAGACATTTCGCAAATTAAAATATGGACCACCAATGAACATTGAAGCAAAAAAACTTACAATTGAATTACGACATATTTTATGAAACACTTAGAAGGCAGTAAAGCCAAGATTACGAAAGCACAATTTCTTAGTCGGCACATTTTATCAAACACTTAGAAGGCAATTGAAGTACATGTTCTGAAAAGCCGAAAAACGTACCGTAAGGACACACAACAAAGGCCCTGTGACCGTGGCTCATTAAATCCAGTAATTCCAACCAAGAAAAATTAAACCAAATTATACTTCTTTGACAAACACATGAAGCACTTCATTGAGACATTTCGTCAAACATTGAACATACCAAAAATTGGCATCATATCCTGAAGTGAATCAAAGGCCCTGTGGCCATGGCCATTTTTTATATTGGCTCACCCAATAATGCAGTTTGAGAGAGAGAGAGAGAGAGAGAGAGAGAGAGAGAGAGAGAGAGAGAGAGAGAGAGAGAGAGAGAGAGAGAGAGAGAGAGAGAGAGAGAGAGAGAGAGAGAGAGAGAGAGAGAGAGAGAACAGTTCTGTGGAAGAGGGAGGGAGAGAAATTGAGAAAGGGAGGAGGGAAGGGGGAAGTCATAGTAGTGGAGAAGGAGCGGTTGAGAGAGAGGCGTGGGTGTGTGGGAAGCAGTTGAGGGAGAGGCGTGGGGAGCTGAGAACGTGGGTCTCTGTTTCAGGGCAAAATATATGGTGTAGGGATTCGATTAATCGGGACCTTGACTGTGGTGTCTGGTTAGGTTCTTTCCTCCGCTCCTCCGCTCGTCCGTCGCCTGACCTGCAACAAGTCACTAGGGCTTTGGATGCCCAGTGACCCTCCGACGATCAAGTTAGATTTCAGGGAAGGCGTTTAGGTCTAGGGTTAGGATAGTATTGCGTACCTCTTCCAGGTGTGTATCACTTTGTATTTATAGACCTAGGTTTGCTTGGTCTCCACGCTAGCGCGTGGTGAATACGCTCGGGTAACCGCCTCGGGTGATGTCACATATGACGAGGGAGGCGAGGTGGTTACGGAGCACATGGGACAGATCTCAATGATTGTGCCAGCTGCATGGGGAGCATGATCCCCATAGGTCCCACTCACAAAAACCGTTATCTCCTGGAAGCTTCTGGAAGCACTGGAGCATGCAGCGAACCGATGCTCTGAAGTCGATAACAACCGAAGTCCGAACACCGACCGAAGTATCTCCCGAAGAGAGCTAGTCAGAAGAACCTGGCCCGGATCCTAGCTGCTGGACTGGGTTTGAACCCCGGTTACCGAGCCGATAACCGAGGGCCCTACAATAGCCCCTCAACTTCCGGAGTGCCATTCTGGTCTTCGGGGAGTTGACTCCTTTGATGGACTAGCGCAACCGGACTTTTAACAGATGAAATGCTTTGGAGAAGAACCGAGCGACCTTCGTGAGAGCCGAGCCGCCTGCTTCTGCCCTAGGAGCCACGTGTCAGTCATCGCCGAAATGAGTGACATCATACGTCACCTCGGCACGTGAAATGTCAGATGATTGGTACGAAACGTCCTTTCAGGGCACGCGTCGAAGCGTGAATGGCTCGGTACGCGGCGCGCCTGACCTCGGTTCAGAACTTTGATTGCTGACCGTCTGATGAAGACACGCGTCGAAGATCCAACGGTTCGGTTGGCGACGCTTCGTTTCCCGCGCGACTCCTCGTACGCTCCACTATAAATTCAGAGCATTTGGAGAGAGAAAGTTATTGAAACCCTCTGACGCCGTCGAACCGCCGCCGCCGTGTTTTGCAAGCTTTGGATCACGATCTCGAGCATCTTGGCAGCGAATCTCTACACCAAACTTGGGTATGTTGATCTTTGTTAATCAATCTTCAAGTTTTAGTACTTTTCTTCGTGTTTTTCAACGTTTTCTGAGCTCATTGGGGTGGGAACGCCACTCGCAACCGTCTGGTGTGCGGCGGCGCTGGCGCCCGCCGCTGCTGTTCTTGTTCTTCCCGAGGCCCACATTCTTCCCGAGGCCTAGATTCTTCCCGAGGCCTATCTTCAACCTTTGGACCAATGGAAAAAGTTGTAGTCCCCCGAGGACCCTTTCCGAGGAGGGAAGAGTCTTTAAGAATGACCGAGACCCATAGGTTCCGAAGAGTGAGGACCATCTCGTCCCGAGCGCTAGGACCTTTTGCTCTCCCCTAGGCATATAGCTAACGGGTTTTGCACATTTTCCTTGTTTTTTAGGCAGGGGCGAATGGTCATTGAACTCTCCTCGGACAGCTCCAGTAGTTCTGACGATCCCTTGGTAGAAGCCATCTTTCAAGAGCTTTGGAGGGAGAGGTTTTACCGAATCCCGGTCGACCAGATTGAGCCTGCCAACCCTAACCGAGCCTCACGTGAGATTACCTCCCTTGACCCCTGGGAGATGGAGGCCCCAAGTACGTCGGACCACGGGCCGGGACCGTTCAGAAATTCGCCCGAGGAAATCCAGGGACGCCGAAGACCGATGAGGCCCTGTACGTTTAAGAATAAATACTTCACCGGGGATCCCGCAGCTTACGCCGAGTTCAAGAGGCTCTATAGCATCCCTCCTGACGTTGAGGTTCGGTTGCTAGAAGACACCGACCCAAAGAATCTTACGCATCGGCCAGGGGAGTTGATCTTCCCCCTGATGGCCATATGCGAGGGGGGCATCAGGTTTCCCCTCCACCAGTTCGTACGTCGGGTGCTCCGAACCCTCAACCTTACCTCCTCCCAGCTCACGGTGAACTCTTACCGAATTATTACCAGCATCATCGAGCTGAGGAGGCAGTTTAACCTGGTGTTCGGTATTGAGGAGCTCTTCGGTGTCTACCTTCTGGGGGTTAACCGAGGACACAACCGACACTATCTCTCCTGCAGATCAGGGAACGACACATTCTTGATCGATCACCTACCGGACTCCGAGGAGTGGGCGAGTATCTATGTCTCGGTCACCGGGAACTTCATGTTCGGGCCCGGGGAGAGCATAGATATAGTCACCACGGTCCCATTTGAGATTGGAACTCCTGGTCGGTAACATACCCTTCGGTAGCGAGTTTATTACAATAAACGCTTTTCCTTGTAAACTTGTACTGATTTCTCCATGTTTTGACAACCTTTTGCAGCCGAAGGCACCGTTCAGGAGCTTCGGGAGAGAGCCGTCCGTTCTCGGATAACTGCCGCCTATGCAATCCCAATCACCAGCCGTTACGCGCCTCAGCTCCTCGGTTACGTCCCCTCGTACACCAGTTACTTAAAGAAGAAACCGAGGAAGCAAAGGGTGTCGAGGGCAGGACGAGGGGGAAGAGGAGGAGGAGGACGAAGAGGAGGCGGAGGAGCGGGGAGAGGAGGCAGAGGAAGCGCTTCTGGGACCGAGGGTAGCAGCTCCGAGCCTCTAGGTATCGTAAGAGAGGCAGTTGACCGAGAGACGCTCGAGAGGACCGGACTTAGCGACGAGATGTCGGACCATGGAGCTCGGGAGGTGCTAAACCTCAGACGTCGGACGTCAAGAGGCCGAGGCCGAGGCTCAGCCACCAGTACACCTGGTGCTGGGACCTCGGGGGTGACCCCTGTTTCTCCGCAGGAGCCCCCGGCGAAGAGGACTCGGCACGAGGGAGAAGGTAGCGCCCGAGGTAAGGAGAAGGAAACTTCTCGGATTACCGAGGGGGAGGAGAGGGTGGAAGAGCAGGACCGAGGGTCTGCAGAGAGGATTGAGGGGGGGACCTGGGTTCCCGCCACGGAGGTTCCCTGGGCCCCGGAATTTTGCCACTATGCTGGGCGCCAGATCCACCACGCGGACAGCGTGTCAAACCTCGGTACAGCGTACGGGATGCTCCGAGGCTGTATTCTTCCTAGGGACGCCAGGGCTGTCCAAGGGTTGACCGAGGACATCACCGCGGAGATAGCACAGGCCCTTTTCACTGTAAGTTTGTTACTTTCCACTTTTATTGTTGTCAGCTAAGTCCATATTTGTGATCCTTCTTCGGTTTTCTGCTCGCAGGCTGGTGCTCGGGCCTTGGTCATAAATGACCGATGCAAAGGTCAGGAGCGAGAGATTAATGAGCTGAAGAAGGCTCTTGAGCAGAGAGAGGATGACCTGAAGGTGGCTCGGGAGACCTGCGATCTTTACCTTGCGGATTTTCAAAGGTGCGACGGGGAGAGGGTGGCAGCCGAAGCCCGAGCTGAAAAAGCCGAGGAGAATGCCACCACCTTGAGGGTTACCCGAGCTACCGAGGTTAGGGCTGCTAGGAACAGGGGTTATGACGATGGTTGGGTCGCAGCCGGGGTAGAATACCAGAAGCAGGTTCGGGAGATTGAGGCCGAGCTTTACAGGGACCGTTTCGTGGATGGGCTTCGGTTTGGTCATGAAGCTCTTTTGAGTAAGCTCGATCTCCCAGTCGACTCTGAACTCCGGGTCCTTCCCGAGGTGCCGCCCGAGGAGGCTGTAGTGCCCGAGGAAGAAGAAGAGGAGGGCGAGCAGGTGCAAAACCCCAAGGCAGGTATTCAGACTGCTCCTGTTGCCGTTGCTTCAACCGCGGAGAGTGCCCAGACCGCTCCTGTTGCCGTTGCTTCAACCGAGGACGGTGTCCAGACCCCTCTGCCCCCCAATGCTTAGGATTTGACCTTTTCTTTTGTTTTACATTTGGCTGGACGGTTCCAAACATTTGGATTTTACCGTTCCAGGGTTTGTAAATATTTTTTGCTAAGTAGGTACCGAACAGATAACCGAAGTCTTGTTGGATTTAAACTTGCAATCCTCTTCACTGCTTTTGAATGAATGGTTTCTTCCGTTTCAATGCCTTGTTTATTTTTGAGATGCTCGAATGATTTTATGCTTGTAACCGAAGGGAGCCTCATGCCCCTGCTTCTGTTGAAATGCTGTGGAGTATCAGCAGATTTTAGCCGAAGCATTAACCGATGAGGTTTTCAAAAATTTATTCCAAACCTAAGTAAAGCAGAATATAGGATTGAGTAAGTTAAAACGAAGCAAAGTAGTTAGCAATTTTGAATTTTGCATGCCCCTGCTTTGTTTTAGCTGACGCCGAGCCGAAGGGAGTAAACCGAAGCAACTCATTGGGGCGTTGCTATTTAGATTAGGGCTAGGGTCCTGAAGTGGGAATGGCGTCGGCCATGGCTTCGGGACGTAGCGAATCTAAATAGTGCGTGACTTATTGGGGGGGGGGGTCGGTGTAAGGGGCTTGGGATTAATACCGAGTGTCCTTATCGCCGACGTCCGAAAGTCTGAAACGACCGAAAAGGCCGTGGTGACTTGGTGAGGGATCTGTCCGAGGAATATCCCGCGGAGGACAGTCCCTGAAGTCAGGATAAAACGGTTCTCGTAACGGCGAACCGAGTACGAAGAGTAAGTGACAAGATTAGACTAGTGATAAACAAGAAATTCTCATTAAAAAACTGTCGTAGAATCAGGCCATTACAAGAGTAGTTTGGTTCCTATCAAACTTTGACAAGAAACGAAAATTGTTCGAATAAATAAGTCCGAAGAGACCGAAGCCTGGCTACCCATAGAACTTCTTCAGGTTATTGGCGTTCCAGGTCTTGGCGATTGGGGAACCGTCTAACTTCTCCAACTTGTAGTTTCCCGAGCCGAGATGTTTTAGGACTCGGAAGGGGCCCTCCCAATTAGGCATCAACTTCCTCTTTTTGGACTTGTCCACCACCTTTTTCCAGACAAGGTCGTCCGGCTTGAATGACCGAAGGTGGACGCTTCGGTTGTAGCCCTTGGCAACCTCTTGCTGATAAGATGCTAGTTTGATCCTTGCATTCTCCCGTTCTTCCTCGGCCAGATCGAGGTCCGAAGCAATGTTCTCATCATTAACCGCCTCGTCGAAATCTTCGGTTCGGATCGTCGGGAGCCCGACCTGGAGGGGGATTACAGCTTCCATTCCAAATGCTAGGGAGAAGGGGGTTCGGCCGGTAGATTACCGAGGCGTTGTACGGTAGCCCCAGAGTACCCGAGGGAGCTCTTCGGCCCATTTGCCCCGGCGTGATTCGAGCCGTCGCTTGAATCCTGACGAGATTGCTTTGTTTGCAGCTTCGACTTGCCCGTTGCCCTGGGGGTAGTACAGAGTGGAAGTGTCCCATTTGATGCCAAATTCATCCAGGAGTGCTCGGTACTTTTGTCCTGTGAATTGGCTGCCGTTGTCGGTTAAGATGGCGAAGGGTACACCGAAGTGAGAAATTATGTTTCGCCACACGAAGCGCATGATGTCCGACTCTTCAACCGTGACCAGTGGTTCGGCCTCGACCCATTTAGAGAAATAGTCGGTGGCGGTTAAGAGGAACTTGAATCCTCCAGGAGCGACGGGAAGCTTGCCGACGATGTCCATGCCCCACTGGGAGAAGGGCCATGGGCTGGTGAGAGGGCTGAGATCCCGAGCTGGCTGATGTATAATGGGAGCAAACATTTGACACTTCTGGCAACGCTTCACAAATTCTTCAGAGTCCTTCTTCATTGTTGGCCACCAGTATCCTTGGGTAATTGCTCGGTGGGCGATGGAGTGTCCACCGGAGTGGCAACCGCTGTCACCGGCGTGTAGCTCCTCGATGATCCCGGGGACCTGGTGGGGGTGTGCAACCAATAAATAGGGGCCGGTGAATGACTGTCGGTAGAGCTTTCCATTTGGGTTGAGCCAGAAGAGGGCGGCCTTGTTGCGGAGTCGGTGGGCGTCCTTCTTGTCGGTTGGTAGTGTGTCGTTGCGTAGGTAGCCGACGATCTCATCCATCCAGCTTGGACCAAGCTCCACGTTTAATATCTCGTGACTTAATGCCTCAAGCTCGAAGCTAGGTTTGTCGATGGAGCTAAAGGAGATGGAGCGTTGTCCTGAAGCGGCGCAGGCCGTAGCGAGTCCGGCGAGGGCGTCGGCGTGAGCGTTTTGGTCCCTCGGGATGTGCTCGACGCGGATAGCTCGGAAGCTCTTGAGGAGCCGAACAGCAAAGCTCAGGTAAGTACGCATCCGGTCGTCCCGAGCCTCATACTCCTCGGAGAGCTGGTTGACAACCAATTGTGAATCACTGTAGAGGACGAGTTCTTCAATCCCAAGGGCTTTGACAGTCTTGAGTCCGGAGATGAGCGCCTCATATTCAGCCTCGTTGTTGGAGGCCGGAAAGTTGATGGAGATAGAGCTTTCGTGTAAGACACCGGAGGGAGAGAGAAGTACGATCCCAGCCCCGGCGCCTCGGCTGTTTGAGGCGCCATCAACATACATTTTCCACACATCGCCATGGAAGAGTTTCCAGGCGGTGCTGGGTCTTGCTTGGAGAACGGCTTCGGGGCGGGGGGCTGGATTTGAAGCGAGGACGTCGGTCGGAGTGAGCTCGGCGATAAAGTCGGCGAGTGCCTGGGCTTTAATCGCCGTTCTTGGTTGAAAGTGAATCTCATAATTGGCAAGTTCGACGGCCCATTGAGAGATTCGGTTGGAGAGGTCGGCTTTTCGGAGGAGGGACTTGAGAGGATACTCGGTCAATACGATAATGCGGTGGGATTGGAAGTACGGTGCGAGCTTCCGAGACGCGGAGACGAGGGCGAGAACAAGCTTTTCCAAGGGAAGATAGCGTGTCTCGGCGGGCGTCATCGTCTTGCTAGAGTAATAAATCGGCTGATGGTCGCGCCCCTCCTGTCGGACGAGGACCGAGCTTATGGCGTGCGCCAAGACGGCGAGATAAATGAACAGGTCTTCCTGGTCCCGAGGAGTGACGAGGAGAAGGGCCTTGGAGAGGTAGTCCTTCAGCTGCTGTAGAGCCCGGTCGCACTCGTCGGTCCAGCTGAAGCTGCGTCGGCTCCCCTTCAGGAGGGCAAAGAACGGTTTGCACTTGTCGGAAGATCGGCTAATAAATCTGTTGAGGGCGGCGGCCATGCCGGTTAGACGCTGCACATCTCTCTTGTTGTGGGGGGCCGAGAGTTTTTCGATTGCTGTGAGCTGTGCAGGGTCGGCCTCAATACCTCGGCGGGAGACAAGATGCCCGAGGAACTTGCCAGAGCTTACGCCGAAGGCACACTTCTCGGCGTTAAGGCGAAGCTTGTGCGTCTTGAGAATCTCAAATGCCTCGGCGAGGTGGGTGAGATGGTCGCCGGCCATCATGCTTTTAACCACCATATCGTCGATGTAGGCCATCATAGTATCTTCCAGCAGACGCTCGAACATCTTGGTTATCATCCTCTGGAAGGTTGCTCCGGCATTTTTGAGGCCGAAGGGCATGACGAGATAACCGAAGATGCCGTGGGGGGTGATGAAGGCCGTGTTCTCGACGTCTCCGTCGCTCATGGCGATTTGATGGTAGCCCCGGTAGGCGTCCATGAAACTAAGTCGGTCGTGGCCAGCTGTGGCATCGACGAGTTGATCTATTCGAGGGAGGGGGAAGAAATCCTTCGGGCAGGCGTCATTGAGGTTTGAATAATCAACACAGACTCGCCATTTCCCGTTTTTCTTTTTGACCACCACGGTGTTGGCCAACCACTTAGGGTATTGCACTTCTCGTATGGCTCCCGCGTTTAGGAGTCGGTTGACCTCGTCGATAACGGCATCGGAATGGACCGGGGAGGATCGCCGTGCTTTCTGGATGACCGGACGCTTGGTTCGGTCGATGTTAAGCTCGTGGCAGATGAATTTTGGATCGACCCCGGGCATTTCGTAGGGGGTCCATGCAAAGACCTCAATGTTGCTCTTGAGGAAGTTCACCATGTCATTCCGTTCGGTTTCCGAGAGTGAGGAACCGACAAGGAAGAAATGGGAACCATCCTCGGTTAGAGGGACGGTGACAAGATCTTCAATTGCCTTCTCGTCGGCGGGCCTCCCGACGTCTTCGAGAACCGGAGCCTCCGGTACCTCGATGAAGTTTACCCTGGAAGTCTGTTTGCTGCTCCGGACCGCGTTGACGTAACAGCGCTTGGCGGCGGTTTGGTCTCCGTACAGATCTTCCTGTCGTCCGTTGGCACCGATGAACCGGACCACCTGGTGATAAGTAGAGGCAACAACCTTTAACTTATGGAGCCAGGTGCGGCCAACGATGGCATTATAGGGGCTTGGGACATCGACTACGACGAACTCCATGTCGAGTACGACCGAGCCGGAGCGGACGGGTAGGGTGATCAAACCGACGGGCCAGACCGGAGCTCCGTTGAAACCTATGAGGGGGACCTCGGAGGGACGGAGATCGGCGTCTGAGAGTTTCAAATCTTTAAACAGGGAGTAATACATAACCTCGGCCGAGCTCCCCTGATCCACGAGGACACGTCGGACGTTGAAGGTGCCTATGCGCAGTGTGACCACGAGGGCGTCGTTGTGCGGGAGTTGGACGCGCGCAAGGTCCTTCTCGGTGAACGTGATTGTCCATTTGGATCCATCGTCGGTTCGAGGACGTTTGGGCTCGGGACCGACGAGCATGACCTGTTTAGAAGAGGAAGCGTCCTTCAACTCAGCGCGGATTATACGGGCAGCTTCGGGATTGAGAGGGCCGTGGATAACGTTAATCGTCTGTATTTCCTCTTCGGCTCTGGTTTCGGCATTCTGCGCCCGGGCTCTCGTTTTCTCATGATCGATGAAGTTGTTGAGATGGCCACCGAGGACAAGCTGTTCTAGGTAGGCCTTGAAGGGCCTGCAAGCGGTTGTAAAGTGTCCTTGCTCGTTGTGGTAGCTACATCGGACTATCGGGTTCTTGATTTTCCCGTTCTCGGTACCGAGTTTTTGGTTGGGGAAGGAGAAAAAGGGTTGGTCCTTCACTTGGTCGATAATCCTGTAGATAGGCATAGTAAAGACGGTTTTCTTGGCACTGAAGTCTCCTTGCTTCGGTGCCTTCCTCGGGGACTGTTTGATGTTGTTGACTTGCTTCTTCGATGTTGAAGCCGAGGCGGGAGCCGGAGCGGACACCGGAGTAAACGGTGCCTTGGAGCTCGTTGACTTCCCCATGCCCCTCTCTGCTTTGGTTTCGATAAGCTGGCACCAACCTTCGATTCGAGTCATGAGATCCTTCATGGAATTTGGCTTGTGCCAAGCGAGATCGTCGTAAACCTGCTTGTCCTGGGCGGTTAGGCCGAGCTTGAAACCGCGGGCGGAGATGACACCGTCGCATCCTTCGATTTCGTTGAACAGTTCCCAGTAGCGACCGGCATATTGGCGGAGCGTTTCGTCGGTCCGCTTGCGTAGGGCGAGAAGGGAGTCGATCTCCTTTTCGTGCTTGTTGCTCGTGACAAACCGGGCCATAAAAGCGTCACAGAGAGAATCGAAGGAAGAGATCGATCTGGCAGGAAGTTGGTTGAACCAAGTTAGGCCCAGGTTGCCGAGGCTGGCGGGGAAGACCTTACAGAGGAAGGCGTCGTCCGAAGGCTCGTTGCGAAGGAAAAGAGACATGACCAGCTTGTACTGAACCAAATGAGTGTATGCCTCGGTTTTGCCGTCATACTTTGCAAATTTGGGTTGGGTGAAGCCCTTCGGGGGGGTGACCGAGTCGATCTCCCTAACGAAAGGGGAGGTCGTGAGTCTCTCGAGACGGGCGTCCCGGTGGGGTCGGATCGAACGGTCGAGACCGTCTGGACCCCCGGTCGCGGTATGTTTCTTCGGCAGCGGTCGGTCCTGTCTTTCGTACTCCTTCCGCTTCGGTTGGGAGTTCCCTGACCGTTGAGGAGATCTCTCGTACTCTTTTCGCTTCGGTTGGGAGTTCCCTGACCGTTGGGGAGATCTCTCGTACCGATGCTTCTTGTAGCTATCTCGGGCGTAGGGCTCGAGGCGCTCAGTATTTTGGCTTCCGCCACTAAGCCTTTTGTAACCATCTTTGGGGTGGTGGATGAGTGGACTCTTTGAACGAGGGCCCTTGTGGCGCTCACGATACCCTTTTGTTTGGAATTCCAAGAGGGCGTTGTTTTCGTTGGCAAAACTTGGGGTGGTCTCCCGGCGGCGCTCCTTGGATATGATTGGGTGGGTGGAGGAGGCGGAGACGCTTCCGCCACCAAGCCTTTCGAAGGCGGATCGCTTCCCTCGAGGACCCTTTGGATTAGGGGAGCGGGAGCGTTCCCTTCGTTCAACGTCCCTTTCGTTACGACCCTCGCCTGGTGGTTCGAGGCGGTCCTTGACTGAAGGGCGGGGTCGGTGTTCGACCAGCTGTCCCCCGTAACGGCTGCGGGGAGGGCTGTGGTGGCTTCTTCTTCCGCCACGGCCTCCGGAGGAATGAGACGGGGACATTTGGAGGAGGTGTTTGATCTCCGCCAACTCGTCTCGGACGCTCCTGTCGCGCTCCACTACTGTCGTGAGGTCGTCGATCTTCCGCTCCAGGTGGCGGATGTAGGTTTGGAGTTCGGCCGGAGCCCCTCCCTCCTGGGTCGAAGTCCCTGCCCTGAGTCTGACGGACATGTGGGCCTTCCCAAAAGCGCTTGGTCCACCGGACGCCGGGTCCCTGAGATCTCCGGGGCCAAAGGGGGTCTCAGTACGATGTGCATCGTCGATTTCCATCATGGTTGGGTTGAATAGCTTTGAACGGAACCTTTGTGAGGAAGAAAGTGATTGAATGAAGAACAGCTAGGTCCCCAGCAGAGTCGCCAATTGTAGGGGTTCGATTAATCGGGACCTTGACTGTGGTGTCTGGTTAGGTTCTTTCCTCCGCTCCTCCGTCGCCTGACCTGCAACAAGTCACTAGGGCTTTGGATGCCCAGTGACCCTCCGACGATCAAGTTAGATTTCAGGGAAGGCGTTTAGGTCTAGGGTTAGGATAGTATTGCGTACCTCTTCCAGGTGTGTATCACTTTGTATTTATAGACCTAGGTTTGCTTGGTCTCCACGCTAGCGCGTGGTGAGTACGCTCGGGTAACCGCCTCGGGTGACGTCACATATGACGAGGGAGGTGAGGTGGTTACGGAGCACATGGGACAGATCTCAATGATTGTGCCAGCTGCATGGGGAGCATGATCCCCATAGGTCCCACTCACAGAAACCGTTATCTCCTGGAAGCTTCTGGAAGCACTGGAGCATGCAGCGAACCGATGCTCCGAAGTCGATAACAACCGAAGTCCGAACACCGACCGAAGTATCTCCCGAAGAGAGCTAGTCAGAAGAACCTGGCCCGGATCCTAGCTGCTGGACTGGGTTTGAACCCCGGTTACCGAGCCGATAACCGAGGGCCCTACATATGGGTGGGAATAGTTTAGGGGTGTTAAAAGAATCTTGGCCGTTTCGTGTAATTAGCTCTCAATCTCAGCCCTTGAGCGAAAGGTGCTAGTTAATCTAAACCATCCATTAAGCACCAAATAGATGTAGGCCATTGGAGTTATGTATAAGTTCAAAAACTTCCCTTCCATATTACATAGTGTAGGGAAGGTCAAAATTGCTTTAGTTGACCAGGTCTAAACTTTGACCACCTTATCAGAAGAAGACATGCGACACCTGCAGATGAGTGACACGCGTCAAATAGGGACATGCCTGTTGGAGATGTAGACAACTTCCAGCAACAGACAGGCTTGCACCAAGCTGATTTGCGGCCAGACAGGCTCCCGCAAAAAAGGTCCTGCAGATAGGGTCGTGACATGCCAGACAGGGCCGTGGACTCTCACATATAGGGCCGCGGTAATCTCGCCAGGCTCCCACATACAGGGCCACAGTAAGCTCGCCAAGCTCCCGCATACAGGGCCGCAGTAGGCTCGCCAGGGTCCCGCAGACAGGGCCGCGATAGGCTAGACAAGGCCGCCAGACTCCCGCGGACAAGGTCGCGACAGGGCCTCCAAGGTCCCGCGATAGGGCCGTGGACTGATAGGGCCGCGACAGGCCCGTGGACTGACAAGGCCACGATAGGCCCACCTGTGTCCCGCGACAGGACCGCAAACTGATGGGGTTGTGGCAGGCCCACAAACGGGCAGGGTCCACGGCAGGATGGGTCCAGCAGAGGCTTTGGTCCCTGCCTATAAATACCGATGCTGGTATTCATTTCCAGTGAGAGAGACACACACAGAGAAAGAGGAGACAGACAGACTTCTAGAAAGAGAGAGAGCCATCTCCTCTAGAGAGAGGAGACAGATTTCTAGAGAGAGAGAGTCATCTCCTCTAGAAAGAGAAGACAGATTTTCAGAGAGAGGGAGAGACTATCTCCCTGAGGAGATGGAACTACGTTTGACCTAATTCCCAGTACACCGGGATACGTAGGCAGCCCAAATGACTCGGGCTCGGTCACGTTTTATGCTTCCTCCTCGACCCCTCCAAATCACTCCTCTATTCCTTCATTCTAAATGCTAACCATTCTTTACCTCTCTTGCACATTTTATTCTCATGAATATTTTGGGCTCTATTTTGAACCCCGAGGAGATTTTAGTCATGATTTTAGTCCGCTCCTACATATAGATGATACGTACCTCTAAAAATGATAGTCTCCCTTTATCCAATAAGGTGCCATTTATAGGATTGAGTGCAATTTTAACTACACATAGATTCAACTTCGCCCAAAAAAATTCATAGAAGCTTGGTTAGGCCAGTGTTTTAAAAGGCACGCTAAGTGTTAAAGTAGAGTCGAGGTGCAACAAAAACATCTCAAACACCTTGAGGCAAGACACAGCTCATGAAGCACAGTTGAGGTTTGCAAGCCACATGAGGTGAGAGCCTCATAGTTTTTTCACACCACTGTGCTTAGAATCCATCACAACTGTTGATTGATAAGGGCTGCAACATTGGACAAGCCACTGGATAAAACCCTTCGAAGTAAAATGCCTCGAACGATAAATAGGCGTGCATGATTAGATATTTGATTGCCATTATCTATTTTATTATGCTTCCAAAGCTAAACGTTTATTCGTTAGGCACAAATTGTAATTTGAACATTTTGAGATCTAATGCCTTATGATACATGGAATTCTAGAAGTCTTCACTCATCTTAGAAATAACATCCTATTTATAGAATTCTACTATATGTTTCTACCACTTATAGATCGCTCTGACGAGACTTATTTCTCAAGACAGATATGCTTATTGAAACGGATACCAATGTCTATTTTCACGGATGATAAGCACATTGAGACAGCCAAAAAAAGAAATGCACCAAAAGAAACAGACCTCGCGATATCGAGATCATATCATGTTTCATTGATGAGAGAAAAGATAGAATTTATTTTATAAAAAGCAAATGGAAACTGAAAGAAGAGACCTTGCAAACAAGAGCCCAACAATAAAGGATTAGTCAATTCTCTAAGCGCCCATTTGGCTTGTCAGAAATGGTGTCAAAAGGAAGGTCTCACCAACAAAAACAGTCATATAACAATCAAACAGTTCTATTCATTTCTTAGAGATATGATTCTATTCTTTTTTCTTGTCTCCTCTTAGTTCTTAACATTACCAATCCATCCAAAGTAAATGTATGAATTAACCTATTATCATGAAACAAAAGGACAAATAGTGTGAATCTTTAATGAGCGAACCCACAATTGATTCAAGGCATATTTATTTTACACAGAAGCACAAAACTTGAGAATAAACAGTAAGATTATTGTTTACAATTGTTAGGATGCCTATTAAATCTATTGGAGGCCAAAGAGTGGCGGGTGTGCTAAGAAAAAAGAAAGGAACAAACACATCGAAAATATCACATGATAGCTGCTAACACAGGCATGATGTCAACAAGCTGCAACATTGAGGAGTTAGTAAAAGTCACCAGAATCACAAAACTTGAGAATAAACAGTACGATTAGTGTTTACAATTGTCAGGAATCAGGATGCCTATTAAATCTATTTGAGGCCAAAGAGTGGAGGGTGTGCTAAGAAAAAAGAAAGGAACAAGCAATCAAAAATAGACAGGCTGCAACATTGAAGAGTTAGTAAAAGTCACCAGAATCACAAAACTTGAGAATAAACAATACGATTAGTGTTCACAATTGTTAGAATGCCTATTAAATCTATTTTAGGCCAAAGAGTGGAGGGCGTGCTAAGAAAAAAGAAAGGAACAAGCAATCAAAAATATCACATGCCAGCTGCTAACACTGGCATGATGTCAACAGGCAGCAAAACATTGAGGAGTTAAGTCACCAGAATCACCACAGAGGCATTTCATAAGTTGAACTTAGGTTAGCCAAGACCCTGCCATCTGGCGTCCTTAGTTTTACCCTCTGAATGGTAAACACAAGCCCATGGTGAACTTGAGTAACATCTGAAAAAGATAACGTTTATGCTATGACTTCTAAAGATAATCAAATGATGTTGAGCCTGTGTTAAAGGCATTTGTCATTAGCCATAATCGTGTAACTATCATTTTGGATCTAGGCAACAAAATGCAAGCATGTAAACCAGAGATGGCACAGTGCGTGGAGATGGCTTGTTTAAATCAATGAGACTACACAAGTGGACATGGAGATAGAAGGCGATTTTTCAAATTTGGCCATCTCACAATAGGGATGCTAGATTAGAGAATCACCAATAACAGTATTTAGCACCAATGTATCCCATACATTGAAACATCCGTAGCAAAACAAAAAAAGACATTATTCAGCCAAAACCATAATATATTGAAACAAAAATTCATTTCTTAATCCCAAAGGTCCAGTCAGCCACCTTGGGCATAATATGTCAAAGGTTGGGTCCGTACCCAATGTCCCACTCCAACACTGCCAAAATGGGGAGGACTAAACAGGGTGGAGTTGGCTTTTTGCAAGCAAAATCAATTCTACTTTGTATGCAACTGTATAAAAATCCTCACATCACAAATTACGGGTATTATATAGCAGGGAACAATTTAATATCCATATCTTCTTTTCTTTTCTTTTTACGTAACCAATTGGATGTTAGTGAATTAATATGCTAGATTAGCACAATCGGGCATTTGACTCTTCTTCGTAAGCTCAAACCCCCAACCTCCCCTAGAAACCTAGGAGTACAAGCACTTGAGTTAAAAGCTCAATATCTAAGATCCAAATCATGGAAGAAAAGGTTAGTAGAACTGAGAACATTAATATTACTAATAGTCAATTTAAGTATAGTTTTTCCTCTTAGGTTTTTCAAATTTCAACTACCATACAACAGACAAATATCAAATTGAGTACGCAAAATCCTCACCGGCAAAATATTTCAAATGCTATAGCTGTAGTTGTATGTTCGAGAATCACATTAGTAGACAGTAATATATGCGTGTACGAAGTCAAGAAAAGTAATGGTAAACATTTTGAAAGCCCCGATACTTATGGGCAAACTACAACATTCCTATGCTAGAATATGCAACTGTGGTTGCTTGTGGGGGTAATAGCAGCGTAAAATGTATGCAATCTATGCATAAATATCCTAATACTCTCAAATAACCAAGTCTGCGGTCTACCTGATTGCTATGGATCACAATAGGCTGCGAAGTTCACAAAAAAAAAAAACAAAAAAGAAGAAGAGCCGATCAGTGTTGTTGAAGGGCGCCGATGATGCCAAGAGACCATAAGAAGTCTTCTAGAGTTCGGCACCCTCGCTGAAACATTGAGCGAATGTCAACACTTGTACAAAGACCTTTGCCTTGTGAAGATGGATAGAAAGAGAATTGTCTTGCACGAGAACAGTTTTCTACGAGGGGTCCAATAGACATTAGACAAACCTCATCCCAAAACTTTCAATACCCACTAAATCGATGCCTTCTTTGGCGACCAAATACCAAGAGTGCCTAGCAGTTTCACATTGCATCCAAAACAGGAAACAACACAAAATGTCTTGTCATTAGATCTTAATCATCTTATCCTTATTCTTCTTTTCTTCAAATAAGGGCAAACAGTTAATAACATGTATATGAAAATCTTATTTGCACAATTGAATCATGGTCAAAATGCAAACCATTGTGATGAACAGGCGCAATCAGTTTCAAACTTTTATCAATATAAAATAACAAAAAATTTCTATAACCAAAAGAGAAGCATGCCAACAAATTTCCCAAAAGTAACTATTTTGAGATAAAAGGCTTAATTGTGGCCCAACACACAAAAATTACCCATAAAAATTGTTTTCCCAACATTTATCATGAGCAATTAGTTTCTGGACATTAATCAATAAGCTTTTTGTTATGGAAACTCACGAAAACTAGGATGACAAAGTATTCTCATACCTAAGTCAAATGGGAGTTAGATTCGTAAGCAACAAATAAGCAAAACCCTTACAGACGGATATTCCGAATAAGTAAAATTCCCTATTCTTTTATTGTATCCTAACAAAACTAATTTCATGAAGCTCATCACTTGTAATAGAAATCCATTTAAAATTAGTAAAACAATAAATTCTCTGGATACAAAAGCGTAAAGAGATAAAACTCATACCACATCAAGAACGCCAAGACTTACAATCTTGTTAGGACACTGTGGCAACGTCTACAACAGCAAGATGAGTTGATCTGCATGAAAGACAAGGGAGAAAATGCACGGGTGGTTTATGTTGAAAGTGTAAACAACAAAGTCGCCCCTTGTGGGCTACCACAGCCCCGGGTGTTGAGATCGGGGCGGCCCGTTTCGGAAAATCGCGCGCCTCGTGCCCTTTTTGAAATCGACTTTGAAAAGATTGGTTTGATTTGAAGAGTCGCCACCCGGATTTGTGGTATGTCACCCGAGAAACCGTTTAGTTCGAAAACAATTGATTTGAATTGAAAACCAGAGATCGTTTTGAGGGTCCGGAAGCCATGTTACGAGGGGGGAAGGGTTTTACGGCACCCCCCTCGCCCGATTCGGAATCGGTCTCTACTAAACGTTTGTGGGATTTTAAAAGGGGATTTTATTTCATTAGACAAGTAGCAAGTATCAACATTTATACCAAATAGGAAGTGTTTGCATGTGCATGTGTACAGGAGGGTGACAAAACTGTGAAGTAATAAGATGCATGACAGCAGAAACTGGGAAGTTGCCACTGACTTCACTCTCGAGCGCTCGGGAGTGGTCCCGAGCGCTTGGGAGTTCTGATGCCCGACCTGCAAGCTTGTTAGTACAGAAAGGATATAATGCCAAAAAGGGAACTGGAATGCTGTAATTTAGACTACTGGCTCAGCAGAGGATTTGAAAGACTGAACTAAGCCTTCAATCTTTCAGATCGTGCATCCCTGCCTTGACAAGATTAGATCTACAAATTTTAAAGAACAAATGGGTACCCTTATGCATGCAGAAACCAAGAAACACAGCAGACTGGGGAGATAAGAGGAAATGGCATGGCTGCACTCCCGAGCGCTCGGGAACGGTCCGAAGCGCTTGGGAGTGTGATGCACAACAGCTTTGCTTTAAACAGAAAATAGTACTGACATGCAAAAATCCTCATTTGGATGTTTCCCAATAGGAAATCATCATTTGACTTTGGAAAGACCTTATTTTATATGAAAACATGTGAGGAATGTTCCTGTTTTAGAGGAAACTGATTTATATGCCTGCATGCCATGATAAAAAAAACATCTCACTTAATAGTGCACCTCACCCCCAGCCTTTTATGTGCCAAAGTGCCAAAAGAAAGGAAAATGGGACTGGAGGAACTCTCGAGCGCTTTAGAATACTCCCGAGCGCTCGGGAGTTCCTATAGTGAGTTATTGCAGGAAATGCTTTTGTGCCTCTTTGCTCTTGTTGTAACACCTAGATCTCCCCAACCTCACACTCAGTATTAAGAACTGAGGTGGGCGGGGAGACCTCCCTCAGAAAGGAAGTACAGCCCTTTGATTTGAACCAAAAGAAATAGAAATCTTTCTACCTTTTGAGAGACTTTGCTTCTTGAGTGACTTTTAAAACTGAAAGAAGGAGGAGGAATACAAGAAATCAGAGAGCAAGTATGTTCTCAACTTCTTGTATTTTGCTTGATGATTCCTGAAAGCTTTTGAAGTTTGAAGTTCAAGTTTGAGTTTTGAAGATTTTTCTTGCAAGAGAGAGAGTGAGCAGAGGAGAGTGGTTCTAGAGAGAGGAATTTCGTAGCCTCCAAGCCCAGCCTCTCCAGCCCAGCCCCCTTTTGCCTCAGCTGAAATCAGGCCTTTATATAGGCAAAATAACCCATGGTTTTTATAAAATCATATTGATTTGAATAAAACATTTTTAATTGGTAAAATCCTTTAGCCTGAAGATCTCTGACTGTGATGAGTGCTTGCAACAAACCTCAGCCGGCTCAAGGCGACCGCAATGATGGATTGCATGGGTAATGAGGAACCCTGCCATCCATTGGGCAGCGCAGGAGACACGAGCGCTCGAGAGCTGTCTCGAGCGCTTGGGACTTAACTCCCGAGCGCTCGAGAGTGAGCCAGGCCAGAGTTTTTGGAAAATGGTTTGGAGCGCTCGGGACTTCTCCCAAGCGCTTGGAAATGATTTTGACCATTTTTAATTTCCCTTTTAAAATCCTTCAAGGAGCAAAGTTTCACATGGTTCGAGGCTTTGTTTAATCCAAATTCATCATCGGGGAGCCTCCGGGCCACGAATCAAGGAATTTTGAAGAGTTCAAATTGGGGTGTCTACACCCCTCTTTCTAACAGCTTGAGTTTTTAGATGAGTTGGTGGTCAACAATCTAATATGGTACCTGAGCAGGCAATGGATCCTGTGGTTGAACCTCACGGCTTACCAAATGATTAAAAATTTACATGTGTAGTTTAGCCCGCTTGCGGAGGAGAGAGCATGGCTACACCTTAGGGGGCATGTTGTAAAGTTGCCCCTCTCTCTAACAGCTTTAATGGCAAAATCATCACACAATATAAGATTCTTATTCTTTGCTTCTCACGAAGTAAAATATAACAATGATTTACATAAACAAGGAAAGATATAAGACTAGGCAAACAAAAACTATAGGTACACACATGAATAATGAATATGCAATAAATTGGTCTAAACTCCATAAGTAGGGACAATTGGTCCATTTAGCCCAGGTTAGGTTTTTTATAAGGCCTAGAGTCCATCATTTTATAAGTGCTCCTGTTTAGAGTCCTTTAATAGACAGAAATACCCCACGGGAACCACGATCGAACATTGTTCTCTCCCGCTATCTAGATTTCTCTCTCTGATCCCGGCAAAATGGTAGCCTCACCATACCCAGACCCCACCTCAAACACCATTACCATCAGAAAACCACCAATCGCCCACCTACTCTTTGCCAGAAACAATCTCATTGATCTAGCTCTAGCCAGTCTCAATCTCCCTGTGAGTAGAGAGAGAGAGAGTGTGGCAGTAGCGCACAGTTGTGCCGTGACGGCGGCGGCGACAGGTTCGGTCGGGGAAGAAGGAGAAGGAGAAGGGGAAGGGAAGGGAAGGGAAGGGAAAGAGGGTAGGAGCGAGAAGGAAGAAGAGGGAAGGAAGGACAGGTGAGGTGAGATGAGGTGGTGGCGGAGATGGAACCTGGCGGCCATGGTTGCCTTACGTATACCACCAGAAAACCACCCCTACGAGACGAGTCCGGCTATGATGCTCCCATAAAAAACCACTGGTTTTGGGAGCATGATACTCCCATCAATTCTGAACCCTAGGATGTGATCCCTTTTAATCCTGGCCATTCATCAAATCAATTCGTCTCTCTCCTCTCTTTCTCTCACTACCTCCTACTCCGGTTACACTGAAAAACGTGAAAGCCCTAACTTTTCCCCCCTCCTCTCTCTGTCGATGCAAAACTCGCCCCCCTCCGCCAGAGTAAAACTTGCCCCCCTCCGCCTCTTGACCTCCGCGCCTGCAGCTCCTCCACGCCCCTCATCCACAGCTCCTACTCCTCTTGACCTCCACAGCCCACGACGAGGTAACTCTCTCTCTCCCTCTCTCTCTCTCTCTCTCTCTCTCTCTCTGAAACCGTAATGTAGGAGGCAGAGAAATTGTAATTTTTTTTTATGCTTCCGTAGTGATTAAAAGAACCCTACGGGTTCGTTTTTAGTACCAGTGATTGGGTTTTTTGAACTGCCAAACCCTTATTTTTTCTTCTCTTTTGTGAACTGCCAAACCCTTCTTTTTTCTTCTATTTTCTCAAACTCTAATCAGTTATCTTCAGCGGATGGGGCGGCGTAGGGGGTGGATGACGGTGGGGGTGTGTAGGGGTTTTGGGTGGGTGGGGGTGGTTGTGGGGCGCCGTATGGGGCGGAGGAGTAGGTTTGTTGGGATGGTAACTACAATTTTTTCTATAGTTGTGTTTACCCACATGTTACAATTCATTTGGACCACTCATTATTTCTAATATTTGGTTATTTTGTTAAATGTAGTTAAGATTCACTTCTGAAGAGGGTAGGAACAACTTGATTTTGGACTTGATCCTTTGTGGGGAGAACGTAATCAGGAATGAAGTCATCCGAAAGGCTCAAGAAAAATACTGCAACACTAGAAGGATAATTTGATACCACGGCGCCTTTGTGGCTTTTGTTGTAAACTTGATTTCAATCATATTGTAAACTTGATGAATGTGAGGTGCCTTTGTGGCTTTTGTTGTAAACTTGATATGGCAAATACTGCCTTCACTTTAGATCATTCTATTGTTCTATTGATATTGTAATGGTAACAGCTCGTTGTAATAGTAGCAGCTGACTGTTATGCTCCTTGTTTGCTGTTGTTGTCTAATCAAATGGCCAGCTGTTATGGTGATCTGTTCTGTTATGGGACTGTTTTGGACAGTTTTTTGTTGCTGTTGCTATTGCTATACTGATAGTTTTCTGTTGCTGCTGTTGTTTGCTGACTGTTATTGAACTGCTTCTGCTGTCCAGGTGTTGTTTAAGCTACAGATTGTAAACTTGATGAATGTGAGGTGCCTTTGTGGCTGTTATGCTTTGGTTTAAGCTACAGATTGTTATGCTCTCAAAATCGTAATTACAAAAAATCTGGGCGTGCTTTTCATTTTCATAGCATTACTTACCATTTATACAGGGTGTGCTTACTAAAATCTGGGAATTCTTACCATTTCAATAACAAGGCTTACAAAAATCTTCTGGGCGTACTTCTCATTTCCATAGCATTACTTACCATTTATACAAGGTGTGCTTACTAAAATCTGGGAATTCTAACCATTTCAATGACAGTACTTAAAAAAATCTGGGCGCTCTTCTCATTTCCATAGCATTACTTACCATTTATACAGGGTGTGCTTACTAAAATCTGGGCATTGTTACCATTTCAATAATCGTACTGACAGCCTTACCATGACTACACATAAGTTCTTGTCCAGATCATTGCCTTAGTTTTACTGAATTAAAAGATTACAATAAACTTCTTGTCCCTACTCAATGCCTTAATACAAATAAAGGTTACATTTATCCTTCACAATCCTTGTCCGAAATCATCTTCCCATCCTCCAACGTTGCTGCCATGGAACTGGGCTTGCACACTCTCGGGATTTCTTGACCAGTTAGCAGTCTACAAAGTTCAAGTTTGAAAATTAGTAAATGGACAAATTAATAATAGTCTATCAACTAACTAGATAGTAAGAGGCTTACCAAATTAGGGTTGACACTGGATTCACAACCATTGCTTGTGTAATCAGTGTGCATAAACGATGGATGATATATCGACGAGTCTCGCACGGTAATCAGTGTGCACCTTCCGCATCACCGTCCGCAACCTCTATATTGCGCTGAGCTGTAAAATGATTGTAAAGATCTTTTTGCGTGTATCCAACAGCCTCATATCCACCTACCATTTCCATAATCAGAGTTACCATAACAAAAGGGTGTTTTACTAAATTCTGGATATACTTACCAGGAATATAGAGAACTTATTCTCCTGATACTTCCTAAATACGGTTTTCATCCGTAGTATAAATACCATAAAAAGAGGTATAAAAGGCCATAGTAAATGGTAAGTATAACCATAAAAAATATAAAAATTTGGGAAGCTTCATTAGATTATTGTGAAACACTTATTCGAGATTTTTCAACTTATGATCATTTGGTAAGTTGGTATGAGGTAATCATCACAACTAATTTCAGTTTATTCTTCAAAAAAAACTTACTTGGTGAGCTTCTTCAACTTGTTATGGAGATTCTTCTTAAATCTTCATTTTTTTTGGACAAGAGAAGAGATGAATGTGAGCTTTTTGGACAAGAGGAGAGATGACTGGGAGCTAAAGGAGTTAGAGTGGATAAGTTTGCAGGGTTTAAGGTAGGTGTGGAGAAATCAAGTACCATTAATGTCATAATTGGTGGTAGGTAAACAAGGTAATTGACAAAACGTGAACAAGTTTGTGTGGTAAAACTGGTCTAAGGATATAGTCGTTGTTCCCTTATTTCATGGTAAGTATTGTCAACCACATGGTAAGTTTTATCAACGAATATTAGTTCGTCGTAAAAATTCAATTTTTGTGGTATCTCTAGCCATATTCTTTGGTAAGTAATCTTTATTCTATAGTAAGTATGACATTAATGACGGGTAGGTATACATTAATGTCTTATTACCCATTAATGTCTTATTACCTACCACATTAAATTTTATTTGGATATATAGTATTACTTTTATGATAAATTAAATAAAAGCAGCCATATTAATAAATTTACTTTTAAAAAAGAATCAAATAAATGAGATATTTCAATTTGCTGGTTCACTAGTGGTTATTCTTACATTAGCAAAGTGATCAATGTTAATCTCAAAGACTTTTACTCCTTCATTTATTAAGTGATCAATGTTCACCATCAAATAACCATTAGTCAACCTACTTTAGCCAATTATATTAATTTTCACTAATCACTAACATTCAACATCATTGTTAACTACCACATCTGTCAAATATGATCTTAATCGATTCAAATTGTTTGATCAATTGCCTGAACATATAACCAGATCAATCAATTACAAATGAATCAATTCTCGTTGATTGATCGCTGCCAAATATATTAGTATCAACACTATTAGTTGTTAGATTTGTAAAATATATCATATTGATCACTATAAACTATATTAATGAATTTGAATGGCCTAATTTCATTAAATACTAGAGAATTCTACAAAATTATTCAATCACTATCAAACAAAAATATATTTATCGTACAATGTTGTTATAACAATCAACTTGTGGCGTCATTTTATAATATATATTAACTAAATTTGTAAGCTATCAAAATATTAATAAATATCTTGTTTTTTCCATAATATTTAAAACTAAGTTACTTAAATATATCTATAATAAAGGATTATTTAAAAATTAATCAATTAAATACATTTATAATGTCATTTGGAAATTATGGAAAATATTTTCCAAATTTTTATATTTTCATAACCAATTAAAATTTTAAACTAGATTTATAAATGAACACTATTTTTTAGATAATTTTTCTAATATAAAAATCCCTAAAATCTGCAAATTTTCCCGCCAAAAAATCAGATACTTTTTTTTTTTACTTAATGGCAACTTGTTACCTGACCAACCGGTTATAGTAAGCGTTGCCTGTTTGTGTGGTAAGTATTAGCTTATACAATGGTAAGTTTTGCCTTAGTAAATGGTATAAGTTGCCTATTTTGTGGTAAGTAATCGTCCATTTTTTTGGTCAAAACCACCTCGTTTTCAACAAAACTACCCTAGTTTTAGTTTTGGGTTTCAATCCAAGGGCTGGGATTTATCTGATTTCAATCCAATGGCTGTAATTCATGGGAGTATGATGCTCTCATACCACTTGGGAGCATCATAGAAGTTTTGCTACGAGACAGCAGCAGCGCACAGTTGATAAAATAAAGTAAAATGAGGTCAATTTTCTGTGTAACCTTATAAGAATACAAAAGTGGGTAGTGGGCCAAATTAGCACAAGTAGACAAGGAAGAATGGGATTCAGTAATATTTAGATTACTGAAGCAAATAATTGTGTGGTGGTATTACTTGGGCAAGTAATAAAGATAAGTTTTGACACCAGCTCAATTAATTGAATTAAATATTGAACTTTACTTAGAAACTAAAGGATAGTGATTTTCACACCATCCTTATTATATCCACAATCTTTTTTGGCTTTGTTTATGTAAAAAAAAAAATATATATATATATATATATATATTTTCTCTTATGTCCTTTCAATTGTTCAATTTAAAAAAATATTTTCTCTTATGTAAAAATTCACAATTAACACAAACAAATAACGTTATATTTTGAATTGTTATGTATTCAACATTTTGTGAATTTCATTGCATTGAAAAGATAAGCTTATGTGTCGTCAAAAGTTCAAATAGATGATTTTATGTCTTGAGAAATTTCATTTACTATAAGTTTATTAATGTATTTGTGTTTCACGTCGAACAAATAAGCTTATTTGTGTCCAAAACACAAACAGATAAGCTTATATGTGTCCAAAACAACAAATAAATGCATCTATAATAGCTAATGTTATCTGTGTTAATTTATTCTCTGTATGTTCTAAAAGAGAAACAGATAACTTTATCTTTGTCAAACAATTCATTCTCTCTTTTTAAAATAAAACAACAGATAACTGTATCTATGACAAATAGACAAGGTTATCTGTCTTTATTCTCTGTATCGTCTAAAAAAAGATAAAGTTATCTATGTAATTGATTCTCTTTTTTCTTAGCAAAATAAAGCAAAAGGTATTTTGTTATCTGTGTTAATCTATTTTTTTCTTTCCAAAATAAAGCAAAAGATAAGGAGGATAGATTAACACATATAACATTCTTTAGAGAGGACTTTCAAAACAATATTTAGAGAATAACACTTTGGCAAAAAAAGGATTGGGGTGAAAAAGAATTCTGCAAGCCGTGTTGGCAAGCAAAACTTGATTAAATAATCCAAAATTTACTAAAACCCAAACCTCCCATCATCTTAGGTAAAACATATATGTGAACATTTCATCCAATGAATCCCCTTCCCTCTCCCTCCTTTCCAAGGAAAATTACAATTTACAAACAATATCTATAAACCTTGTTACCGATTTTAGGATGACAAAATAACATATACTCCCTCCGTTCCAAATTGAGAGTCCCTTATTCCATTTTGGGATGTTCCAAATTGATTGTCCCTTCCCAAAAATAGAAGTGGAAATTTGATAAAATTCCAAAAGTATCCCTCTTATTTGAATACAAATGGTACAAAATAAGTAGAATATATGGGTAATGGTGGAAAGTAGGTGTAATGATTTCATGTCCCCTAAAAAAGTTGGAATTCCAAAGAGGGACTCTCATTTAGGAACGAAGGGAGTACAAAATTATCTTTTTATTTTGTGTCACACTGATAACATTATTTGTGTGTCAAAGTAACACATATAAGGATAACACTATCATGTCTAAAGTTTCCCAATTTCAGTTCTCTTCAAAAAAAATTCCAGATCTATCAGGATAAAAACCTTCCAAAAACAAATAAATCTCTCTACAGAAAAAACAAAGCTAGTCGTCTTTGGTCCCGAGGATCCTAATTGATCCAATAAGCAAATGTTCAATGAATTTCAAGTCACCACATTTCGGCATTTCATCAAACAGTTGTTAACTACTTTAAATAACACCACATTTACCACACATGTCAACAATAGCACTACTCATGTACACATCTAAGGCAAAACCCATTGAATGGAGTTGGGAAGCATCCATCAGGCTAAAAACCCGAACATAGAAAACATCTCCCCCTCCTCTCTCTCCCCTGCAAACTATATATACACACACACTTTACAGCTCTAAATCGTTAGCATTTTCTTATGAACACAGTTCAAAAAACAAATTCTTATTCACATTCCACGTCGCCAATCCGATCATCGCAATCAGCACATTGCTTGGCACTTCCTCAATCAAGACGGCATATTTCGTCTTCTTCTCGACGACTACCGGAGCTGCAACGCCGGCGGCAGCAACGGCGAGGTCTCGCCGAGCTTGTCTCAGAGTTACTCAATGAGTTTTTGGGCACTTACGGGCGGTTAGATTGAAGATCTTGTCCCTACCGTTGCAACTCAAATGGCTAGCTGCACGTTTAATGGTTCTCTATCTTGGAGGCTCTGGTTTTATCTTTTCTAAGAATGGAGGGTATTTTTGGAACGGAGGTGACGGATGGACTCGCGGCTGTATTAAATTAGATGATGGATCAACTACAGTTTTAACCCCTATACTATGGACTGTTCGCCGAAGCTCTCATGAATATGACCATATATACAACAATAAAAGGACCTTCAAGCTAAAAAGAATATTAGTTTAATGAGATTAGTCTACAAGGAAACATGGAAAGATAAGACTCATAATAAACCTGATAATTTGGACTTGAGCTTTAATAATCAGAGTATCAACATCAATAAACCCATCCAACACTTCAGATAGCTCCATAAACTTTTTCCAACCTCAATCATGCTCTTTCTTCCAGAATTGATGCAATGTATCTACAGAATTCACTTATAATGCTTTAATGCTGAACTAAATAGAACTAGAAACTCCATTGCAACATCATTCCCAATATGTAGCCAACTAACCAGAATATTTGGATTTCTTTGAATCTTTATTCGCCACAGTAATAGGGAACCGTGCAAAATGACTCTCCATCCTGTTTGAACCCAAGTGAAAAGAAAAAGAGATCGGGTAGAAATCAAGAAAATAGATTATCAACTATGAAGCACCGACACCTCTAGAGGTTGACGAATCGCAGTGTCAGGACACGGGGACACGGCGGGACACCTCGGAGATACGTACGGGACACACCACGTGGCGTGTCCCATATTTTAATATTAAATTTTGAGGGGGACACGGCGGGACACCGATGGGGACACCGCAGGGGCCAAACTGCAATTTTAAAAAAAAAATTGGGGGCCAAACTGTAATTTTTGAAAAAATTGGGGGTCAAATTGTAATTTTTAAAAAAAATTGGGGCCAAATTATAATTTTTATAAATTTTTGGGTGTTAAACTATAATTAATTAATTATTTATATATATAAATAAATAAATATACACGTGGCATGTCCCCCGCCGTGTCCGTGTCCCCATTTTTTTAGAATTCCCGTGTCCCGGTGTCGGTGCATCATAGATTATCAACGACCATTGTGGTTCAATAATTACAACTTACAAGCATACCTGAAAGAAGTTTGTCGTGATTAACCATAGAGAGAAAAAAAGAAAGATGATTGCAGACAACACATCCTTGAGGATAGATTAGAATATAACTGCCACAACGTGAAGCTTACATTAGACCAAACGAAGTGCAGTAGTTCGCACATGATCACAATTCACCGACACCTCTCCTATGCCTAAACAAACCAAACCGAGCCTTAAGTCCCAATCAAATTAGGGTCGGCAGACACATCTCCAATAGCTCCCGAAGAAAAACACAAGTAAATTTTTCCAGCCTCTAACTACAAAGATGGTTTGCTTTTTTGATAACCAATAAATTTATAGAAATGGCATCAAGGAAATGCCTGCCATTTACAAAAGAAGGCCGAGGATAAAAAGGAAAAGGCATCAAGGGGATGCCTGCCATTTACAAAAAAAGGCCGAGGATAAAAAGGAAAAGCCTAAAAACCAATCAAAGGAAAAAAAACCTATGTACTCTATACTCCACTCTGAATGCAAAAAAGAAAATCTGATCATATCAAGGAATAGGTCAAGGATCGGATTGCACACCCTTAACTCCCATCTATGTAGTGTTCTAAATGGCACTTGGCGCTAGTCGGGTGGTGACCCACCGCCAAGCACCTAGCCCGCCTAGGCACCTCTAAGCCATTTGGCGTTTTTAAAAAAAATATATATATATTTGTTTTTTAATACAACACATTCAGCAGCATTCTGTTTTTTTAATACAACACAATCTGTCTTTTTTTTTTAATACTAATGGTAAGAAATACAGAGGAGAGCCATATGTACACTAAAAGGCTTGCAAGGCTACAATCTGTTTTTTTATACAGAGGAGAACCAATTACATATACAGTCAGCACTCAACAGCCATAAACAAGGGGGAGAGAGAGAGAGAGAGAGAGAGAGATTGAGAGAGAGACGAGACAGAAGAGAGACGGGAGAAAGAGAGAGAGAGAGACGTGAGAGAGAGAGACATACCGGCGAGTCGGTGACTGACCGACGCCGCTGACGATGGACGATGGGACCTCGCCTGGAGTTCATTGGGTTGGGGCTACGGCTTTGATCGACTGGAGGATGGGTGTGGGAGTAATCTGTAATTGTCTAATTATAGTATATTGTAGTATACATATATGATTTTGTAAAAATTACATATTAAGCCCTTTTAGTTTAATACAACACATTTTAGGCCTCCAAGACGCCGCCAAACACCACCAAGCCTCCTAGGATGCCAAATTAAACGCCCGAGGGTAAAGGTGTGGCAGCAGGGTGGCACCAAGCGCCTAGGCGGCCGCCTTGGCCGCCATTTAGAACACTGCATCTATGCAAACTAAGAAATAGACTCTTGAGGCTAAACATAGTCCTCCCCACCCCATCTAAATATCTACTATTACACCCTCTTCAAATTAGCCACATCAAGCAAAGCGGGACCAAATCTAGCACTACCGTCTTAGTCTGCCCAATGTAGCCCCAAACCATTCTTGAATCATCTCTCCCACCACAAATGGAGAAAAAAATAACGTAACTCGGAACTAGATAGAATGCTCTAAGTAAGAATAACTCTACCTCCTTGAACAATTAATGCCTTTTCCAAGTAGTAAAATTCTTTCCAATTTTGTTTAAAAAAAAAAAAACTTACACTCCCATTACCACCACATCCCAAACTGCCTTGTATTTAACAGAATATCCAAACGGAAGCCCTATAAATGTCCAACAAAAGGACCCTAAACTACACCCATGTTAGCTGCCAAGATCTCCACATTTACCACCCCACCTACAGTAATTTCACTATTTGTTAAATGAAAAATTCTAACCAGGGCAGTGTATGATGTGGAAATAATGTATCGTTATCCATGAAAATTTATCAATATCCGTGAGATATGTAATTATATTCTAACTTGTTTGGCATTATAGTTATATTTATCCACCCCCTACTGGTAGTGTTTAGAAAGACCCTTGTTAAATTGATCTTAAGACCAAACACCACATTAAAACAAATTAACAAAAGTCTATTACTCTCAACCCTCTTAACAAATAAAAATAGGAGCCACTAAACCATTCTTGAATCATCTCTCCCACCACAGATGGAGAAAAAAATAACGTAACTATAGGGAACTAGATAGAGTGCTCTAACGTAACTAAAGAAAAAAAAATTAATGCTTTTTCCATCCAATTTCATTTCAAAAAAAAACTTGCCCTCCTATTAGCACCACATCCCAAACTGCCTTGAATATAACAGAATATCCAAATGGAAGCCTCATAAATGTCCAACAAAAGGGCCCTAACCTACACCCATGTTAGCTGCCAGGATCGCCACATTTACCACCCCCCACCTATTGTAATTTCACTATTCGTTAAATGAAAAATGCTAACCACCGCCCTAAGGGCAGTGGATGATGTGTAAAAAATGTATCTTTATCCGTGAAAATTTATCAATATCCATGAGATGTGTATTTAGATTCTAACTTGTTTGCATTTATACTTAACCACTACCCTAAGGGCAATGGATGATGTGTTTTGAGCAAGACCCTTGTTAAATTGACCTTAAAAGCAAACAACACGTCAAAACAAATCAACAAAAGTCTATTACTCTCAACCCTCTTAACATATAAAAATGGGAGCCACTAACCATAAAATCAATCAATCATCATCAACTAAACCCTCTGGGATCACAAGGATAACCCCCTACTGTAATTATAAATGGTAAACGAGAAATATGGTCCCCCTGCCCCCACCCTAGACCTTATAAAAATACACCTAGCTACCCAACTGAAAATCATAGATAACTGCTTAATTGAGATGCCAAATGTTAGGGATGAAGCATGCAACAAACCAGCATGACAAAGTTTGATTTCAGCCAATCATTTCAAAGCACCTAAAAGACATAACGGTACTAACAGACTAATCATATATCCCAAATGTAAGACAGTTATCACACTCACAGCACATGAGGCTAAACTTTTACGAGTTACATAGAAGTAATGAAACCAATTGCTAAATTATTTTTCTAGTAAACTTCATCCCTATGCAGAATCTAAGGTTTAAATCAAAATCCGGAAAATATCCCTTCCTCAACTAGTACAATAAGGAAATCATATAATCATGTCATTTATAAATTAGACTAATCCATAGGTTAAGAACTTCAAACCATAGCAGGTTCAAGCCAACCCAAGAGGCTCATACATGCTCATGTCAAGTGTGCATTGACATGAATCTACAAGAAGGAAAATAAATGGTGCGGCTAAAGTACATAACACTGCATTTCAAGAATCGGTCCCAAATAATGAGGAACCACCATAACAGTAAAAATGCTGCTATTGGAAAGAACAAAAACCAAATGCAGGTTCTACGTACCATTTGTAGCCACCAACCTCAACTGCATTACTGCGAAGTTCTCTCTTGTTAATCTGTGAAAATTTGTCTATCTTCCATGTATACTGTCACGCCCTCGATTTTCAACATGAAGTATAAAGATTTATGATAAACGATACCTCGCAATAATACAGATAATACCCCAAATCATGGTTCATTCCCATATTTGCAATTTAAATTCAAAGTTTCTTGTCAAGCTAGGCAATCCAAATAACATAATAGAAAAGAAGTTTTAGGGTTTACAGTCCCCCATGATCCAACGATAGTCAAAATAGAAATCAATATTACACAGCCAAAGAGTTTTACAAAAGATGCCAAAGTAATTTCCATATCAGCTTTCGAAGGGATGATGTCAAAATGCATGCCAAGCACTTCGTGTCGCTATCCTCGGGTGTACCTGAAAGAAAGATAGGGTTGAGCAAAACACGTGCCCAGTAGAGAGTTCTATGCTCGAACTATATGAAAATGAAGTGAATCATGCATCGAGAATGAGTAAACATAGACAGAGATGCCCACAGAGCGAATGATTACCAACGAGCTATACGCTTTGAGCAGAGGATTCTAGACTCCACCGGAATGTCACAAATCGTTACTCCTCAGACTAGATACATCAATAAACTTACGTCAGTCCACACTAGTTCATGTGTCATTCCAATTCATCTTGTTATTCTTTATACGATACCACAATCGTTCTCGTGTTTACAGTCATCATTGTCCAATCCCTTCATCACAGAGTCTTTCTTTCCTTTTAGTCTGACATTCCCATCAATAGTCACTAGGGTCACCTCGGGTCTAGTTCCCTCGAGCGCAGGGTCACTCCGAGTCTATTCCCTTGATAATAATAATAATAACTTGGGTCACCTCGGGTCTATTTCCTCGAGCATAGGATCACCCCGAGTCTATTCCCTAAATAACAATCGATTGGGTCACCTCGGGTCTATTCCCTCGAGCGCAGGGTCACCCCGAGTCTATTCCCTAAATAATATCATCATCATTTCGTAAGTCGCTGGTTACCGAAAACGCACATCGCTTAACCGACCATCTATCATTTCATAATCAGCTTCATCATCAATCTAACAGTTGTACCACAAAACTTTAATCTACCTTTATATAGCTCCACAATTATACATGTTCATGCCTTTTCATTAGTTAACATATCCGCGTCGCACACAACGTACTAAGCCCATTTATATACAATCCTACAATACTCTATCCATTTGTTATCCACATTCACTCCACTTCCATTTCACGAACATCTAATCACTCAATCGAATCCAAGAATCATTCCATCAATCACATGGCGTTACAAGGCCAACAATTAACCGTATCGCTTATAGGCAAATACACATGCCCTCACCATACCTCCAATTATATCCCCGCACCTACGCAACATGCCACTTACAAGCGGTTTCCAAGGTATCCGACCTACTAGTTCCTATACTTGAATCCCGTAATAAGTGTACTAAGGAAGATTGAGAGGTTCAACGAGTTGTGAAGATACAAGTGACTACCTTACCCTTGAAGTCGTTATGCCGCTCCCATCTACCATCTATACCCACCACGATATTCATACATCCAACGGCACTCATAAACACTCTACGATTCGTTTTCCATTAACAAAGATACTAAAATCTTACGCTTAACCGGTGCCTAGGGAATGAGAATGTAGGGGTTCGATTAATCGGGACCTTGACTGTGGTGTCTGGTTAGGTTCTTTCCTCCGCTCCTCCGCTCGTCCGTCGCCTGACCTGCAACAAGTCACTAGGGCTTTGGATGCCCAATGACCCTCCGACGATCAAGTTAGATCTCAGGGAAGGCGTTTAGGTCTAGGGTTAGGATAGTATTGCGTACCTCTTTCAGGTGTGTATCACTTTGTATTTATAAACCTAGGTTTGCTTGGTATCCACGCTAGCGCGTGGTGAGTACGCTTGGGTAACCGCCTCGGGTGACGTCACATATGACGATGGGGGCGAGGTGGTTACGGAGCACATGGGACAGATCTCAATGATTATGCCAGCTGCATGGGGAGCATGATCCCCACAGGTCCCACTCACAGAAACCGTTATCTCCTGGAAGCTTCTGGAAGCACTGGAGCATGCAGTGAACCGATGCTCCGAAGTCGATATCAACCGAAGTCCGGGCACCAACCGAAGTACTTCCCGAAGAGAGCTAGTCGGAAGAACTTGGCCCGGATCCTAGCTGCTGGTTCGGGTTTGTACCCCGGTTACCGAGCCGATAACCGAGGGCCCTACAATAGCCCCTCAACTTCCGAAGTGCCATTCTGGTCTTCGGGGAGTTGACTCCTCTGATGGACTAGCGCAACCGGGCTTTTAACCGATGATATGCTTTGGAGAAGAACCGAGCGACCTTCGTGAGAGCCGAGCCGCCTGCTTCCGCCTTAGGAGCCACGTGTCAGTCATCGCCGAGTCGAGTGACATCATACGTCACCTCGGCACGTGAAATGTCAGATGATTGGTACGAAACGTCCTTTCAGGGCACGTGTCGAAGCGTGAATGGCTCGGTACGCGGCGCGCCAGACCTCGGTTCAGACCTCTAGTTGCTGACCGTCTGATGGAGACACGCGTCGAAGATCCGACGGTTCGGTTGGCGACGCTTCGTTTCCCGCGCGACTCCTCGTACGCTCCACTATAAATTCAAAGTATTTGGAGAGAGAGAGTCACTGAAACCCTCTGACGCCGTCGAACCGCCGCCGCCGTGTTTTGCAAGCTTTGGATCACGATTTCGAGCATCTTGGCAGCGAATCTCTACACCAAACTTGGGTATGTTGATCTTTGTTAATCAATCTTCAAGTTTTAGTGCTTTTCTTCGTGTTTTTCGACGTTTTCTGGGCGCATTGGGGCGGGGATGCCACTTGCAACCGTCTGGTGTGCGGCGGCGCTGGCGCCCGCCACTGCTGTTCTTGTTCTTCCCGAGGCCCACATTCTTCCCGTGGCCTAGATTCATCCCGAGGCCTATCTTCAACCTTTGGACCAATGGAAAAAGTTGTAGTTCCCCGAGGACCCTTTCCGAGGAGGGAAGAGTCTTTAAGAATGACTGAGACCCATAGATTCCAAAGAGTGAGGACCATCTCGTCCCGAGCGCTAGGACCTTTTGCTCTCCCCTAGGCATATAGCTAACGGGTTTTGCACATTTTCCTTGTTTTTTTTTTTTAGGCAGGGGCGAATGGTCATTGAACTCTCCTCGGACAGCTCCAGTAGTTCTGACGATCCCTTGGTAGAAGCCATCTTTCAAGAGCCTTTGGAGGGAGAGGTTTTACCGAATCCCAGTCGACCAGATTGAGCCTGCCAACCCTAACCGAGCCTCACGTGAGATTACCTCCCTTGACCCCTGGGAGATGGAGGCCCCAAGTACGTCGGACCACGGGCCGGGGCCGTTCGGAAATGCGCCCGAGGAAATCCAAGGACGCCGAAGACCGATGAGGCCCTGTACGTTTAAGAATAAATACTTCACCGGGGATCCCGCAGCGTACGCCGAGTTCAAGAGGCTCTATAGCATCCCTCCTGACGTTGAGGTTCGGTTGCTAGAAGACACCGACCCAAAGAATCTTCCGCATCGGCCAGGGGAGTTGATCTTCCCCCTGATGGCCATATGCGAGGGGGGCATCAGGTTTCCCCTCCACCAGTTCGTACGTCGGGTGCTCCGAACCCTCAACCTTACCTCCTCCCAGCTCACGGTGAATTCTTACCGAATTATTACCAGCATCATCGAGCTGAGGAGGCAGTTTAACCTGGTGTTCGGTATTGAGGAGCACTTCGGTGTCTACCTTCTGGGGGTTAACCGAGGCCACAACCGACACTATCTCTCCTGCAGATCAGGGAACGACACATTCTTGATCGATCACCTACCGGACTCCGAGGAGTGGGCGAGTATCTATGTCTCGGTCACCGGGAACTTTATGTTCGGGCCCGGGGAGAGCATAGATATAGTCACCACGGTCCCATTTGAGATTGGAACTCCTGGTCGGTAACTTACCCTTCGGTAGCGAGTTTATTTCAATAAACGTTTTTCCTTGTAAACTTGTACTGATTTCTCCATGTTTTGACAACCTTTTGCAGCCGAAGGCACCGTTCAGGAGCTTCGGGAGAGAGCCATCCGTTCTCGGATAACCGCCGCATACGCAATCCCAATCACCAACCGTTACGCCCCTCAGCTCCTCGGTTACGTCCCCTCGTACACCAGTTACTTAAAGAAGAAACCGAGGAAGCAAGGGGTGTCGAGGGCAGGACGAGGGGGAAGAGGAGGAGGAGGACGAAGAGGAGGCGGAGGAGCAGGGAGAGGAGGCAGAGGAAGCGCTTCTGGGACCGAGGGTAGCAGCTCCGAGCCTCTAGGTATTGTAAGAGAGGCAGTTGACCGAGAGACGCCTGAGAGGACCGGACTGAGCGACGAGATGTCGGACCATGGAGCTCGGGAGGTGCTAAACCTCAGACGTCGGACGTCAAGAGGCCGAGGCCGAGGCTCAGCCACCAGTACACCTGGTGCTGGGACCTCGGGGGTGACCCCTGTTTCTCCGCAGGAACCCTCGGCGAAGAGGACTCGGCACGAGGGAGAAGGTAGCGCTCGAGGTAAGGAGAGGGAAACTTCTCGGATTACCGAGGGGGAGGAGAGGGTGGAAGAGCAGGACCGAGGGTCTGCAGAGAGGATTGAGGGGGGGACCTGGGTTCCCGCCACGGAGGTTCCCTGGGCCCCGGAATTTTGCCACTACGCTGGGCGCCAGATCCACCACGCGGACAGCGTGTCAAACCTCGGTACAGCGTACGGGATGCTCCGAGGCTGTATTCTTCCTAGGGACGCCAGGGCTGTCCAAGGGTTGACCGAGGACATCACCGCGAAGATAGCACAGGCCCTTTTCACTGTAAGTTTGTTACCTTACACTTTTATTGTTGTCAGCTAAGACCATATTTGTGATCCTTCTTCGGTTTTCTGCTCGCAGGCTGGTGCTCGGGCCTTGGTCATAAATGACCGATGCAAAGGTCAGGAGCGAGAGATTGATGAGCTGAAGAAGGCTCTTGAGCAGAGAGAGGATGATCTGAAGGTGGCTCGGGAGACCTGCGATCTTTACCTTGCGGACTTTCAAAGGTGCGACAGGGAGAGGGTGGCAGCTGAAGCCCGAGTTGCAAAAGCCGAGGAGAATGTCACCACCTTGAGGGTTACCCGAGCTACCGAGGTTGAAGCTGCAAAGAACAGGGGCTACGACGAAGGTTGGGCCGCAGCCGGGGTAGAATACCAGAAGCAGGTTCGGGAGATTGAGGCCGAGCTTTACAGGGACCGTTTCGTGGACGGGCTTCGGTTTGGTCACGAAGCTCTTTTGAGTAAGCTCGATCTCCCAGCCGACTCTGAACTCCGGGTCCTTCCCGAGGTGCCGCCCGAGGAAGTTGTAGTGCCCGAGGAAGAAGAAGAGGAGGGCGAGTAGGTGCCAAACCCCGATGCGGGTATTCAGACTGCTCCTGTTGCCGTTGCTTCAACCGAGGATGGTGCCCAGACCGCTCCTGTTGCCGTTGCTTCAACCGAGGATGGTGCCCAGACCCCTCAGCCCCCCAGTGCTTAGGATTTAACCTTTTCTTTTGTTTTACATTTGGCTGGACGGTTCCGAACATTTGGATTTTACCGTTCCAGGGTTTGTAAATGTTTTTTTGCTAAGTAGGTACCAAATAGATAACCGAAGTTTTGTTGGATTTGAACTTGCAATCCTTGTTTTTGAATGAATGGTTTCTTCTGTTTCAATGCCTTGTTTATTTTTGAGATGCTCGAATGGTTTTATGCTTGTAACCGAAGGGAGCCTCATGCCCCTGCTTCTGTTGAAATGCTGTGGAGTATCAGCAGATTTTAGCCGAAGCATTAACCGAGGAGGGTTTCAAAAATTTATTCCAAACCTAAGTAAGGCAGAATATAGGATTGAGTAAGGTAAAACGAAGCAAAGTAGTTAGCAATTTTTGAATTTTGCATGCCCCTGCTTTGTTTTAGCTGACGCCGAGCCGAAGGGAGTAAACCGGAGCAACTCATTGGGGCGTTGCTATTTAGATTAGGGCTAGGGTCCTGAAGTGGGAATGGCGTCGGCCATGGCTTCGGGACGTAGCGAATCTAAATAGTGCGTGACTTATTAGGGGTCGGTGTAAGGGGCTCGGGATCAATACCGAGTGTCCTTATCGCCGACGCCCGAAAGTTTGGAACGACCGAAAAGGCCGTGGTGACTTGGTGAGGGCTCTGTCCGAGGAATATCCCGCGGAGGACAGTCCCTGAAGTCAGGATAAAACGGTTCACGCAACGGCGAACCGAGTATGGAGAGTAAGTGACAAGATTAGACTAGTGATAAACAAGAGATTCTCATTAAAAACTTGTCGTAGAATCAGGCCATTACAAGAGTAGTTTGGTTCCTATCAAACTTTGACAAGAAACGAAAATTGTTCGAATAAATAAGTCCGAAGAGACCGAAGCCTGGCTACCCATAGAACTTCTTCAGGTTATTGGCGTTCCAGGTCTTGGCGATTGGGGAACCGTCTAACTTCTCCAGCTTGTAGTTTCCCGAGCCGAGATGTTTTAGGACTCGGAAGGGGCCCTCCCAATTAGGCATCAACTTCCTCTTTCTGGACTTGTCCACCACCTTTTTCCAGACAAGGTCGTCCGGCTTGAATGACCGAAGGCGGACGCTTCGGTTGTAGCCCTTGGAAACCTCTTGCTGATAAGATGCTAGTTTGATCCTTGCATTCTCCCGTTCTTCCTCAGCCAGATCGAGGTCCGCAGCAATGTTCTCATCATTTACTGCCTCGTCGAAATCTTCGGTTCGGATCGTCGGGAGCCCGACCTGGAGGGGGATTACAGCTTCCATTCCAAATGCCAGGGAGAAGGGGGTTCGGCCGGTAGATCGCCGAGGCGTTGTACGGTAGCCCCAGCTGCTGTAGAGCCCGGTCGCACTCGTCGGTCCAGCTGAAGCTGCGTCGGCTCCCCTTCAGAAGGGCAAAGAACGGTTTGCACTTATCGGAAGATCGGCTAATAAATCTGTTGAGGGCGGCGGCCATGCCGGTTAGACGCTGCACATCTCTCTTGTTGTGGGGGGCCGAGAGTTTTTCGATTGCTGTGAGCTGTGCAGGGTCGGCCTCAATACCTCGGCGGGAGACAAGATGCCCGAGGAACTTGCCAGAGCTTACGCCGAAGGCACACTTCTCGGCGTTAAGGCGAAGCTTGTGCGTCTTGAGAATCTCAAATGCCTCGGTGAGGTGGGTAAGATGGTCGCCGGCCATCATGCTTTTGACCACCATATCGTCGATGTAGGCCATCATAGTATCTCCCAGCAGGCGCTCGAACATCTTGGTTATCATCCTCTGGAAGGTTGCTCCGGCGTTTTTGAGGCCGAAGGGCATGACGAGATAACCGAAAATGCCGTGGGGGGTGATGAAAGCCGTGTTCTCGACGTCTCCGTCGCTCATGGCGATTTGATGGTAGCCTCGGTAGGCGTACATGAAACTAAGTCGGTCGTGGCCAGCTGTGGCATCGACGAGTTGATCTATTCGAGGGAGGGGGAAGAAATCCTTCGGGCAGGCGTCATTGAGGTTTGAATAATCAACACAGACTTGCCATTTCCCGTTTTTCTTTTTGACCACCACGGTGTTGGCCAACCACTTAGGGTATTGCACTTCTCGTATGGCTCCCGCGTTTAGGAGTCGGTTGACCTCGTCGATAACGGCATCGGAATGGACCGGGGAGGATCGCCGTGCTTTCTGGATGACCGGACGCTTGGTTCGGTCGATGTTGAGCTCGTGGCAGATGAATTTTGGATCGACCCCGGGCATTTCGTAGGGGGTCCATGCAAAGACCTCAATGTTGCTCTTGAGGAAGTTCACCATGTCATTCCGTTCGGTTTCCGAGAGTGAGGAACCGACAAGGAAGAAATGGGAACCATCCTCGGTTAGAGGGACGGTGACAAGATCTTCAATTGCCTTCTCATCGGCGGGCCTCCCGACGTCTTCGAGAACCGGAGCCTCCGGTACCTCGATGAAGTTTACCCTGGAAGTCTGTTTGCTGCTCCGGACCGCGTTGACGTAACAGCGCTTGGCGGCGGTTTGGTCTCCCTACAGATCTTCCTGTCGTCCGCTGGCACCGATGAACCGGACCACCTGGTGATAGGTAGAGGCAACAGCCTTTAACTTATGGAGCCAGGTGCGGCCAACGATGGCATTATAGGGGCTTGGGACATTGACTACGACGAACTCCATGTCGAGTACGACCGAGCAGGAGCGGACGGGTAGGGTGATCAAACCGACGGGCCAGACCGGAGCTCCGTTGAAACCTATGAGGGGGACCTCGGAGGGACGGAGATCGGCGTCTGAGAGTTTCAAATCTTTAAACAGGGAGTAATACATAACCTTGGCCGAGCTCCCCTGATCCACGAGGACACGTCGGACGTTGAAGGTGCCTATGCGCAGTGTGATCACGAGGGCGTCGTTGTGCGGGAGTTGGACGCGCGCAAGGTCCTTCTCGGTGAACGTGATTGTCCATTTGGATCCATCGTCGGTTCGAGGACGTTTGGGCTCGGGACCGACGAGCATGACCTGTTTAGAAGAGGAAGCGTCGTTTAACTCGGCGCGGATTATGCGGGCGGCTTCGAGATTGAGAGGGCCGTGGATAACGTTAATCGTCTGGATTTCCTCTTCGGCTCTGGTTTCGGCATTCTGCGCCCGTGCTCTCGTTTTCTCATGATCGATGAAGTTGTTGAGATGGCCACCGAGGACTAGCTGCTCCAGGTAGGCCTTGAAGGGCCTGCAAGCGGTTGTGAAGTGTCCTTGTTCGTTGTGGTAGCTACATCGGACTATCGGGTTCTTGATTTTCTCGTTCTCGGTACCGAGTTTTTGGTTGGGGAAGGAGAAAAAGGGTTGGTCCTTCACTTGGTCGATAATCCTGTAGATAGGCATAGTAAAGACGGTTTTCTCGGCACTGAAGTCTCCTTGCTTCGGTGCCTTCCTCGGGGACTGTTTGATGTTGTTGACTTGCTTCTTCGGTGTCGAAGCCGAGGCGGGAGCCGGAGCGGACACCGGAGTAAACGGTGCCTTGGAGCTCGTTGACTTCCCCATGCCCCTCTCTGCTTTGGTTTCGATAAGCTGGCACCAACCTTTGATTCGAGTCATGAGATCCTTCATGGAATTTGGCTTGTGCCGAGCGAGATCGTCGTAAACCTGCTCGTCCTGGGCGGTTAGGCCGAGCTTGAAACCGCAAGCGGAGATGACACCGTCGCATCCTTCGATTTCGTTGAACAGTTCCCAGTAGCGACCGGCATATTGGCGGAGCGTTTCGTCGGTCCGCTTGCGTAGGGCGAGAAGGGAGTCGATCTCCTTCTCGTGCTTGTTGCTCGTGACAAACCGAGCCATAAAAGCGTCACAGAGAGAATCGAAGGAAGAGATCGATCTGGCAGGAAGTTTGTTGAACCAAGTTAGGCCCAGGTTGCCGAGGCTGGCGGGGAAGACCTTACAGAGGAAGGCGTCGTCCGAAGGCTTGTTGCGAAGGAAAAGAGACATGACCAGCTTGTACTGAACCAGATGAGTGTATACCTCGGTTTTGCCGTCATACTTTGCAAATTTGGGTTGGGTGAAGCCCTTCGGGGGGGTGACCGAGTCGATCTCCCTAACGAAAGGGGAGGTCGTGAGTCTCTCGAGACGGGCGTCCCGGTGGGGTCGGATCGAACGGTCGAGACCGTCTGGACCCCCGGTCGCGGTATGTTTCTTCGGCAGCGGTCGGTCCTGTCTTTCGTACTCCTTCCGCTTCAGTTGGGAGTTCCCTGACCGTTGAGGAGATCTCTCGTACTCTTTTCGCTTCGGTTGGGAGTTCCCTGACCGTTGGGGAGATCTCTCGTATCGATGCTTCTTGTAGCTATCTCGGGCGTAGGGCTTGAGGCGCTCAGTATTTTGGCTTCCGCCACCAAGCCTTTTGTAACCATCTTTGGGGTGGTGGATGAGTGGACTCTTTGAACGGGGGCCCTTGTGGCGCTCACGATACCCTTTTGTTTGGAATTCCAAGAGGGCGTTGTTTTCGTTGGCAAAACTTGGGGTGGTCTCCCGGCGTCGCTCCTTTGATATGATTGGGTGGGTGGAGGAGGCGGAGACGCTTCCGCCACCAAGCCTTTCGAAGGCGGATCGCTTCCCTCGAGGACCCTTTGGATTAGGGGAGCGGGAGCGTTCCCTTCGTTCAACGTCCCTTTCGTTACGACCCTCGCCTGGTGGTTCGAGGCGGTCCTTGACTGAAGGGCGGGGTCGGTGTTCGACCAGCTGTCCCCCGTCACGGCTGCGGGGAGGGCTGTGGTGGCTTCTTCTTCCGCCACGGCCTCCGGAGGAATGAGACGGGGACATTTGGAGGAGGTGTTTGATCTCCGCCAACTCGTCTCGGACGCTCCTATCGCGCTCCACTACTGTCGTGAGGTCGTCGATCTTCCGCTCCAGGTGGCGGATGTAGGTTTGGAGTTCGGCCGGAGCCCCTCCCTCCTGGGTCGAAGTCCCTGCCCTGAGTCCGACGGACATGTGGGCCTTCCCAAAAGCGCCTGGTCCGCCGGACGCTGGGTCCCCGAGATCTC
This sequence comes from Rhododendron henanense subsp. lingbaoense, assembly GCA_020567845.1. Classification (NCBI taxonomy): domain Eukaryota; kingdom Viridiplantae; phylum Streptophyta; class Magnoliopsida; order Ericales; family Ericaceae; genus Rhododendron; species Rhododendron henanense. Next base: position 26,888,020 of record CM036314.1, read on the forward strand.
CGGGGCCGAAGGGGGTCTCAGTGTGATGTGCATCGTCGATTTCCACCATGGTTGGGTTGAAGAGCTTTGAACGGAACCTTTGTGAGGAAGAAAGTGATTGAATGAAGAACAGCTAAGTCCCCAGCAGAGTCGCCAATTGTAGGGGTTCGATTAATCGGGACCTTGACTATGGTGTCTGGTTAGGTTCTTTCCTCCGCTCCTCCGCTCGTCCGTCACCTGACCTGCAACAAGTCACTAAGGCTTTGGATGCCCAGTGACCCTCCGACGATCAAGTTAGATCTCAGGGAAGGCGTTTAGGTCTAGGGTTAGGATAGTATTGCGTACCTCTTTCAAGTGTGTATCACTTTGTATTTATAAACCTAGGTTTGCTTGGTATCCACGCTAGCGCGTGGTGAGTACGCTTGGGTAACCGCCTCGGGTGACGTCACATATGACGATGGGGGCGAGGTGGTTACGGAGCACATGGGACAGATCTCAATGATTATGCCAGCTGCATGGGGAGCATGATCCCCACAGGTCCCACTCACAGAAACCGTTATCTCCTGGAAGCTTCTGGAAGCACTGGAGCATGCAGTGAACCGATGCTCCGAAGTCGATATCAACCGAAGTCCGGGCACCAACCGAAGTACTTCCCGAAGAGAGCTAGTCGGAAGAACCTGGCCCGGATCCTAGCTGCTGGTTCGGGTTTGTACCCCGGTTACCGAGCCGATAACCGAGGGTCCTACAGAGAACAATCAACGGATCATCAAGGGACGAACAACCAAGCTTAGGGAATGTTTAAAAGTGTTTTAGAGGGGTTGGAAGTAATTGGAAACCAAAACGGTGAAGTACGAAGTAAAACAGCAAAAGCTGGAGATAAGCAACAGGTATCGATACCTAAGGCAAAGGTATCGATACCTCTTGGTCAAAATTGATTCCAGCCGCAAGGGTATCGATAACAAAGGCAAATGGTATCGATAACAAGTGATTTTCTGGGTTTTGGAACACAAGGGTATCGATAACAAAGGGTAAGTTATCGATAACAAAGGGTGTCGAGCAGATTTTCTGCAGATTTCAATGGGTTTCTCAACAACCACAACATCAACAATAATAACCACGATCAATGGCAAGAATCAAACTATAAGAAACAAGTCATAAACATATATTAAGAGTTAGAACTCCCTACCTCAAGATTCAAGAACGAATTTGAAAGGATTTCCAAGCCCTAGCTCCAAAACTCGCAACCGGATGGAATACGCCTCTACCGAGCTCTAACCAACGAAGAACGAGCTCCACCACGCGAAGGAATGAAAGATTGAAGGCTAGCTTGTGAAGGTTTTGGGTGATTTTGGTTGAAATTGTGAGAGAGGGAAAAGAGAGAAAGGGAGCCGAGAGAGAGGAGGAGGGGTCGGGAGAGTGAGAGGGGGAAGGAATTGGGAAAGTTATTTCCTATACTCTCTCACACACACACTTATATGCATATACTACACACACATCACACATTTACCCCTCAAGCATAAGACTTTAACATTTTAACCTCAATTCTCAATATTTCAATTCAATCTCATCCTTTTATTCCTTTTAAAACATTTAAATCAATGTACGAATTTACGGGTCTTTACATATACTTCCCACTAGGTGATAGCCGAAGAACATGCTTGTTGGTTTGGAAGCGTACGATTTACAATCTTGCAATCTTGCCTTGCTGGATGGCATAAAAATAATAAAATTAATGAAGGATATAGAGTAAAAACATCAAGGAAATTGCTAACAAAGTAAACCACAACTTCATCCAGTTTACCGCATCCTACTGGTTTAGTGGCAGAGGAAAAACAAAACTGATTGTCGTGTTACAAAAGTGTACCAAAGGGATGTATAGCTGTGTTGGCATAGAGTTTTTTGTGGGATGTCAGAGGCACACTTTTTTTACTATTAGGGAGCTCGTGTGGAGGATGGTAGTGTGGTGGTGATACTGAATCTCTTCTACAGGATAGAAGAGATGAAACCCTTAAATACTTTATAAAATTTTCGTTGGAGACCTAGCTAGAATGGTGAAGTGCCCTCCTTGGAGACCTAGCTAGAATGAAGAAAAAGTGGGTAAGGAAAGTCAGAAAGAAGACAAATGAGTAAAATTAAGTAGTGCTATCAATGACGGCCCAGAAAAAAAAAGTAATGTATCTGCATATCATCTGAAAAAGTAGCATATCCAGAAGCTCTAAATAAGATTACAAATTATGGTTGAAAAGCATGCTATCAGGGGCGAGCAATAGAGTAAGATGAGATTTGGTACAATGTGATCATTTGAAAATGCTACAATCGTGACGTGAAGAGGTAAAGCAGTATCATAAGATATGTTGCACCATAGGCGATTAATTGCAAAGAGGAGCCTCGTTTTTAGTTGTATTTGGGGAGGGGACTTAGAAAAGATTGAAGATTGAAAGAATATTGTATCTCTCTGCAATTTCTCTACAAAACACTGTACATTTAAACCAAAGAAAAGGTGTCCTTTAGCATTCAATTGCTAAAAAGTAAAACAACGTAATTGGATTAGTTCAACAAGTTTCAAGCCATGAACAGAAAAGCTTAAAAAAACCACAAATGACTTATAGATTTCCACGCTACCACAAGAAAAGAAGTATCTATGCCGTCGACTTCAAGCTCCTCCAGTATTCCTCTACCTTGAGCATCATCTGCAATCTAGCTATAACAATTCCCGCATGAAGGTAATAATATATTTTTCCTAGTGTTAACTCTAGCAAAGAAGCTACACCCATAATAGGAATCGGTGAGTAAAATTTCCTGGCAATGATATTGTGATAGGTAACTTAAAAACTAATATTAGATGCTGATGTATTGGTTTTGTTATATTTTTCCCTGTGTTCTCTAGAGTCTAGACATTTCAACGACAGTCAATAAAAAATTGTGAACACTTTAATGGAGTTATTGCATAATATCACAATAAGTACACGTTCGAGTCTTAGAATAAAGGCGTTTCGGTCGTTCTAATCATACTGACATGCTTTTGGCACCCAATGGTAGCCTTCTTCCTCAGTGGAGGTGTCATTCTCTAGAAGAAGAAGAAAAGGCATAGCACGTGTAGAGAGGTTGAAGTGGTGTTTGCCACCTATTCGATGGCCTAGCTAATGCAGAGTTATGACATGGAATTCATGGAAGGATGCTAAATTGCAGAAAGCAGCCCGTTTACATGTCATAAATCATTTGAATGAGAATAACAAGGACTACAACATATTATGTGCAGCACTAAGTCCTCCATTCATCTGAAGTGATGCATCATAATGCAAATGTAAGACCAAAACATCATTCCATATCCTCGTAATAATTTATACAACCTATGATCGTTGCAATAAGATAGGCTAATTATAACACTAATGTCCAAGTGTCTAACTAAAAGGAGCTTTAAGTTTTCAACCTATGATCGTTGCAGTTTAGTTAACCAACCTTCGAAATTAGCCTTGGGTTCAAGCCCAGACGAGCCGCGCATGTCAAAACATTTCCTACATTCCCACCTCCCTTAATCTGCAATTCTCAAAAACACCATAATACTATTAAATCCTTCCGGGGTACTCCTCTCCATAGTGCATTCAAATTCATCCATAGCTGCTCTAGAGTGCCATTCATAAGAGAAGTCATAATCGTGAAGAGCCATTTGGTTGGAGAAATGCTGCTGGAAGCAATTTTATATGTACCCTCTTATCTACAAAAGGACAAAAAAATGAAAATAATCAACATGGACTAACATGAAATATTTGGTCTGGTTTTAATTTCAACTCGAGTTGTGGAGAGAAAAGAAACAAAAGTGGAATTGTACTTTATCAACTTCCAACTTTTTAAAAATGTCTTCAGATTCATCTTTCTTTTCCTCCAATCCAATATCTAAACTTCACCCATAGAAAAAAATTGTAATAGAATATTCCAAAAAGTTTTATTCTAGTACTCCAAAGAAGAAGAATGAGAAGAAATTTTCACAATACAGTGGGAAATTGGTTGAACATGGAAAAAAAAGATATGGTCCATGGAACGTCAAATTTTACTCGAGTCATATGTATCCAAATTCCAAATCTTACGATATTGCTTCCATTTTTGTTTCCCTTCACAAATCGAATTCGCAAACAGAGCGGAAAAAAGTTGAACTTTTTTTCTTGAAGTATATGCAAAGACAATGTGCTAGCATATTCAAGAGTACTTATACCATAGTGACAAAAAGAGGAAGAATCGAAGACAAAGCTCCAAAAGTAAGCGAATACCTTTTGCGTTGGATTCTCTAATACTGGGATGGTATTCTTTAGAATTCTTTTAAGCTATCGCTCCCTCAATTTTCTCGTTCTACTACAGAAAATATCACCCTAATGAATTAGCCATTTGTGATCTAGTTTCAACCAAGAGTGACAATGAAGGAGAAGTCATTAGTCGAAGTATACCTTCTTTGTTTAGTTGAATACTCCATTCATTGATTCCAATTGCTGCCAATGCACGATCAAAAAGAATTGTTGCGAATGTTGTACAAATCTTCCAGTTCTGTCTAAGGGAAAAAACTGTTAGAAAGGGTGAAGAAAGAGAAGAAAATTCTTGCTAGAGCAAATATTAGAACCACATATATGTTATTATTTTAAAAACTATACAGATAGGCTATTTACTAACTAATACTCCCTCCGTCCCTTATTTAGAGTCTAGTATTCCATTTTGGGCTGTCCCTTAATAAATGTCCATTTTGTAAAGTTAGTGGGTAAAAGTTGGTGCATTGTCTATTTTGTCCCTAAAAGTAGATTCCATTTTGAAAAGTTAGTGAGTAAAAGTGTAATGATGATGGGTAAGGAGGGAAAGTGGAGGAAAAAGTTGATGTGAAAGGTATAATGATGATGTCTTTTTAATAAGTTGGAGTTACGAAGCAAGACACTTAAAAAGAGACGGAGGGAGTACTTCAGTTAGCCATTCAAAAATAATAATAATAATACTTTAGTTAAGCTTGAACATCATCACTCTTCATCTAAAATCCATGTCTATTGCAAACAGAGTGTAACGACCCAAAATCGACCCTGAAAGTCATGACTGACCAAGCGGGTGTTAAGCCGCCGAAGGCCTGCTCAAATTCCAGTTTAGGGATTTCCAGCATCATCGTCATTTAAACCATATAAAGAAAAGTATGCAAAAGCGTGGAGTAAATAACATAATCCCAGAGCTTCTAAGTGTACAGGTATAATAAGTACAAACCATTAGAAAACTTATGATTGTCCACGTAGCACAAACGGGTAATGAGCAGTTGATTGCTATACACGCTATTCCCTGAAGAAAAAAAAAAGTGAAATATTTGCATAAGCGGAAGCTCGTGTGAGATACGTAAAGGTCACAGTTTGACCATGAAATCGTTTTTACGTCATATAATGCTTCACTTTCAATAGGAGCAAGATAGACATTAGAAAGCAACATCAACATAAGATACTTTCAGGTCATTCATAATAGTCCAAGTAGAAGGGCTCTTCATGGTTTTGATGATAGAATTAAAATAGTACTATTGTTCGACAACCTTGCCAGAACATAAGGGGAGTGACACCTAGGACAGAGAGAGCGACCTTGTGATATCGATACCACACAGGGTGCCTGGCCTACACCCCTCCCTTACTTCTGTATGTCACTGCCTCTTTACCGTCCCCTAGGACTCGGGACACCGTACGAACATAACATAGAAACATAAGCCTGAGCAATTCATAGCATTCAAGTTCCAAAGTCATATTCCATGGTCTATATCCAGCCACAATAAAACACACGTGAATAGGCCACTTTCCAATAATTCACAGTTTGCTAAAAATAACAAGTTTCATGGATAACCACATGATTCCCATTTTCCAGCATTTGAAAGCAAATAGCATTTCACATTAAAACGTATAGATAAAATGCATGTAACCAAGGTATTGCGTAACTCACCTAACGAAGTGTCTAGCTCATCACGCTTGCGGTTTATCCATTGAACTTGTACCTATGTAGAAACACACTGATTATCACTAACCCGAAAATATTGCTAAGTAATTAGTCTAAATTAGGACACCCCATTAGGAGTTATAACAGTACTAGCTTGTGGGTTCGGAATATGACCTTATGAGACTTCGATTGAGGGTTAATAAAACATCACCGTATCAGCGAAAGGGGTATTTATGACAGTTAGGGGACTAAACAGTCACAATTTACAGAGTTGGGGCAATCTTAGAATTCCAATTGGCCACACTACATCTTTTCCATAGCTCAGGGGCTGAGTATAGATATTCCAAGACCCAAATTGAACAATCTGGGTTTGGTTCGAGAGTTCGCCAACGTCTGCAGGCAGTGACCGAATGGCCAAATTGGGTTCTTAAGAATCTATTTTGCGAGTCAATTCACTGGTAGGATGAACCCGTGGTGGCGAGTCCCGGTTACCGAAATCATTCGCGGAAAATAGGAATTATTGATTTCGAGTAATCGGTGAGACAGAGAGCTCAAGAGAGGAAGAGAGGTGCGGTGGTGAGGCAAAGGGAAATAGTCGGCCGGTTTCCGGCTTTGTGCACTGTTGTTTAGGAAGGAAAGAAAAGTGTATAGGGTGTTAACCAACCCTAACACATGTAAGCTTTATTTATATTACGTGATGACTAGTTACATAATATAAGTAACCAATGTGGGACTTAGTCCAACTCTATTCTAACACTCCCCCTCAAGCTGGAGAATAAATATCACAAAACCCCAGCTTGTTACATAACAACTCTAAACGTGGTTTAAATAAAGGTTTGGTGAAAATATCTGCCAATTGAGCGCCTGTAGACACAAAAGGGGTAGCCAACATGCCACTATCTATCTTCTCCCGAACAATATGACAATCTACCTCGATATGTTTGGTTCTCTCATGAAATACCGGATTCGAAGCGATATGTATTGCTGCTTGATTATCACAATGCATAGGAATAGGTAACTGTACGCCAAATCCCAATTCTTCGAGCAAAGCTCTCAACCATACGACCTCGCATGTAGTATGAGCCATGGCACGATACTCTGCTTCAGCACTGGATCGAGCAACCACAGTTTGTTTCTTGCTCTTCCAGGTAACCAAATTTCCACCAACAAAAGTACAGTACCCAGTTGTGGACCGTCTATCAGATGGTGATCCCGCCCAATCAGCATCAGTAAAGGCCTCAACACACAAATGACCATTTGAACGATAAAAGAGGCCACGTCCAGGATGAGCCTTGAGATACTTCACAATACGAAGACAAGCTTCCCAATGTGGAAGACGAGGATTTGACATGAACTGACTTACCATACTAACAGCAAATGAGATATCAGGCCGTGTATTGGTGAGATAATTTAGTTTGCCTACCAAGCGACGATAACGGTCTGGATGAGGGAATATCTCCCCCTGATCAACACATAATTTAACGTTTGGATCCATAGGGGTCTCGACAGGCTTTGCCCCCAATAAACCAGTTTCCTCTAGAATATCTAGTGCATACTTTCTTTGGGACAAACTGATCCCTTCCTTGGATCTTGCTACCTCAATACCTAAGAAATATCGAAGCTTACCCAAATCTTTGGTGTGAAACTGACGCTGTAAAAACTGTTTTAACTCATCAATACCTTTCTGATCATCCCCAGTAATAATGATATCATCCACATACACAATCAGCACTACTTTCCCTCGCTGTGACTGAATAGAGAAGACAGAATGATCAGAATGAGAGCGATGCATACCAAACTGCAACACAGCATCACTAAACCTGCCAAACCAAGCTCGAGGTGACTGCTTAAGACCATAGAGGGCTTTGCGAAGGCGACACACCTGAGAACGCTCCCCCTGAGCAACAAACCCAGGGGGTTGCTCCATATATACCTCCTCGAGCAGGTCACCGTGTAGAAATGCATTCTTGACATCCAACTGGAACAAGGGCCAACCAAGATTGGTGGCCAGAGAGATAAGAATGCGAACAGAGTTAATCTTGGCCACCGGAGAGAAGGTCTCGGCATAATCAACGCCATATGTCTGGGTATAGCCTTTGGCCACAAGACGGGCCTTGTACCGTTCGACGGTGCCATCCGGATGATACTTGACGGTAAAGACCCACCGACATCCAACAGTAGACTTTCCTGGCGGAAGAGAAACCAACTCCCAAGTGCCATTGTCATGGAGAGCAGACATCTCAGCCTCCATAGCTGTCCGCCACTCAGATACAGATAAGGCCTCCTGAACAGTGTTAGGAACAGAAATGGACGAAACAGAAGTAGTAAAAGCACGAAGAGACGGAGATAGATGATTATAGGAAACAAACTGAACAATAGGATGAGTAGTGCAAGACCGAATACCTTTGCGAAGAGCAATAGGAAGATCAGGGGATGGTGGAGGTGGTGGTGGTGGTGGTGGGGTAGCAGGATCTGGGGACGGAGGAGGCGTGGTAGCAGGTACTGGTGGGGCTGTTAATCCTTTCCGTTGACGAACATATACCTGCAAGGGTGGCACAGGAACAGGAGGAACATCTATAGGAATAACATACTCAGACTCAGAAATGACATACTCAGACTGTGGTGTCCCCGAAAAGAAAGGCAATGACTCATTAAAGGTGACATCAGCACACACAAAGTGACGACGAAGAGAGGGTGAATAGCACTTATACCCTTTCTGAGTGCGCGAATAACCGAGAAAGACACACCGGATCGAGCGAGGATCAAGTTTGTCCCTGTCAGGATCCAGTGCATGAACATAGCAAGTGCACCCGAATACCCGAGGGGGTAATGAGTGAAGAGGGCGACTAGGAAATAAAACCTTGTGAGGTATCTGACTACCAAGAACAGTGGAGGGCATACGGTTAATCAAATAACAAGCTGTAAGAACAGCATCACTCCAGTAAGACTTAGGGACCTGCATCTGGATTAACATGGCACGCATAACTTCAGATAAGTGTCGGATTTTGCGTTCGGCAACCCCATTTTGTTGTGGAGTCCGAGCACAAGAAGACTGGTGAATTATTCCATGATCATCAAAAAATTGAGAAAGAGCATTATGAAAATATTCACGTGCATTATCAGAACGAAATATACGAATGCAAGTATCAAACTGAGTCTTTATTTCTGTATAAAATGACTTAAAGATAGAAGACAACTCTGATCTCGTTTTCATAAGATAAAGATATGTAACACGAGAGAAATCATCGACAAAAATAACATAATATTGAAAACCAGCTAAACTGGGAACATGTATAGGACCCCAAATATCCGAATGTACTAACTGGAAAGGACGCGACACACGACGCTCAACCCTAGGATAAAAAGACACGCGACGGTGTTTACTAAACTCACAGACTTCACATTGCAAGTCCTTAACATTACTATATGACGGTACCAGACGCTTCAGATTCTGAAGAGAGGGATGGCCCAGACGACAATGTTGTTGATAGGGAGAAACGGATGACTGAAGAGCAACAGACGCAGGACAGATGTCATTGGTAAAGTAATATAGGCCACCACGTTCAGTACCCCCACCAATCTTCCTCCCCGTCTTGAGATCCTGAAACACACAACCATGAGAAGAAAAAGTGATGGAGCAGTTTAAAGATTTCGTAAGTTTACTAACAGACATAAGATTAAATGGAAAACTGGGAATATGGAAAACAGAGTCCAAAGTAAGGGATGGAGTAACAGAAACGGAACCCAAACCAGTAATTTCAGAGATAGAACCATCAGCTAAGGTAACACGAGATGGTGTACCAACAGACCGACGTCTAGAAAAAATAGTAGATGTACCAGTCATATGATCAGAAGCACCAGAATCGATAACCCAAGGAGTGGGAGAACGAGAAGAGGCAACACAAGCAACGGATGAACCGATCTGAGCGAGCGTAGCAGTAGAGGATGAAGTCTGGTTTGACATAAGGCGCTGATACTCTTCTGCAGAAATAGTCACCACATGGTCGGCAGGGTGAGTAAGCTGCTCAACATCCTCAAAAATAGCAGCCTGATGAGCTTGAGGGAACCCATGGAGATCATAACAAGTCTCAACAGTATGATTGGTCCCCCCACAATAAGTACACGATCGGGAATCACGTCCACGACCACGGCCACCTCCTCCTGACATGCGACCACCAAAACCACGACCAAAACCACCAATACCAGAACTACGAGCATTCACACCAGAATCACGACTACCAAAACCACGGCCAGAACCACGTCCACTAAACCCAGAGTCACGACTACGACTGCTAAACCCAGAGTCACGGCCGCGACCACGACCACGACTAAATGATGTACTAGAAACACCAGAAACAGCGGAAGCCAATGCTGAACGATCAGGAGGTGGTGCAGATTCAGAGACAGATGACTGGCGAAGGCGACTAAATACCTCGCTGAGAGAAGGTAGATCGCGAGACCCCAATAAATGATTACGAACAGGACCATATGTGGATGAAGCACCAGATATAAACCGAGCAACCTGCATACGCTCACGCTGGCGCCGCATGACCTGAACATCAGAGGAAATCGGCTCACAGATATTAAGCTCTTCACAGATACCACGAAACTTAGCATAATAAGACTCCAAAGATGAGTCGCCCTGTGAGACAGAAAAGAAGGACTGATGAAGATCATATGTGCGACGGAGATTGTTAACACCAGAATACATCTCCTGAGCCTGTGTCCATACTTGTTTGGCCGTGTGTAAGAAAACTAGCGTGCTAGCAATATGATCTTCCATACTATTCCATAAATCAGACCGAATATTAGCATCCTCAGAGACCCATGTCTCATATGTAGTAGCAGTTGCAGCGGGTGGATCATCTGTCAAATAATGATAAAGTTTCTGACCCACAAAATAAACCTCGACAGCTCTAGCCCAAACAGCATAATTCTTACCATTCAAAAGGGTGGAGGTAATGGACAACCTCTCACGAAACCGAGAAGAGCTAGCCAAACGATCACTACCAACAGATTTAGAAGCAGTCTCAGACTTCTTTTCAGACATTATACTGGACAATAGAGGGACAATAACTAATATGAATCAACTGTTGTAACTAGTAAACCACCACCAACTACACACCAACCAACAATAAACCCAACATTAACAGCCACTGACCAAAACTCTAACAACAGGACCCACTAATTCGTAAGTGTACTAAATAACACCACCACGTTTATGAACGAACAGATGCCCATTACCTCATGCCAGAAATACCACTGAATATCACCTCTGAATATCACCACTGAAGATAGGATCGGCTGAGACTTGGGTGAGATCCAAACCAGATGACAAGCATCAACGAAGGGGTTCAGACGAGGGTCGCCGGAGTCAGGCGAGGGTCGCCGGAGATGCGCCGGAGGCTGGCGAGAATCACAGAAGCTGGGTGATGGCTGGATCTGAGGTGTTGAGGACTGTCGGAACTAGGTAAGGGGCTTGGAGTTCAGGCGAGGGTCATAGGGGTGTAGGCGAGGGTCGCCGGAGTCAGGCGAGGGTCGCCGGAGGTGCGCCGGTGGCTGGTGAGGGTCACGGTGGTTGGGCTATGGCTGGATCTGATTTTTTTTTTTTTTTGTCTTGGTTTGGCTGAGATATGGTGGCTAGGGTTTCTGGGCTACTGTTCACAGTCGTGACACTGTTCACGACGGCTACAGTAGTCGGTTTTCTGGGTTAGGGTTAGGATCTATGGTGGGTTAGGATTACGCTCTGATACCATGTTGTTTAGGAAGGAAAGAAAAGTGTATAGGGTGTTAACCAACCCTAACACATGTAAGCTTTATTTATATTACGTGATGACTAGTTACATAATATAAGTAACCAATGTGGGACTTAGTCCAACTCTATTCTAACATGCACGATGTATAAACTCTGTGCATGGTGTGTTTTTGTGATTGTGATATACAAAACATGTACATTTTCATACTACTCATGTAGTCATGTTTATATAAATTTGAGAGTTGGGGAGAGAGATTACCAAGAGAGAGGAAGAGAATCTGGCGAGGGAAGTTTTCCCAGCAAGCGGCGAGATGTTGAGGTAATCCCAGAAGTTCAATTTATTATAGTTGCTTTTGTTTTGTTTTGTAAGGTCAATTAAATAGACTATATATATAATGGTTGTGTGTAGGAAGTAGGAGTGGGAAGAGTACCTGAGGTCGCCCTCCGGGTGTATGGCGGTCACTACAATGGTGCTCGAGACCACCGGAGGTGGAGGAGGAGAGATCTCAGGGTGGACTTAGAGAGAGAGAGGGATGGCAGTGGAGAGTAGGTGCGTATTGAATGCTCGTCTTTACTATAGTGTCAATTCTCCTTATATAAGAGCCTTGGAGATGAGAGAGAGCCAGGTGTGAGGCTCCTCCCCATTGGTGGGCAGAGTGGAGGTTGACCTGCTTTCCTCTTTTAGTCCCAAGTCAGGCCTTGGAGCCCGTAATCAAGGAACCAACAGAGGCTATTTCGGTGATACATGGAGACCCGTATCATCTGCCAAGTCAGGCGGTAGGTATGATATGGGCTCTGAGATGCCTGGCGGTAGGTATGATACTTCTTCCGAGATGTCAGATGGCGGTCAATGCCCCCCCTCTCTCTAGCCTCCAAACCACATTCCTCCTTAGGTCCCGAGCGAGGCACCTAGGCCCTGCTCCCGGCCTAGGATGGTGTATAGAGTCGCCTTTAAGTATTCATGGAGTCTTCAAAGTGTTAAGTAGGAGGTGAGGTGCCCGGAGGTGACCTCCCTCCTCCGTGGGTGGAGAGTTCCTGGAGGAGGTCTTGCTCCTCTGGAGGCGGAGTTTGTGGAGGAAGCCTTGCTCCTCCCGGAGGTGAAGATCATGGAGGAAGGCTTGCTCCTCCCGGGAGTTAGTATTGTGGAGGAGGCCTTGCTCCACCTGGAGGTGAGCATTGTGGAGGAGGGTTCACTCCTCCTGAAGGTGAACTTTTTGGAGGAGGCTTGCTCCTCCTGGAGGTGGATATTGTGGAGGAGGCCTTGCTCCTCTCAGAGATGGTCATTATGGAGGAGGGCTCGCTCCTCCTGGAGGTGAACTTCGTGGAAAAGGCCTTACTCCTCCTGGAGGTAGATCTTGTGGAGGAGGTATGCTCCTCCTGGAGATGGATATTGTGGAGGAGGCCTTCTCCTCCTGGAGATGGTCACCGGCGGGGTTCTTGGAGAAAGTGCATCCAGTTGCGGGATATATCGTATACCCACATTAATGTCCCCTTGCTCGCATATACTCATGTCATGAGATGAGTGTGTGCGGGCATAATCAGACCATGGTGGGAACCTCGTTCCTCCTAGGATGGGTTGCCGGAAGAGCTTATGGAGGATGCGCGTCCGGATGCGAGGTGTATCGTATACCCACATTAATGTCCCCTCGCGCGCATATACTCTTGTCACGAGGTGGGTGTGTGCGGGCAATAATGTCCCCTTGTATTGTATATCCACTGGGTCTTCACAGCATCTTTTTATGGAAGGATTCATATCTTGTCATAGGGTTAGGAATATGAAAGGACGTCCTTGCATTCCAAAAATGGTGTGACTCTTCATTTTGCGAGTAGTAGTAGTATAAATTCATTTCACCTTCCCATTTTTTTACTTTCTATCCAAAGGAGAAGTTTAAGAGCCTTGGGATTTTTTTTTAAAGAGAGAAAGTGGACTTCCTGTATTTGGCAAAATTTTGATATTCTCGGAGGAAGGAGGTGGGTTCTTTGTATAGGGAGGAGGTAACATCCAGAATTAATCCCAAGTCCTACATCTCCGGAAAAGAAAAAGTAAATTTAAGAAGGAGGCGTGGTCCTCCGCGAAATCTCACAAGACTTAAATCCCAAAGTCTCTCCTCCACCCCTCTTTTTATATCATCTCTTCCCCTGCTCTTTTCTTTCGGTGAGAGAGAGGAGAACCGACCCAGCGAGGAGAAAGAGAGAGAGAGAGAAACCGAGAGGGAGAGCCAAGATGGAGAGAAAGAAACCGAGAGGGAGAGCCAAGAGGGAGAGAAAGAAACCGAGAGGGAGAGGTGTATTCTGGGCCGAGAGGGAGAGGAGGGGAGGCGCGATCATGGGCTGAGGTTTACCGCAATTGTGGGCGAGGATGATTGGGTTTCGGTAGGAGGGTTTTGGAAGATTTGGGGGTTTCGACAATGGAGTAGGTTTAGGGTTTCAACTAGAGGGGTAGGTGGAGGAGGCGATCGAACGCTCAGGAGGGGGTAATTGGCGTGGGGAGTTAAAATGGTGGAGGTCTAGGTCTTCGGCAGGGGAGGTTTTGCTGATGGGGGAGATCTAAAGTTTCGGCATAAGGGATTTAAAGGGGTTGAAGATTTCGGCAACAAGGGAGGTAAGGGGTTTCGGCTGGGATTGTACTGAGGAGGAAGAAGGCGGATCGACAACGGGAGGCTCTGTTCGGCGAGTTGGGCTAAATCGGGCAGGTGGGTGTCGGCGAGGGTGATCTGGGAGGTGGGGGGTTTCGGCTAGGAGAGTTTGAGGAGATTGGGGATTTCGGCCAGAAGGAGGGTTTGGAGTTTCAGCTGGGGTTGTTTGCCGGAGAGGTGGAAATTCGACGGAGGCGCCAAAATCAATTCGTGCGGTGGAGCTCTTGCTATTCGAGAGGAAATTTGGTGGGGGAATTACGCGAGGCTGATTTCACGGAGGCACAAGTACCTCGGATATTGTGACTTTGCCGGAAGCTTCTTGAAGGTAATATTTATCGCGTTTAAAAGTTGTATTTTTTCCCAATGGAGCAAGCGGAGTGCCACGGCGCTTCCTCCTTGATGATGTATATTTGTCATGGGCCAAGGGTGCAAGGGGGATGCATTCGGCTCCCTCCCCTTGCTAAAAAAAAAGAATGAAATCTTCTTGTTCCTGCCAAGGGTGCAAAAGGGATGCACGTGGCTCCCTTCCCTCGCAAAATTGAATCTTTGATTGTCTTGTTTGGTAATTGTCTGACAGGTGCCGGGGTTCAGATACATTATTGTTGAAAGGTATGACGGCGCGACCCAAGCTTCTTGTCACTAGCCGTGCCGGTACCGTGGTAGAATCACGGTAGGAACGTGCTTCTTCCGCGGCTCTCAAATCCAATAAATCTCTTAAAATAGAGAAAGACAAGCCACTTCCTCCTTTGCCTAGTCCGGAATTCTGGTTTCGGGCACCCTATCTTGGCGGCGGCGATAAGTTGTGGCGGTTAGTAGAGGCGGATGCAGAGATTGGGAAAGTGGTTGACAAGCCATTGTTAGGGTACAAGGAGGTTTCGGTGGAGGAGGGCTGTTTTATTTCTCCCAAGTCAGTGCTGGGGTTCCAGGTTGAGCGTGGTGAGTTTCCACACTGCTTGTCTACTTACAGGAATTATGTCGTTCCTCCTACCGCGTTTGCAACTTGGGCGGATGATATTTTGGGGAATGCCGATTTTGTGGAGTTATTACGAAAAGCCGATGTCCATTGTGCCGTGATGAATAGTTTGCGATTGGTGATTTTGTGGGAGCAGAAGTGGATGGATGTTGTAGTGTCCCGATGGAGTACAGATTCTCATACTCTTCCGGTAGCTTGGGGTGAGACAGGACCTACTTTGGAGGATGTGGGCTGCCTGCTCAGGCTGCCTATGTTGGGAAAAGTTGACCCGTCCTCCAGGAGACTTTCGCCTTCGCAACAAGGTGTGGTTGATGCGCTCCGGAGATCCATTCATCGGGAGAAGGGTCACGGTGGAGTGAAGAATACCTTTACTGAATGGGCACGATATTGGTATAAGGATTTAGGTGCGTCGAAGGCCGGGGAGGAAGCTCATGTAGTAACTAATGGACCGGGATTGAAAAAACCGGCACACTTGGCGGCATTCCTAGCCTATTGGCTAACTTGGTATATTTTTCTTGGTCCTCCCAAGGATGGTGTTGATACTACATTGTTTGAGCTTGCGGCGATCCTTGCTTCCGAGGAATCCGTACCGTTGGCCCCCTTGTTTTTAGGGACTTTGTTCAAAAGATTAGACATGCTTCACGATGCAGCACGACGCTCTTATGGGAGGTATGACTTGCCGATTTATGTGGCCACCAACTTTCTTCATATGTTCTTGTTTGAGCGGTTTCCTAGGGTTGCACCTGAACCGAATGACTTTGGGGCAGATGATAGTGGAGGGAAGGGGGAACCGTGCTGAAATGCATGTCGGTCGGCGCGATGGTCAGGAAGTGGCGTCTGGGATGTGCGGGGTAATATTGCCGATGTTATTGATGTTGAGGAAGAATTTGTTGCTCGACCGTATGTAAACACTCCGAAGGGGGTATTTCCTTTTAACGTGTACTCGGAGGAGGATGTGGTGGCATTTGTGAACAAAGACGATGCATCCACATCGGAACTTTTTAGGATGGGTTGTATGATGAAAGGGGAGTTGCCATATTTTGTGAATGGGAGGTATGGTTCTGTGACGTACGATCCGATGAGGGTTGCACGCCAATTCGGGTTTGATCAGGGGGTGCCAAAACCGTTTTTGCCATCGGGGGTTTGGGGGGATGTGTGGAAAAGGTTCCTGAAGTCAACATTCCCGACGGAGCTTAGGTCAATGAATACGATCACGTTGCCTGGGGCTAAAAGAGTGGGGGGATGTACGGAACTCTATAGGAAGTATTGGAGGGATAATGTGGTACGCTTCCTGGAGTATGTGAAAGGTGTTCCTGTGTCTTTGGAAGTGGAGGATGTAATGAGCCAGGATGGTGAGTTATGTCTTCCGAAAGTGAAGGATCCGGCCCTTGCATTGTTTGGGGCCCGTTCGCCATATGTTAAGGAGGAGGTATTGGGGAGGGTGAAAGAGCATCTCAAAGATATAGACGGTACTTTGGAGAGGGATGTGGGAAACAGTGTATCTCTAAGTGGCCAGGATGGAGAGGGGCGGACAAAGGGAGTACGATTGAGTGGCAAGCATACTTCAAAGAGGCCTGCGAAGGATGCTGTGGAGGTGGCCAAGCTCGGCAAACAAAAAAAGGTTGGGGTTCGTCACCTTCTCATGTCTTTAATTTTTTCTTTATTCTTGCTAAATTTCTGGTGTAATAATGCTGTTGTTGCTCTCCTTTATCTTTTTTTTTTAGACTTCCAAGGGAAATGAGGAGAGCTCTAAAGTGGTTCAACCCGGTGTTGTGGCGAAGGTGGTAAGAATACCACGAGTGGAGGTCCTGGAGATGGAGACCGGGGGAGGTTTGGAGATGCCTTCCAATTCTTTGGAGGTGACGGGTACTTTAGATCAAAATGTTGCAGCGCACGAAGTTATGGACGATATCTGGGGGGATGAGGGGGTGTCTTCTGGGAGAGTGCTTCATCCGTGGAAGGGTAGTGAGGAGAGCTCTAAAGTGGTTCGACCCGATGTCATAGAGGAGGTGGTTAGAACACGAGTGGGGGTCTTGGAAACGGCGGCTGGAGGAGGTTTGGAGGTGCCTTTGGATTCTTTAGAGGCGATAGGTACTTTTGATCAAAATGCGGCGGTGCACGGAGTTGTGAATGATATCTGGGGTGATGAGGGGGGGTCTTCCAGGGGAGTGCCTCATCCGTGGCAGGGCAAGTCACTCCGCCACATGCGTTCATTAGATGTGGTGTGGAGTGAGGAGGAAGAAGAGGAAGAAATGGAAGAGGAAGAAGAGGAAGAAGGGAGTGAGGATAATGACCATGATGATGACCAAGGGGATGAGGAGGAGGGTGAGGAAGAGACCGGTTTAGTGGGGGACCAGGCGGGTTTTAACCATGTGGAGGAAGGCGATGGTGGCGAGTCGCTTGTGCAAGATTTAGCACCATCAAGCTTGCAAGAGGAGACGAATGAGACAGAAATGCGCAGTACTCATCGTTGGTGGGAATAGGGTGACTTTATGATAGCACGCTATCCCGATGGGAGTGTCATCGTGACTTTGGAGACAAAAGAGAAGGTGACGTTACAGCCTAGTGTGTTGTTTACCGAGGCTCGGGAGGAGCATCGACCTTTACATCTTTTTTTAATGGCCCAGTACCTTTGTTCGGCTTGGCAACATGAGTACCTTTTCTAGGAGGTTAGCACTAATTTCCTTGGTATCGTTTGTGGAATTGCTGGAGGATGTTAGTTTGCCCAAAGCTACTCCTGAGGAGTTTGCATCTGTGTATGGTGGTCTGGCTGCGTTGGGAAGTTATCAGTTAGAGGTTGACTGGCTCCGTAAGAGGATAGATCAGATGGCTTTCCTTCTTGAACTCCCGGCTTGGCGGGATCGGTTGGAGAAAGTAAGTAAAGAATTGGAGGAGGTTGAAGTGACGGCGGCGCGGTTGAGGAAAAGGAAGAAAAAGCTTGAGGGTGAAGTAGCCGAACGCGAGAGTGCCAGCTCGGGAGGCTTTGATATGTCTAGTCACGCCGGTCAAGGGCTGAGGCGGTGAAGAAATATTGGGTGCTCGTGTGGTTCACTTTTTGTTTTGTTTATGCTCGTTTCTGTAGACACCCCAATTTGGACTTTTCAAAATTCCTTGATTTGTGGCCCGGAGGCTCCCCGATGATGACTTTGGATTGAAACAAGCCTAGTATCGATCGGAACATTGCTCCTTGAAAGATTTGAAGAGGGATTAAAAATGGTCAAAAGCATTTTCAAGCGCTTGGGAGAAGTCCCGAGCGCTCAAAACCATTTTCCAAAACCTCTGGCCTGGCTCCCTCTCGAGCGCTCGAGAGTGAGGTCCCAAGCGCTCGGGAGTGATCCCAAGCGCTCGAGACTATTTTGTTGCCCAATGGATGGCAGTATCACCCACTACCCTTTGCAACTCATCATTATCACCACCTTGAGCCCGCCGATGGCTCGGTCCACACTCAACCTCTGGTGGCAGAGATTCAGGCCAAAGATTTTCCTATTAAAAAAATGTTTTATTAAGCCCATTTGATTTTCAAAACTATGGATTATTTTGCCTATAAATATGACTGGTTTTCAGCAGAGAAGGGGGCGACGAAAATTCTCTCCTGCAGAACCCATTCTCTGCTCTCTCTCTCTCACTCTCTCTTGCTAAGAACCAAAAACACCCAAAACTCTCCTTCCAAACTCCAAAGGTTTTGCAAATCACCAAGGAAAAGGGCAAGAAATCCAGAACACTCTTCTGATCTCTTGCACTCTCCTCTCTTCATCCACATTTCAAAGTCATCCCAAGGAGCAAAGGTTCAAGGAAAAGGTAGAAACTTTTACCTTTGATCACAACTAAAGGGCTGTTCATCCCTTCTGAGGGGGGTCTCTCAGCCTGACCCAGTCTTCAATACTGGGTGCATGGTTGGGGGACCCTAGTGTAAGAACAAGAGCAATGGGGTACAACAAAATGTTTTCATAAAACCCTTACTGGAAACACTCCCAAGCGCTCGAGAGTATTCCGGAGCGCTCGGGACTGTTCCCAGCTTCATGCATGGTCCTTCGTCATGTGGCAGGTTGGGAATGAGGTGTAATCTTAAAAGAAACAGTTTCATCTTGGCATGCATGCGCAGAAAACCATTTTCCCTAAAACAGAAACATTTTCTCACAAGTTTTCATGTGTGAACAAGGCTCCTTTCTTTCAAAGTTAAAAGAATCATTCACTTCAGGGGAGAATCAAAACAAGGGCTTTTGCATGTCAAGATGGTACCATTTCCTGCTTGAGAGTAAGCTGATATGCAGCTCACTCCCAAGCGCTCTGAACCATTCCAGAGCGCTCGGGAGTGCATGCATGTCATTGCTTCCCATTTTCCAGTCTGCTGTGTTATCTGGTCTCTGCATGCATTAGTGTGGCCTGTTGCTCTTTTAAATTTGTAGATTTAGCCTTGTTAAGGCAGGGATGCATGATTTGAAAGATTGAAGGCTTAGCTCAGTCTTTCAAGTCCTCTGCTGAGCCAGTAGTGTACTTAATATCATTTCAGTTTCCAGCTTTGCATTGTATTCTGCCTGTTCTAACAAAGTCTGCAGGTTGAGTGTCAGAACTCCCAAGCGCTCGGGACTGATCTCGAGCGCTCGAGAGTGAAGTCAATGACAGATCCTCAGTTTCTGTGATCATGCATTTTGCTCACCGTTACTCCATCATTTCACTTCCCCCTGTACAACTGCACATGCACACACTGCTTACCTGTTATAACTGTGGATACTTGCTAGCTGGTTTAAATGAAACAAAATCCCTTTGAAAAATCCCACAAACGTTTAGTAGAGACCGATTTCGAATCGGGCAAGGGGGGTGCCGTAAAACCCTTCCCCCCTCGTAACATGGCTTCCGGACCATTGAAACTGATCTCTGATTTTCAAATCCAAATCAACCGGTTTTCCAAACAAAACGGTTTCTCGGGTGATATACCGCAAATCCGGGTGGCGACACTTCAAACGGTATTCTTTTCTTCAAAGCGGCGGAAAAATATAAAAGCACCTTTTTGTTTTTCGGGCAGGTAGCCCACAGTTTCCTTTATAATGCATTGAACTATCATGTTTTATGAGCATTAGCAATGGTAGTAATGATCTTCATATGTAGTGAAAGATTTGGAGGAAGAATCCTTTGGAAGTTTGCCTTTCTTTTTGTGCTTTCGCTTCCCGGTTTGTAATAGACTTTTGGTAGTGAATGCATGGAATATCCTTGTCTTGCAATCTCTTGTTTGTATTTGCCGTTTCGCCTTTGGGTGTCATTTCGCCAAACTGAGTGAGATCTTTTTCGTTCCTTTCGGCGGGATTGCATGACTTCCATGTAAAAGGGCATTGCTCTTAGGCGGAATTTTGCCAATTCTCTAGGAGGAAGGTATGCCTTCCCCATTCTGCCCCTTTTTTTTTTATTTGGTGGAATGAGAGCATCGAGGTGTGTGGGAGGGGGAAGATTGTATGATCGCGGGAAATATCTCTATTGGCGATTAAAAATAAAGCGGCGCTCGATATCATTATGATTTCAATGGCGATTTGTGGATGGAGATGATCTTGTGGTGCTTCGGGCGATCCGTGGATGGGGATGATCCTGTGGTGCTTCGGCTGTCAACCAGTGTTTACGCACACTGGTTGGCCAAGCCCAGGATGGTGGATGGGATGGTCGACAAACCCCCAATTAGGCTAGGCTTGCGACGCCCGCGGCGTGGTGGCTGAGAATATTGGTAGACAATATCTCGATGGGCGACCGAGTGAGGCGATACTTGGTGGTGTTACGTTTTCAATGGTGAAGCCGTATATGGAGTCTGGCGGTGCTTTGGCAATCAACCCGTGCTAGGCAGGTTGGCCAAGCGCCGGAAGGGATGATCAACAAGCCCCCGATTAGGCTAGGCTTGCGAGTCCCACAGTGCGGCGGCTGAGAATATTGGTAGACAATATCTCAATGGGCGATCAAGAGGGAGTCGATACTTGGCGTTGTGGCAATATGATAAGGAAAAAAAAGTTTTTTTTTTTAGTACGATAATCAACATGGAATGAAATTATGCTCGGCGGCGGTTACAGTGGAGAGAGCCTAAACAGAAAGGCTAAGTCCCCAACCTTTTTATGTGGGAAGAGGGTAATTCGTCGGTGAGTTGTTGGAAGGACTCAAACATCCGGCGATGCTCCTACATAGACGGCACGTCTATCAGCGCGGTAATCTCGTTGTGGTAGGTGCCCAAGATAGTGCAGGGAAGTTCATTATTCCATAGTATCCATGTCCCTCCCAACGAGTAAGGGATAAGGGGATCCACGATGGCGGAATTGGCAAATCCATTAGTTAGGCTCATTTCCTTGGCGAGAGCCCCGCCGATCCATGTGTTGGAGACCACCACCAAATCTGGTTGGTGCAGTGTAACGGTGTCGAGAAAGTACTTGTAAAAGCTCATGCGGGTGGCCCCCTTGCAATTCCACCATAGAATTGTTATGGGGCGGCGGGTGGAGGGCCCTGGTGCGTCATTGCCAGATATTGGGTCTTCCTCTTCTGTAGTGGGCAGGAAGGCTGGTTCGAGGTATCGGGATTGATCGAGGGCGTCAAAAGTTGCGACGGAGAGGCGATAGTTGGCCGTACATTATCAGTTGTTCGGCTGTGATTCTCAATTGACCAAAGCCGCGCGCCGAAATAACCTCGGCGTGGTGCACGCTGGATGGGAGGATTAGTTCTGTTGCTTTGTTTGGTTTACATTTTAGAAAGTTATTTTTGAGAGTTGGAGTGGTAATGAGTGGAGAGAGATAGAGAGAAAAATTTATTGAAAACTGTGCCGAGAGTTAAAAGTTACTCTCAAAGTGTTAAACCAAACACAGTGTGTATCTTTTCGGAGTTGGTGAATATGCGTCGGGAAGTCGTTCAGTAACCGGCGAAATTGGAGGTGACGCAGCGGGAGCAAATCTCATGCTTGGATGAGTTCTCTAGTGAAAGAGGCTTGACCAGACGATGCCATGTGGTCGTATTCCTCCACCAAATTTTGCGGTACACCTCCTTTTATAAACCAATCTGGTGGGGATTGAACCCCCTCCCTCAGTAGGAGAAATTGAGTGTCCCCTGTGCCTGGAAGGCGCTTCATCCGCGGGATGTAATTCCACACCGGAGAGTTGGGTCCCGCTCGGGACGGTGTCGGACAGTGGAGGTACCTTGTGATCGGTGATTGAGGAGCCATGGTCAAGGTGAATGGGGGGCAAGCACAAAGAGTGTGAGGAGGAGAGGAGTATTTGCTGACTCAGATGTTTGGCGTTGGTGTTTTTTGTATTTTCTATGGTGTGAAGGTTCCGGTCCTTTTTAAACGGACTTGGGGAATCTTTGAGACTTGACGTCTCATGGCTTGAGGTGAAATATGGATTTAGACGGGTCATCCCGAATCATAGGAGAGTCAGGACCAAGTGTATCATTTTCATGAACAAGGGGCGAGTGAATCCGGGAAGTAGGGGGAATCTGGGCCAGGCCTACGAGCGTGGGCTAATTCAGGAAATGGGGGAATCCGGGTCAGGCCTATAAGCGTAGGACTCCCTTATGCTTGGCGGTCCGAAGGATGAATCTTAACACTTATTACAGAGTTGTCACTTTGGAGTCATGACTTATCATTTATCCACCTAATCAAGCTTGCTGAATTTTGGGTTGGGATGATTCCCTTTCTTCTTGTCTTTCTATAGCAACAAACAATCATGGAGAAAGCCTTAAAATGTGGAGGGATGAACTCATATTGATGAGGCTCCTAACAAGGAGGTACAATACATAAGCGCGGAGAAAGACTTTAAGATATGGGGGATTGAACTCATAATTTGATAAGCTCCTAACTAGGAGGTACAATACATAGTGTTCGCCTTCTCGTGGAGTTCCATCACATGATTAACTCGTAGGGCAATCGTAAAATGGAGCTCTTAAGAATTAGAACTTCTTTGATTACACCAAATAAAAGCTTGCATAATAAAGGAGAAACATATGCTAAGGGTGGTATGCTTTCAACCACTTTGCATTGATGGGTGCGATGAGGACGTTAGAGTCCGGCTTTGAGAGTCGGTAGTATCCATTCTCGTTTGCTTCTTTCACCACTAACGGTCCTTCCCACTTCGCAGCGAATTTGGAGGCTGACTTCCCTTTCATGACATGAGGTGCTGCCTTCAAAACCAAGTCTCCCTCCGCGAATTGTCGCGGCCTAACCAAGGCATCGTAGGCTCGAGCTATCCTCAGCTGGTAGACGCGGAGGTTAGCCTGCGCCTGATCCCTTCGTTCATCCAGTGCTTCCAACTCGCTTGGTCTTGCGTCATGGAGGACCTCGCTTCGTAACACCACCCGTGCTGACGGTATTGCAATTTCTAGGGGGAGGACCGCCTCGGCCCCATAGACCAAGGAGAAAGGGGTCATCTGGGTGGGTCTTCTCTTGGATGTTCGATAAGCCCAGAGAGCCATGGGCAAGGCATGTGCCCAATTCTTCTGATGATCCTCTAACGTTCGGCTCAATATCTTGAGGAGAGTCTTGTTGGTTACCTCCGCTTGCCAATTTCCTTTAGGATAATAGGCCGTGGACTTGTGGTGAGTGACGCCATAGGAGAATAAGAGTTGCCCGACTTGGCGGTTGACAAAGGGTGTGCCATTGTCGAAGAGGATGACTTTGGGAATTCCAAATCGGCATATGATGTGCTCTCGAATGAAGTTGGAGACAGCTGCTCCGGTCGCCCTTTTGAGAGGGACAGCTTCCACCCATTTTGTATAGAGCTCTGTGGCGGTGAGTATCCAAATGTTCCCTCTAGAGGGAGGATTGATTGGACCGATCAAGTCCATGCCCCAAGTATGGAATGGCCATGGGGTTCCAATAGCTCAGAGGTCAACGGCGGGGGCGTGAATCATATTGCCGTGAACCTGGCACGCCTTACACCTTTTGACATGGTTTTTAGCATCCTCTTCCATGGTGGGCCAATAATAACCTACATGGAGTTAGTGTTGGAATAGCTTCACTCCTCCCTGGTGCTCGGCCTCGTGCGCGACTTCTAATGCTTTTGAAGTTTCAGGACCTGCTAAGCACTTCAGAGGTTTTCCTTCAAAACTTCTCCGAAAGAGCTCTTCGTTGTGAACGAAGAACTTTGGAGCTTGTTTCTTAACTATCGCCATGTCAACTCGATCAGGAGGTAAGGTACCATTGGTCAGGAAATCAATGTAGGGTTTCCTCCAATCGCTGTAAACTCCAATGAAATTGCATTCCGCCTTGGAGGGGATTTCTCTACATTTGGGGCATTTACTCTGCAACTCCACTGCGTCTGTCGCCATGGTGGGCCAATAATACCCTTGGCGTTGGAGTCGTCTGTCGAGACTTACGTCTCCGGTTCCGCATGATCACTCATGAACTTCCTGGAATTTGACCTTGGCTTCTTCCTCCCCAATGCAACGCGCTAAGAACCCTCCAGAGCCCCTATAGTATAGGACTCCTTGATAAATGGTGAAATGTTTCAAATTGCTGAGGGTTATGGCGGCGGAGGCACTCTTTAGTTCGTTGGAGATGGAGGTTCTCCAATCTTCAATTTCTTCTTCGGGGAAGATCTCGGCTACGGAGCAAGGCACGCTTCTCTTGAGAATTTCGATTTTAGTGGGCACCCCGGAGACTTCCACCTTGGAGGCGAGGGTCGCAAGAGCGTCGGGATGACGATTCTCCGAGCGGGGTGCATGTTCCAAGCGGAGGGTGTCGAATTTGCTTGTCAATCTTTGCACAACGGTCCTGTACGAAGCAAGTGGAGGTTCTCTAATTGCATACTCGCCGTTCGTTTGCCGGACGGCTAGTTTGGAGTCCCCTTTAATGGATAGAAGGGTTATGCCACAATTCAAGGCAGCCATGAGGCCGAGGATGAGCGCTTCGTACTCAGCTTCATTGTTGGAGCAATGAAAATCGAGTTTGTAGGAGAGGTTGATCTTTCCTCCACTGGGGGCCGTTAGAACTATTCCAACGCCTCCACCTTTAGCCATGGATGATCCATCAAAACTTAGGCTCCACTCTCCCACCTCCGCTTGTGTTGCTTGGAACTCATCTCCTGGCAAATCTTCGGATGAGGGTTCGTATTGGCCACTTGGAAAATGAGCCAGGAGGTCGGCCAGAGCTTGGCTTTTTACCGCCCGAGGGGCTTTACGAATGATCTCATACTCCGCCAAAGAAAGCAACCATCGGGCCGGCCTACCAGCCAGAGCTGGGCGATTGAGGAGGTACCGGATTGGATCACATTTCGTGATGAGGTGGAGAGTGTATGAAAGGAGATAGTGGCGGAGCTTCTGCGCGGCGAACACAAGGGCGAGGTAATGGCGCTCTATTGGTGAGTATCGCGATTCCGCTCCTTGTATAACCCTGCTAATGTAATAAATCGGCCTTTCGGTTCCATCTACCTCTTGAGCCAGGAGGCCCCAATGGAGCGGGGAGTTGAGGTGATGTACAGGAGGAGGGGTTTTCCTTGTTGAGGAGGAGTCATTGTTAGTGGTGAGACTAACGTTGCTTTGATAGCCTCGAATGCCTTGTTGTGTTCCTCTGTTCAGGTAAATTTGGCATCCTACTTAATCAAATTGCTGAACGGTTGGGTGATTTCAGCCATAGCGGGGATGAATCTCCATAGATAAGATGTGCACCCCAAGAATGTTCGGAGTTCATCCACGTTGGTGGGCCGGGGCATTTCCCGAATTGCAATGACTTTGGCAGGGTCGGGATCAACCCCGTGGCGGTGAACAATGCAGCCAAGGAACTTGCCAGCTGTGACTCCGAATGCGCATTTCAGCGGGTTCATTTGTAGCCGATACCTTTTGCATCTCTCAAATACTCTTCGGAGGTCCTCTAGATGGGTCTCCTGTTCTTTGGATTTGACCACCAGATCGTCTATATAGAACTCGAGTATGTCATGGAACATATCGTGGAAGATGGCGGTCATCGCCTGCTGGTATGTGGCTCCCGCATTCTTCAAGCCGAATGGCATAACGGTGTAGAAAAAGTTGCCATTGGGAGTCCGGAAGGAGGTCTTAGGCGCATCGTCAGGGGCCATCTTGATTTGGTTGTATCCACTGAATCCATCCATGAATGAGAACATGTGGTGCCCGGAGGCCGAGTCCACAAGTGTGTGAATGCTAGGAAGAGGGAATTCATCCTTTGGGCAAGATTTATTCAAGTCTCTAAAATCCACGCAAACACGGATTTGCCCATTCTTCTTTAGCACTGGGACGATGCTGGAGAGCCAGGAGGGGTGTTGGATGGGCCTAATGAATCCGGCTTTGAGGAGTTTGACCACTTCATCCTTGATCTTTAACTCCACGTCAAGCTTGTAAAATCTAACGCCTTGCTTCACCGGACGAGCCGAAGGCAGCACATTGAGTTTATGCGTGGTGACTAAGGGGTCCAATCCTGGCATTTCGTCATAGTTTCAAGCAAAAACGTCAATGTACTCACGGATGAGCGCAATGAAAGCCTTCTTTTCTCTTCAGGAAGATCTTTGGCTAGAAAAATTGATTTTGGAGGCATGCCCGCTGGAGCCAAGTTCACTTCCTCTAATTCTTGCTTTTGAGGTCGGGGGCCATCTTGTAAGCACTCTGGAGCCACCTTAACTTCTTGGAGGGCTGGAGGTTGCTCTTCCTGACTTTCGTCTGGTGTGTTGTCAACTTTTGGATTGTGGGAGGTTCTCTCTTCTTGTTCTTCTTCCTCGGCTTGTTCGGTTGTTTTTGCATGAGACTAGACAAGGAGCAGCATTGAGTGAGGTGTTCCACGAGGTCCCCTTCATCCTCGTGGGCTTCGTGACATTCTGCTAGGGAGCCGGCTTCCCCAGGCGAGGAAGCTAGCTCCCCACACCTTCACAAGCGGTAAACTTCCTTACCTTCTGGCCTTGTGTATTTCACCACTTTGGGGCCAACGTTGTCCTCCGCGGGTGCTCGGGCCTTGGCCAAGATAGTATCTTTAGCCCGCTTTTTCTCATTGGGGTTACTGGTGGATGGAGAGCCTTCCTTGGAGATCTCATCCCATTTGGGGATTGGGATGCCTCTGGGAGGAACCGGGGGCTCTTCCTCATTTGCATCGTTGTAAAATATGGCATCCGCCATGTGAGACTCTTCTGGTTTGAAAGGCTTTTGAGAGCCGACGATGGTGACTAGACCGTTCTTGTATATTCCCTTCATGCATTGGTGGTACGTGGAGGGGACCGCGGCATATCGGTGCATCCAAATCCTGCCAAGGAGGGCTTGGTAACTCGTCTCGGAGTCTATCACATGGAACTTAGTGGCGGATCGTATCGGCCCCACGATTAGGTCCACTTGTACAAATCCCATGGATTATTGGCTATGGTTTCCAAATCCGGAGATTGTGATGGGTTGGTGGACTAAATGGCTGGATGAGATACCTGCCACCTTAAAAATGGAGTAAGGTAGGATGTTGAGCGAAGCTCTACCATCTAGAAAACCTCTTTGAAACTCCATCCCATTTATGATGACTGGGACATACAAGGGCCTGTTGTGGGGGAAGGGGAGTTGTCGGTCAGCCTCCGTGAATGTGATGGAAAGATGATTGTCGAAGAGAATCTTTCTTACCGAGCCGGATAGGCCCATGCATTGCTCTCCGTGCTCTTCTGCCACGCGGAGTATAGCCTTGGTTGCCTCGAATCTTGTTGCTTGGGAGAAGCCAAACTGATCAAATAACCATTTGAACTTCGTAGAGTTTTGGAGGGAGGAGGCCCGCCTTTCCTCGAAATTTGGGTACTCCGGCCCTTCTGTGTTAGCTATTTCGCACGTAGTCGGTTCTTCATTCTCTTCATGGTGGGATATAGTCACCATCATGGCAGTTTTCCATTATCCTTGTGATTTGGGAAGGGGTTCCGGAGGACATCTTTGGTCGCAGTGAGCTCCACGGCCTCTTCAACCATGAATTTTTCAAACAAAGTTCGGAGGCCCCGACAGTCTTTGGTAGGGTGGCGGACCATCCTATGGTAAATGCAATAGTCCGGATGTTCCATATCTCCGGGTAGGCTCCTTCCTAGCTTTTGGAAGTACTACCTTCCCGTCTTGCACCCAAGCTTCCAGGAATGCTTGGGCCTCCGCCGCTGTTACCGGCAAAGGTGGAGGCTCATTGTACTTCGGGCGTTTTGCCGGGCCTCAATTGGGTGGTGGGCCTGAGGCCGCATAAGCCATTTGCCTGGAACCCGGGTGCCTTCGCGAGAAGAATGTTGGTAGCGGTGGAAGCAGTGGGGGTTCCACTGTTTCATTCAAGTTCCGAGCCGCCTCATACAATGCGGAGAAATCCGGGAAGTGGTGAGTGACCAAATGGGGCTTGAAGGCTGGCTGCATTCCGTCCACACAAATCTTGGCCAAAGCGATCTTCCGATATCGGTTCTTGAACATCCACCGATAGTTCGCGGAAGCGGTGGACATAAGCATTCAAGTCCTCGGGGGCCTTTGAGTCACCTTCATCAGTTAGAGGGTTGTGAGGTGATCCTCCACGTAAAAGAACTTGGAGTAGAATTTTTTAACCATGTCCTCCCAAGAGAGGACCGAGTTAGGAGCAAGATTGGCATACCACGAGTACGCCTTGTCCGTCAAGGATTTGGAGAACTCTCGTAGCCTCAAGTTACGGTCACCACTGTGGACGCCAAGGCTGTCCACAAAACGAATGATGTGCTCTTTGGCGTTTCCTTTCCTTCCATCAAAACAGATGAACTTAGGGACCGTGTACCCTCTGGATATGGCATGCTTGCGACCGCTATGGGGTATGGAGGGCAGAGGTCTGCGTCGGGAACGAAGGCGAGGGGTTTCTTTTCGGATTGAATGAGTGCTCGCACTTGCTCGAGCGTGACGGGGGTTGTGTTTGCCGTGTTCTGGACTACGGCGGCTGAACCCACCCCCATGGAGGGGATCTTCTGGGAGCTAATCTCTAGCGGAGGAGTAGGTGTCTCTTTGGATTGGAGGTTTTGTGCTCCCTCACCGATTTGGTTGTCACGAGTTTCGGTTTGAGAGCCAGTAGGATGAGTTCCCTCCGTCTCCGCTTGAGGCGGAGGAGGGGTGGTGCTTTTCTTCTGCAAGGCGAGTACGGTCTCCATCAAGAGACTCTGATTTTGTTGCATCGTGGCGAGGGTTTCGGTCACTGAACGTAACTGTTCAATGATAGCAGTTTGTGTGATGGGTTGTATTTCCTCTAAGACGGGGTCGGAGGAAACTTCCAAGCCCTCAATACCGCTCAGTCCGGGAGCTCCTGTTGTTTTCTTTGGGGGCATTGTAGCAAGCACCACTCTTCCCCAGCAGAGTATAATGTGGGAAGAGTACCTGAGGTCGCCCTCCGGGTGTATGGCAGTGGAGAGTAGGTGCGTATTGAATGCTTTGTTGAATGCTTGTCTTTACTATAGTGTCCATTCTCCTTATATATGAGCCTTGGAGATGAGAGAGAGCCAGGTGTGAGGCTCCTCCCCATTGGTGGGCAGAGTGGAGGTTGACCTACTTTCCTCTTTTAGTCCCAAGTCAGGCCTTGGAGCCCGTAATCAAGGAACTAACAGAGGCTATTTCGGTGATACATGGAGACCCGTATCATCTGCCAAGTCAGGTGGTAGGTATGATACGGGCTCCGAGATGCCAGGCGATAGGTATGATACTTCTTCCGAGATGTCAGATGGCGGTCAATGCCCCCTCTCTCTCTCTAGGACCGGTCAAGTTAGAGCTTGTCGGAGGCAAGCTCGTCCTCCTTGACAAACCCTTCACTCTAGCCTCCAAACCACATTCCTCCTTAGGTCCCGAGCGAGGTACCTAGGCCCTGCTCCCGGCCTAGGATGGTGTATAGAGTCGCCTTTAAGTATTCGTGGAGTCTTCAAAGTGTTAAGTAGGAGGTGAGGTGCCCGGAGGTGACCTCCCTCCTCCGTGGGTGGAGAGTTCCTGGAGGAGGTCTTGCTCCTCTGGAGGAGGAATTTGTGGAGGAAGCTTGCTTCGGCGGAGGCAAGGTTTGTGGAGGAAGCCTTGCTCCTCCCGGAGGTGAAGATCATGGAGGAAGGCTTGCTCCTCCCGGGAGTTAGTATTGTGGAGGAGGCCTTGCTCCACCTGGAGGTGAGCATTGTGGAGGAGGGTTCGCTCCTCCTGGAGGTGAGCATTGTGGAGGAGGGTTCGCCCCTCTTGGAGGTGGATATTGTGGAGGAGGCCTTGCTCCTCCCAGAGGTGGATATTGTGGAGGAGGCCTCGCTCCTCCTGGAGGTGAACTTTGTGGAGGAGGCCTGCTCCTCCTGGAGGTGAACTTCGTGGAGGAGGCCTTACTCCTCCTGGAGGTAGATCTTGTGGAGGATGCGTGCTCCTCCTGGAGATGGATATTGTGGAGGAGGCCTTCTCCTCCGGGAGATGGTCACCGGCGGGGTTCTTGGAGAAGGTGCATCCGGTTGCGGGATATATCGTATACCCACATTGTGTTAGGCTGAAACAGGTGAGGATACTCGGCTCTCTTTCTTTCCACGACACATGTAATTCCTTCTTAACCTCGTCGCGACACATGGCATCACGCATCCGATCATCGCAAATTCTGTCCGAACACGCTCAGATTTCGGTCTCTGAAAAATCTTAGAAATTCAAAATAGACTAATAAAAATATGAGGATTGTCGTGGCGGTATCAGATGTAACTCAATTGTCTCATAGTATTTACAAAATTAAATCGGGATTCACACGTTTATTCGGACCAAGATACACTTTGCATAGCCCAACTTACTATTAGAATTAAATTAAAGTTTCGAGTTCCTATTCGGACCATGTGGCTAAAATTTCAGAAGTCATGATTTCACACAGAGCCTAGTTGAATTAGATCCAATGAAATTCAACATCAATTCACAAATCAATCAACGTGTAAGAAACAAACCAATAACCAAATCTAGGGAGCATCATCTAATCGACAACTACTAACGTGAGAACAGTTCATGTAAGCACGACACACCATATTAAATACACCAGAGCAGTTGAATGTGTACATTGAAAGTAAGAGAGAATAGCCAGATAAAAGTTCAAGTACAAGTGAAACAGTTAAAGTAGAAAAAAAATACTTATATAGACATGGCGTTCTTGTTGGATTCAAGCTGACTTCCAGCACACATGGATCAAATAGTTGATCAAAGTCACATAAACCACAACTATCTTTGACTCAATTTGAGAATAGATTACAAAAAGTCTGGAAAAGTACAATAGAAATATATGTATATGTCAGACCATAATTACTATCAACTATGCACTTTAGTTTTTTTTTGGAACATCCTATGCTCTTTAGTTAACTACAATGCTTTTCTGCAAGGGTGATCTACACGGTAAGGTGAGATGAACTCAAGTTAACAAAACCCCAGATTCAAACCCTTTGATTATCCTAACAAATCAAAGGACCGTTCAAAACATAACAAACACAAACTAGAGTCTAGAGAAAATTCTTCAGAGTTCAGAAGATTAAATAGACACGAGATAATAACCACAAACCATTCTCACAACCATAGACATACCAGAGAAAGAAGCAACCACTTGTGACCATATAGACATACCGAAGAAGAAATAAACTAGGAGAATGGTTTGAGGATCATATAGACATACCGAAGTACATTAAACTTGAATCATGGTCATAATTCAACCACTTGTGACTCATGGCCATTAAAAAATGTGATCAACAAAAAGAAGAATTTCAACAAAATTGCCCAAGTATTTCTTTAGAGAAAAGCCTTAATGTTGCTCTAACTTCCAAAAAGAAGGGAAAGTGGTATTTTCCCACTCTTAATCATGAGTCAATGAGTGTCTGGGCATGAATCAATAAGTTTTTTTGCTCATTGCGAATGACACAGTAAGGACCTAAGAGTCTTCTCATGTCTAAGTAAAAAACGGGGTGTTGGATTTGATTATTCTAACAGAGGAAAATCATCAAACAGGTTAAAGTGCAGTAAGTGTTTGTAGGGGCAACCTCTGTTAGTGTCCATGCATGTCATGCTCTAAAGTTCTGCATTATATTTAGATGTTGAGTCATGCTTACCATGTGGAACGATGAACGTTGCGGCAGGAAGAGTTTCTGGGCGGCGGGCAATGGCAGACGACAGTAGAGGCTGCGGCGGGAAGAGATTTTGGGTTGTGGGAATGGTGGAAAAAGAACTTTTTTGCCGTGGCGAGAAGGTCGTCAGTAGGAGTGGGTGAGGAGCAGCAGGTAGATTTGATGGTCGGTGTGAACCGTGAGGCGTGTGCCCTGCTTCAGTTTGGAGGCACGAGTCTGGGTGTCGTTTGGGGGTTTGTCGTTTGGGAACGCTGCACGGAAGGTGCAAAGGAAGCGTTGATCTGAGGCGGGAAAATCATCAAGGGTATTTTCGGAATAAAAAAAGAAGATAAACACTTGCCTCTTTTAATAGAAGTATAAATAAATAGATAAATTGATATAGATATCAACTAAAATCATAATGGATATCTAAAACTTCCTGTTTTTCATGCAAGAATAGGTCAACTTATAAGTAATAATCAAGAAAAGGACCTCTACCTTGACCATCTAGCTTTATCTTTAATCAATTTCCCGAGCTTGCTTCTTCTGTCTTCCACAAAATGGCGACAAATTTGCTCTACATTTGTCAATTATCCCAAACAAGTTCTCTGCTATACTGACAATCAAGGCAGCAGAAGGGACGATCTGTTCTCTCCCTACGAACCAAAAACACCATTTGAAATCAGTGATCACAATGATCGACCCCCATTAAAATTAGTAACAACAGAATTGCTTAATCATTCTTGCAAGAATGGAACCAATAGGAGAGGGACTATCATTATTTAATAAGTGTTGAAAGATCCTTATCCTTGGCTTCTCACTAACTGAAATATAACAATGATTTACATAAACAAGGAAAGATAGAAGATTAGGCAAACTAAAAACTATAGGTACACACATGATAAAGAATATGACCATATATACAAGGACCTTCAAACTAAAAAAAATCTTCGTTCTTCATCATTGATTAATCTACAAGGAAACATGGAAAGATAAGACTCATAATAAACCTGAGAACTTGGACTTGAGCTTTAATAATGAGAGTATCAGCATCAATAAACCCATCCAACACACACTTTAGATAGCTCCATAAACTTTTTCCAACCCCAATCATGCTCTTTCTTCCAGAATCAATGCAATGTATCTACAGAAGTCACTTATAATGCTTTAATACTGAACAAAATAGAACCAGAAACTCCATTACAACAGCATTCCCAACATGTAGCCAACTAACCAGAATATTTAGATTTCTTCAGATCTTTATTCACCACTGCAATAGTGAACTGTACAAAATGACTCCATCCCGTTTGAACCCAAGAGAAAAGAAAAACGAAAAAGATAAAGGGACCAACGATCCCCATACCGATGCACCAACGGGGTACCGACAGCCACGCGGGGCCCACTACGGGTCCCGCACGAAAAATCCTCGCCGTTCAATAATTTAGATTAAAAAAACCGAGTGGGTATTTCAGAAAATCAGCTCAATCCGATATGCGTAGGTGCTTGATCCAATCTTCCCACTTTTGAAAAATCGGGAAAAATGCGAAGATTGGATGAAAAATGGGAAGCTTGGATCGAGACCTACACATATCAGATTGAGCTGATTTTTGCACTGCCCACTCGGTTTGTTGTTTTAAAATTATTAAACGGTTCGGATTTTTCGTGCGGGACCCGTAGTGGGCCCCACATGACTGTCGGTAAGGGTACCATCAGTACCCCGTCGGTAGCAGTATTCAAAGAAAAAAGATCAGCAAGAAAGTAGATTATTAATGACCATCGTAGTTCAATAACTTACAAGCATACCTAGAAGAAGTTGTCGTGATTAACCAAACAGAAACAAAGAGAGATGATTGCAGACATCACATCCTTGAGGATAGATTAGAATATACCTCCCACAATAAGAAGCTTACATTAGACCAGACGAAGTGCAACATTTTCAACATGATCACAATTCACTAACACCTCTCCTATGCCAAACCAAACCAAACCGAGCCTTAAGTTCCAATCAGATTGGGGTCAGCTAACACCTTTCCTATGCCTCCTAATGAAAAACATAGTAAATTTTTCCAGTATTTAACAACAAAGATTTTTTGCTTTT
The DNA here is from genome assembly GCA_020567845.1 of Rhododendron henanense subsp. lingbaoense. NCBI lineage: Eukaryota > Viridiplantae > Streptophyta > Magnoliopsida > Ericales > Ericaceae > Rhododendron > Rhododendron henanense. The sequence continues at coordinate 26,922,374 of CM036314.1, forward strand.
TTTTATTTTATTATAACTAATAGACTTATAGAAAAGGCATCAAAGGGATGCCCACCATTTACAAAAGAAGGCCAAGGATAAAAAGGCCCAGGCCCACTACATCGATAGCCTAAAAACCAATCAAAGGAAAAAACCCATGTACTCTATACTCCACTCCGAATGCAAAAAAAAAAAAAAATTCTGATCATATCAAGGAATAGGTTGGGGATCCGATTGCACAGCCTTAACTCCCTCCCAACTATGCAAATTAAGAAAAAGACTCTTCAGGCTAAACATAGTCCTCTCCACCCCATCTAAATATTTACTATTCCACTCTCTTCGAATTAGCCACATTAAGTAAAGCAGGACCAAATCTAGCACCACCGTCTTAGTCTGCCCACAGTAGCCCTAAACCATTCTTGAATCAGATTCTCTCACCACAGATGGAGGAAAATGTAACAATAGGGAACTAGATAGAGTGCTCTAAATAAGAATAACTCTACCAACTTGTACAATTCATGAATAGTATGATTATTGTTTACTATTATTCTTAAGATGCCTATCTTTAGTACTTAGAAGAATGAAATAATGTCCAAGAATTTAGAAATGAATTTGGAATAAATATCATGATCATAATCATAGATTCGTAAGATTTAGAAGCACAACTTTAGGATCACCTAATTAAACTTTAACCCTACAATCAATTTAGTGGTGGCATATGACGCCATAGATTTAGTTGTGCCTCCAAAGTCCTCTCCTCCACGTTGGAGGCAGAGTACGAGGCTTTTTTTAACGTCATTGCAACCTAAGTTTCTCAAACTAGAAATTCAGAAAATAATGTCTCCATATTAAAAAAAAAACACAAGTAGAGAAACAATGTAAGCAAAAACTAGGTTTGAGATGACAACACTAACTGCAAGAACCCACGAGGCCGCAGTTCCAATTTTCAGAACTGGTGAGAGCAAGGCCGCAATTGCAATTTTCAGAACCGGCGTGAGTGAAAATTTATCCAGCTTTATCTTCATCAAAATACGAAACCAAACTTATTTCAATTCATATAGATTTTGTTGTAGGGAAAAACTTGAGGACTCGAATTCTGAATATAACCCTTTTGAAGTACCAAAAGATAGGACTCAAGCTAAAATCCTGTGTGTACCATTCCCTTGTTCTGTGATACCGTATAAAAAGCACACTCTTACTGGCTTACATCAATAGATACATTACCACTTGGGGCAAGCTCAAGTGACAAGGACTTGGCACGTCTCTTAGAGAGGTCTATGGTCCGAATCTCAAGGGTGGACCACTGATACATTTACTTTATCTCTCCCTAGAGGTTGCTACCTTTAGGTAGTCCTAGTAATTACCTGGTATATGTAGGAAAGGAGGACTACATGTACCAAGAGATTATAGGCGGAACAAAGTCTCAAACACCATCGTAAGCTTAAAAAACTAGTTTAGATAGAAGGACAGAATACTGTAATATAGCAATAAATTTTTAACAATATGTTCACATAGCTCACCTTCATTCGGTTCTGAGGACCCTCATTGTCCTTTAGAGGCGAGGTTCCAAGGTGGCTCCCTCAAGTAGCAGTAATACATCATCCACCAAAATAAACATATCTTCCTCTATAAGAATAATCGGAACTGGCCTTCAAGAGCTCTTGGTCTGGCCTTCAAGGGCTTTCAGTCCACTGTACAAATAATCCATTAACAAGGTAGATGTGACTTCCTTTTCAATGAAGAAATGTTTTACAACAACTCACAAAATTGAATCTGTTTTCTCTCTGGACATACGGCACCTAGAATTTTGGTCAATCCCCAGCCAGAAAGCACAAAAGCTGAGGCCACCACAAGTAATCTGTAATTTTGGAAGTAAAGTATATTGACTGGAAATGTTATGAACTAGAGCATAGATGAAACCAAAGGATAACGCATAAATTAACCGGCAATAAGAAAAATAGGCTAGGAATTTTCAGGTTTCTAGAGAATCTAAACTCCAAGCAACAAACATTTAATTTAAGGCCAAAAACTATATGGTGTCACTCCACTTGAGCAGTTTTTAAGGGTGAAAATAAAATACTCTTGATTGATTAAACCCCTTACAAAGAGAGAAGAATGTCAAACTTTTACAGCCATATCAATTAAAATCATAATGGACGTCTAAAACTACCATATCAACTAAAATCATAACAATATACATTGAGAGATATAGGCAATTGAAAATTGCACGTAAAACCGTATAGGACCAAGAATTTGGGACGGAGGGAGTATATGAAAGCAACATTTATGCTTAGAGGGGATACCTTAGGTGTTCCCTTACATGAAAGCAACATTTATGCTTAGAATCTGAATTAACGTCTAGCTTGAGTTTCGGATCAATTTCAAAAAGTAATAATCATTGAGGCAATCAATCAAACAGCTTGTGCATGCAAAGTGTAGGAAATTAGCTTGAGTTTTGGATCATTTTCAAAAAGTAATACTCATTGAGGCAATCAATCAAACAGCTGGTGCATGCATAGTGTAGGAAATTAGTCTTCATCAAGAATTCAACAACTCAATTGAAGCTAAGTGTAAGAAACACACCAAACATAAAAATGCATACTTTGTCTCGTCTGGATTTTTGCTTTGAAGAATATAAATGGTACATGCATGCAAATAGACGCCCAATAAAAAAGGGAATTGCAGTTTTCAGAAAGAAAATGGAGTTTCAGAACAGTCAGTGAACTGACCAGTACGTCTTGGAAGCAGAATCGACCACCATAGAAGAAATGAGCGAAAGAGAACATTAAGCAGGCTTGAAGAACGTCAATGGAGTGATGACAGAGCCATGGGCGTCTGTACCTCTGCATCTTCTCGACGTTCCTCTGTAACCTGTAAAGGTAAAAAATGGAGATTTCTCTGATTCATATATATGGACCAAATGAATGAAAATCCACGTGTACGGTAGCAGGAATAAAACATTAACCTTGCTACCCAACAAGTGGCAATGGCAAAATTGTTTTGGTGGTAGTTGGGTAAAATCGTCGTACCAAAACCAAAAAGACCAAACTAGTGCTTTATATAAGATGCTAGAGACACATCAATTTGTCACACCTCAACCATGCTCCTCTCACATATATGTGGGTCCCACACATTTATTGTGGAATTCCCACCACATGTATGTGAGGGGTGTGGTTGGGGTGACACATTGATGTGTCCCCAGCATTATTCCTTTATATATAGGGAGGAATCATGAAAAGGGACAACCTCTACCCTGACCATCTAGCTTTATCTTCAATTTGAATCAATTTCCCGAGCTTATTTCTTCTATCTTCCACAAAGTAGCGACAAATTTGCTCTACATTTGTCAAATATCCCGAACAAGTTCTCTCCTATACTAACAATTAAGGTAGCGGAAGGGACGATCTGCTCTCTCCCTACAAACAAGAAACACAATTTGAAATCAGTGATCAACCCCCATTAAAATTAGTAACAACAGAATTGCTTAATCATTCTCGCAAGAATGGAAGCTATAAGAGGGGGACTATCATTATTTGACAAGTGTTGAAAGAAAAGGGGGAATGAGGTAATAAATCATAGTTTTAAAGGCAAAAACCATCACACAATACAAGATTCTTATTCTTTGCTTCTCGCTAACTGAAATATGACAATGATTTACATAAACAAGTAAAGATAGAAGACTAGGCAAATAAAAAACTATAGGTACACGCATGAATAACGAATATGACCATATATACAAAGACCTTCAAACTAAAAAGAATCTTAGTTCTTCATCATTGATTAATCTACAAGGAAACATGGAAAGATATGACTCATAATAAACCTGATAACTTGGACTTGAGCTTTAATAATGAGAGTATCAGCATCAATAAACCCATTCAACACTTTAGATAGCTCCATAAACTTTTTCCAACCCCAATCATGCTCTTTCTTCTAGAATCAATGCAATGTATCTGTAGAATTCACTTATAATGCTTTAAAACTGAACTAAATAGAACAAGAAACTCCATTACAACTGCATTCCCAACGTGTAGCCAACAAACCAGAATATTTGGATTGGATCTTTATTCAGCACTACAATAGTGAACTGTGCAAAATGACTCCATCCTATTTGAACCCAAGAGAAAAGAAAAAGAGATCAGCTAGAAAGCAAGAAAATAGATTATCAATGAACATTGCAGTCCAATAATTACAATTTACAAGCATACAAGAAAGAAATTTGTCGTGAATAACCACACAGAAACAAAGAGAGATGATGCAGACGTCACATCCTTGAGTACTACCCATGTGATGTGTGACACCATTTTGATACATTTGAAATCTACTAGTGTCTCGCGTCGTGCTCCGCACGAAACCGCGTGCTCAGTTCAAGGAACGGCTGGAACTTGTATCACTGATTAACAAATTTTTACGTGCTTCGTATTTAAAACGGATACATGAAAACTCCATTGGGGATCTTGTTCCAGAGTTGAAATAAAGGGGAACTCATTTAGGAAATTCCCAAAAATGAACATGTCTTCCAAGTTAAGTACGGAGTACAAAAGAAAATCAACTGCTATATCTATCCATTGTTAACTCCTACATCACTTATTTCCATGAAGAGCATATTCACACTAAACCATGAGGTAAGATAAGCACATCAAGAACCACAAAAATTGCTCTCCAGGCCAAAACTCACAATCAATAAATCAACACTATAAAAGTCACATATCAATTGGAAATGAAAAGGTGAATAGAAATATTATAATATGCTATCCACCTTCTTGACTATGCCACGAATGCAAGATTTCAATTTGTTGAGCCTTCAACAATGTCCTTTGGGTTAGGTATCTTTTGCAGTCCATCTCTGCATGCTCAAGCATCAAATCAGCCCTTTGAGTAGGATCTTTGGTATCTAACGCGGCTGGACTGCAATATTACGGAGAAAGAACATTAAGCATATAAGCATAAGCCTCCCCATCATGCAGTAAATAAGCACACAAATTGCTACATACGATGATTAAAATTATAGAAATTTCAAACGATTTTCGGTCGTCAACTTCACCAATTTTCAAGCCAGGTTTAATTAGACAAGCTGATTAAGCATATTAGATGCTATATTAACAAGTTTGAAACCTGCAACTTTGGTTAGAACAAGTCCTGAAGGAAAGAAGCTAACACATTCTTTCCCTTGGACACCAAACTTCTCTAGTAGACGGTAAAATTCTATATCGTGTTGCCTCAATTAAACAGATAAGTTGTCTATAGATCAAACAAAACTCAGAGAGCACTATGAATTGAAATCAATTGAAATAAGAAATTCTAGCCATCACATGTCCCCTATAATGAAAATTTATTTTTTAGTCTTCTGCAGACCTAATTACCCAGGGTGAAGGAGGAAAAGCTCTTGTCGAAGATAACGGAAGGGGTTTAATGACCGATGAACATCCTGATCTCTAGTTTATTTGGGTACGGTTCAAGAGCATTGGGGCTTCCTCGGTGGTGTCAAGAAGATGACATCAAGGAACGTGAGATCAATCAATTCATTGGAGGTTGGGGCGAGGAGTTTACGTTAAATTTTAATCTCCTGGTTCACATCTCAAAATGAAACTTGAAGGGGACATAAATCAAATTCGTTTATCATAAGAAGCCTCTTCAAAAATTAGAAATAGAAGTCAATTCACTTGGTTATGTACAAATGTAGCATTTTCTAGGAACTAAGTAATGATGTCCTCCTTTTCAAAAAAAAAAAGTAATGATGTCCTCAAAAGCGTGAGTTTTTTGCAAAACAGCTCTATTGAAGCACAGATGTAGGCTCAAACACAAACATGAGAAAGTGAATAACTGTGAAGGTATAATAGTTCCTCAAAGGTATTAGCTGAGGGAAGACAGCAGCAATCCTGCCGCTAAAGAGTCAATAAACAAAGAAAAAGGAGACAAGATACCTAAATAGATTGGATCAATGTGGGAGCAATCCATGTCGTTCAGGGTATTTGGTGGATGAAAGATCCCATGAATTATGAGTCAACGTCCTCCGTTTGATCTCACCTTCAAGCCCTTCTTGCTGAATTTTAAAGGAAAGACTTAGACAACCAACATCAAAACTACAGCGAATAATACATTCTACCCCTACTCGTTGGCCCGCAGACATATTATAACCTGCCATGGTATAGAAAGGAACACATAACCTTCTGTGATGTGAATAAAGTACTCCAGAAATCAAGAGAAAACAGCAAGAATAATAGTAGCTGTTAAAGTGGGCCTTGAAAGGACAATTTTGCTCTACTCCTACCATAATACATATTGTGAAAGGTAAAGATAACTTTCTCGGTTTTAAACATATGTTACAGTCTGTCCAATTTGCAGTTTAGGTCAAACCAAAAGGGCCTTATTTATTTTCTGGCAAACAACTGGAGTCTAAAAAATCAAGTCGAGGTCGAGCAAAGTATGATATGAACCTAGAACACAAATGTGAAATAAATAGGGACTGCAAGAGTATTTGCCCTTCGACTATACACATAATTCCTTCTCATTTTCAACATCTAAATGGAATTCAGCACTTGACATATATATGTTTATGGTTTTGAACATCTTTTCCAACTAACAAAAATTAAGTTTTAGGCTTCTGGTTCACATCATCAACCATTGAAGACATGATTCCGGCTTTAAAGTGTTGGTTTCAGGAATTTTCAGCAACTTAACATCAAAAGCAGCTCTTGGAGAAGATACTTGAGCTTCTAATCATTGAATTTCAATAATCAAAAATCAATTTCAGCAATTTTTTATTCCAGATTTTGAACATACTTCTATAAATCACTCAGCTTCAATAAGCACACTTCAAACAACTCACTTGCTGCCCTAATAAGAAAGATTTCGCCTTACTTTTTTGAACAAAATCAGTTATGAATCATTTCATTTGCAGCTCCAAGGCCATAAATTTGACATGTTTATAAAAGCAATTGGTATATCACATAAAGAGGCAAAGAAATATAGATGATTTGAGAGAAAGAGGGCAAGAAGTCCCCTAACAGAACAAACAAACAAACACCAATAGATTACAACTCACGCACAGCTTTGCAATCATCATCAAAAATAAAAAGTTCAGGGACTCCTCTGACTGTTTGTAACCTGAACCCCTACAAGAAGCCAAGTCAATAACGTCTTTGATTCTTTGGCTTTGCTATCAAGCACTCTTGAATTTCACTCCAACCAAATAACACACAACACCCACCCAAAAAAACCACCTTAGCTCTAGTAATATCAACGATGTTTTTTGGGGAAAAAAAGTCATTCATCAGTTAACATCTCTGCCTAGCAAATGACCCATCAGAGTATAAAATCTCCAATTTACCAACCTTCCAAATGTTTCCTTTTAACTATCCGGCAATCTTCACATCCACAAGTTAATAATTCTTTTCACCTAATCATATTGAAAAATATGTGAAGAAACATCTGTCAAGTCTTTTATCCACCACCCCAGTTTCATCATTCTTAATCTTCCCTTCTTTCAGGATTCTCAAATTAGGACACCAAACAATAGTTCACCTAAATCATTGTGGGGAGAGAGAAAACAACACTTTCCTGAATAAAGATGTTAAAGCAGATTCAAACCGGCAGTCAAGTATGACAGCATTATGGACATTGAGAATAATAATTGCACTGTTTGCGGCAATCAAAAGTTTACAGTCCCATGGTTGGATCCCCAAGCCAAAAAAAAAACATTGAATAAGGTAAACTTATTATGAATGCTCCAAAATCGCAATGAAATGAAAAAACCCCAAAATAAAACACGAGCAGGTTTAATAATTATTGGTAAAAATTAACAATGGAGTGAGTATATACGTAGGACAGAGACTACCTGTGAATGTAAAGAAGGAATTTGTTCACAGAAGGAGTAGCTCAACGTAAATTAAACTCCCAGAAGATGCTGCTCACCGGCGCCGAGATCTGCGAGGTTTGTAGTAGTTCAGAGGTTCTAGACGTCACCGCTGCTGGTGGTTCATGGTGCAGAGCCAGAAAACGACGCCAGGGAACTTGGTGTTGATGGAAATGCTAGTGTGATGATCGATTAGGTTCTGGATCAAGTCGTATTCAGAATCTACATGGTTTTTTCTCACCACCTGATGTAGTATGTAGTAAGGGTATTTATGTCTTTTTGTATTGAGTCTATATATAGGTGATGGAGTCCTTTATTTTGGTAGCTTTTATCATTTTGAACAAATATTATCAAGAGCTAGTCTCTTTTGTATCCCATTTGGGAGTTTCTCTCTCTAAGTTAATCTATGGTTATTTGGGTTTGCATCATTTGGTATCAAAGCTTCTAGGCTCGATCCCCACCGTTCATCTCGCCGGAGACTTCACCGGAAACCTAAACCTCACCGGAAAATCTCACCGGAAACCTAAAACGGCGCCGGAAAATCTCGCCGGAGCCCCCAAATCACTCCTAATCCTCAGATCTATCCAACCCAACACCTTATACTTCAATTTCGACCCTATTCAGCCCAGAATCGAACCAAAACCCTTTGGATCTCACCTGTTCGAACTTAAATCAGACATTTCGGCACTGTTCAAGCTCGATCTGCCCATGTCAGCACTGTTCGGACCTGTTCGAGCACCCTAGGACCTGATTGGTTTGGGCTTTCGATCTCAACCCAGTCACTTCCGAAGCTGTTCCATCATTTTCGAGAACAGATCTACGAATTTCAGCTCTTGAAACAGTGATTTCGTACTCGGTTTCACTGTTCCAGCACTCGCCACTGTGCCACTGTTGATTGAGGCTCATACAGCCTTCGTTGGAGTCGAAACAGTCGATTGGCCCTGTTTTGGAGCTCAAAATAGTGGTAAGGGTCTCCGATTCTCTCTTTTGGCACTCAAATCTGCGTTTTTAGGCTCGATTTCAACTGGGTTTGTCTCAATTGTTGCTATTTGCTTCGATTTCTTGCGGTTTGCTGCTGGGTTGTCACTATTTGTATCGATTGATTGTGATTTGAGGCTATTTGTGTATTGATTTAGCTGGGTTTTCATTATTTGGGGGTTGATTGACTTGTTTGAAGTTGAACTTGGGTATTGTAATGGCTTATCGGGCTAGAGGTAGAAGAGGAGGTAGAGGTAGAGGCTTTGTGGTGAACAATGGTGAAGAGAATGAGTTTGGCAACCAAAACCATGAGATTCAGGAGTTGAGACAACAAGTTGCTACCCTAACGGCAATGGTGCAAGGCTTGCAAGTGTCGCGTGCGGGTAGTGGAGGGTCCGAGGACTCTCATAGTCACTTTGACAATCCGTTTGGTGATCCGAATTGGCGTCGGCCACCTTTCACTCACTCTCCTTATAGCTGGGAGCGGAACATCAAAATTGAACTTCCCGAGTTCAATGGAAGTCTTAACCCGGATGAGTTTGTCGATTGGATAAATACCGTTGAAAGAGTATTTGATTATGGAGATGTCTCCGAGGAGAAGAAAGTGAAGTTAGTGGCTATCCGTCTCAAAGGAAGAGCTTCCGCTTGGTGGGAGCAATTGCAAGGAACTAGGCTACGAAGAGGAAAGGGAAAGATTAGAGAATGGGAGAAAATGAAGAATAAGCTCAATGAGCAATTCTTGCCTTTCAACTATATGCAAAACCTCTACAAGAATTTGCATAATCTCAAACAAATTGGAAGTGTTGATGAGTACACAGAGGCTTTCCATCAACTTATTGCTAGAGTTGATTTGAATGAAAGTGAAGATCAAATGGTTGCAAGGTACATAAGTGGGTTGACAATCACAATCCAAGATGCCCTTGCTATGCAAACTTTGTGGACGGTTTCGGAAGCTTACAATCGGGCCTTGGTGGCCGAAAAGCAAGAAAAGAGGAAGTTTTCGAGATCCGGGCAACAATATCAAGGCGGTTCCAAGTCCGGGCAGCCCTTTTACTCTTATGCTAGGGGTGGTTCTTCCTCTAGTGATGGCCAAGGTGCTTCTTCCGGGGTTGGTACTCAAAACCGAGCGGATAAGGCTTCAACACCCACTCAAAATCAGCCTCAATCCGGTGCTTCGGGGGCTCGAAGTCAATTCCAAAGTGGGGGCTTTAAGTGCTTCAAGTGTGGGGAACCGGGTCACAAGTCTTCGGATTGTCGTAAGGCTTCCGGAGGTCGTAACAAGGCACTTTTCATTGAGGAAATTATGGAACAAGGTTGTGAGGATGATATTCCCGTTTATGATGAAGAAATATGTGAAGAAATTGGGGGTGATGATGAGGAGGAAGAAGGCTATGAGTTGATGATCAAGAAGACTCTCCTTACTCCTAAGGATGCTAGTAATGAAGATTGGTTGCGTACCAATATCTTTTACACCACTTGCAATGTTGGCGGTAGAGTTTGCAACATGATTATTGATAGTGGAAGTTGTGAGAATGTAGTCTCTCAAGAGGTGGTGGACAAGTTACAACTCAAAGTGGAGGAGCATCCCCATCCTTATACCCTTTCTTGGTTTAAGAAGGGTAATGAAATCAAGGTGACTAAAAGGTGCTTGGTATCTTTCTCCATTCGGCAAAAGTACTTTGATGAAGCTTGGTGCGATGTGGTTCCTATGGATGCTTGTCATATACTACTTGGTCGCCCGTGGCAATATGATAGGCATTCCATCCATGATGGAAAGAAGAATACCTACACCGTCCTTAAGGAGAAGCGACAATTCACTTTGTTACCTATGAAAGAGAAGGTGAATACAAAGCCTCCTCCCACTACGTTGCTTGCTTCTAAAGGATTTCTCAAGGAAAGTCATGAAACCGGGTATGTTCTAGTGTTGGTTCCTATGGCGGATATGGATGTGTCGGATGCTCCCGAGGCGATTTCTAAACTTTTGAAGGAGTATGTTGATGTGTTTCCTCAAGAGTTGCCTCCCGAATTGCCTCCTTTGCGAGATATTCAACATTATATCGACTTGGTACCCGGGGCGCCCCTTCCGAATAAGCCCGCATATAGAATGTCTCCAAGGGAGAGGGAAGAGATTCAAAGGCAAGTTACGGATCTTCTAGAGAAAGACTACATAAGGGCAAGCCTTAGCCCTTGTGCGGTGCCGACTCTTTTGACTCCGAAGAAGGATGGTTCTTGGAGGATGTGTGTGGATAGTAGAGCTATCAACAAGATCACTATCAAGTACCGCTTTCCCATTCCGAGGCTAGATGATATGTTGGATTGCCTTGCCGGTTCAAAGGTCTTCTCAAAGATTGATCTAAGAAGTGGTTATCATCAAATTCGGGTTCGCCCGGGAGATGAATGGAAAACGGCTTTCAAGACCCCTCATGGCCTTTTTGAATGGCTTGTGATGCCTTTTGGTCTTACCAATGCTCCAAGCACTTTTATGCGGGTAATGACTCAAATGCTTCAACCTCTCTTGGGTATATGTATAGTTGTGTACTTTGATGATATCTTGGTGTATAGTCGGTGCTTTGAAGATCATTTATCGCACCTCCAACAAGTCTTTGAAATTTTGAGAAGAGAGAAATTTTATGGGAACTTGAAGAAGTGTAGTTTTGCCGTTGATAAGGTGGTATTTTTGGGGTATGTTGTGTCTTCGAAGGGGGTTCACATGGATGAAGACAAGATTAAAGCCATTGTGGAATGGCCAACGCCTACAAGTGTTCATGAAGTGAGGAGTTTTCATGGGTTAGCTACCTTCTACCGGAGGTTCATTGCCAACTTTAGTAGTATCGCGGCTCCTCTTACCGATTGCCTTAAGCAAAGGGTGTTCATATGGTCCCAAGAAGCCGCCGAGAGTTTCAAATTGTTGAAGTCCAAGCTTACGGAAGCTCCTATCTTGACCTTACCCGACTTTGACAAAACTTTTGAACTTGATTGTGATGCTTCGGGAGTTGGAATTGGTGGAGTTCTAAGCCAAGGTGGTCAACCTATTGCTTTCTTTAGCGAGAAGTTGAACGGTGCTAAACTCAAGTACTCTACTTATGACTTGGAATTCTATGCCATTGTCCAAGCCATCAAGCATTGGAGTTACTACCTTGCCTACAAGGAATTTGTCCTCAACACCGATCATGAAGCTCTTAAGTACATCAATAGCCAACAACACCTCAATAAACGGCATGCCAAGTGGGTGGCTTATCTACAACAATTCACGTTCTCTTTGAAGCACAAATCGGGGATTCTCAACAAAGTGGCCGATGGTTTGAGTAGAAGAGTGGCTCTCTTGGTGGAAATGAAGAACACGGTTATTGGGTTTGAAGAGTTTCGCACTTTCTATGCCGAAGATCCTTACTTTAGTAAGATAATCGATGCTTTGCAAAGGGGTAATAAGGTTATCGATCCATGTTTCATGTTGAAGGATGGATTTCTCTTCAAAGAATTAAAGTTGTGTGTCCCTACATGCTCTTTAAGGGAGCAATTGTTGGCCGAAAGTCACAAGGTGGGTCATTTTGGCAAGGATAAGACTCTAGCGTTGCTTCAAGATGCATACTATTGGCCGGGAATGAGTAAAGATGTGGGAGGCTATGTGCAAAGGTGCCAAACTTGCCAACGGAGTAAGGGAACAGCCACTAATGCGGGATTGTATTTGCCTTTACCGGTGCCAGAAAGTCCTTGGAAATGCGTGAGTATGGATTTTGTCTTGGGGCTTCCTCCAACACAAAGGCGGAGTGATTCTATCATGGTGGTAGTGGATCGGTTTTCAAAAATGGCTCATTTCATACCTTGTAAGAAGACTATGGATGCGACTAACATTGCCAATCTCTATTTCAAGGAGGTCTACAAGTTGCATGGCGTTCCTACTTCTATTGTCTCCGATAGAGATGCTAAGTTCCTTGCCCACTTTTGGAGGACCTTGTGGAGGAAGATTGGCACCAACTTATGCTTTAGTACTTCTTTTCACCCTCAAACCGATGGTCAAACGGAAGTGGTAAACCGGAGTCTTGGGAATTTGTTGCGATGCTTAGTTGGCGAACATCCAAAAAGTTGGGATGGAATTCTTCCCTTGGCGGAGTTTGCTTACAATTCTTCTCTAAACCGCACCATACACACTTCCCCATTTGAAGCAGTTTACGGGTTGAAACCTTCTAGTGTGGTTGACCTCGTTCCTTTGCCAACTCCTAAGAAAGGACACTCCAAGGCGGAAGACATGGCTACGTTTATGAAGAATATCCACTCTCAAGTTAAGCTCAACATTGAGAAGTCTAATGCGAAGTATAAGGCGGCCGTTGATGCACACAAAAGGGAGGTTTTGTTCAAAGAAGGGGATCTTGTTTGGGTTATCTTGAGCAAGGATAGGCATCCTCACGGTGCTTACATGAAGTTGAACGATCGGAAAGTGGGTCCTTGTGAAGTCTTGCGCAAGATCAATGACAATGCTTATCAAGTCCGCTTACCCTCTCACTTGAGCATCTCCAACACATTCAATGTGCAACACTTGGTGCCCTATTTGCCGGAGGACACTACCGTAACTTGAGGACAAGTTTCTTTTTAGTAGGGGAGTATGATGTAGTATGTAGTAAGGGTATTTATGTCTTTTTGTATTGAGTCTATATATAGGTGATGGAGTCCTTTATTTTGGTAGCTTTTATCATTTTGAACAAATATTATCAAGAGCTAGTCTCTTTTGTATCCCATTTGGGAGTTTCTCTCTCTAAGTTAATCTATGGTTATTTGGGTTTGCATCACCACCACCACCAATCGCCATCTACGGCCATCACCACCACCTTCCTTCTCTCTCTCTCTGTTTCACACCGGAATTAATGTGAAGGAACAGTGAGAGACAACGAGCCTGAATCCTAGCCAAAATTTTCGGTGTAACAGTAAGATGGGCACACGATTTTACCAAAAAGCCCCCTAACCCACTAGCACTAAAGGACAAAATAGTATGTAAAAAAGAAGACACAGAGGGAAAACATCGAAAGTCTGAAAACCTATTAAAGTAATCTGAAAATATCCTAAATAGTAGCTGTGGCCCACCACTTTGAAGCGTAAAATTACTTAAACGCCAATAACTAAGAAGTAGTAAATTCAACCCCTAGTGTCCAAAGTCAAGGGTATCTCCATCCAACCATGGCGAAGTGTAAGCCACTTTCTTGGAACTCCTTCCATTATAAAGGCTTGTGGATAAACACATAGATCGTTGCTGTACAGCAACAGTTTAATCAAAACAGGCAGACAAATGTAATGTCCGGTCAAGGAGGGGTTGAAAAATGGGTAGATAGTGCTGGTGAAGTGTTTAGGGTCACATTGTCAGCTGATTCTGAGTCAGATAGGTCAAAGTCCAGTATGTTCTAACAGGTGTGTAAATGTGTACAAAAACAATGAAACCGAGTGCTCATTGTTAATGATAATTATTTATGTTATTGAATGAAATTTCTTATTGAAAGAACAAAACAAAGTTCATAAAGTAACATGATTAAAGAAGTGATCTAACCAAAAAAATTAGGGAGCTTCACCAACACATAACCGTCAAAGAAGTTGCTCTTATAAATTCTTTATCGCGGACCAAATAAAATTAGACTATTATCCCATCACAAATTAAACGATAAAGATATCTACCTTCACAAAACAGGAACTATAAAATAGTCCTTGTTCATCGCACGAAGTCGCATGCTCATCTCGGGCTTAGTTTAAATAAAATTCAAGCTTAGACAAGAATTCTCACGAAATTAAGAGATAGATGACACATTTAAAGGACTTATGTATTTCTTATGCTGCCAAGAGAGAGAGAGAGTTCTTACAAGTAAAAGTCTAATTTGATAGAGAAATCATGGAAGTAATCCTCTGCACTTTCTAAATAAGCACATTTCATCACATACATTTTCAGTAAGCTAATTGAGGATTGACTCACTCAACCCTCCAACATATTTTTCTTGCATTGCACCAAAGCCCCCAATCGCAAAACAACCAAATCAAATTGCATATCTAATGGCACATTTTTTAGACCTAGTTAAAATAAGTACCATATATAAAAACTATGCAAGTGGAGACCTAAAGACTCGTGGCTTGCATTTACTGTGCAATTAGAAAATAGGGGAAAAGAAGGAAAAAATAAGTATAAACTTTCAAGCCATTGGACAAGTGCATTTGGCAGATTATCCCGTAAATAATGAAAATAGCATACAAGAATGGATTTCCTATTCTAAGTCTATCTGAAAAGAATACTCAACAATTCGTGACTATACAAAATTAGGAGGAATAAATCCCCCTCTCTGTAGTCTAAGAGATCTAAAGATGAGAGAGAGAGAGAGAGAGAGAAAGAGCATCTAGATCATTTTCTTTCTGGTGCTTCAGAAAATTAGAGCATGTACGCCATTCAACAAAGAAGTTCTGTAAGTTAAAATAACATGTTGATCACTCCATTGATGCCAGCCGTTAAGAGTAAGAAGAAAGAAAAGATCATTCTATGCCATGGTATTTGCTGGAAACAATTTACTCATCAGAAGTTCAAATATGAACAAGCATAGAATATCGGAATCGTTATCCACTCCCCTAAATATCTATTGTAGTTAACTCTATTTCGGAGGTTATAGAAAATATAGATTAAGGAAATTTATACCACAAACGTTACTCCATCCAAAACATCCGTCAATGAATCAGGCAAACAAATATCTCCCGTTAAGAAAGGAAAAGAGAATTGCACTTCATATGTCCACATCTATGCAGTCAAAATAAACATAAGAGCCTCTTTTCAAACCTTTAAGCCAAAGGACTTTGCTAACCCAAGCATCATTAATAGATGGCATCACTAACCTAGCAGTGAATAGAATCAGCAACCAATTTCACATGTGTATATCTCAGGGGAATATTAGAAGATATCTCACCAATTAATGTCAAACTCTGTGACCCAACACTTCATATCATCAACATAGAATACAGAGACACATAAATATGTTTGAGTTTATTGAGCCTGCATGATACATATTACATACCTGAGAGCATCACATCGGCTAAACACTTGCTGATTGCAGATCTACACAAACTTGCCAATCTTTTCATCAGCAGTTTGCTTCCGATAAAGAGCCCATACAGCCTTCATGCATAGTTGAAGATCCTCACTGAATGCTGCAAGCATGTCTGCCTCGAACTCCCATTCCACGTTGAGGCCTCTCCTTGTTCAAATTCTAGATAGAAGTTCACTAAAGTTCACTCCAAGTATAACTGAAACATTGAGCTACTTGTAGGCTGGATTCTGAAAAGAATTAGGATTCCAAATATCAATGAATTTGTACCGTTTTACAAACTTAGCCATGGCTGATTTCTCCCATGCATTTGCCTTGCTTCTAGACTTCTTCTTTTTGTTGAATTACCCCTTCAGCTTTCGTCTCCACCATTCCACCTTGCAAATTGTTAGAATAGAGTTTAGAATTAGTAGACTTTAGTCCCACCTTGGTTGGTTAAGCTATGTAATTAGTCATCACATGGCTTCCTCCCCTATCCTGCTCCATCCTCTTTCTCATGGAATCCTTAAATGCTCACATACATCATATTGATCATGAAAAGTTTTTGAAAAGTTTCAATAGTCGATCCAAGGTAATTATGTTCATTGTCTAGATTGCGGGGAAAATGGACGAATTTGAAATATAAATTGTACTTTTTCTCCCAATTTTCTTTTGTTTTTGCAAGCAACTGAAAGTTGGGAATGGGTAGGAATTCCTAATTCTTCATGGATGAGACTCATAATGACACCTTATGAATGGAAAATTCTGACATCAATTCTTCTACTTTTTACTTTTTTGTTCCCGCCAAGCGCCTAATATCAATCTAGCCTACTCCCAACAGTTGGGCTATGGCCCACTTTGCTAAGCCGAGGCCGGCCGACCATTTTGGGCATTAAAAGCCTCCAAATCAAAGGCTCGACTTAGCAAAGACTCGAAAGCAAGAACTCTCGTATTTCTATAATAATGTTTAATTGAAAAGATATTTTTCCCTTTGCTTTTTTTTTCTGCCATTCCCCTACTTAAAGGAGCCTAGTAACACTATACATACATAACGGGGCTGTATGTACATATATTTAAGCAAACAAAGTCAATTTTACCAGCACCTTTTGCTTTCTTCCCGGGAAAGCATCTAGCTTCAGGCTGCCTAAATACGTCATCTTATCTGGTCTTCACCCTGCTCATAGATCTCCACTTCGTTTGGTATTCTAAGTTGGTTCTTCAACTGAATGGATTGCAAAAGAGAAAGGCGGCAGCAGCTATTGCTGTTGCGAATTCGCTCTCGTAAGAGAAGGCATAATCGTGAAGGGCCAATTGGTTGGAGAAATGCTGCTGCAACCAATTATATATGTCCCCTCTTATCTACAAAAGGACAAGAAATGAAAATAATCAACATGGACTAACATGAAATATTTTGTCTAGTTTTATTTTCAGCTCGACTTATGGAGAGAAAAGAAAACCGAAGTGGAATTATACTTTATCAACTTCCAACATTTTTTAAAAAAGTATTCACATTCATCTTTCTTTTCCACCAATCCAATATCTAAACTTCGCGCATGGAAAAAAATTGTAATAGAATATTCCAAAAAGTTTTATTCTAGTACTCCAAAGAAGAATAATGAGGAAGAAAATTTCACAATACGTGGAAAATTGGTTAAACATGGAAAAAAAGATCTGGTCCATTTTGATTTCTTGCCTAAGTTTGTGAGGGAAAAAATATGGAACGTCAAATTTTACTCGAATCATATGTATCCAAATCTTACAATATTGCTTCCACTAGGAATTGCCCGTGAAGGCACGGCGTATTATATTTTGATTTCAGTCTAAAAAAGTATCCTTCCCTAATAATCATACTCACCCGCACACCCAACTCGTGTCAAAGTCCACTTTTTAAGAAGTGACAAATAGGGTCCATCTAATAAATTCCAGCACACAAATTAGTACACAAAATGAAACCAATGCAGTCCTTCCACTAAGGCATTTCATATAACAATTGCATTACATTTAGCAAAAGCTCCCTAAAAAACAATCTTGCTAGGTTGTTTATTTACATAAGTACAATAGGAGTCAACACACATGCCCTACAAGGGAGAGTCTACACCCTATTTACCACAAACTTAAATGTAGGGGTGTAAACGAACCGAATCGAGCCGAACCCCGCTAGATTCGGTATCAGTTCGGTAAGGTATAAGTCAGGCTCGAGTTTGGCTCGGGTTCGATTCGAGCCAAAACAATTGAGCTCGAGTTTGGTTCGTTAAAAAATTTCAAGGCTCGGGCTCGGCCCGTTGGGGCTCGTTAAACTCAAACGAGCCCAACCAAATCGAATTTGGGCTCGAATTCGGTTCGTCAGAAATTTTTTCCCAAATCAAATATACCCCAACAGATCACAAGAAAGGGAAAGAACGCTAAAAATCTGCCATCATGCTTAATGCTTCACTCCAACAAAATCGAGAAAAAAACTGAAATATATGTTTACCAGTTGGATAGATAAAGTAAAGAAGTTGATTTTGTAAAGATTGATCGAGTAATAAAATTGAAAAAGATGAAGTTGGATCGATCGAGTAAAGAAGAAGAAGAGATAGAGGTGAGTCGGTGACCGAGAGGAAGAGGCGAGGCGGAGAAAGGCAAAGGTTGGCAGCCAGTGTGGACTGGAGGAGTGTGGACTGGAGGAGGCTGTGTAGAGGAGGGGAGGCGGAGGGTGAAACACTGAAACCCTACTGTGAACTGTGAACGATCTGGAATAGTTTGGGAGGAAAAAAGAATTGTTAGCTTATATTATGTATACACCCCTAGAATATACAATATTTATTAGTAGAACCCCAAAGCATTTTAACTGATGTAAAGTAGGAGTACTAAAAACAATTCTTATATTATACATACACCCATCAAATATATAATATTTGTAGATAAACCACTAAAGTATTATTAATTATATTTTAACCCTAGGTTCGCAAGCCTAATCGAGCCGAATAACATTAGACTCAGGTTCAGCTCATTTATTGAACGAGCCTAA
Organism: Rhododendron henanense subsp. lingbaoense; assembly: GCA_020567845.1. Classification (NCBI taxonomy): domain Eukaryota; kingdom Viridiplantae; phylum Streptophyta; class Magnoliopsida; order Ericales; family Ericaceae; genus Rhododendron; species Rhododendron henanense. The sequence continues at coordinate 26,941,236 of CM036314.1, forward strand.
AATGAGGTTCAGGTTCAGTTCATTTAATAGATGAATCGAACTCGAACGAACCCTAACCGAACCAAGCCTCGAACAGTTCAGTTCATTTACAGCCCTACTCAAATGTAATGGACCACCTGAATTATCATCCCGCACAACCAATCACCAATGAGCCTCCATATAAACTTGAAAAACAAAGTAAACTAAAAGCAACTACTCATAGCAAACATTTTGAACAGGCAATGGAATCGCATGACCTACTCATAGTAGCAATGCTGTAGGTTCACTTCAAAAGGAATGAGTTACTCTAAAAAGATGTCCATAAAAAGGCACATAACCAAAGTCGGAAATGTGGCTTCTCATGACCTACTCATAGTAGTCGACTATTTCTTATGGTTTTGCCTGTCTTCTTCCCTAACCATTGGGGTAATAGGAGCTGAGATTGATTCTACTGAAGTAGTATTCAAATCAGATCTTTCTTTATAGCCTCCAGACTACTTTGGAAATCATGAAATAACTAAGTTAAATAGAGTATAAAGAACAATTTAGTCCACACTATTTGAATCTCTTAAACATGCATTTTTACAAACATATTGAAGGCATCTTTCTGAAACCCACTTGGCTTACCAACTCCAACAAAAACAGATTAGTGAGAGCAAAACTATGAACAAACACATGAGATCTACAACATACCAACATTGATCTATTTCTATAAAACCAACATTGATCTTTTTCTATCAAGGGATACGTACAGGAAGCACCAAATGGAATCATACCACCCAAGGGAACTTTGATGAGGACCCGTAGCCACCAAATCATATAGGAAGAGAAAAAAAATGTTAGAAATCAAAACATTAGTTGAGACCAAAGGGAACTTTAGACAAAAAGATACCCTAAAACAGTACCTTTGTCGTCTTGAAACATAGGGTTCCTGATAACCGTTGTGGTCATTTGTTGACCTAATACATTATTCATAAGAAAAAGAAAATTAATCAGTTCTTGTCAAAAAAAATTAACCAGCAAATATAGAAAGACAAAGGAAAAGAGAAGTAGAAAGGAACAAAAATATGTGCAGGTTGCTCTCTGAGTCTCTGAATACCCTTCCCCGCCACCTTGTTGTGCCGCTCAAGGTTCAGCATTCTAAATTTCGTCCTGCAAATATAAGTCATCTAATCAGTGAAGGAAAACCAACCATCAAAACCCTAATTTCATCGACTGAACCGAGACACATTAAATCCTAATTTCACCCCAAATTTCGATTCAAACAAAGACTCCACCAAACCTATTGATTCCGCATAAAACTTTCCCGAATTTGAACCTAAGGTCCTGAACCGAAAACTTTCTATCCTCTTTAAAAAGTGACAGAGAGAGAGAGAGAGAAGAGCCGGGCGCTCCAACAGCCTCAATCTCATCCTAAGCAAATTGCCTACCCAAAACACCAAAACTCTACTTTAACTAGTCACAAAATTATCTCTCTCCCAATAGCCTAAGCAAATGCTTATTCAAATCACAAAACCCCTTTTGAAAAAAAAAATTTGAACGCAAACCCAAATACGAACCCAGAAAACATCACAAATCATCTTTGTCTAAACCTAGATACGAACCCAGAAATTGGCAAACCCAAATACTTCTCTGTCTCTCTCTATTAAATGGAAACCCAGAAATCACAAAGCACTCCGAAATCGGCAAACTCCGAAATTGAAGGCAAAAATTGAACGCACAAATCGATTTACCTCCGATGCAAGAGCTGCTCCGCCGTCCTCAACGTCGTCGCCATCGTCGAGCTAACTCCTTGCCCCGAAGCCATCTTAGTCGCCCTTGGGTGTGTTCTTTCCATGGGTGGACTCGACTGTGCAGTTGGGAATACTTCGACCGAGGTGCCTCCGATCTATCATAAAAGAATGGATGCAAAACCAGCTACGTTCACTTCCCACCTCTTCGCCCCTTTCCGCTCTTAATACTGTTCTAGCACTTCTTCGCCCGTATCTTGATTTACCCTTCAACAACACACCACACACACATACACAGAGGGAGAGAGAGACGAGGGCTGGCGTGGTACTGTAGAGGAGGGGAAGTCACGAGATGGGAGACGACGCTGTTGGGTGGCCGTTTCTGGGGTTTCGATCGCCTAGAGAGAGAGAGAGAGAGAAGAGAGCCGAGCGCTCCTGCTTCGATGACAACGCTATAAGCCATTGATCCTGCCCCTAATTCAAGTTTAAGCTCCTTGACTCTCCATTGATCCAACGGCTGATATTAAAGAGCCGTTTATCCTATTAAATGGGCTCAGATATGGAGAATCTACCCAATTGACAACAGTATCCCATAATTCAACTGTATCTACACTAGTACAAAAATGGGATTTCTTCCTAATCGTTAGCTCTAATATTTATTTGGTATTCTTTTTATTTTAATAATTTTGTATTTAGTTTATTGTCATAATTTTTGGAGTTAATCATTCTTTTTAACGAGAGAATTAGACAAGAATAAAAACGTAGACCGGAGTGGGGAAAAAATCATATCGGATGATAATAGAAAAGACATTTGTGTTGGTATTTTTTTGTCTTTGGTGAAACCTTTTTTTCTTTATGTCATATATTTTTTAATTTTAAACTCTCCTCCTTGAGACGAATGACCAATTATAAAAAGTTTATTGTGAAATCTAATAAATAAAAAACAAAATTAATACCAAAATAAAAATTTAGTAAGAACTGGGCCTTAGTACTAATCCTTGTATATATTGGATGACATTCAATAAACAGACATTTTATTTTCTTCTTCTTTATTTCTTTATCACTAACGTTAATTTATTTTCTTCTAAAAAGAATAGATTGGAAGAGTAAAAAAAAAAAACTCAGACCAAATGTATCAATAGAGAATAGTTTAGTTCTTGATAATAGAATAGAGATTATTTCAGTTCCCCCATAAGGGAAAAAATACTTAAGTGATGAACTCTCAACATCTAACGAAATTGGCAACTTGATGTCAAAAATACATTTTCTTACGGAGAAATTAATTGTGAGATTTATATGGACCAACATTCCGGATTCCAATCATCCAAATTTCCAAATTATGTTGAAATGTTGAAGAAAGCTCTTTACTAGCTTAAGCAGGCACCGCGAGCTTGGTATGGAAAGATTGAGAGGCCAATTAATTAATCTATACCTTTGGAAGCTAGGTTGTGCATTTTTTTTATTAGCATTAGGCTGTGTCCTTGTGTTCGTGTGGAATAAGAAACCCTATGGTGAGAGTGATGGTGACTCGGGACCAATCAAGCTTCATTTACTTTTGTCTGTGTTTGCAACACAGTCAATCATTCATGAGAGGAATGTGGCGCTTAGGCAGTGATAAGCACCCAATAATGCATATTCTTGGTGCTTAAGTCCTTAGTTTTATCGTATTTATGTTTATAAAGTTAGTGTTTTCTTTGATATTGCATGGAAGGTATGTTTTTAGTGTTTTCAAGTAAATCGTGTGAATAAGGTGCGTTTTGACGTCATGGATGGTCCGAATGCGTTCAAGTACCCGAGAAATTAAGGAAGACCCTGTCAGCCCCTGAAAATCTGTCTAAGTATGGAAAAATGACTTTTCGAAAAAGTATCGATTTTCGAGAAAAAAAAATAGCGGTAATTGATCATTGGATTTTTCTAAGAACTTCAAATTTGTAAGGTTTTATTCGAAGAGCAAGGTCATGTTTTGAGCCATTTCTTCTATAGAAAAGCATGTTGTTTTCTGTTTTACACTAAAAGCTGGTGGTTAACATTTTGATTGGATTGAAATCTCAAATTTCTAATAATGCCATTGTTTTCAAATGGGGGCACTTCCTTATTTTCATTAAATTAATTAAAGAAAAGAAAAGATAAAAGAAAAGTTTAAAATGTAGTCTTTACTAAAGTTTAGGGAATGAAAATAAGATACTATGAAAGTTGTTGGGTGCTGTGGAAGCTGCTGGGAGCTGAAGTTTTGGCTATTTGAGGGCGTCAATATCAGTTTGCAAGCAAATTCCAGTGGGCTCAAAGCCGTTGGGTATCGATACAGTGTTTTGGTGTATCGATACCAAGAAGATACGGCGGCCAAGAGGAATTGTTCAAAGCTGTTCGGTATCGATACAAGAAATCTTTGTATCAATACCGAGGTGTTTCGTGGTAGATTTTTAGGGCGTTTTTGAGATATTTCGTGGGCGAATGTGGGCTTTTATAAATACCCCATTATGTCACAAGGGGCTGTTCGGATTAAAAAGCCCAGTGGCTTTCCCGGGAAAAAAAAGCCAAAAAGCCACTGTGGGTCTGCAAAAAAAAGCCAACCAGCCAATCAAGGTGCAAATTGGACTGTATGTGTTAGAATGGTACTGTACTACAAAAGCCAATAAGCCAGCAAATTGGCGGGAAAGCCGGATTTCTTTTTTATCCGAACAGCACCCAAGTAGGGCATAGAATAGAGTAGGTAGGTAAACACACTAGATTTTACTGCACTTTTTAGGTCTAAAGTAGGATTTCATTTCTTGTTACTTACTCTTGCTATTGTTCTTGTTTGTTCTTGCTTAAATCATGCATTTCTTTCCTTAGTTAGTTGTTATTTGTTATTTCGCTCTTCATTAAAGTTGTAGCTACGCTCTTGATCTATCTTAATCTCTAGTTTAATTTGATTTCCGCCATGTTTTCAATATTCAGCTTTGTTGATTCAATTTCTAACATGAGTGAGTAGTTAATTAGGCTGGTCATGGGGTGATTAGTACTCCATGACTTGAATTAATCATGCTTTTTGTAGACACCCCAATCTGGGTCTCCCAATTGTTTTTACTTTGTTTTACGGTTTTCTTGTTTCCCCGATGATGAAATCGGATCAAACAAGCTTGGATTGGGAATGGATTGAGTTTGGTGTGCTTAGAACCCTGCTTAAACCTTTTGAACCCTTCTGAACCTTCAGTCAAACCCTAGGGTCAGATTTGACCGTCGCGCGACTCTTCCTGTTCCTCGCGCGATACTCAGCTTGCCAGGTGTGGTCAAAGTTAAACTGTTGACTGTTGACCATCGCGCGATAGTTACTGACACTCGCACGACAGTTCTCTCCTGTCCCTATCACAGAATCCAGCTGGACTTGTGATGATTGGGTGTCACATGGGCTGGAACCCCGTTTTCCTCAGCTGAACAGAGTTCTGGCAGGTTCTAACCACATGCATCTCCCAACCACTTCACCACCTTGTTGGCTAGCTTTACAACCAAGTTGTGACCAGCCTTGTTGGCTGGTCCTAAGGCCTTGTTTGGTCACTACCTAGCCCTTGCAATCCCCCTATAAATACCCCCCTTCATCCTCCATGTTAAGGGTTCCAAGAAATTAACTAAGGAATTCACTCATCATTTTACAAGGCAAACACTAGCTAGCACAAAGTCACTAACCCCAAACCACACCCCAATCTTCCAAACTTGGTGCTTCAACATACACTTAGTTGCAAGACCACACCAATCAATCCAATCCATTTCCAAACCCTTTCCAAGCACAGGTATAACATTTAACCTGTTTCTGTTTTGATCCCTGAGGGGGGGGGCTGACAGGGCCAAGGCTGGTAATTAATACCATGTCCTGGTCCTAAAGCCAGCAGAGTTACAAGAATTCGTGGCAGTTACACCCTCGCGCGATGGTCCACCATGCTCGCGCGACACTTGTGTCAGCAAGAGAATGGACCTCGTGGGGAAGGGAGGCTAGCCCTTTTCTATTTTGCAATATATTCATGCCTGTTGTGTTTCATTCTGATTTTTAGATCACTGTTATGCATGCAAAAACAAAATACAGTAGCTAGTTTATTTACTCTAAATAGTTTGGAATGCCCTTGGGATCCCCTGAATCTGTCTCAGGACCCTGAGCATGCAAAGCAATTCCTGGAAGTCCAGTCAGGAATGTCACGCGAGACTTACTCTCTGTCGCGCGACAGTTCTGTGATTTCCATGAATAGCCCTTGCATGGGTAACTAGGCCCTTGGCCTCTGTTTTGATACCCCCACTGTTTAGGGGTTGTGTTTCATTTCATTTGGTTCCTTTTAAAGCAATCTGTAATAATTAGTATTCTTACAGTTCCATATAAACTGCTTGGTTTGCTTCCTGGGTGTGCACTGGTCCTTCCAGAGCCCAGAAGGGGATGAACTTGGGACTGTGGTGAGATGACAACACTCGCGCGAGGGTCGGTGTGTCTCGCGCGATGGTTGGCTTGCATGCAGATCTGTTCATGCATGCAAGTTGGCCATCGTGCAGGGCAAATCTGTCCCGAGCCTAGTTTTGGCATTTGATCGCTGTTTTAGGTCTCATCCCATTTATTATTCATCATGCCATCCATCCATGCTATCATTTGATCACATCCTGCAAATTGTTACAGTTTTTAATCCCCGATTAACTGTTCCCCCGCCCTAATTGGCTAAAATTAATTAAAAGAAGAAGAATCACAAAAGTTTTCATGAAAATGCCTAAGTAGAGACCGATCTCCGGATTGGGCGAGAAGGGTGCCATAAAACTCTTCCCCTCTCGTAGCCTGGCTCCCGAACCCAGATATGGTTATGACGGACTGGTTTCCTTCACTTTTTCAAATAAAGCGCGGCAGGTGCTTCGAAATACGGTTCCTTGAGTGTCGGACCTTCAAAACTCAAGTGGCGACTCTGTATTTTTTAGCGCTTGCCACCTGCGCTCGCGCTCCCTCGATTTCCAAGAAAAAAAAAGGGCCGCAATGGCGAAAGGAACGGAATCCTCTTTCCAAGGGCATGCTGCCCACAGTGGCGACTTTGCTGGGGATACAAATCGAACCAATATTAATTCATACTTAGGATTTAATACGCTTGGGAACAATCCTTTAAAAGCCTGTCAAAACGGTGAGCTTCGCGCTGCCGAAGGTTGGAACGGTGATTTAACAGGACCTCATGTCCGGCCATTCTAATCTGGGGCTTTTTCGATTGTTCGCTTGCGTAGTTTCTTCTAAAGATGGACTAAATAAAGTGAGCCAAATTTGAAAAGGCGTTTTTACGACTTTGTGATTCTTCTTCTTTTTATCAAATTTTAGCATCTCATTTGCATCGATGTGGAAAAAGCCTCGTTGGATCGTTTTGGCAATCCGGCACGGTTTACCGGAGCCCGGGGACCCCGAATGACCAACAACCTTCGACGATGATGGGTCATGCTACCATTCGACTGTTATTCTGCGAAAAACGCGGGTAACGGGAGGTATATCTGTGGCCCTAATCCGAGGAACCCGTTACGAACCAAAACCGGCCTTTTGCATATACAAAGCATTAGAACTCTCCAAACTAGGACAGGTACCCACATGTTAAGATCTACTTGCATCTAACCCCGTAAAGGCCTATGTGTTACTGCTGTTCCTTATCGCATGAACTGTACATACATTTCGTTCAGCGTAGAAGCATGTCTAGGATGGCTCCTAGGTTCTCAATCTGTTCCGAGTCTGTCTTTAGGCTTCGAAAAGAATTCTGAGGGCCTAAAACAGTGTCCGAAGTATCGTGAGACAGACTTGTCTTCTGGTTCTAAAGTCTAGGGTGACACTGACGACGTTGGCTGCATCCGCTTTGGTCTTTTATTTAGATTAAACTTACTGCAGGACCCTTATTAAAACCTCCTTTTGCCTTGCAAGCAAAGATCTGAATCATTGCACCACCGAGGAAAGTATCGAGGCCAGTTGCCAAACCCGCTTGGGAACGTCTGCAGCTGAATCCGGTTCAAAGGCTAGTCAGGTTACAGTCCCAGTCAGTAATCATGGAAGACTCTCCGCGCTCACCTTCGGCAGCACAGCACTCAGAGTCTCAGTCAGGTTCACAGTCGGTTTCACCACCGGTTTTACAGGAAGGGCGTCCGACTACCCCAGCATCCGCATCAAGTAGCTCTGAACCACCTGTTACGATGGAATGGCCACAACCAGAACCTCTTACCTTGGAGACCATGCTCATGAACCTTCAAGACAGCATCACCGCCATGCAACAGAGGGCAGCTCAGACCGATGCTAACATTGCCCGCCTGAACGACCTCATCCACACTTGCCTTCCACCCCCTCTCGAGGAAGAAGGTGAGGACGATGAATCTGACCAGGAGCAACCTGTCTTGGTTCCAGATCCACTTCACGCAGGACGTCTCATGGTGCTAAACCCGAGGGAAGGTCGCAGGCCCGCTGCAAACCTTGCGGGTGGCAGACTACCTCCAAACCCAGAAGAACCAGCTCAGAATCCTGATGTGGTCGCACTCATGGCCAAGATGACCAGACTGGAGGAATCCATTGCTAAGACAGAAAAGATCAGTGCCGGAGGGATCGATCTGGATCGCCTTTGCCTGTATCCCAATGCCAGACTTCCTGAAAAATTCAAAATGCCGGACTTGGCTAAGTTCGATGGGAGCGGCGACCCCAGGACTCATCTCTACAGCTACCACGCCGCCATGAAACTTCTTTCTGTCGAGCCAGAGGCCATGTCGCAGCTTTTTCCTCAGACCCTTTCAGGCCCTGCCTTCCATTGGTTTTTGTCACTCGACATTGCCAAAAGGAGGACTTGGGAGGACATTGGGACTGCGTTTATTTCGCAGTACAATTACAACTCTCAGCTGAAAATGACTACCCGGGAACTTGAATCCACCAAGATGGAAGCTAAGGAATCCTTTGCGGACTTCGTCAAAAGGTGGAGAGCTAAAGCTGCACAGATGACTGATCGCCCGAGTGAGAAGGATCAGCTCCGTATCATTTCCCGCAATCTCCAACCGGACTATGCTAGGCATCTGGTTCTAGCTCAGGCATCCGCTAACTTTGAAACCTTCTTCGACTCTGGCCTGGCCATCGAAGATGCTCTGCAGAGTGGAATTCTATCAAAGGGTGAATCCTCGCATGCCACCAAGTCAAAGCCTCGGGCTTATTCTGGGAACGCGAATGCGCTATTCGGAACGAGGACTTACTCCAACACAGCAACCGCCGGCACCAACGCCACTTCCTCCAGCACTGCTAATCACATTGCGGATGTCAATCAAGTCCAGACTCCACAGAACAACCGGCCTCGGAACCAACCTCGCAGCTTTTCCGCTATCGAGGCACCTCTATCCTCGGTCTTGGAAAAGTTGGTCAAATCAGGGCATCTGAAGCCCCTGGATCCAACTCCTCTACCCAAGAACCTTTCACCCGGCTTCAAGGCCAACCTTTACTGTGCCTACCATCAAGAAGCGGGTCATCTCACTGACTCCTGCTTTCGCCTCCGTCATGCGATCCAGGATCTCATTGACGATGGCACGCTCGAAACCCCTCCACCGCCTCAGAAACCCAATGTCATCGCCAACTCTCTCCCTAAGCACAATGTTGTACCGCATATCAACCAGATATCCCTCAGCTCCACTTATATCAACCCTAGCTCCACCATATTTAACCCCACTGACTATATAGCCTCAATCGATCAACCCAGGCCCGTCGTGCCTTTCCCGATCGAACCGTCCACCGAGGTTTCTTATATACAAGTGGTTGAAGGCCAAGTTGTTGACACAGATGCACCTTCAGAACTTTTACAAACTGGATCACCTATCTCCGAAGAATCTGTCAGCTCTCTCTTCCATCAATCAATCCCTGCTGTGCAGATCAGCTCTGCCTCGTCGCTTGACAGCCCGTACGCGACAATCGCTGGCCCGTTTCCTGATCCCTACCAACCTTGGGTGCCTCCCTCGGATGATAACATGCAAGCTACTGGCTGGACCATAGCAGACAATTGGGAATACGCCACTCCTCTCCTCAACGAGTGGTCAAGCTTACAAATGGACGGGACTCCTCCACGAACCGAAAATGTCCCGTTTGATCAAGCCTGGTATGATGGCTGGTTGGCTGGTTATGAAGTAGCCCTGCTCGATCCTCTGGATGGTTTCTTCTTGTACACGCTGTTCAACCCAATCGAGCCTCCAATTCCCGAAGCAGAATATTACTGGGATCCTGAGCCAACCTGGTTTGCTCCCATGGACGTTGACCCCAACCCTCTTCAAGGCTATGCCACACCGGGCTACATGCTTCACTACGCAGAGGACGAACTTGTCCAGGAAGATCCACGGGCCTTGGGAGACCACATTTCCCTCTTTGGTTCGATCTTTAATTCAGTTTGTGATACTAATCCCGACATTGACCATGACCCCTATTCCTACATTGTCGACGAGGAAAATCCGCGCCCTCAGGTGCCTTACCCGAACAACAGGGATTGCAGTGTCATGGTCACAGACCGCGCTTCGCCCGCTAATCTTTGGGAAGTTAACGACATAGTGGATGTCCAAGTTGGAAATGAAGTCTGGGCTATCAATCGTACCCTGGCTTACACTGGTCTTTGGGATGTTCCCTTTATTGCAAATCCGGAGCCCGTTGCTGAAGTTGCTGCTGTGAAAGACTTGAGCTTCTGGGACTCCTTGTTGATGAAAGATCTGGCTGAGGATTTGGGCTTAGACATGGAAGTGCCCGTCTCTGCACCAACTACTGACAAGGGAAAACGCAAACTGGGAGACGTCCCTGCTGATCTCTGGGATGTGAAGGAAGACCCTCGAGTCGTGCCCTCTTTGGGGAACGTTCACAATGTTACAAGGAGTGGACGGATTTTTCAGCCTGCTAATCTGCAGGCCGGGAATTCTTCCAATCCTACTAATCAAAGGAACGAACCTGTCTCTTTCCCAAGGTCTGCACCTCTTGAGGTATCAGCTGGCAATCCAGTTCCTGATTTAGTTCAGCGGCAGCTTGAGCGGATTCCTGCTGCAATTTCTATCTGGGGACTGATCTGTTCATCCAAGGAGCATCGTCAGAGGCTGTGTCACGCCCTATCCCGCCTTGAAGTCCAGGCCGACGTCACGCCAGAGGCGATGATATCTCTCATCCTCCCTCCAACCTCCAAGCATACAGTGATCTTCACGGACAAGGATCTGCCAGTCGAAGGAGTTGACCATAACCGCCCTTTGCACATCACTGTCAAGTGTCGAGGACTCTGGGTCCCGACTGTTCTTATTGACAACGGCTCCGCTATCAACGTTTGCCCTCTGAGGGTCGCTTATCGTTTGGGGCTCACCAAGAAGGATCTGGCACCTTCTAATCTGGCCGTCAAGGCGTATGATGGCACCTGTCGCGTAGTCGAGGGTATTTTGAAGCTCAAACTCGATGCTGAGGGTTTTGAGATGGACGTGGAGTTCCATGTCGTAGATATTCCTGCAACTTTCAATCTTCTGTTGGGTAGACCGTGGCTTCATCGATCCGACATCATGGCTGTGCCATCTACCCTCCACCAAAAGGTTATCCTGGGACTACCTACTGGCACTTTAACCATTTGCGGGGATTCTGGCATTCGTCCGCTCAAGGAGGATGGGACTCCTGTTTTGGGAATTCAACACGGCGAAGAAGACGTCGATCTTGGGGGTTTCTCTTTTGATACTTCAGGCGCCGTGATGGCCATCAATGTGGACGGGAATTTCCTCATAAGCTCTGTCGCGCTGGACATTATGAGGAGGATGTCTTATTTTCCAGGCATTGGTTTAGGCTCTCGCCGTCAAGGGGTCCCGGAGTTCCCTACTTTTCCTTTCAACGAGGGCCGCTTTGGTTTGGGGTATGTCGCCTCTGCCAAAGATGCCAAGCGAAGGAAATATATGGGAAAACCTCGGACCCTCTGCAGTGGTCCCAAGTTTGTACGTGAAGTGGGAAAAGCTGCTTACACTGGGCAGGTTGAGCCCTTCATTCATTCCGAAACCGGGGAGCTGCTGCCTGGGTTTGAGATTTTCGCTGATGACACCTGGTCGAGCAGTGATGATGAACCAGCAAAGGAAGAATTCAAGAGGAAGCTTAATCAGGTGAAGATCAAGACCGACTGGCTGGGATCTATCAATCAGGGAAATTTGGAGCTGCTGTTCCAGGAATTCTCCCAAGTGGGTTTGGCTGGGGAAGCTGAAGAGGCCGAAGTGCTCATGCTCGGGCCCGACGCCCTCGAGGATCCCACCTCTCTCATTGTGAAAGCCAAGGGCTCTTTGAATAATTGCATTTTCAAGCCACGCCTGACTTGCATTGACAACACTTCTGAGTCTGAGTCTGAATCTGGGTCTGAGTCTGTTTCGTCCTCTAAGTCTAGCTCTGAGTCGGAGTTTGTGCATCTAGGCCCTCCACGTCATAGCTTTTATTTCGAGTTTGACTCTCTTGTACTTGGTGACCCTTCAGGGGCTTGTGAAATGAACGAGGCATCTTCTGACTATTTCAATGATCTTTATATAAACTGTGTCGACCCTGACGATGAAGGGATAGATTTCGATGGGGACATTCCCAAGGAAATCCGTGCCTTCATTGAAAGGGAAGACGAAAGGCATGCTCAGCCATTAAAAGAAGAAATAGTTTCTATAAATTTGAAAGATGAAAACGATCCCCGGATGGTTCAAGTGGGCTCCACACTTTCGCCAGAGGAGTATCGCGATTTCAAAGAGCTGCTCACCGAATTCAATGACGTTTTTGCGTGGTCTCATCGAGATATGCCCGGAATTGATCCCGAGATCGTGGAGCATCACATTCCTTTGTTTCCGGATGCTAAGCCTGTGAAGCAGAAACTCCGACGGATGAGGCCGGATTGGGTTCAGAAGATTAAGGAGGAGGTTACCAAGCAGATTGACGCTGGCTTCCTCATGGTCTCTCAGTATCCCACATGGGTCGCCAACATCATCCCTGTTCCTAAGAAAAATGGCCAAATTCGAGTTTGCATCGATTTTCGGGACTTGAACAAAGCGAGCCCCAAAGACGATTTTCCCCTGCCACACATCGATGTGCTTGTGGACAATACTGCAGGGCACGCTTTGCTCTCATTCATGGATGGCTTCTCTGGCTACAACCAAATTCTCATGGCGCCAGAGGACCGCGAGAAAACCACGTTTATCACTGAGTGGGGGACTTATTGCTATCTTGTCATGCCTTTCGGTTTGAAGAACGCCGGGCCCACTTACCAGCGAGCCGCTACCACCATCCTGCATGACATGATGCACAAGGAAGTTGAGGTCTACGTCGATGACATGATCGCCAAATCCAAAACTCGAGAAGGTCATGTTCCTGTGCTTAGGAAGTTCTTCGGGAGATTACGAAAGTTTCGTATGCGTCTAAATCCTCAGAAATGCACCTTTGGGGTTACAGCTGGTAAGATGCTCGGTTTCATGATCATTTCTCGTGGAATTGAGGTCGACCCGTCTAAAATCAAAGCAGTCCTTGAGATGAAGCCACCAGATTCTGAAAAGGGGGTGCGAAGCTTTTTGGGAAAGGTACAGTTCATCAGCAGATTCATCGCCAAGTTGACACTAACTTGTGAGCCGATGTTTCGTTTATTAAAGAAGAATACTCCGTTTGTTTGGACAGACAAGTGCCAAGCGGCTTTCACCTCCATTCAAACCTACCTGCAGAACCCTCCGGTTCTAATGCCACCAGTGCCAGGGAAACCCTTAATACTTTACTTGTCTGTAAATCCTTCATCTATAGGGTGTTTGCTAGCTCAAGAGGGAGAAAAGGGAGTCGAAAAAGCCATTTACTACCTGAGTAAGAAGATGGTTGGCGCTGAAGAACGCTACACCGCTCTCGAAAAGACGTGTTGGGCTCTTGTTTGGGCATCCAAGAAATTAAGACACTACATGCTGGCTTACCCAGTGAAGTTGATTTCTCGAATGGATCCTCTCAAGTATCTGTTTGAGAAGCCTGCGCTTACTGGTAAGCTAGCGCGTTGGTTGCTTTTGCTCGCAGAGTTTGACCTCGAATACGTAACTAGGAAGTCTGTCAAGGGGCGCGCAGTCGCTGAGTTCCTGGCTGATCATCCTGTCGATGGGCCAGAGGACTCGGATTTCGCATTTCCAGATGAAGGAGTGATGGCGGTTATCGAAAACACCTGGACTCTTTATTTTGACGGGCAGCCAATCAGAAGGGATACGGGATTGGAGTTTTGCTGATAACTCCTTATGGTGCTCATATTCCGCTCGCGTTCAAACTCAATTTCGATGTCACGAACAACCAAGCTGAATATGAGGCCTGCATTGTTGGCATGGAAGCCGCTCTTACGCTTGGTGTGGAAAAACTCGAAGTCATTGGTGATTCCAACCTTGTCGTTTCTCAGGCTAACGGAGACTGGAAAGTTCGGGAGGACAGATTAAAGCCTTATCACCAAGATCTGGAGGATCTTATTCCTCGTTTCAACAAAGTCACGTTCACGCACATCCCTCGGATGAAGAACCAGTTCGCTGATGCTCTAGCAACTCTGGCTTCCATGATCGAGCTTCCGATTGGTATCAAGCTTCGTCCTATTCTAATTGAACAGCGGGACTTGCCTGCTTATCAGTACGTCAACGCCGTCGATGATATCGATGACGGCCTACCCTGGTATCATGATATCTGGAACTTCGTCGAAAGTGGTCAGTTTCCGGCCGACGCCACTAAGAAGGATCGAGCGGCACTACAAAGATTGGCCGCTCAATACATTATCTGTGGCGGGAAACTATATCGGAGATCTCACTGCGGAATGCATAAGCTCTGTGTCAACGGCGCTGAGGCCACCAAAATCATGGAGGAAATTCACGAGGGAGTTTGTGGCCCTCACATGAGTGGGGTCATGCTCGCCAGGAAAATCCTACGACAAGGTTACTTTTGGTCTACCATGGAATCTCAGTGTGTGGATTATGTGCGCCGCTGCCATAGGTGTCAAATCCATGCCAATCTCATGCATGTCCCTCCTTCTAAACTGTTTGGCATGACATCGCCTTGGCCCTTTTCTGTTTGGGGTATCGACGTTATCGGCATGATCAGGCCTTCTGCTTTGAACGGGCATCGGTTCATTTTGGTGGCAATAGATTACTTCACCAAGTGGGTCGAGGCTGAATCATACAAGACCCTGACAACGGTTCAGGTTGCTCAGTTCATCCGAAAGAACATCATCTATCGGTATGGGGTTCCACAGGCGTTTGTTTCTGATAATGGGGTCCATTTCAAAGGCAGGGTGTTAGAGCTTTTCGAGGAATTCCAGATCCAGGTTCATCACTCAACGGTCTATCGCCCTCAGACGAACGGGGCGGTTGAGGCGGCCAACAAGAACATCAAGACTATCATCAAAAAGTCCGTAGAGTCCGCCAGGGACTGGCACGAGCAGCTGCCTCTAGCTCTTTGGGGGTACCGCACGTCAATTCGAACATCAACAGGGGCAACCCCTTTTTCCCTGGTCTATGGGATGGAAGCTGTCCTTCCCATCGAGCTTAAAGTACCGACTTTGAGGATCATGGCTGAATGTGAACTCACGGAGTCCGAATGGCTTAGCAGGAGGTTTGTCGAACTCATGCTTTTTGATGAGAGGAGGCTTCGTGCCTTGTATCACGTTCAGGGGTATCAGCGCAGAATTGCTCGAGCATTCAACAAGAAAGTGAAGTCTCGTGACTTGGTTGAGGGGGACATGGTCACAAAGGAAATCCGGGCTCCCATCTTCGATCTACGTGGTAAGTTCCGCCCGATGTAGACACCTCCCAAACGGGGCATCGCCATACAGATTGATCACACTTGTTTGGTTCCACTTCATAAACCAAGATCGTGGACATTCCCATGGCTAGGAACATCGCCACACGATAACGGTTATCATCAAAATAGAGTCGCCACCTAGTTTATTAAAACTAGGAAAAATGGACAGAGATTCCGGGTACGGGAGCCAAGAGTACAATGAGGGGAAGGTGTTAGGCACCCCTCTTTGCCCAGTCGTGAGACTGGCCCATAATCGTTCGACATACAATGTATATTTTCTTTATTTAATTCTAACACATAATCTGGTTTTTAGCCTTTAACAGTTGATAAGGTGAGCCAGTACGATAAGTGAAAGCATGCATCAGAATAAACATAAAACAAATATGTCCCAGCAAATAGATCCCTCGGCCGGTGAATTGATGTCACGGCCGAGGAATCCCACTGGATCTATATATCGGCCGAAGGATTGATTCCCCAGCCGATGTTCTTCCTCACACCAGAATACAAACAGTTAATAGAAAGAACTAATTAAAAGCGAGAGACGGAAATTAAATCAAACCGTAGGCCGTTGGGCCTCACCACCTTGATCCCTCAGTAATTGATTGCTTGGATTGCGATTGATTGTAGATAATAGTGGTTGATTGTTGTAGTCAACTTCACAAAACCCTAGAACAAAGTGAGTTCTTTGGGGGTTTTTACTCTCGGATGCGGCTACTCACGGAAGGTTAGGGCTTTAGTAGATGATTGATAGGAGATGATTTATGTAGAGTTTGGGGACGGATCATGGAGTGGAGAGATGTGTATTTCGTGGTCCTTATTTCGGAAACCCAAAGGCCCTTTATATAGGCAATTGGTGACTCACTCCGGCCAATCAAATGGGAGTGAATCAAAGTGGAGTTCTAGGGCAATAAGACCTCTATGGTAAGTGTATTCGTAGCCCCGAAGTAATGGTTCGTGGCTGCTAGGGTTTGGGCGAACGGATTGAAAAGCTGCTGAACATTCCAGAATCTGGAAAACATCGGTCTACCGGCCGCCCAAAGGATTTCAAGGCCGAAGAAAGGATTTCGCGGCCACGGAAAGGATTTTCCAGCAAAAGGCCAAACTTTGCGGGCTCGCTCCGGACACTCCCGAACTCGGTTTTGCGCGTTCTTTGGACCGTTGGAAAGCTTGTTGAGTCTACTTTCTAACCCAAGTGGTTTGGATCAAATAAATTTAGTACATCAAAAGATATGATAATTTTACCCTTAGTGGGTCAGAAAATGGATTGTTTTGGTAAAATTCTCGTATCTCCCTCGTTTCCAATTGGTTTAAGGCTTATTATATATCAATAAAAGAGGGTTTTGAAAGTACTACAAGATGGTGGAATCCAACCACAAAAATAAGGAAGTTTAATTTATGAAAAATGGGCTGAAAGCAGACTTATTTGAAGATCGACGATGCTACCAAGGCTAAAACACATTTCTATCCACTCTAAGTATCGCTTGGCACTCCTATCACCTATTTCAAAGTGTTCCTTAATCCCTTAAGAGTTCCACAAAGTTCCTAAGGCTTTCATGAAGTCAACCACAATAACCACATATCATATTCATCATCGGGATGGTCTCCAAGGTGGGACTTGAAATAATCGTTGAGCCAAATTGGGGTGTCTACACCCGAAACGTGCGGGACCTTACATTATCAAGACCATCCTCTTAGGTGGGGCGACTCAGCTCATCGATCTGGACGGCAACGAGTTCAACACTCTGGTCAACCTGGATCAACTTAAACGTTACTACCCTTGAGAGAAGCTCGTTGGGCCGAAAACCACAAGGGTGGGCGGTCCCAAGCAAAAATTAGAGCAAGCCTGCTAGACTGAAAACCCAAGGGGGCAGTTTAGGCAAAAATAAATAGGCATTCAATCAAAGCTCGCTAGACTAGAAACCCGCAAGGGCAGTCCTAGGCAAAAATTAGAGCGCAAAAGGGGAGCCAAAATACACGAGCGAACCTTAGCCTGAACTACGTTTTGACCTGATTCCCTAGCTTGGGATACGTAGGCAGTCTCTCTATGAGATTCGGTCACAATCAATCAACTCGATCCGGGGGTTTTATTCTAGGGTGTGCCTCAACACTCAAACGGCGTGGCATTCAACACTCGGACCAAAAAGGGGAAAATTTTTAATCTTTCACCTTTATTCAAAACTATTACTTCTATTACATAGGCTGAGCAGAGCCTTAAGAAAAATAGTAAAGCATCAAAAACAGAACAAAATGCTAAGAGGCCCTCACGGGCTCACAGTTTATTCTAGATCATTGGAGTTGAGTCAGGAGTCAGTCTGTGTTTTATCTCCTTGCAACCTCTTCTCTTAACCATGCTACATAGCGATGTTTGAGTCTTGTGCTGAAGTCGTCTTCCACTCCTCCGAGTTCTCTCAAACCCCAGTTGTGCTCATACCCTGCTAGATGTTGGGTTGTAAATGCTGGAATCTGGAAATCTTCTATCCCAGCTCGATGAAGGCCTTGGCTCATGCCTAACTGCCGCAGGATACGACCTGGAATGTAAAACGTGAAACTGGACAGCCCAACAATCACCATTCTCTCGAAACCTGCAGAGTGCAGAGCCATATCCGAGATGTTCAGGGCTCCATGCCGCCAGACGATCTCGCGCGGAGACATCTCTCTCATGAAGGTGTACCACTCCTCCTCAGACATCTCCGGGTACAGCATTCTCCTTTGGTGCATTCGCCCGGGCAGACGGGGCCAGTTCGCTCTAAGAGCCGAGATTAATCCGAGTTTGTCACATAGCCACAACTGCATGAGCGAAAAGACAAGTAAGGAGCCACATAAGCCCGAGCGAAAGAAAACAAGTAAGGAGCTACCATATAGCCTTAGCCGAGAGTTGAGGTAAAAACAGACTGTGTGGAAGCCGGAAAAAGGTGAGCTGAGTGAGAGTTTACCTGTAACAGGAGTGGGCTGCCACCAAACGCATTTGTTTGACCGGCGGCCACCAAATCCAAACCAACGAGTGTTTCAGCAAGCACCATGGGGACTACGTTCTTTCGAACACCCATCTGTGCAGCCACATCCACCAGTGAGGGGTCGGGCCGTCCATACGGAGACACCAGCAAATACGCGGCCAATATGCCAATTGACATGGCAAATCGACGTCGAGCCTGCAGAACAGTATCCGCTGGATCGCCATCGGGTTTGTACCATTCCATTAGGCGCACGACGTTTATCTGTCCGCCAATCAACAGGCCTTCCGCCGCACCCCTGGAAATGTTCAGACACGTTTTCAACAGCTTTGACATGCTTTGCCTGTAAGGTGGCACGACAATTACGCTCGAAGCAAAGCCTTGGAGATATGCCTGAAATTCTTCTACGGTCTGGCACAGCTCGTTGTCCCCGAATCGGAACACGTGGATGTCCCGGTCCCAAAACTGCAGGGCTGCTCTCAGGATTTCGGGGCGGAGCCTTACACTTTTTAAGAAGCGAAAGGCGGCCAACCCGTGAGAACGGAAGCATAGCCAATCACTCGCGACAAATTCTTCGAGCCACGGGCTGATTAATGTGGGGAGATGATTTGCCATTTGGGGAACAGTGCCTGAAAATTTTCCACGGAAGGCACACCCTTCATTCAGGGAGTTACTCCTCTTTATAGGCCAAGAAAGGAGGTAATGCCTTTCATTTGAATGATGTGTCCATGTAAGGTGTCCTTCCACTTACTAAAGATCAAGGGAACACCTCTGGGAGGAGCCAGGAGCCCCTGCACGCCCAGACCTGCTGACAAAGCCTGCCACCTTTTTCTGCCCGAATGGGTCAAGGCTGGCCACTGTAACAGGAGTTCTCCATCGCGCGATGGTCCCGAAGTGTCGCGCGACTGTTTGTACTCGCGCGATGGTTTTGTTTACTCGCGCGAGGGTTAAGCTTAGATTTGGCACAGTAAAGCAAGCTATTGTCTTTTTTGGGTTATTTTCCGGATTTTGACTCTGGCCAGATTTTGAAATTCCGATGCTTTCAGTAGATCATTATGGGTGATTATGACTACGTCGAAGCGTTGTTTGTTCAAATTACATGTTCAGTGACGAGTTCGGTCTCTCGAATGAATAACGGCCGGATAATTTAAAGTTGTTATTTAGCCGGTCAAGCCGGGCAAAGTGTCGTACGGTTTACAAAGCGAGTATTGAAAAGCGGAGCCAGAAACTCAGCCTAATGGTTTTACTAATTACAACGCGTTTTCCCACGGGATTCAGAAATATCCCTTCAGTCTCGCTTCGACTTCAACGCGGAGCCACCTTATGTAACGACTTTCCAGCCATGTCCTGAACTCTGGAATTGGTTCCTTCAACGTCCTATCGCCCCAGTTGTCTCTATAGCAGCGCAAGTCCCATGAGGTGAATACGGGGAGGTCGAAGTCTTCCGTTCCGTATCGCTTGTATCCTTGGCTTCTTCCGAGCTATCGGAGTGTACGCCCCGGGACGTAAAATGTGAAGCTCGATAGACCAGCAATTATCACTCTTTTGTATCCCGCTGAATTGAGCGTCATTTTCGGAAGATTTAACCAGAGACACCTCCAGACTATGTCCTCAGAGTGCAGATCATTTAGAAAGGCGAACCATATGTCCACCGTCAAGTCGGGAAATATCATTGGCCTCTCGACCAAAAGCCTGGGGAAGTCTTCAAAGCCAGCCTGCGGCTCTTCTAAAACTCCCACTTTGTCCGCTAGCCAGAGCTGCATGAGGACAGAGGACAGGTCAGAAATCAAATACAGCCTAAGTGTTTGGGGTGAAGCTGAAAATGCAAGAAAGTATGTCGAATAGGAATCTACCTGGAGCAGGATGGGACATCCACTGAAGGAATCGGCTTGCTTAAGTTTCAACATATCTAAGCCCAGGAGCGTTTCCGCTAAAACCACGGGCATGATGTTTTTCCCGTTATCCATTTGCAAGACGATGCTCACCAATTTGGGACTTACCCCTCCATCGATAGGAACCAGCATGTACGCAGCCAGTGCGCATATGGACAAAACGAAGCGTCTGTGAGCTTCCCCAACATAGTCTCCCAGGCCACCCTCGGGGCCATACAGTTCAATTAGGCGAAGGATGTTGAGCTCGTCGTTCTGAATGA
Source organism: Rhododendron henanense subsp. lingbaoense (assembly GCA_020567845.1). Taxonomy (NCBI): domain Eukaryota; kingdom Viridiplantae; phylum Streptophyta; class Magnoliopsida; order Ericales; family Ericaceae; genus Rhododendron; species Rhododendron henanense. The sequence continues at coordinate 26,961,798 of CM036314.1, forward strand.
TGCTGGCCGTCAGTGCCTCGGGAATATTGAGTTCTGCCCGTAGGATTCGCTCCATGTCTTCATGAACGGGCGGCACTGCAAGAACATCTAGGTTGGCGAACCCTGGCGCGTATGCCTGGAATTCTTCTATTGTAGGGCACATCTCGTCTTGACGGAACCGGAAGACGTGCACAATGGGGTCCCAGAAAGGCAATGCGGCTTGGAGGAGCTCAACGCACGGTCGAGCAAATCGGAGATCCCGAATCGAGGATAAACAGCGAGACCGGGGGCTCGCCCAATTTATGGTTTCGTCTCTCATTAGCCAAGGATCAAGGGCTTCCATTAGTGAATCTCCCATTTTAGATAAGGTGGAGGGGTGTACACTTCATTATGTCTTAAAACCCTTCTTCAAATAGCCAAGGGGTTGGTGAGATCAAGGCTTAGGTGTCCTACCACCTTGCACGAAAGAACAGCCTTCCTTCTGCAAACCCAGAATAACTTTCAAGACGTGGAACAATGAACAGGTCCATGGCAATAATTTGGTCAGACAAAGGCAGCCCAGCAGGATCTGACCATCGCGCGGCACTACTAAATCATCGCGCGACAGAAGTTACTCGCGCGATACATCTAAACCATCGCGCGATGGTTGATCTGCAGTTTTGACAGATTCCCAACAGCCACTGTCCATTTTGGTCGTTTTTCATTCCAAAGGTCATTTGGTACTTTGGATGGTTCCAGCAAGTCATTATGAGCATATGTGACTGTGTCCAAGCATCGGATTCGAAATGTCGTGTTCAACAAAGATTTTTGACCCTCGGAGGCCCGTTTCAAGTTCTAATCAAGGTTTTGGGAGGTCGAAACTTGTTCCGGAGGCTCTAGCCTAGTTCGGTCATGCCATACAGGTCACTTGGACCTTAGGTGACTGTATGGAGGTGTCGGTTTCAGTCCGGGACATAATCGAGTCATTCTTTGACGTTTTGTGCCGTTTTTGCGTTTTCTCACGCATTTTTTGGTATAAGTCTTTTCTGGGGACGTTTTGTTCAGTTCCGTTGATTGGTACAGGTCATGTTGACCATCTTCGACCTGTCTGGAGTGTCAGTTTTGTCTTTAACAGAATATTGTGAGTTTTGGCGTATCAATGCTCAAAATTTCATTATTTCTCGTGTCCTCGTATCCTAGCCGTATCCTAGGGTACCTTTCTCATTTCTCTCAGAACTAGGCCAGTTTTTACACTCATATGTGTCTGTGAATAGTCTCGGTGTGTTGTCAATGCAAGTTTGGTATTAGTGGCAGGTTTTACTTTCTCTTATTTGTAACGAGAAACAATAAACTTGAAAAATGCAAAATTTCTGAATAACCATGATCTATCCATATCAACTGCTATGTCAACGGCACGACGGCCAATCAAAAACGCCAAGTCAAGTCAGGGCACATGCGCCCGCTAGTCAAAAGGCACGCAGGCCCTCAGAGTATCTGTCAAAAGCTATCTACTTGGGCACGCAGGCCCGGAATCAAAAGCAAAAACAGCATGCAAAAGGGTAACTGAGCCTTTGTCATTGCCCTCTGCGCACTCAAAGCTCCTCACCGCTACCCGCATTGTCCCTTAGCTCCTGGGGATTGTCTCTGTACCCCGGATCGTCGATGGAGTCGTCGGAGCCGCTGCTAGTGGACGAGTGCTCCTCGTCCTCTCCTTCCTCCTCATCCTCTGCCTCCTCTTCTTCCTCATCCTCGGAAGTACGACCCAAGACTAGCCGCTTCCGCCGGCTCGTCTCCTCCAATGTCGGCTTCTCGCGCTTCTTGAGTTGGTACCGAAGCTCAGCTTGCTTCGCAGCTCGTCTGTCTTCCTCCTCGCGTGCGCGCGCTGTCTGTAAGCCCCTCGTCTGTTGCCACATGCTGGTGGCCGGAGGTGCGGGTTTCTGTGCCGCCACCTTCTTCGGTGGCGGATCTCGCGCACTTTTCCTCCTAGGGTTCATCTTCCCCTGCATCTGCATTGTCATTTCATTTCAAAGCATGAGTATCTATTGTGCATATTGTATCTCTGTATTGAAAATAGGTACAGTCTATCAAGCTATCAAAGCAGGAATGTATCGAAAGTAGAAATGTATCGAAAGCAGGAATGTATCGTTTTTCATACCTGGGTCCTCTGAACGACGGCTGGCTGAGTCGGCACCTGGTATTGCAACTCCAATGGCATGCCGCTCGCCGCCCTTCTCACCACGTTCTCCAACCCCAGCATGCGTCGAACGGCCTCGTTCACCCACTCAGTTGGCACCTGCATACAATTCAAGTTCATCAGGCTATTCAGCATATGATTCAAGTATCTGGAATTGAAAAGCAATATTGGAAGCTAGGTCTTACCGAAACAGTCACAGGAGCGGGCTCCGCTCTCGCGGGCACTAACTGTAACTCTGCAGGATTCCCCTGGCTGTCAACCACAGGAATCCTCCAAAGCAGCGCAGGAAGTCCACCAACTGCCGGTCCGCTCGGGGCTCGCCTTGCCCGGCTCTCACCTCCGCTTCGTCCCTCTCCAGCTGCTCGCCTCTCCTCAGCAGCCCCTGCAACCTGGCCCCTCACCTCTCTCAGGCCACGGATCCCCAGTGGACCCGCCAGGAAGTCTTTCTGGTAGACAGCATAGTCCCTACCAGGACGCAGGTAGCGTGCAAGCTCAGTATCCGGCCTTGTGTACCTCTCCAGCTCAGCCCGTGTGTACTCTCCCATGTGTGAAACTCGAGGTGGGAGTGGCCCTGGCACCCAGAACTCAGGGTAGCCAAGCGACTGGCGCGTCACTCGATCCCCCAAGTACCACTGCCAACCGAAGGCCGACTCCAATAACACCCTGCTGGCTGTAACAACCCTGCTCTGGGCCAAGTACTCTGGCTCTGGTCCCGCTCTCCTCCAGGGATCCCAATTGACCTGCAAGTCAAGGCAAACAAGCGATGCAAACAATTGATCAGCGACAGCATTAAAGCAAGGAAATGGACGCATGTCTGATGCCTATGATTACGTGTTCATACCTGTGAGGCCCTGAGCTCGTCCAGGTACAGTCTGAAGGCGTTGAGCTCACCTCTCCCTTCTTTCTTCCCCGTGCTTGCTTTACTCCACTTCAGCGCGCGAGGGAGAGTGCTCAGGTCTGGATGCTTGCACTCCGGCGGATACATCCGCAAAACCTCGTAGGCCCAAAGCTGCACGATGTTTAGACAAGTTCAAGCATTAGTCAAGGCATACCGTATTTGAAATCGAAATATTCAAGCAGACTAAACAATGGACAAGCATAATCAAATTGCGCTTAATAAAGGGTCAGATTTGTACCTCCCAGACCCTCCAGTAGCCAGCCGTGCTCTTGCCCGTCCTCAACGAGTGGCCAAAGAAGTGGTAGGCCGTCCCAAGAGCAGCTCCACCCCAGTCGAAGCGTGAGGCCGTCCTCAAGTCCCTCAAAGCTGGCAAGTAAGAGAGGTGGACTTTACTTCGTCTGTTTGGGTACAGAGTGGCACCAAACAGGTATAGCAGAAACGCCCGGGCCATCTGCTCCGCCTCCCGGTCACTCGTTACCTCCTTCTTCAGGTAGTCCTTGAATTGGTCGTACCTCGCCATCCCCTCCTCTATCCTGGGCGCCTTGCCCAGAAACCACTCCAGAGCGGCCCGATCCTCCTGGATCCCCGAGTCGAACGGGATGGGCTCACCTCTAACCCTCAGCCCCGTGATCGCTGCGAAGTCTGCAGGCGTCACCGTCATCTCCCCAGGAGGTAGGTGGAAGGTATTGGTGGTATCCCTCCACCTCTCAGCAAGCGCTACGAGGATGGCGTGGTCAATCCTTGCCAGGGTCAAAGTCCGCACAAACTCCCCGAAGCCTGCCTCGTCCACCAGCCGCCTCACTCTCTCCGGCAGCCCTTCGTACAGCTGCAAGGACATGCACGCGCCCCCGAAGCCGCAGATATCCCTCTGTCCTGCTCCAGCCTGTTTCAAACACAAAGACAAGTAGCGAAAGGGTTCATCAGTATACAGGAAGTTCATTCTCAAGTTCTAGGTAATCAATGAAGCCTAGGACATATTCGGCTTCAGTTCTATGCCACGGCTCGACTTGGGAGTTTGGTGTGCTGTTCTAGATTCCCGTGCATACGGAGTTTTCATTTTCAAGTTCTAGGTAATCAATGAAGCCTGCAACGGATGGTTGGTTCAAGTTATTACATATTGGGCCTACGTTATAGGAAGTACGTGGTTTTAGCATGCTTTGGCTCGCGAGTTATCTGTGCAATTCTAAGTTCAAGTACGTATCGAATGTGAACTATCAAAGCAAGAGTATCAAAATCGAGTTACAAAGGATGTTTTCTGGGAATATACCTCCATCCACGTCGCTGCAATGTGGGCCCGGGGATCTCTCAACACCAACTCGTCGTCGTAGTCTCTCTGCAACGGTACGCGGGCCGCAATGCCCGACGGCACAAAGAGGTGCGGCGTAGGAAGCACGTATGCCTCCGCTGAAAAGCCCGGCCGCCTCGTGTTCTTCGCCTCCGTCACGGCCGTAATCCTAGGCCCCTGTGCCTCTACTCTGGCCCTCTCCTCGGCCTCTACCTCTTTCAAAAGCTCCTCTCTCTCCTGTCTCTCTCTATCGGCCCTCTCCGTGGCCTCCGACGCCTCAATGGCCCTCGCCCGTTCCTCTTTGGCCTGTAGCACATATAGCCCGATGGCGGGGTTATCCTCAAGCAGCTTTGCCAACATCTCGTCGCTCAGGTGCTCAGCGACGTCGTGTTTCGTAATCGGCCTATAGCTCGACGACGTCACCGCGGGCCGAAACAAAATGTTCTCCTCTCGGACCTCAACCGGAGTCTCTGTAACCTCCGCCTCTGCATCTACAACACCTTTGCCCTTCGCCAAATCCCTCGGCGGGGACCCGGACGGCTCAACAGTGTCATCTCCTCCCCCACTGCTACTGCCTCCTCCAGCATCAACCCTCGCGCGAGGCTCCTCCTCTGTCGCGCGAGGGTGCTCTCCAGCACCAGTTTCTCCTGTGTCCCCTGGATCCGCTCCGGTCACCACTGAACCTTCTACGGCCGTGCTAGGGTCCAGCCGCTCAACGCTGTGGCCCACGGCCCCAGTATCAACAGTCGCGCGAGTATCCGGCTCGGTCGCGCGACACTCGTCGCCGCCAACAGTCACCTGCTCGCGACCCCCTTCGCCATCGCCGCCGCCTACCACCGCTGCACCGGCGTCTGTACTAACCTCCACGACGGCCTCTTCTGGCGTTTGATCCCCTGTTTCGATACTCATGGACCCTCCTCGGTCCTCCGGTTGATCAACAACTTCTCCCCCGTCTCCTCCATCCCCGCGGTCAGCCATGAATGAATGATCAAGGTTGGGTTTGTCAATTTTGTGGACGAAATCAAGGCTTGGAAGAGGTTTGAGAGGAGGGATGAGAGTTTGGGAGGAGTTCTGAAAATTTGAAACTGCTGGTACTATTTCTGTAACGTCCCGCGGGGTTTTAAACGTTTGGAACGGGTTTGGGCCGGGTCTGGGCTTGTTCAGATCCAAGCCCTAGCCAAAAACCCTCGCGCGATTGTTCACAAGTGTCGCGCGACACTCAACTTTGGGCCTCAGGCCCAATCCAGATTCTAAGTCCGGCCCAATCTCAATTGCCTCTCCGTTGGGGTCCATGACTTTTTGATATGTTGTACAATAAATTTGAGGGTCATTTTGAAAGTTTTGTCTTCAAACCCAAAGATTTTTGTATCCCCAGCAGTGGTCCGCCCACAATCAGCGACGATCCATCCGTCTGATCAATCAAATCAATGACGATCCATCCGTCCAATTTCAAATCAACGACGATCCATCCGTCCAATTTCAAACAAACGACGATCCATCCGTCCGATCAATCAATCAGCGACGATCCATCCGTCCGATCAAATCAATCAGCGACGATCCATCCGTCCAATTTCAAACAAACGACGATCCATCCGTCCGATCAATCAATCAGCGACGATCCATTCGTCCGATCAAATCAATCAGCGACGATCCATCCGTCCGATCAAATCAATCAGCGACGATCCATCCGTCCAATTTCAAATCAACGACGATCCATCCGTCCGATCAATCAACCAGCGACGATCCATCCGTCCGATCAATCAATCAGCGACGATCCATCCGTCCGATCATCAAACAAACGACGATCTATCCGTCAGATCAACAAGCGGCGATCTATCCGTCCGGTCTTCAATTCCCCCTTGGTGCACGGTATTTTTATATACTCGTCTGCATTTTCCATTTAATCGGCTTTTGGGTGGATTTGGTGGGTGTCTAGAAATCTTTGACGTTACCCGTACCAGTCAATGGTGCTCCGCGTGCCGTCAAAGAGGGACTACTGTAGACACCCCAATCTGGGTCTCCCAATTGTTTTTACTTTGTTTTACGGTTTTCTTGTTTCCCCGATGATGAAATCAGATCAAACGAGCTTGGATTGGGAATGGATTGAGTTTGGAGTGCTTAGAACCCCGCTTAAACCTTTTGAACCCTTCTGAACCTTCAGTCAAACCCTAGGGTCAGATTTGACCGTCGCGCGACTCTTCCTGTTCCTCGCGCGATACTCAGCTTGCCAGGTGTGGTCAAAGTCAAACTGTTGACTGTTGACCATCGCGCGATAGTTACTGACACTCGCGCGACAGTTCTCTCCTGTCCCTATCACAGAATCCAGCTGGACTTGTGATGATTGGGTGTCACATGGGCTGGAACCCCGTTTTCCTCAGCTGAACAGAGTTCTGGCAGGTTCTAACCACATGCATCTCCCAACCACTTCACCACCTTGTTGGCTAGCTTTACAACCAAGTTGTGACCAGCCTTGTTGGCTGGTCCTAAGGCCTTGTTTGGTCACTACCTAGCCCTTGCAATCCCCCTATAAATACCCCCCTTCATCCTCCATGTTAAGGGTTCCAAGAAATTAACTAAGGAATTCACTCATCATTTTACAAGGCAAACACTAGCTAGCACAAAGTCACTAACCCCAAACCACACCCCAATCTTCCAAACTTGGTGCTTCAACATACACTTAGTTGCAAGACCACACCAATCAATCCAATCCATTTCCAAACCCTTTCCAAGCAAAGGTATAACATTTAACCTGTTTCTGTTTTGATCCCTGAGGGGGGGGCTGACAGGGCCAAGGCTGGTAATTAATACCATGTCCTGGTCCTAAAGCCAGCAGAGTTACAAGAATTCGTGGCAGTTACACCCTCGCGCGATGGTCCACCATGCTCGCGCGACACTTGTGTCAGCAAGAGAATGGACCTCGTGGGGAAGGGAGGCTAGCCATTTTCTGTTTTGCAATATATTCATGCCTGTTGTGTTTCATTCTGATTTTTAGATCACTGTTATGCATGCAAAAACAAAATACAGTAGCTAGTTTATTTACTCTAAATAGTTTGGAATGCCCTTGGGATCCCCTGAATCTGTCTCAGGACCCTGAGCATGCAAAGCAATTCCTGGAAGTCCAGTCAGGAATGTCGCGCGAGACTTACTCTCTGTCGCGCGACAGTTCTGTGATTTCCATGAATAGCCCTTGCATGGGTAACTAGGCCCTTGGCCTCTGTTTTGATACCCCCACTGTTTAGGGGTTGTGTTTCATTTCATTTGGTTCCTTTTAAAGCAATCTGTAATAATTAGTATTCTTACAGTTCCATATAAACTGCTTGGTTTGCTTCATGGGTGTGCACTGGTCCTTCCAGAGCCCAAAAGGGGATGAACTTGGGACTGTGGTGAGATGACAACACTCGCGCGAGGGTCGGTGTGTCTCGCGCGATGGTTGGCTTGCATGCAGATCTGTTCATGCATGCAAGTTGGCCATCGTGCAGGGCAAATCTGTCCCGAGCCTAGTTTTGGCATTTGATCGCTGTTTTAGGTCTCATCCCATTTATTATTCATCATGCCATCCATCCATGCTATCATTTGATCACATCCTGCAAATTGTTACAGTTTTTAATCCCCGATTAACTGTTCCCCCGCCCTAATTGGCTAAAATTAATTAAAAGAAGAAGAATCACAAAAGTTTTCATGAAAATGCCTAAGTAGAGACCGATCTCCGGATTGGGCGAGAGGGGTGCCATAAATCCCTTCCCCTCTCGTAGCCTGGCTCCCGAACCCAGATATGGTTATGACGGACTGGTTTCCTTCACTTTTTCAAATAAAGCGCGGCAGGTGCTTCGAAATACGGTTCCTTGAGTGTCGGACCTTCAAAACTCAAGTGGCGACTCTGTATTTTTGAGCGCTTGCCACCTGCGCTCGCGCTCCCTCGATTTCCAAGAAAAAAAAAGGGCCGCAATGGCGAAAGGAACGGAATCCTTTTTCCAAGGGCATGCTGCCCACACTTTTCTCTCAATAAATCTTCATGTTAGTTGGGAAATCAAGGTAGTTCGTGTTTATCTATCAAATCTCGGCGGTGTTAACCTCTTTGATCATGCATAGGCAAGAGCGAGCCTATTTGCCACGCATAGATGCTTAGAGCTCTGTCATCCCTTGTGTTTGCTAGATGAATACTAGAACTCGCTTAGTATTTCGACTCTTTTTCTAGTAAATGGGCTTAATGATAAATCATCCGGGTTGGGAGATCGTTGACGCGTATCTCAACCCGAGTAATTCGAGAGAGAGCTGGTTGATTTGAGCCATGGGTGTTGAAATCCCCTAGACCTAGCCGCTTAGTTAAATAGTTTTCAAACCGCACTTTTATCGTACATTTCCAACTACACCTAAAAGTTAGCCGCTTCAAGGCCACAATTCTTACATTTACAAATCTAATTAAACCATGACGATATTCTCTTGGGTACGATCCCAGACTTCCGGATTATTATGCTTCAATGGACGTATTTACCCTATGCTTAGGGTGATCATATATTGATATATCGATGGACGAAGCAGTTGAACAAAATTATGTTAGAGGTTACCTTGTCCTCGGAAGTTGGATTTGCCAATTGATGATGTTCCTCTTTTGATTTGTTGTACCGTTCAATTATTGACTTCATGCTAGTCAAAAGTAGTAAATTGTGTCAGATGCAGTATCTGAACAATTCCTATACAATCTCTCTGAACTAATTCCATGCATTCATTCTAGGAATAATACATTTTGAAGCTTCTTGTGCAGTAGTTTTCAATCGTTTCACACTGTTTTTCCCTTTGCTTTGACTTAGTCATATTTCTGGTTTACATAAAGCTACAGTTGCTTATACCCATGGTTAAGGTTGTTTCAACTGACAACTACAATAGTATATGTAAGGAGAAATTTTGATATATGCAAGTGAACATGTAACTTAACCCAAATTTCATGTTCCCTAGTCCTATTGACTATTTATTAGTATCCCCATGGACACTTGTAAGAAGTTCAAATGTCTAATCAGTGCTTCTTTTAACAGCAAATTAAATCGGCGCTTTTCGATCAATTTGAACTGGGAAATGTGGCCATGCTTAGGGCAGTGGTAAAATGTACAGTATTTAGCAGTAATTGGAGGCAAACATAGAATGCACATCAATATCCTAATGCCCGTTTTGAATCATAATTGTTTTCAGGTTATGGCACACGCTATGGCCATGAGGGAACAAAGTCAACGGTTGTTTAGCTGCATGTTTAGAATTTTGTAAAACCTGAGAATAGGAAGCCAAGGTCAAGAATGGTGGCTTGGGAAGGAGGTAATTCCAAGTCGCTTCCCTCAGTACACTTAGTGTAGCTATGTAATACCTCTGTCTAAGAGTCTGTAGCAATAATAAAGCCTATGAGGTGTTATAGTTGGCTGCATGTTGAGAAAGTTATCATCCCTGAGGAGTGGATATTAAGGTAGAGACTGTAAAATTCATAAATTGTCATTTTGTACCAACACTATTCATATATATTTTATCGTTCCTTACACTACCCACGAACACTCAAGCTATTATGACTGTATTGTGTTGAAGTCAGCTATCTTACTTTCTGATGCAAGTTTGACTACTTGTGTTATAATTTGTTCGTCCAACAGGTATGGTCGGTTGGGGAGGTTTTCTACAATCTAGTACTTGGCAATATGTGGAAGGTAAGGCTCCAAGCTTTGTTATAGAATCTTTCCACTTCATGTTGATATTTTCTAATCTATTATTACCTCGGTTATCCTTAGCAAGAGTTGCATACTAAGTTATATATGCTACAAGATTCAATCAAATTGGGAGTGGTAGACTCATTGTTATATTTGTTAGAAGAATATCCAATGGCTTAAACAATAGGTGGAACACCTAATGTATCTATTCTTGAAGGTTTAAGGGGGAGTATAATATAAGTTTGTTCTTCCTAGTCATCATCGAGTGTTGTTCCCTGTTCCCTCTAATAGAATCATCTGTTTTTAAGGTTTCTTTGGACTTGTTAGGCTTTGACTAGTGGTCCCTTCCTAATCACTCTACTTTCGAAGTGCAGCCAATATTTCCTCCAAAATATCTGACTCTGTCAAAATTCAGCTGTCACTTTTCGTAGCATTATTCTGCAGATTCAGGAAAATTGGACAGACACATCCCTATTGGAAATCATATCTCAATTTGGGACATATTCAGGAAAAAATTTCAAATTTTGACACACAGCTTTTGCACTTCCACATAAATGGTCTCTTTTACATCTCAGAACAAGGTATCGGTTCCTTTATATCGTTGACACTTGCCAGAAGAGAACTGTTTTTCTTTTACTTTTTTTTTCTTCTAAAAACAACAGTTTCTGCTGTACAAATCACATAACATATGTACGAAGGACATATCACAAAATCAAAGAAATTTAGAGCATGCATGTTTTGAGAGTCCCCCCACCCACCCACACACAGAGACACATAGAGACAACAGACCTATGAAGTTATGCTCAAGTGACAGTGCTTCAAACTTGCTATGTGTTGAGATTAATGATCCACATAAAACAACCTACACTGCTCTAGAAAGTAAATGTGAAAATGATAACTTATGATACTGAAAACATTTGGATAATATATAATGTTACGATAGTCTATACCATCATCTCATATTAAATTATGTACATCATCATCTAAATTTTTTCCATCACATTATGGTTACCCAAGCAAAGTGTCATGCTTCAGAATGTTGTACAATCAATTCTACACGAAACCAATAGTTACCAGATTAGGTTTTATTGCATCACTTGAAATTCAGTAGTAGGCCAATTGCTTACATTAATTCTAATTAATCTACATAGTTGTCCTAAATCCGGGGTACAAGGAGAACCAGCGCTCAATATGAACTTCCAACAGACTAGTAGAGGTTCTAACACTTACATATGGACTCAGAGTCCAATAAGAAATGGACAGCTCATGCACAGCTAACCTTAGGGACAGCAACTAGTCTACTTTTGAATTCGTCCTCAGGATTGATTTATTGAAATGCATCTACCGTCTACGCTTTGGTGTCATCAATTGAAACACAAAGCAGTTTGTTATGGAGTCCTTGCATTGACATACATCTATCTGGCATGCATAAAGTTCTTGTCAACTAGTACCGCATTGCCGACTTGTTAACAAACATTTCACATGTGAACAGTAACATGATCCTCTTGAAGCAAGTTGTGTGAGCTGCACTTGCAAGTAATCTATAATTTCACCGAGCACTTCTTCTCATTTTCCTACCACTAAAGCACATTCAATCAAACGAGGATTCTTCCCTTTCAATGGAGTTTGGTTTTGAATAAGATATGCAAAGGATACTTGTTACTATAACAATGATAATATTAGACTCCCCAACTCCACCATACATCCTACGCTGCTTAGAGATGCCCAGCCTCAACATGCCATATGTTTTAACAAGTACCACATCACCTGATGAGCAATAAAGAGACCATGATGATGACCTTTTTGTGTAAGAGGCACTTTGTAAGTTATCTATAACCACACATCATAAAGATGTTCTTTGTTGACCCACTACTCAAGCTCCTTAATACAACCAACATAATTTATACCTTTCAATGGAGTTTGTATCTTCACCATTTGGCAAAAGACGATCTGTTTCTCTTAAGAATACCATTTAGTCCATATAGTTAGAGAAATGGCTTGCCTTCAAGTTATAGAAAAACTAGTGCTAAATACCAAAAATCCCGTTTACCCAATAGAGAAACTCATACATGTTGGCTTGAAAGAGAGTACAATCATGGTTCCACAAGCCCACTACGTACACTTCATTACCTATCTTTAATACCTTGACCCTTTTGATGATTTGTTAAGTTTTCTGCTTAGAAGCCTTTCATTTGAAATGTTTCCAAACTTGGACACAAGTGAAAGCAATTTACCATTGGCCTCTTACTATGTGAGATTGTTATGTCATTTTGCATCTTATTTTCTAGAATGCTTTTCTGACGAGAGGACTAGTTTGAGAAGATATTTTGGAGGTTTGTATTTGCCCAATGGGTAGGAGGTTGATATTTAGGAGAGTTTACACACTGTTTTTTTTCTTTGGTGTTTGATCTTTTTCACAGAATAGGTACCAGTGCATTGAAACAATAGAGTTGTTTGTCGTTCCCCTCAAGCCCTTTTGTTGTAAGCTCTCTCAAACGTACGCTTATGTTTATGATTTCAGACAAGTTCTCTCTTTTGAATTTTATGTGGATTCGATCTAATATTGCTAATTGACTTCTTTATCTTGCCTGCTTATAGGTACTAGAAGCAATTGTTCTTTCTTGGTTGACAAGGTTGGGCATAGCGATGTCCAGGCCATTAAGGTCATGCTATATACCACTATCACTCACATACACACATGTGCACGTTGAATTTGTAATTGAATTCACACACCAATTTAATGGAGATAGAGCTAAAATGATGATGTTTGAGTTTTCTCCTCGCAAAGAATTGAGGTTGGATTTTTTGAAACTTGGATGATACTATGATAGTAAGGTGCAATTCACCCAGGAATGCATTACTAAACTAGCACATGTAGAGACCCGTAATTAATTCATTTAATTTTAATTTTTATAATTGAGGAATAGTGGATAGTGTGGCATGTTTATGTGATTTGGGGCAAAAGTATTAGAGTTGGTTGTGGAAGGGTACAAAGTGTAATTAGTTGATATGTGAGTATAAATAGGAGGGTGAGGGAGTAGGAAATCATTTTTCCCCTCCACTCCCCACCGGCTCTCTCTCTCTCTCTCCCGGTCTCTCACTCTCTCTCTCTCTCTCTCTTGCTCCCTCTCCAAATTCCACTCAAAAATCACCAAAACAACCTTCAATCCTTCATCCTCGTCGTGCATTGTGGTCCGTATCTTGCTCGTTGGAGCTCGGGGAAGTCGTATCCCGTTCGAACCAAGGGTTTTTGGAAAGCTAGGGCTCGTATCTTCTTGAGTTCGTTCTTCGGCTCCGAGGTAGGGATTCTACCTCTCAATATATGTATTAGAAGTGTTTTCCTTGCCTTGAATCGTGTGCTTGGTTGATGTAGTCGTTGTTGTGGTTGAAACCCAGAAAATCTGCTCGAAAGCCTCCCGTATCGATACGACCATTGATTCGTATCGATACGGAACAAGCTGGACAAATTCGTAGCTAACCCGTATCGATACGGATTTTCCCTGTATCGATACGGTGAGCTTATCTCCAGATTTCACTATTTTGCTCCGAAACACCTTGTTTTGAACCCCAATCACTTCTAATCCATTCTAAATCGCTCCTAATCATTGTTGATCATCTTTGTTGAGCTAGTTGTGCATTCTTGGTATATCCTTACCCTCGTTCGATGAAAATTGACTTGATTATCGTATGAACTTGAATTGAAATGAGACGTTATGAAATTTGAGACACGTGAAACTTTGTTGACACAACGCGCGAATCTTGGGACCCATCGACGGGTGGGTGCCTGGCAAGGGATATCAGGGTCCCATTAATAGCCTGGCAGGAGCTAATTCTCGTATTGAATATTCAAGGCCCAACCTACAAGGTGGGTGCTTGGCAGGGGATATCGGGGTCCCATGAATAGCCCGGCAGGAGCTTCGGCTCATGACACATGTCGTGAGGCGGTTTGGACATATGAGTAGTGATGTGGTTGAAGGTCGAGATGCATTCTAAATCTTATGACTTGCTTGTTGGACTGTTAAATCTTATCGATTATCTATTGCCTGGGCGACCTTTTGTTCATGTCGTATCATCATTCTCGCACTTCTCTTGCATATATTGTTTGCGTAGCATTTCTACTGGGCTAGTGTAGCTCAAGCCTTATTTCTTTTCAGGTACTAACTCTGGACAGTAGCAAGCATGATTGGAGTGCTTGGTTGATGGACACGTTTTGAAAAGCTAACATTGTAGAGTTACTTAGGCATCTTTGTAAATTTCTTTTGAAGATGTGTTTGTAACTTCGGTGATGATTCTTTTGACTACGGAATATTTTGTAAACTCTAAACTCTTTGACCTTTGATGTCTATTCTGATTTGGGGCCGTTGTGCCTAAGATGTAATATTTCGAACTCTTGGACTTGGAGTATGGTTATGGGAAGTTAATGATATTTTGGTATCGTACGGATTATTGTGAGGTATTTGTTTAAGAAACTCTTTATATTTTATGTTGAAAATGGAGGACGTGACAGCACACCATAGTGAGCCGCAAACTCTCAAAAGTGACTTCACATTTTAGCCCTTTTAAAAGCAATTATGCAAGTGAAGTTGCCTGTTGTGATTTTAAACTATTTTTAGGAAGAAGTGTTTTAAATTGTGATTATAGAACAAGAGAACAATGTTTTGAAAACCGGACCGCTGAACGAACCAAAAAAGGGATCGGGTAGATTGGGTCACTGGTTCAACCGCGGTCGAACCAAAATCGAGTTGTGATGCCATAAATATGTTAAAAATATATTTAAAACATATACATAATTAAAATGAACATGTATAAATACAGATACGTAGAAAGCATGGAAAAATAATTTTTGGGACACTTTTGTTCCAATCCCACATCAATTGGATTTAGAAATCTTTTGACCTCCTTCATCTACGAAAGGTTCCCCTTGTACCATAGACTTGTGTTTGGGCACTGTGGGAAAAAAAAAGTGTGCATGGTACATCACGCGTCCAACTTTTGCATGGATGTAATGGCCCTTGATTGGCTAAGTAACCGCTAGTTTGGAATGGTTTTTACCATAGAAGCCAATTTTCAAAAGAAGACGGTTTCTGGGTGCAAGAACTGTTCAACCGGTTGAACCAGACGGTCCGGTCCGATTTTTAAAACATTGCAAAAGAAATAACAAGTACGTCCATACTAATAGCAATACAGTCACATTCTTGCTCAAACTCAATTGCGAGTGCAGAGAACATTAAGGGTTTGCCAAGAAAATGAAAGGGAGCAACAGTGTGAGTCTACAAAAAGAATTCAACTAAGCCAATAGTAATGAAGATGAAACATACAACAGCTCAGTATTTGCACGATTGAAGATTATAGCGAATGATATGCAATCAGTCTTAATTTTCTTTGTGTGCTCATAAGAAGCAAAATTGTGGGCAGCAATCCAAATCTATGTAGTACTGACATGGATACGGATACGGATACGGATACGGATACGGACACGGACATTGGACACGGAAATTCTAGAAAAATGGAGATATGGACACGACGAGAGACACACCACGTGTATATATATATAGTCCCGATCAAGTCCACACCTCTTACTGTCAGGACTGTCCACACCTCCCCTTTCCCAATCGAATTTCAATGATCCGAGCCGCCCAATGTGTTTAGAACGTGATTTTAAGGATACCCGCGAGAAATAGGCACAAAAAAAAAAAACACCAGAAAGGGCTTGATTTGAGCAGTTTTTTATTGAACTGTTCAATAAAAAACTGTTCAGATGAAGCCCTTGACGATCATTTTTTTTGCCGATTTCTCGCGGGTACCCTTAAAATCACATTTTGATCACATTGAGCGGCTCGGATCATCGAAATTCGATCGGAAAAGAGGAGGTGCGGACCGGAATCAGGTTAGGGACCCCTAACCTGATCTGGACTGATATACATATACATATATATTTTTTCTTTTCTTCCATGTCTGTTGACGAAGACATGTCCTATATGAATGTATGAGATTAACATGGTCAAATAAAGGTATAATTACAGTTTAATCCAAATGTTTTGAATAATTTCATATTAACCCCTCAAAATTAAAAATATATTATATTTTGGCCTTGACCCCCAATCGTGTCCCTTGTCAAAAAATAATAAAAATTACTGCACACGCCATGTCCAATACGTATTTGGTCGTGTCCCTTTGTCCAATACATGGACACGGCACCCTTTTGGAGTGTTGGTGCTTCATAGACCCAAATAGCACTGTCGCTATTACAACAAAGAGACATGGAATAAGGAAGGTGACAAACCAAGCCAACCCATTATACTCCTATTTTTGCGCACAATAGCATCTAATGTCAATTTAGGTCTACCACTTCCCATAGCATTGCTACCCAAAGCTATCCTATCCACTTTCTTAACTATTGCATCTCCTGGTCTACGGTAGACAGGCCCAAACAATAAGGAAGGTGACACATTATTGAATTAAATCCATTGGAGCCAAACTATTGTAGTGGTAACATTGAGCAAGTTGGTACTAAATCATTTTCTCCGAGTAGGTAGTTGGTACATAAGTCTTTATAGGGTGATCGTGCTATGACACCAGCATGGTTGCAATTATGAGTTGCGGTTGTAAGACCAAGAAAGTCTCGATGATGGCCCTGTGTGACTAGTTGTGGTCCCTACAAACTTGGTCGAGGTATAGGGTGGTTGACATTCCACCCCTCTGGTTTTTGTTCTTCCCTCTCCTTACTTTTATGCCTTATGCATTGAAAACACTGCACATTTCAAGTTGGGGGGTTGATTATACTTATATTATAGTTATGTTTTCGGTTTTTGCACACAACTTTTTTTGTAGAATCTTTCCTTGTAAGTAGTGATTTTGTATGATATATACTTTAGATATGCTTAATTGTTCTCATAATGGCAAGCGACGTGCACCCCGTCGAATTTTGATTGTGTATTTGAATCCATGTCATAAGCGTATACATGAACTTTAATGAACAAGTTGAGCTTAAGGTTGTGTCAAGTGAAGTGCACCACTAGAATGGAGATTCAAAATTGCTAACATCCCATGTTTTTTGTTCTCATTTTCCGCAATTGCGTAAATAGTATCTTTTGTCCATGCTTGAGGAGTGTAAATATCTTTCATGCATCATATTAGAGTTGATGGCGTACATAGGATATGATGCAAGGCATTTTTGTACGATGAAACCACATATGAGTCTCCCTTGTCCTTGTTTGAACCGTAGTCCGAGTCTTGTTTATTGATCAAACTTAGGAAACCAGATGTTCGGAGGGTTGAGAATGTGTTTCAATGATTCAAGGATGTTAGGGGGGGGGATGGGATTTGGGGGAAGTGATCTGAGGTTAAAATAGTGGAGAAGAGAAAAAAACGTATGAAATCTGCCTAGAAGGTACCGGTACCAGCTGATCAAAAGCAAATTGCAAGAGTTTGCTTGACTGTTTTGATTTGGCATAGTTTGTTCACCCTAGTTTATAACATGTATGTGCGTGGAGATTGAATTCGAAGGGATAGTTGTGACTCTTGCCTAGTTTTTTGTTGTCGATCATAGATTTTGTATCTTGAATTGTGGGAAGAGTGCATAGCTTATAGTTTTGTTATCTTAGTTTACTAGGAACTAGCAAAGTCTAAGTTGGGGGTGAGATAAACCCTCAATAGTGTAAATAATTGGGGTTTATCTCTCTCATTTGTCACACACACACGCACAACTTGTTTGATTTGGTTGATATTGCGCGAAAGTTGTGTTTTTTGGCATATACAGGTTAATCGTAAAAGTAAGGCACGTAAACGCCACTCCCGAGTGTGTTCGAATACCCAAGGCCACGTGGCACTCTGCTATCGAGTCCCAAGAGTCATGAAAAGAAGTACTCCCTCTGTCCCACATTGTTTGTCCCCTTTTTGACTTTGTAATGTCCCAAATTGTTTGTCCAATTCGAAATTGACTCATCGAAGTTCCATTAATGCCCATTTTCTTTTAAAAATATTACGCATGGGATAGTGGACACCCTCATTAATTTAATGCTAAAAAGTGTGGAGTGTTTTTGGAAAAGCCAAGCTTTTCAAGAGTAATCATTGTGTCCCCTAAAAAAGTTAGAATCCCGAAAATGGACAAACAAATTGGGATGGAGGGAGTATCGGAGAGTGCTCGGGACGTCGAGGGGAAGGCCTATGAAAGCCTGGGTGGTACCGGTACCTGTTGATCAGAAGTAAAGGAAGCGGAACAGCTATCGATACCTGCCTTACCCTTGGTAATGGTAGCAATTGATCAGAACTCCAAGTCAAGAGTTGTCTGTTGGTACCTCTTGCCTTACCATTACCAACGATAGCACCTGGAATTTTTTGGCAACTTTTGCGACCAACCCTGCTTTAATTTAAGGGCATTTTGGACTTTTATAAGACTTTTTTTAGGGGGGGTATAAATACTAGTGAACCCCAGATTTTTAGGTTATCATTCCTTTTACTTTCTCTCTATCTTCCGCTTCTCTCTTGCTCAATCTCTCTTCCATGGAGCATTGAATGTTAGGATTTTAAGGTAGTTGTCTTCATTAAAGTTGTAAGTACTCTCCTTAATCCCGCTTTTATTTCCGTACCTTTGAATGTTTGTATTTCCTCATCTCTTTTATTGATGTTTTCACCCTCCATGAGTGAGTAGTCACCAAGGCTAAGTCATGGTGATTTCTACCCCATGACTTGGGTAGTTTAATGACTTATCTCATATTTTGTGCTTAATGTTGGTTTGAGAAAGGATAGAACACTCAAATCTTCGATCTAAAGTTAGGGTTGTTTATTTCTTTGATTGTGTGTAGTAGATAAATTTCTTTGTCACGCACAATACTTGGAACCATGATACTCTTGGTGTTTGATAAAATGTCTAAATGAGTTTCTTTTCATTTCCAAATCCCCATTCCAAGAGTAAACTTGATTTTCATGGCTAAATCTTTCTGAGTGAGAGCAAATGTGACTTTGACTCTCACTCGAGTTATCGATGAGAAGCATTAAACGGCCTAAGTTATGGGTGGATTAAACCCCTAGACCTTTGCCTCCTTTAAATTTCGTATCAAACTTCATTTTCTAGTTAAAGTAGTGTAGAGAGAGAATTCTACCCAAATCAATTCAAAGTTGGTCGGCCTAAATGCCAAAGCTCTACGTAAAACAAGCCTCCCGCCTAGCTAACATTGACCTCCCTATGAATTCGACCTCAGATTTTTGAGTTATCATGCTACAACCAACCTGGCCTTACGCTTGGGGCATCATATTCTACGACGCACGCTAGGTCACAAGCAAAAGCTTTTGTTCCGTGTATTCCAAGTTTTGGGATTCTCTGTCTAATATATTCATTTCTAAAGTTGATTAGTTGTATTTTGGTTTGTATCATTTGGTATCACAGCCTTTCATTTTACTAGAAAGTACCTCGTCGAAACCCTAGTGTTGTTGGGAATCTTGCCGGAACAACCCTAACCTAACCCTAAACTTTAGATGTACCCAATTTCACACTGTTTAGATCCAAATCACACCCCTGCATCTCCAAATTGCAACCAATCAAACCTCAAAATTTTTAAATCTAGACCAACAAACTCAGAATACCATAAATGAAACCCATATCATCGAAAATAGATGCACTGGATGGTTTACGAGGTTAGGGAAAATCAAAGTAGACGTTTATAGGAAAACTTGAATAAAAATGAATAGTGACAATAGGTTATGGGCGGTCTACCAGGACCCTTGGGGGAAGGGTAGCCTGAGGAAATCCGGCGTTGTTTAGAGCAGCCTAGTGGATCCTAAGGAGAAGGGCAATCGATAGGACTTTAAACAGAGAGATTGACAGAACCTTACATATGACACAACATGATTAAATTTGGTGGGGCTTTTACCTCTTACTATGGTCGTCGGTGAATCCAAGCTAAATGGATAACTTAGGTGTATTCACCTAGAACTCCGATGCACTAAGTAGCACGGATATGAGATACGGATACGATACAATACGGATACGTGATTTTTCCAAAAAGTAGGATACGATACGTTGGGGATACATTGAATATAAAAATAAATAAAATTAATATTCGGATTCAATATACTGTTATATAAAAAAAATATCAGACGATAACAGTAGATCTATACAGCGTTGTATATATATATATATATGTATGTATGTATATGCTACACAGGCACACAACAAGATGAGAGAAGAGAAAGAAGAGACAGACGAGAGAGAGAGAGAGAGGAGAGCTTACAGTCCAAATCGTGAGATGAGAGACGACATAGATGGATCACTTTCTTCCCCTTTTCGTTTCTGCTTTTTCTTTTCTTTTTTTCTTTTCCTTTCTGCCTTTTCTCGTCAGGGGGAATAGGTTATATAGCCCTAATTACAGTTCAAACCCATATGTTTTAAGAAATAACAAATTTACCCCCAAACGTATCCGAAATGTATCCCAACGTATCCGAGCGTATCCAAAACGTATCGGGACACCAAAAAATAAATTTGAAAATCGGATACTTTAAAAAACGTATCGGATACGTATCTGGAGCGTATCCGTATCCGATACGCGTACGGTACGCGATACGGAGGCCAAAATAGAGTATCCGTGCTTCATAGCTGATGCAGGACAACCAAGAGGAGAGTTATATCATGGAACGGTCGTAGTTAGAGTTAAAGGGAGAAATGGAGTCTCAAAGAGGAGAACCCAAAAAATCACATAAGATTGTAAAGAAAACTTATGACATTGTATTCTTTTATTGTTATGAATGTTGCGTATGTGTGTTGTATGGGTTAGTAAGACAAGGGATTATGTACTAACTGTAATGTAACACCCGTCTCGAGCATGCACGTGCATCGCATATGACATCTAACTTTATATTGCACTAGTCATGCTATTTGATACACGTGTTTTGTTATCATTCGCATATAATTAATTGTCTAGTGGTATATGAATAAAATTGATGGTCTAATTAGGTTTAAGGAAAGATTAGTCTTAGTTGGTGGAATGAAGGGTAAAGATGAGTGATGACCCATTTGAACCCATACACTCAATGACTCAATCACATGGGATAAATTTTCCTAAAAGACCTACACCGTTTTCTACCGCTTCCTCCACCATTTACTATATAACGGGGAGAGAGAGAGAGAGAGAGAGAGAGAAGAAGAAGAAGAGGAGAATTGGGGAAACCTAATTGAAAGTAAGCCCTAAGCTTCCATATACTTAATTTATGTTTTGGTTATAGATTGAAGCTTGAATATATACATATTTGTGTGGTTTAAGTTCTAATTAGGCTATAGGAGATTGGATTTTACTCTATCAAATTCGTTCATCTTTGGATATGTCAATTAGAGCTTGAGCAAGGTTTAAATCTGTCATGTTCTTAACGAATTTCTCACTGACTTGCCGAGCTTGCAATTTTATGGTATTTTTACTGGAGTTGGATATACGTGTCTAGTTTATTGTGTAAAAATTTTAGAATCTAATTCAAAGAGGGGAAGAAGTTAAAAATCATACACCGAACTGCTGTTGTGAAACTCGCAGTGCTAACTGCACCGACACAAGTTGGGAAAACAGTCATATCATGATCTTCTAGCTCGAGACTCGAAAACACATTCCGCTTGTTTTGCTGGAAACTAGACATTTAGAGCTTTCCCGTGTGCCGTGATCATGCCCAAGCGATAACAGATTTGCAGTAAAAGTTGACCCAAAATCTGTCTCTGCACCAGTTTATTGTTATGTTAAGTTATAATCGCAAGGCCGTAATAAGGTTACTCAAACTCCGTTTTTTATGCATGACCTGTCGATTCGAAGAGGAAGAAGTCTACTTTTCAACAGTTTAAGTTTCATTCTTAAAATTCACGTTATTGTATTGGATATGGTCAGAACGGACACATTGGCCATGGACTAAGTCTCATTCTTGGGAATTCTTGTATCAAATCTCGTTGAGTCATCTTTGGAGCATTGAAACACATCAGTCATCATTTTTATTGCATTAGTTGCATTCGGTTCCATACTAGGGATGGAGATTAAGAATAGGAGCGGATGTTAGTCTTGTTGATGCATTAAACATGAGTTAGAGCATGAATTATACTAAGTGTAGTGTCATTCATATTCTAGGTTTGGGGGACGAGTCTCCACCTCAAGGTTGAGGCAACTTTTTGCTTTTATCTTTTGGATCTCTAAGGTGAGTGTGTTGTTTCATTGAAGTGGCTAGCTAATATTAAACTTATACTTTTTCTGCAAATGTTGAAATATTTTGACGATTGTGAATATGGATCAAGTTGCTTGAAACATGTTTTTATTTCAAGAGCATGCCATAGCTGTAATACTGGTTGGATTTGTTTTCTTCTTGATGTACATAAAAGGGTATAAATTGTCTGTTTGCTGTACACAAACAGGGTATATAAATTGTTGGAAGTTCCCTGTTCATAGGGACACGATATCGTCATAACTCCTGGTTGCGAGGGAAGCAACCCTATGGCTTCTTGAAATATTGTTGCTTACTTTTAATTGTTTTGTGAAAAATAATATGTTTCTTGCTAAGTATGATTGGAAGCATTACTCGATCCATGTTTGCTCTTGTAAATTGTTTTTATGCTTTCTGCTTGAATGGAACAGTAATACTCACTACCCTTTTCAAGTAAATGAAGTAGAGGTTTGGTCCACTATTGGTCTGACAGGCTGTAGGAGTTGGGGGTTCAGGGTCGACTTGATGTCCTTTTGGCATTGTACATATTGTGATATAATTTTTGGAGAGTAGTTGTAACATATGTGGATACAAACTCATCTTGTATAGTTCTCTTTTGTTAATTTTGTCATAGAAACCGGATGTCATCTACTTGTCAACTTTATTTTGCATTTATAGAAAGAATCTTGTTATGGGTGAAACTTAGCTTTCATTGAGATAGATTATGCTAACCCTCATAGGGCGGGTCGTTACATGTAATCACTCATGGTGCTACTTTTGGCCTTGGCATTTGATGTCAGGTATTCAGGAATTAGCAGATGAGCAGTATCCGCAAAAAAGGAGTAGTGGTTGAACAAGAGGACCAGAGACTTGGATCCCATGCCCTTAGATCGCTCTGATCATCTTCCCTTTGAAATTTTGTTGTAGTTGTATTTTGAACTTAAGTACTTTCAGTTGGGCCTATAATTGTACTATGATCTGTTATATGGATTATCATGGTTAAAATAATGAATCCGTGTTAAGTAACTTAATCATTTTTAAAAATTGTCTAATTAATGCCACCGAAAATCAGGGCGTTGCACAAAACTAATGGACAAGTAGCTTTTGAAACTTAATTTAAAAACTCATCAAATTTCGAAAGTGTGCTAAATGCATGTTAGATGATGGCATGATATTGGAATGGTGAACCCAAATTTCTATTCTAACATGTTGATGAAAGGCGTTAATCGAAAAATATCTCTTGAATGTTAGTAAGGTTCATTACTTTTTTCCTTGTGTAGGTGATAAGCAAAACATTCATGTTAAATGAACACATGATAGCATTGTATAAAGGGCGTTAGAGCAATGATCTCCAATGACAAAATGGATCTACTAATTTATTATATATTCCTTTGACTTTAAGCGAAATTTCAATTTAGTTCTTCACGTTTCAATTTGGACAAACATGTACTTCTATTTTCAAATTGGTTTCAATGTCAACCATTGGTTGGATGGTGTTAGGTTTTTCGACAGTGCTTTTTTTAGGGGCATAATCGTCCTTTCCCCAACATCTCACATCTCATCTCTCTTTTCCCTTGCAATGTCATCCCAAAACCAGTCAAAAAGCCACCAAAATTTTGACGTTAGGCTCCATGATTGTGGCATCCCTGCTCGCTTCACCACCCACAAATCCAAGTAGGAGATTTCTCCATTGCATAAAATTTGAGGTATATATGAGTTTCTCCACCTGTGTTCATGATTTCTTTGATGCAATGGAACTTTTGAATGGATTTGACATAGTTACATTCTCTTGGTTATATTGGAAATTGGTCTGGGTCTCGTGGGTTTTTTTCATTGGTTTGACCCTTCCATGTGCTAGAGATCAAGGTAGTCGATACCCAGATTGCTGAGGAAGATGATATTGTTGGAGAAGAAAGCATCCACCACCTTGTTCTCACCAATAACAAGGAATAAAAAACTGAAGAAAAATCTCTCTCCTCCAACTGCCCAATTATATGGGAGATAGATCTCCAATCCAACTTTGCCAACTGCCTGCTATAGGTGGTTTAAACTCTAAAGTAATGTTTTCAAACGTAAGTTGAGGCTCCCATTAAGATTAGTGATGCAGGGTGAATTCAAAGAATTAATAATCATAACCTATTTTCATTTATATAGGATTAGTATTTGGTTTTTTTTTTTAACACGGAGGATTAGTATTTGGTTAGGTATGTATTAGTGTAGTTTGATCTTCCTAGAGCTTAATATTACTTGATTTGAGTGGATTGAGCCTTTACCTATTTCCTAGATCTTCGTTTTGCTATTTTTGTTTTTTTATAGGAGATTTGCTCTTGTTCAAGTTATACGATGCGTTAACTAGGCTATCAATAAGTGTATCAAGGAGTTCAAATTTGTGCATTACCCTTAAATCCTATGCCATGTTTATGGGTTGTTCGCACAGGTTGCACTTTTTGCATCCCCTTCTCTCTCTAACCCTCTCCCTTCTCTCCTGGTACACACTCGTGGCTGGGGTTTCTACTTGGGGGAGGCGACGACTCCCCCCAGGCGCCTTTATCTCTCCCTCTTCTTCTCTTCTTTTTCTCTCTTCCCTCTTTTCCTATCCTTGAGATACTTTTCTCTCACCGTCTGTTTGTCTCTAGCACCAATCTCTTTCCTCTAATTTCAAGTATACCAGCACCCTCAAGGGAATCAAATGCATCTTCACCAACATCCCACAATTTGGTATCTTTCTCCGTGTATACTTGAGTTGTCCTTGATAGGAGACGAAGATTGTTGTGCACGTAAACCAAATCTTCCGCTCGTTGTGGTGTCATTTTGTTTCTTTAGATAATAAGAATAAAAGAGTAGGTACACCAATTTCTTTCACAACATGATGAGGAAGATTGTCGACTAAGCAACTTCAACGCTAAAGATTTGTTTGTGTCATATTTGCACTTTGATTTGTTATGATCCGGATCTTTTATTAACCTCTCCACGTGCGAGTTGGGAGCCGCACATGCAGGGGAGTGTTGGAATTTTTCCACATCAGTTAATTATCACATCGAAAACTAGTATATGAGTCTGGGCGATCTCTTCCCTCATTGTCGGAATTTGCCCACATCAGTTAATTATCACCTCGAAAATTGGTATATGAGTCTAGGCGGCCTCTTCTTTTATTGCTAATTAATTGCAAGGTGGATGCCTCATTTTCATGGGAGTCTTTGCGGCCTCTTCCTTCATTGCCAATTAGTTTTGAGATGAATACCTCATTTTCATCATTTCATGGGAGTATGTTGGAATGTCGTTTGGGGTTGGGCTAAATTCGATGGGTTGTCTAACTGTCCGGCCCAAAACGTGGCAGTGGTTATTGGGGATACTCGGTATAACTGAGTTGACCAGGCCCAAAAACAGTGAGGAGCGCCAACAAGCAGTTCAAATTCTCTCTCTCTCTCTCTCTCTCTCTCTCTGCTGCTGTATCTTCAGTTTCCCATGGGTAAAGTAACCATTTCCGCCTCCTCTCTCGCACTCTCCCTCTAAAAATTTGTTTGCGGTATCAGAGATGCCTCTGAGATCTGTCGATGGAGGAGGAGGCTGACCTTTATGCCCCGCCTGTGCCGCCGCCACCATCTTCATCCACCGATAACAATCTCCTCCGTCCGATCAACCACGATTTCCATCACTCCCTCACCTCGACGACGTCGTCCTCTTCTTCTTCCTCCTTCTCCTCTTCTTCCCCGCGCTTCATCCGCCATGTCCAAGCCGCCTTCAAGCGCCACCGTCCTCTCGGTATCTCTCTCTCTCTCTCTACATATATATGTATCAATCAATATACACACATGTATAGATATCCATTGTTTCTCTTTAGTTGATCGTTCATAGCTAAATTGAGAAAGTAATGACTTGTTCGAACTAGGGTATCAATTTAGGTTTCCTTAATATGTCGCTGTTTAGGTTTCATTGTATGTTAATGGAAGTAAAATTAGGGCTTTTATGGCTCTTCATTCCACTAAGATTTGGAAATTCTGTTTGTTTCCACTCTTTCCATTGTATGTTAATGAAAGTAAAATTAGGGCTTCTGAAAACTGAAATTACTGGTTTGTTTCAAAGATGCTTCTAGGCTCCAGGTGTAGGTTCCATGAAAGTAAATTTCTTGTGTTTCTGGTTCCAAAATGCGCTAACTCCTAGAATGGAAGTGTTTTGGATTTGCTTTGTCTCTTTGGTCCAGTTTGATTGTCATAGGAGGTCATTTCTGGGGTTTGGGTTTGCCACCTATATTTAGAATGAAACATTTCACACTTAACTCTAATTGTGTTTTAAATCCAGAACACTCTCACACCTATTGCATAAAATATAGTTGCCCAACTTTCTCTTAAACATGTTTTTATGGTTTGAAGTAAAAGCTCCAAAGCACTTTACTCTTCTTCAAAGTGGGGGGTAGTTGGAATTTTTTGAAAAAAAGAAACTAAATCTATTGATCTTGTCCAACTTGGTTAATTATAACCTCTAAAACTGGTATACAAACCTGGCTAGTGTCAGCCTCTCTACTCATAGTTTGGCTTCGTGTTGGATGCTTTAACTTAGTCTTCAATACTAGACTTTTGAAGGCTTTTGGATAAGACTCTCTTGATTGCCATGTTGATGGTGCCTTAAATGCAACTTGTTTTTTTGTTGTGAACATAGTTGTCAAAGGCGCGCCTAGGTCCAAGGCTAGGCGAGGCGCACCCCCAGCACCTCATTGACCCCCAGGCGAGGCGACTTGAAAAAGGCGAGCAAAAAGCGCAAAAAAACAAGGAGAGAAAAGTGACCGGGCGCAAAAAAGTGCGCTTGTTTTAAATCGATCAAAAAAGCATGCTTTGTTTCAAAAAAGCGCATTTTTTAAGAAAATGCACAAAAAAGCGAGCTTTTTTTCAAAAAGCGCACATAACACAATAATTTTTAGAAATAATTATTTTTTCGCATAGATGTGCCTCTCTTCAAAAAGGTGCTCGCCTTGCGCCTCGGTGCGCCTTTCGCCCTTGACAACTATGGTTGTGAATCGTGTGTCCGTGTATTATGGATCCTCTGCTTACCTCTCCACAAGTGAGTCAGGATGTATTATGGATCCTTTTCTTACCTCTCCACTAGTGAGTCAGGAGTCACACGTGCTGGGTAGTGTTTAAGATTCTCCCTGATTGGTTAATTATAACCTCTAAAACTAGTGTATGCGCCTGAGCGACCTATCTACTCATAGCCAATTGGTTTTGAGTTGGATGATTTAACTATTTCTATTACGAACGACATGTGTGATCCAGTGTGGGAGACATGCCTTTCATTATGGTGCAAGGATGAAAATTGTGTCGGTGGATCCCTTTATGATCAAGAAATGGACGAGGAGGTGTGGGATAGGATTAATGAAGGTAGATAGTAAGTTTATATGTAAATATATGAAAGGTTGGAATGCTGAAGATGGAGAGTGATCGATATGTAGGATTCGCCCGTGAGCATGTGCATATAGTGTATAACACTATGTATTTGGGGCTCTGATAATACTCGTTCCATGAATAATACTCCCTTCGTCCCAATTTGTTTGCTCGCTATGGGAAATTTCCCAATTTAATAGGGCTGTCCAAGAAAGCCGAGAACTGTGAAACCGGTCCGGACCAAACCGATCCGTGCCTTTTGGATTTTGTCCGTGGATTAATGGTCCGGACATGGATTCAAAAATTAAAAAACCATGAGATACGGATTAGGATTGGACTTTCATTTCAAAACCGTGGATTAACAGAACCGGACCGTGAGATATTTAAATATATGTGTGCGCGCGCGCACGCGCGTTATAAATAATTATAACTTTACTAATTGTTATGAATTTTTTTAACAATTTCACATTAATGCGACAATATATAAAAAATGTGGTTGCTGCCTTTTATTTGGGGGCTGCCTTGCTTGTATCTGAATTCTGAATTCTGGACTGGAACTAACTTGATCTAATGTTATCTAAACTGTGAAACCATCAAGGCTGCAAACACTTATTAGTTATTACATTCCATAACACTAATAAGTGTTTGCACTTTGCATTTTTAGTTGGCAATAGCATCATTTTATTTTTATAGAAGGAAATCCGTGGATAAAACTGGGACCAAACTGTGACTCACGGTTCGGATTGGAACCGAACCGTGAGACTTTTGGATTAGGATTGGATTGCATTTTTTAAAAATCGTGATATACGGATTAGGATTGGATTCATAGAAATCCAATCCGGACCGTGGACATCCCTACAATTTAATGAGTCAAAGTCAAAGCCTTTAAAAGTGTACATATTTCCAAATTTACCCTTCAAAAGTGAAAATGAGTAACTTACATCAATTCAAATGTGAAAAGAGTGGAAAGGGTAAAATTTGTAATTTGCAAAGTCTTTGTGGCTTATTTTAGAAAGTGAGCAAACATTTTTGGGACAGCCCAAAATGGAATACTAAACAAAGAAATTGAGACGGAGGGAGTACTATTTTATGGATTTTATTGGACAAATTGGTTCAGGACTCTTCCATATCCTCCCAGTGGACTCTTGTGAACATTTGGGTTGTATCTTGGAGCTGGTGTACTCTATTTGAACCTTCACATGGGGATGGATATCCACTTTAGGGGGTGACAACCAACTTGTACTGGCTATTTCTTTCCTACTTGATGCTATTTTCATTCTCTCTATCACCTACGATTATTGATGAAACTGATGTTTCATGTTGTAACTTTGGGGGAATAATGAGGTGGGATGAGGATTGGACAGGGATTGGTAACTAATAGGGTTATAATAAAGAAGTTCTTATTCCAGCCCCTGGTTTTATTTGCTCTGGATTAGGTTAACAGCTTTTGAACTCAGACATTGGGCTTCTTTCAAGTTTTCTAACATTCCATGATGACGATTTTTCAGGTACAATGCAGTCAAATAGCATAAGGCCGAGGCGTATGTTGGTTCCGCAAAGAGAAGCATCAAAAAGCTCAGCATCAAATCTGGGTCCTACAGTGGATCCCAGGAAGACCAAAGAGGAACTTCTTGGCAATAATTCTATTGCACGAACGGTGAATACAGGTCCTGTCGTGTGTGAAACTCAATTAGACGCATCAATGACACTGCCTTTCATATGTGGCACCAATACAAACACCTGTGAAGACGATATCAAACCTTTTGATATAAAGAGAGACCAACCCAGAAACTTTGCTGATTACAAAAGCAACGAGACAGTTACTTCAGTGCTTGTAGAATCTCAACATGTTCCGATGGTTGATGGTCAGAAGAAGGTCCAGTTTTCATTGGGAAGCAATTCCAGATCTCGGGGTAATAAATTGCTTACTTGTTTATTTTAGAAATTATGTTGCTAGTTTGAACACATTTTAGTTGCTTTGTGTGAGACCTTCAGAAAAAAGTTATGAAGGCTTGGAATTCTGCATAATTGTGCGCATTACTTAACAATTGGCAAATTAGCTCGGAAACTGCTCCACAACATTTTTGTTCTCTCTCCCGATGATTTTTTCATTGCAGGGGCCGATGACCTCATGGCCTCTGGAACAGACAGCTTATTGTCTCATATGGGTTCACTTGCATTGACAGAAATGGTATGGGATGGGAGCAATCAACCAGAGGCTGTAACTGTCATCAGTCATGACTTAAAGCCTCAGAAGTTTCACAGCATAGAAGCAGATGAAAGTTTGAGGTCTGATCAGCCAAATTCTTCTTTCTTGGCGAAAAGAGCACCGGAGGTTCAGGATCAGATGCATCAATTCAGAAACTTTTTACACGGTGACTTGAACCACCCCATGACTCAATCATCAGTTGTTGGTTCATCTTGCGCTACGACAACTGTAGTCAATTCAGCTTCTGCTCCCATCATCAATTCAATGACATACTGTCTGCATCCTTCTGAAAACATGGTGTCTAACATGCCTGTAGCACCTATGCGAGATTGCAATGTGAATCCTAAAGAAATGCCACAAGAAAATATGGCTCAACCTTCTTGTAATTCATGCAAGCGCACCACTTTTGACACTCAAATTGAAGTTAAGGAGTATGACTTGACAAAGGAGCTGCAAGGCAGAGGGCCCGAGGAACGTGACTTTCAAAAAGATTGTGCCACTCTAGATGACA
This sequence comes from Rhododendron henanense subsp. lingbaoense, assembly GCA_020567845.1. NCBI lineage: Eukaryota > Viridiplantae > Streptophyta > Magnoliopsida > Ericales > Ericaceae > Rhododendron > Rhododendron henanense. Next base: position 26,992,071 of record CM036314.1, read on the forward strand.
ATCCTAACAATGGGAAAGGGCATAAAAGTGGTGTTACCGACTTACAATCTCAGCCCTCCTTGTCCAAAAACCCATCTTCAGATATGAAGGCAGAGCCATCTAAATCAGAAACACAAGAAAAAGTTGCAAGTGGTAAGGCGGCACCTCGTAAAAGAAATTCTGATTCTGACCTGTTTATTAAAGTTAATGGGAAGCTCTATCAGAGGCTTGGGAAGATAGGTAGTGGGGGAAGTAGTGAGGTCCATAAAGTCATTTCATCAGATTGCACAATCTATGCCCTGAAGAAAATCAAGCTCAAAGGCCGCGATTATGCAACAGCGTTTGGGTTTTGTCAGGAAATGGAATACCTAAACAAGCTGAAGGGAAAAAACAACATTATACAACTAATTGACTATGAGGTACACACTTTAGACATCAAATTGTCTTGTAGGGAATTTTGATTCATCCATGTGTTGTAGTTATGTCGACTTTATTGCCTTGCAACCCACTGTTTAGGTTACGTTGGGAAGAATGATTTTTATTCTGGTCAACTTGGAATATGAATATATCAACTGTTCTCTAAAGTTAATAGTCTGAAAAGCTTACTGCCAAACAATATCTTGCTGTACAATGTGAATATAATACAGACAATTTAAATGCCGTACTAGAATTATGGATTGGTTTTAAAGACTTTATTGGGGTAGAAAATTACCGATTCATATTTCTGTGCTGAAGTTTTATCAACCCACCTTTCTTGGTCAAGTGCACATCTATTCTAATATATAAAGGGAGAGCACCAATTTGGTGTCTCCCCTGTCATGTATTTTTCTTTCCATAAATACCTTCTTAAAAGAAAACACACACAAAACAAAACAGTTAATTGTGAGGACAAATTGGACATTTAAGCACAAAAAAACCACCTAAAAACAGTTATGCCCCACTACGTGCACAACTTTCTCAGTTCTTCTCCTCAATTGCTACCCCGAAGTTTTCATTTTACTACCTCATTTCCTTTTGGACCTGCAACTTCTCTGCATTTTTTTCAGGTACTTTACCTTTCCTTTTCCACTTTTCTTTCCGTAATTACACTGTACTAGAGGCAATGGCACACTTGGAGATCTCGGCACACCTGCCACTTACTTTTTCTACTGCTTACTTTTCCTTTCTACTTCTTACTTTTTCTGCTATAAATTGTTTTCCTATAAATTGTTGTGCCTCTTATACATGCTTCTTTTTTCCCCTCCCATTAAATTGGTACAGAGAAATTGTGGATTGCCTTTTGTTTTTTATTCACTAGAGGCTGGAGCACACGTGATGCGTGTGCAAGTTGAATTTTCACAATATTTGTGAAATTTTGATCACACAATGAATGGGAAGCATTTTGACAAAAATGTTATGAAAATCCGACTTGCACACGCATCGCGTGTGCTCCAACCTCTAGTGTAATTCAATTGAAGTCCTAAGCTACTTATCTCTTGATATTCCATTTCACTGCCATTGTTGCTTAAAGAAAATGCCACAACTAGAACTCAAAATAAAAAAGAAGAATTTGTTTTGATATGGAGAAAGAGTAGTGGTGAGAAGCCCAGTCTCTCCTAAGTAATCAAATAAAAAGAAACCCAATTCTCTAAATTTATGGGAGTCTTTCGGTAAAATTATAACCATAAAGCCAAAACTAGTTGTTGAACAAACGATAAAAACTATTGTGGGGTCAATTGTTAAGACTTTCCGTTCATGGATAAGGGTAAATCATAGGCATACGGATGAGAGACCAAAATAGGCCCCAATTATTGCTATTGCATTTGAAGGGATGTCTTGGGCTAGGCTTCTACTCTTACCTAACGTACTGATTGGTTAAGAGTGCTACTCTAGCCTCACCTACGGAATGCTTGGTTTTCTTATGGGCAGGATATCTTGGTTGCATAAGATTTCAGAGGAATGAAACCTGTGTCTTTGCCATTGAGGTAAGGAACGAGGTTTTTGGTAAATCGGAACGAATTGAGATAAAACCTTGTAGTATCTCTCCCATGGAAGACATAACATTTAGCTGTTCTTCCCTGTTGATCAATAGCTGAGCCTAACTTGTACAGGGTCTATTGGCTCATTTTTAGTTTTACTAGTCTTCGAAAATTCTTTTGTTGAACTGTCTGAGCTTGAACAGCCTAAACCGCAGCTTGTTTCAGCTAACCTTGTTTGCATGTATCGACCAACCTACTAAGCAAACTAAATGACAACAATCTTGTTTTCTTGAAGTTCATGTGTCTCATCGAGTATGATGTATTAGTTTCATCTTTATCTACTATAGTAGTTTACCATGTATTTCTCACATTCATTTCCTTCTTAGGTGACAGATAAGACTTTGCTGAAGGAAGTATTGAATGGTTGCATGAGTGACAAGGATAGAAGAGTCAAAGAAGATGGATATATTTACATGGTGCTTGAATATGGAGAAATCGATTTAGCGCACATGTTGTCCCAGAAATGGAGGGAACTGGATTCGACTAATTCGACTATAGATGAGAACTGGCTGCGGTTTTATTGGCAGGTTCTCTAGCAATTACATTTTGCTTTTCTTCCCCTATGTCAATTGTTTACCAGCATTGGTCATATGCTCGTCTTTTCTGTTTCATCTCATTGCTTTAAATTTTTGTGCGTACACATCCCTGATGTGTGCTAACCTTAGCTTTCCTAGCCCGATTCTGAAAGGAATGGTTCATGAGGACGCGCCATTGGGCCACATGTCATCTCATGAGATGGCTCAGCACCAATTGACATACCATGTGGCAGTGCAGGATAGATGTACCTAACCTCTGTAAAATAATACTGGATGTCGTGCTAAATACTACTCCCTCCGTCCCATTTTGTTTGTCCTTTTTTGATGTTTGTGTCAGTTTTCAATCGCTTATATCTTCCAACATGAATCTCCAAAAGTATGCAATATGGATCTTGTTTGATAGTTCTCGATTAGGTCTATAATACAAAGTTTTCAAATTTATGAAAAACATTATAGATTGAAACACATAAACGTTTAAAGATCGGCACGAATAACAAAAATGGACAAACAAAATTGGATGGAAGGAGTATGTATGTGGCTGCAAGGACTTGTGCAGAAAATTGATATGTCTATGACAACGAAGTGCAGTTCCCTCCACCTATGCAGTAGCAGCAGACACTTTTGGAACGTGGACACCCTCGGACATGTGAAAAGTATGAAATTAGTTTTCATTCACTAATACATGGGGACACAAACTGGATGTGCGTGGGAACATGTGCTCAGTATGCTGAGAGACACTGTAAGGATAGATGAGGTGCCACCTTCAGGACACACTTCCTTTAAGGGAATAACGTCTCTTATTAAATGTCCACTAAATGAATATGTGCATTTTCAAACCTCCAAAAAATGTAGAATTTTTTTTTTATATTTGTTTGCACTAAAAACTAAAAAAAAATTATATATATAAATATAGTTTTTAGGAGTTTGAAAATGCATGTATTGACATCTAAAAGGGGACAGAGGCAGTATAAAATAAAGGAAAGTAAGGTACTCCTTGTCCTTGACAGGACTAGATAAAAAAAAGTTAAATATTTGGAAAGAGAAAGAGATAAATGTTGTATCCCACTTTCTTGCCTTCTAATAACCGTTGTCTTCTTGACCTCATATGATTTGATGAAATATACTTTATGGTGCTAGGAATCCCTTTTTGAGTCAAGGTTTTTTGGAATGCTAGTTTTACGACTTTGTTAAAACTCCGGTACCCTTAGCCGATAGAGGCCACGTGATATTAACAATTAATTGCCTTCTACGTAATAGGCTTGTTAATGGTTATATACTGGCTGTATTCCTCTATGTGAATTAGGACACCATTTAGCTGTCTTATACTTTCTCTGACCCCATTTAACGGTCCTTTGTTCTATTCTAACTGGATAAAAAATGATTTATATTTCTAAATCGGTAATAAATTTTTATGCAATATGGATCTTATTTGATAGAGCTCAATTAGTTCTATAAGCAATGTTTTCAAAATCACATAAAACATTATACATTATGAGATATAAGCAATTGAAAAGTGGCACGAACTCCCAAAAAGGATCGTTAAATGGGGACGGAGGGAGTAATTTTCATTACTGATTACATTCTTTTTCGTTGATCTATGATCTGGAACTAATTGTCAAACATATCATAGGAATGCATAAATATTTCACTTCAAAATTCTCCATGAAGGTTACTGGTTATGGTACAGCCTCGAAGTTGGTTCTTGTTGAGGAAGGTCTAGAGCGTTGTATTTGCTGGAGGTTAACAGAACCACAATCTTATGTTGTTTTGGAGGTCACGGTTAACTATAGTAACATATTTAGACCATGCTCATGCCACTTGGTTGTTGACTTGCTATTTTCCAAGTTAATTTGGCTGCGTAATGTTCCAACATGAGCTGAGTTTGGAAATATTTCATAAAGCTAATATGTTAATATCCTGCTATACGTGCAAGTGTAAAATAATTTAGTAAAGTTGATGCTGGACCTGGTTGAACAAGTCTTGTAAGTTTTGTTTACCTAATATTAGTTTATTTGTTAAGAGAACCAACCTGGTTAAATTATTACTTGTTCTAGTCTTCTAGATGCCATGAACTACATAAAAATAATATTGAACTTGTGCAAGAATTGGAATTTTTTTGGCTTGAAGATTTTGTATTATTTCCAATTACTATTGAGGAAGAATGTTATTATCCATCCTGATGAAAAACTTGAGAACCTTAGACAGGAAGAAAGACAAGTAGAAATAGAAACAATCTATGAAACGAAGGGGACTAAAACAGAAACAAGAGCGATCTACCGATCTTGAGAATATCTTGCAAGCATTTAACTAATCCTGCTGGTGCATGCATCTGCATTCCGTAGACAAGCACTGTATTTGGCAAATGCTCTAATGCCTGCATATGGTTGTGTTGAATTCCTTGAAACCTTAAACATGTTCTGTGAAACCCTCGTATAAGCCACGTCATGCTTACCGTTTGGGGGCCCATGGGTATCAGCAGTATTGATTAATAAACCAGCAAAACTTTTTTCTAGGATAATCCCATTTAACCACTTTCCACTTGCATTTACTCACCTTTTCAGTGGACTCTTTCTTTTCTCGAGTCTTCAATCAGCTTTGTTTTCGTTCCAAGACTTGCATATCTCCTTTTCTTCGAGAGATGTCTTGCCTCAAACAAACTAAGGGCTTCCTTCTCTTGTCACCTCTGATCGGTCTCTCAAGTGCCAAGGCTAGTTTGTATGGTTAAGGTTGTCAGGGTTCAGAAGAAAATGTGCTTAAATTCATCTGTTTCTCTTTTTGGTATTGGTGCTGAAGATGGTTTCCTCATTGTTTTGGTATAACCAAAGCAAATTTGATGTTGCAAATGATTTGTACAATTGATTGGCCATACAACCAAGGTTTTTTTGGGTGTTAAAGAAATCAACCGTGACAATACACATGGTCACACGTTAGTGATCAGTGAACCAGTTAGTTAAATGATTTTCACCCCCTTTTGCTTTATTTTGTGATGTCATTTTGAAATCCCGTTTGTTAAGCTCTTGCATTGATTTTCCTTATCTGCAAAATTAATCACGCCTTCTCTAGAAAATTATGTTGTTTCTTTAGATATCAATTAGCCATACAGTAGGGGAACTTGTTAAGTCTGTGGGCAAAATAAGTTAATCCTGGTGATTACTCCCTTTGTTTAACATTTTGCAGCAAGTACTTCTAGCTGTCAACACCATACATGAGGAACGTATTGTGCACTCGGACTTAAAGCCCGCCAATTTTCTTCTGGTCAGAGGCTCATTGAAGCTAATAGACTTTGGTATTGCCAAAGCTATAATGAGTGACACAACCAATATTCAACGGGATTCACAGGTACCAAAGCCTTTTGTAATTTCTTTTACTTAAAATTACTTTAATAGATACAATTTGTCAAGCGACCATTCAAATTACATCAAGATGCTCATAAAATTTGTCCCTATTCTCGGTTTGTCTGGGAATTTCAATGTTTTGGGGATGTGTTTTGATTCATATTAAAGGGTATTGTTTCCTTATTTGCTCCCAGTTTTTCTTTTCACTTTAGCTCTGGAAAGTTACGACTTCTTTTCTGTGACTTTTTAAAATGAACAACATATTTGGGACATCCCAAGAATACGGAATGGGGGAGTAAGTTGTAACAGATTCGTTTTCAGTTTGATTAAGGGAACAAGCACTTGGGAAAGCTAATGTGGCATGTCATGATTGGTCACATGATACAGGAGCCTAGTTTACTTCATGAAGCTTCTGGTTTAGCTTTGTGCATATTTTTAATAATGAATTTAGTGCAGGTGGGTACGTTGAGCTACATGTCTCCTGAAGCATTCATGTGCAATGAAACGGATGCCAATGGAAACACTATAAAGTGTGGTCGTCCATCGGATATCTGGTCACTTGGTTGCATCCTTTACCAAATGGTATATGGAAGAACACCCTTTTCAGAATACAAGACTTTTTGGGCCAAGTTCAAGGTCATAACTGACCCAAATCATGAAATCAAATATGAACCGGTTTCCAATCCTTGGCTTCTTGATCTTATGAAGAAGTGCCTTGCATGGGACCGGAATGAAAGGTGGAGGATCCCTCAGTTGCTTCAACACCCTTTTTTGGTTCCACGAATCCCAGCTCAATTGTGCCCCCCTCCAGAACAAAGCTGTAAATTGCTTCAGTTGATTGCTGAATCTTGTGCAAATAACCAGAAAACTATGATCCTGTGTAATCAGCTCCAGGAATTACTGGGCTACCACCCCAGCCCGGAAATAGTATTGCACGCATCAATTTCACGAGATGAACAGCGTAAATTGCTTTGTAAAATGTCAAATATTTGCTTTCAACTCCAGGAACAGTTAGCGGAATAAGCAAAAGATTGGATACAGATGGATCAACTGAGCGAAACTTCGGGTAGCCAATTATCTATGTTGAGAAGTGATTGCTGTCTGGAAGGAAGTTAGCTTATTCACTCTCATTTGTAGTGTTTTCTGCGACCACTTCTTCTGAACCCGTCAAAACAATGGAACGTATGCACCTTGGCTTGTAGCGTTAATCTGCCATTTCTCGGGTCATTGGTTGCATCTGATGATACTTGTAATTCCTTGGCTTAGCATTCTCTGTGGTCAGTCTGCCATTTCTCGGGTCATTGGTTGCATCTGATGATACTTGTAATTCCTTGGCTTAGCATTCTCTGTGGTCAGTGGAAATAAGTTTCATATGAAATTGGCATTTATGTAGCGGAAGTTAACCATGTAGAATTCACCTGACAATGTGCTGCCAGGAGTTACAGAATATTTTGAGTCAATGTTGATATGTTGTACCAGATAGGTGTATTATTGTGTCGGAAAATTGCTGCGTATCAGCATAATGTAACGTTGCACATAGCATTTGGCAAGAGTTTTTTTTAGAGTTATTTTGGTGATCATTGTATTATATGATTCACAGGGAATACTGGGTCTTTTGATCTGTTTATGACGGCTTTTCACAAATTTAATTATCAACTACATTGAAAAAGAATTTAACATGAGACGATGTTCAAATGCAGACACATCCTTTCCAGTGCGTGTATGTCATGTCATGCCATGCCTATAGAACAGTAGTTGCTGGAAGACAATTGGTATTGGTTAGTTAACACCGGTGGAAGCATGTAATGAGGATATTGCTCGGGACCCTCCATATCGCCGCCCTTATTCGTCCTAAAATCTTCTTCAGATGGTTTTTTTCGTTATTAGTTTTCGTAAACTTATTATTTAGCTTTTCGTTTTGATTTTTTGGATTAAGCATTTTTTAACGTAAGAAATCAGAACTAAAAAAAAAATGCATACTGAAGTTGAAAAAAATTCGTGTAGAATGATACCAATGAGTAGTAGAGCTGTAGCTGAGCCAAGCTTTGTCGAGCTCGGCTCGTTTAGTAAATGAGCCAAAAACTTGAGCTCGAGCTCGGCTTAAGCCTTAACAAGCTGAGTTTAATCATTTACAAAACAAGCCTCTTTAATATCCTCCCTTAACAAACCGAGCTTTTTTCGAACGAGCTGAGCTCCACTTGACTCGTTTACTAAACAAGCTGAAAACTTGAGCTTGAGCTCTTCTTGACCCGACCTGACCGTTAACGAGCCGAGCTGGTGAGTTGCTTGGTTCATTTGTAGCCCTACTAATGAGTAATGACAAAAAAAACTTGAGTTTTGTATTTTTGTATGTGTAGGAATTAGATTTTGTTAGCCACACGTGGAAGCCATGGGGTTTCCACTACTTCATGTGGGCTCCACCATGTATTTGTTGTAATTTGAATTTTGGAGGGCCCGCGGAGTACAAATTTCCTTTTGAATGGAGTTCCGTTGGTACTATTAGATTGAGGTTGTAAATGTCCCGAGTAACTCAAATTTCCTTTGGGGTGGAGTTCATGGGTGTTAGATTGAGGTTGGAAATGTCCCAAGTAACTCAAGCCCATTCTAGCAAGATAACTTTTGATTTTTTGTTTAATTTTTTACCCATCTCATGGGCGCGAATAGAAAAATTAAAATAAATTTAGTAAAAAACTAACAAAAGTTCAAGAGTAGACAAAAATAAAAAGCCAATGTGGCTTAAGCCAAACTTTAACCAACAATGTGGTACATTAAAATGGGGATAGAATTATAGCTAATTTTACCTAATTTGATCTTCAAAGTTTTTTGTTAATTTCAATAATCATGAACTAATGGTACCTTCTGATCTGGCCAATGAATTCAATATTCAATTTCCCCTCCTGAAAACACTTGGACAACACATTTATTCAATAGGAGTATATTTTATACAAATTGCAGCCTCTTGTTGAAAAATCCATGTCTGGGTGATTATCATATCTTTGTCCAATAGGAGTAGAATAATCCACTACCTAAGTGGGCCACCCCACGCTAATCTAGGTCCATGCCTTTATGAATCATCATGTAACTCAATTTCCAATGCCAAAAAAATGAAACTACTAGTATAAATAACCACACTTGGGCGAACCAAGAACACTGAATCAACTATCAAGGCAACATTTGTTAGTCAACTTGTATTTGAATTTTTTTTCATTTGATTACTGGAAAAAAAAATATTCCGGGCTTACATATACTGTATTACATATATACCAAGTACGGATCAAGAGGCGAGGATGAGCTCGCACAACTTTCCTATCTACTATTCCAATTTCTAATTCAATTGTAATAGCTTTTTCTCTTAAGAACTTTAAATTTATATAAGTTTGTATGTCCGATAATATCTCTTTGAACAATCCAACACCCGTTCACCCAAGAGTTTTGGGAAATAATTGTATTTTTAGCAATACTTTATATTTTTGTATTACTATTTTGTTTTTATACTAGAGAAGGATGCACAAGATTATATGCCACAATGAAATATAAATGAAGATATCTCAATAATTGAATAGGTTGATAGAAAATATATGCAACAATGTTTTTGGTATCATTTTTTACAATTTTAAATTAATAAAATTAATGTCACCTGGTCATGCGCGGAGTAGTTTTTATTTATTGTTTACCCATGACTTTAAAAATTCTGCGTCTATCCCTGCTTACCAAAACATTACCAAAACAAAAATATTCTCGATTGAAAATTTCCTCATAATTCAATGCCTATTTTCACTAATTTTGCAATCACCTAGGAAAAGAATTCCGCATGGGGATTCGTTAATAACCCAAAACGTCAAACCTTGTATATCATTATAAAAAACTTACCTACCAAAAAAATAACGGATCAACTACTATAATTAAAGATCCTCAAGAAGAGAAGACCCAACCAACATGTCAAGGGCAGAGTCAAAAGACATTTGGAGAAACTTGTTTTAATGCCTCAAAAGAAACGCCAAATGTGGAAAAACACATTTTGTAGAAAAAGGAAAATGTGTCAAGTAGTTAGGAGATTATTGAATCCTAATGCCCTAATTTGAAAGATTCTCTGCTTTCAATCCATGTTCGAAACTTATGGAAAAGAAGGGAAATGAAGAGATACATCTTTTCTGTCTTTTGATTGGTTAGAGAGGAAAGAGAGGTGAAAATGGCAAAATAGGGTTCCAAGAATAGTACTTAAAATTTTCTCCATCATTTTCTCCCATTTTCCTTCTTAATTATCTGTCATTCTCTTCTCTCATTTTACACAAGTTACAAACAAAGCATTACAGAGAACATGAGAGAGAGAGAGAGAGAGAGAGAGAGAGAGAGAGAGAGAGAGAGACAACACTTTGAACTGAAATGAAAAGGAACCGTCAAACCTTTGACGGCTCGTCTAGACCGGGGACCACAGTTGGGGGATTCCGTCATAAAACAATGAAACAAGAATACTTAGGACAAAGTGCAACGTTTATAGGCATCATAGCTGGTTTGGTTAGTATTTACGATTATAGATAAGGAACATGCTATGGTGTTTCCGGTCATTTTGGAGACACCGTAATTTTTGGCATAATTTCATCATTATAAGTATAATTAAAATTCATTACAAGCATAACAGAATCCAAACAAGGTATAACCAAGGAATATCCACAAAAATCAACCAAGGCATAACCAAACCCAACCAAGGCATAACAAATAAGTTATGTCTTGCTATGATTCTGTTATGCTTGTAATAAGTTTTGGTTATGCTCATAATGATTTTATTATGTCAAAAATTACGGTGTCTCCAAAATGATCGGGGACATTAAAGTCATTCCCTATAAAAAAAATCTTCCCAAGGCATTAGATATCTTTGTTTTGTTTTGTTTTATTTTTTTAGTTATTGTAATTATAATTTTTCCGTTTAATATAAATGGGATGATCTTGTTCGTTAAAAAAGATATCAAAATGCCGGCACTGCCCATTGACTCCATGCACAAAACACGACCCAAAAAAAGAAAAAAACTAACAAAAACAAAAGTTGCTATGAGTACATACGGAAGAGTTCATATTCCACACACATGTGACCTTTGGAATCCATATCGGTCCTGCAAAAGCTATTCAATTTGTTCAAAATATTTTGTTTTAAAATTAAGGCTATAATTTTGAAGTAAAGTTTGATATATCAAAAATGCTAGAGGCACACCACCTCAACCACATCACTGGAGTGGAACCCACCTGTATGTGAAAGGGGTGTGGTTGAGGCGATGTACCCCTAGCACCTTTCTTGATATATTTTGTAAACGTTGTTATCGATATTTGATCAAGCTGATTTTTGAAAAAAATCCTAAACAATAAATACTTTAAACAAAATGAGTGGCTCCAGTCAGTTTTGTGAAACCCGATACGGATCTCATAGTCATATATGTTCGCGGAGTAGCCATGCTAGGACCACCCATGGAATCACCGCAAATGTCCACCCACGTCGTGTGGGGCCTACTTTGGACTTCACAAAAATACAGAAAATACCCATGGATTTTAAAATAATTATTTATAGGATCTTATAAAAAATCAACTTCAACGCATATGTTACAGTTTCGCTCTTACAAATTCAAAAAATATACCTACCAATTTGTTGAAGTTAATTTTTTACAAAAATCTCATAAATAATTATTTTAAAATTTATAAATATTTTTCTGTATTTTTTGGAGCTCACTTTGAGCCCACACAACGCACGGTGGACATGCGGTGGTCTTATTACTTTCTCTCTTCAATCACTGCTTTATCCCCAGTCCCCCCCCCCCCCCCTCCTCCTCTCTCTCTCTCTTTTTCTTTTTTAATTTTTAATTTTTTTGAAGAGAGGTTTTTCTTCTTTAATTTTCAGTTACCCTTGAATGTTGCAACTTTCTCTCTCTTCTTTACTTTCTCTCTCTCTCTCTAGCTATTCCTTGCGCTTCCCCTCCTCTTCTCGCTTCTGGGATTCCTTTTCCCTCTCGCAAGAACTCAACACAAAGACAAAGACTAGACGGACATACACACAAAAATACACATACATATACAGAGAGAGAGAGAGAGAGAGAAATGCTGGTGGAAAAAGGGGTTCCCCGGTCGTTCCCGGCGATATAATTAGGAGATACAGAAAACAGTATTCCGAAAAAAAAATGCTAGAGCCAGTGATGTTATTTGATGAGGAGAAAAAGAAACCCGAAGAGAGAGAGACAGGGATAACAACAGACAGCAACAAAACAGTTGTCCTCCTCGTCGGCCGCAGCAGATCCCAAGCCCTAACCAAAAGAGTCACACCCACCACCATCACCACCGCAACCGCAGAGAAGCTGCTGCCGAACGGGGATCTGTACGTCGGGAGCTTCTCGGGCACCGTGCCCAACGGATCGGGCAAGTACCTCTGGTCCGACGGGTGCATGTACGTCGGGGACTGGAAGCGAGGCAAAGCCCACGGCAAGGGAAAGTTCTCGTGGCCCTCGGGTGCCACCTTCGAGGGCGACTTCAAGTCGGGTCGGATGGACGGGTCCGGCACCTTCACCGGACCCGACGGTGACACCTACTCCGGATCCTGGTCGTCCGACCGCAAGCACGGGCAAGGCAATAAACGCTACGCCAACGGCGACTCCTACGACGGCTCCTGGCGACGGAACGCCCAGGACGGCCGAGGCCGTTACGTCTGGCGGAACGGAAACGAGTACGTTGGGGAGTGGCGTAACGGCGTTATTCACGGCAGGGGAATCCTCATTTGGGCCAACGGGAATGAGTACCATGGGAACTGGGATAACGGAGTCCCCAGAGGCCAAGGGGTGTTCAATGGAAACAGTAATAACCTAACGGGAAATACGAAGAAGAGGTCTTCGGTGGATGGCGGGTCAAAGGGGAGCTTGTTGGTGGGTCCGAGGATTTGCATTTGGGATTCGGATGGAGAGGCGGGGGACATTACCTGTGAGATAGTGGATAATGTGAAGGCTGCGTCCGTGTTCTATAATAAGATGTTTGATTTTGATGGTACGAGGCAGTTTCGGAGGAGTTCTTGTTGTTTTATTAATGGGGGTGAGATGAAGAGACCAGGGCAGACGATATCCAAGGGTCACAAGAATTACGATTTGATGCTCAATCTCCAACTGGGTATTAGGTAAATTCATCACCAAATGGGATTTGTTGATTCATTGGTTAAGGGGTGTTGATTTTTTGTATTGGTGGTGACTACTTGTAGGTATTCAGTGGGGAAGTATGCTTCGATTGTATGCGAGATTAAGCCTGGCGATTTTGATCCTAAGGAGAAGTTCTGGACTAGGTTCCCTACGGAAGGGTCGAAGACAACTCCGCCCCATCAGTCGGGGGATTTCAAGTGGAAAGATTATTGCCCCATGGTGTTTAGGTAAATTTTTATTTTTTTTTGAAGAAATGGTGTTTAGGTAATGAGTTAACTCAAAATGCGCGGTTATTATTATGTTCGATTTAAGAGTCACATGTTACTGAAATTGCATATGTATTGCAATTATGTTGATTCATACTATTAGAATTTAGTGTGATTAGTGATTTGGTTTTGGTTATTCAGACACTTGAGGGAGCTATTTCAAGTTGATCCTGCTGACTACATGCTGGCTATTTGTGGAAATGCCGCTCTTAGGGAGCTTTCTTCTCCTGGGAAGAGTGGAAGCTTCTTTTACCTGACTCAGGACGATAGGTTTATGATCAAAACAGTCAAGAAATCAGAAGTCAAGGTTAGTTGCCTATCTCTTTGGCTCCTGTCTTGTGAAATTTTGGAAAGAGTTCATGTGTAATTGTTATCACTGTACAAGTAGCAAAGGTTTTATGGTTTGTTTTGTTGTTTCCATCTGACTTTCTTATTTTAGTAGAACTTGAAAATGGGGCTTCACTAGGTTTAGATATTCGTAATGCTTTTGTGTCTATCTTTAGGTGCTTATTAAGATGCTTCCAAGTTACCATCAGCATGTATGCCAGTACAAGAATTCCCTTGTCACAAAATTCTTCGGGGTACACTGTGTCAAACCAATAGGCGGTTTGAAGGTATGTGGAGAGACATTAAATGCAAATTGTTTTGTAGTCCTCTGAGTTTTTCTCTGGATCCTAACTTATGCCTTTCTAACTACATTCCATGTTGTTTGGAAATTAGACTCGATTTATTGTGATGGGCAACTTGTTCTGCTCGGATTATCGAATCCATAGAAGATTCGATCTTAAAGGATCCTCCCATGGCCGCACGACAGATAAGCTTAAAAGGGAGATTGACGAAACCACAACCCTTAAGGACCTGGATCTCGACTTTGTGTTTCGCCTCCAAACCAACTGGTTCCAAGAACTTATCAAGTTAGTTTTATGCGCTCTAGTTTTTTCCAGTGCATTTGATTTCTTGTTTTTTCGTTTACTTTGGCCTCTCTATTTCATGCTGGGATGCTTATTATAATTTATATGCTCTAATCTGTAGACAAATTGACCGAGACTGCCAGTTTTTGGAAGGAGAAAGGATCATGGATTACAGTCTGTTAGTTGGTATTCACTTCCGTGAAGACAATGCTGGCGATAAGATGGGTCTATCACCATTTTTGTTGCGAACTGGTATTTTAATCATATTATCTCAAAGTGATTGTCATATCCTCCCAAAGCTAGAGCAAGGTTGTCGAACTTAAAGTGTTTGAAATTTCAGGCAAGAAAGGTTCATTTCAAAATGAGAAGTTCATGCGCGGATGCCGTTTCCTTGAAGCAGAGCTACAAGACATTGATAGGGTTCTCACTGGCCGGTATGTTTGTTTCCCTCTTTATCATCTTCTACTCGGTGCTAATTGCGAATTCATGCTATAGAACTTGAAACATTGACCAAATATACTCAGACATCTTTGAATTTCAAGTATGTTATTTTCCCACAGCCATTTATTGGAAAACATATTCTGGTTGAGTCTTATCTTTCTGATAAGAATGGCATTAAGGCCAACAATAACGTGATCAGTTGATTTGGTCATGTTAGTTGCTATAATTAAAAGTATCCCAATAGTTTTATGTTAGTTCAGAGGACGGCAGCTATTTGTGGGACATTCACAGGATTTATCGTAATCCCTTCCTAGATGAGGAATAGTCCATATTCTACAGTTTGTACTGCAAATTCCATTCAGATATTTGACTAGGCAATGTCAAATGGCCATGTAGTTTCTGCTTTCAAATAAAATTCGTAATTAGAATGCACCTCCTATATCTGATGCCCGTAATGGTTCCATAGTTCTATGAGATTCGAAAGCATATGCTACTTGAGTTTTTCGGTAGTTTGGGGTCACCGGGAGAGTAATCCCATGTGGACATTGATCCGTGTGATTTGTAATTTTACTCGTCACCCTTTAAATGTTCGTAATTCGATATATTTATTGAATTTGAATGTAAACGTATTTTTCTATCAGGAAAACGTTGATAAGGTTGGGAGCCAACATGCCGGCAAGAGCAGAGCGGATGGTTCGAAAGAGCGACTTCGACCAATATACGGCAGGTAGATTTACTCATTCAGCCCTTTCACGCGGATGTGAAACCTATGAAGTTGTCCTCTACTTTGGGATCATCGACATTTTGCAAGACTACGATATTAGCAAGAAGTTAGAGCATGCTTACAAATCCTTACAAGCCGACCCGACCTCAATCTCTGCTGTTGATCCGAAGCTTTACTCCAAGAGGTTTCGCGACTTCATCGGGAGAATCTTTGTGGAAGAGAGGTAGCAGTTCAAAGAGGAAAAAATAGAATAGAATCGGGACTCGAGGATTCAAAGATTCACTGGTTGAATCTGAGTCCTACTCTTTCCAAGCAAAAACAAGTTTGGATTTTTTTCTGGCTCAGATCAAGGCGTCAGGTCCGCGATGTTGGCTGAATTTTTGTAGAATCAGCCATCTTGTGGATGAATCATTGGTTTTTGTATAGTTATGTGATGAGGGAGAGTAGGATCATTATTTCTTCTTCCCTTCTTTTTTTTTTTTTTCATTATTTGTTATAATCAAACATGAGAAGATTTGAAAGGTAGGTCCGGGGAACACACTAGCTGAAGTGTTTCCCACTTAGAAGATTCAAAATGGGGAAGGAGGCTTGGAATAAATGTACAGATTATTATGCAGATAAAAGGATAGACAATTTATCAAATTCCGGATTTTTTGGGGAATACTTTTAGAGTTGTTTAAGGAAAATGATTTTTGCACTTCCCTTTTATTAATTTGCCGTAATTTTCTTGTTTTTATTCTCATGAAATGACCTAATTGCCGTGTACATGTGGAAAGTGTATTAACAAGTAAGGATAATTTTGTAATTTCATGTGAATATTAAAAAAAAAGAGTGCTAGAAGATAAAAAGGGAGTGAAAATTATTTCCCTTGTTTTATTGTGAAATTCTGTAATCTGTCTCTTACAACAGAGAGAGAGAGAGAGAGAGAGAGAGAGAGTTGCTTTTGATTTTGGGTTGCAGAGAGAGAGTTGCTTGCAATGAAAGACGGGCACTGGGGGCCGGGGAAGACTTGAGAATTTTGAGAACATGAAAAGGAGAGAAAGCACCATAAAGGTGCACTGGTGTTTCTTGTTGCTGTCTTTATCAGTTCGGTATAGAATGCTAAACTGATAAAAATACTAATAAAAATGACGACATATGTTTCTTTCTTTCAATTATTTCTTCTTTTGAAGAAACTGGACCCTGACTCCACAAAGCTAGTAATTAATAACAGCATCTCTACTGGTTTGGTTAAAAATTACTCGTATGTGTTATATGACGTAAAGTGGGTTTCATTTATTACTTTATTTGTTAAGAGTGTATAAATTTAAAGGCTGTTGATTTTGTCGCTCTTTTTTCTTGGTTAACGCAACTTCCCTATAAATGTACACTTATAGGGGAGTGACATTAACAAAAAAAGAAAGAGTCAAAATCATTTCCCAATTTAAAAAGTGAATGTGTGTTGTAGTAGTGTATTTAAGATGTGTAGTAGTACTTGTCAAAAAAAGAAGAAGATGTGCGGTAGTATAATGTATGAAAAACTCTCTCTCTCTCTCCCCCAAACCGGTTGTTTCTCTCTCCTCACTTTGCCTGACACAGCAGGCTCTTTTCTCCCTCTCACCCATTTCTTGCGTCTCTCTCTCTCTCCTCTCCTCTCTCCTCTCTCTTATTCACAGTTAGACGTTAGTATTGCTTCTAGCAACAAGAAGCTGATTCGCACAGTTAGAGCATCTCCAATCCAAGACCCTCCAAATCTCTATTTGAGAGGATCAAATTAATCTATTTTATTTGAAAAGTAGATTTAGAGGATTGTACTATTTATCTCAACTCCAACCCAACACTCTATTTCTCAACTCCAACACATATTTGAAGGAGATCCTCTATTTTTTCCTTCATCCTCTATATTTAGAGGATCAAAGTTCATCCTCCCAAATAGAGGAGAGTTTTAGAGGATGGGTTGGAAAATATTTTTCCTCCAAAATGAAGATATAGAGTATGGGTTGGAGATGCTCTTAATATTGCTTAACCAAACCCACTAGAAGGTACTACTGTATTTTCTACACATTAGTTAACTGCAAATTAAAAAGCTATCGGTCCCGCTAATTTCTTACACTAACACACTCTTGAGCAAGTATATCAGCTTAGGCAAAATATGAGCCAAAATTGCCCGTGAATAGTGCACATTTTTTCTTTTAACTACCCATATCTCTTTCAACACTACACCAATACGTAGTACTATTTATTTTACCTATTCTCTATTAAAATAATACTTTCTTTTTCTTTTTCTTCTTTTCTTTTCACTATTCTTCTTCTTGTTGTAGGAGAGAAAGAGAGGCTAGAAGAGAGAGAAAATAATATTAAATGTATAAATGATGAATAGTTCTTAGGTAAATTTACCTAAGCACTGTTGCAAAATTTATTTTACCTAACCTCAAAAGGGGCTATTGCTAACCTGGTACAATGCTTGTTTTGAGTTTTTGCTTAGGTAAAATACCTAAGATGCTATTTTACCTAATCTAGTGTACATGCTCTTAATAGCTCCCACTAGAGATGCACTATAAGGGCTAGTGTGGGAATTTAGACAAGTGACCCAGAATTTGCTGTCCACATGGCAGAGACCTTTTATTAGCATTAGGCTATCTACAGTGGTATAATAAAAAAAGGATAATCAAAAGTTGACACATCAGTTTTTGATTATTCACTTAAGTGGTTGTTAAAGCTTAACAATGTTGAACTTTACAATGGTCACTTCTAGTCCATAACCAAAATAAGGGTCCACTACAATTTCACTCTCTCTCCCCCTCTGTTTCTTGCCATTCACTTCCCTCCATTTACGGTTTTTTTTTTTTGGCAAAATATATCGATTCCCTCTCTTAATTTTGGGGAAAAATTGGTGCCTTTCTTCCCATCCTATTATGAATTTTTTTGGGGGAAAAAAATAGAAACAGAAAAAAATAGTGAAATACCTTAATCTGACAATGATGGGTTGAATTGTAGATGATTGAGAGATATGAGTTTCACTGTTTGAGGGAAAGAAAGAGAAATAATTTGTGGGTGAAGTGAAGAAGATATAGAGTAGGCGAAGAAAAGAAGAAAAAAATACCAATTGAGACACGCGTGCATACAAATTTTGGAATTAGTTAACTTATGTGGTATGGAGTTCACAAATTTTGATTATTGAAAAAGGTTGTTAGTTTTGGTTATCCAAAATCCAAAATTTGATTATATTTCTAAGGATGTTGCTAAGTTTGATTATACCATTATGAGCCATTTTTTGCACTAACATTATTAACTTTAAAAACAATTGGCTTTTGATTATATCACTGTGGATGGCCTTAGCATATCCTTTTAGGGCTAGTGTGGATGGATCATAGGGCCCGTTTGGATGCGGGATAAGGACTGGACCGGGAGACCCTGCCAAGCAGGGGTGCTTGGCAGGGGTGCCGAGCGCATCTCGGCCGTCCAAAAGTGTTTTGGACGGCTCAGATGCAAAGGTACCGAACGGATTTAAAAAAAAAGAAAAGGAAAAGGAAAAAGATGTTTCGATCCGAGCCGTTGATTCCGAGATGAACGGCTGGATTGGCCGCTTGGCACCCGCTCGACAGGGTCCCCGGGTCCTAAGGACTTGGGGTATTAGTTATAAATGGGGAATAAGATAGTATGTGATATTATGTAAGAAATGTAGGCCCACATTGATATGACGGGGGAATTAAATAATATTTGATTTGGATGAAGGATTAAATGAGGGGATAAAATTGTTTTGTAGTTGAAATAAAGAAAGTGAGTATTATCCGGGGGTATTATGTAATAACACCACAGAACCTCCCTATAAATAATCCCCCCCTCCGGGGGTATTATATAATCCGGGACTTAGCTAATACCCCCTCCATTTTACTTCCCAAATGAGGTCTTAAGGCTGGGTACACGGACTAAAATGGGGATATCACAATACCCCATCCAAACAGGCCCTAGAGTACTATTTTCAATTTAAGACGTATCGTTATTTTTATTTCCCCCCTACGTAATACTATGTCGACTCAAAATCTCATCTTTATAAAATCTTACGTGCTGATTGCGTCCTTCAAATTTGACCGAATTTTTAATTCTTGTTCTGTGGTTAGCTGAAGATAAAAAAAAGCTTGATGAGTGTGAAGTGCAGCTCAATACCCTTTTCTTTTTCTTTTTAATTTTGAATTTTAGTTAAGTAGTAATTTTGGTGTACGTTTTGTTTGAACACTACACGAACAATTCGTCCATTCAAGTAATCCATAGTTGAATACCCAACGCATCAACTCAAACAAAACTCATAATCAAAATGACTGAAATTTGAAAAGGAGAGAAAAAGAAGAATCTATGGGTGTAGGTATTGTGCTTTGTCTCCTCTCTCCATGTCCATGGCTGATGGTCTAAAGTTACTAATTTCGTATTCATGACATTGACTACATTAAATATTTTTGTTTGTTTAGTTTATAAAATATGGACAAAACTTAAAAGAAATCCTACTACGTAGGTTGCAAAATCATGTTAACGTGAACAATCTTCCTTCGAATCGAAGACTACCATAGAAAATCTCGTTATATCATCCTAAAGAAAAGCATATCTTCAAAAAGATCCGCCCCAGCCTATTCCGCACCCTTTCTTCAAAAGGGTATTAGTTGATGGAATACGTCGGTTTAACATTGGTTCAAAATATGAAAACTCGTTTTGGAAAACTAAAAAAATTTATCCCTTCTATTTCAAAAAGATTTCCCATTACGACCATACGAGAAGTTAAAAAACATTTGAATTTTTGTTGACAAATATAATATATATATATGTATTTATTTTAATTCTCATTTTGCGTTGTAGAAAATCTTTGTAGAATGTAGGTTAATGTTTTTCAAACCGCACTACTCATAATCATATATGAGATTTTGTGCATATATTGTTCATTAATGTAGTTAATAAAGTTAAGGTAATTTTTGAACACCCTGCTATAGCGGCTATTGACTGGCTTGGTTATCTATTGGCTGATGTGGAGCAGTGGAGATAACTCAGTAGCGGAGATAGGATTTTTTGGATAGGGGGTGGCACTGTGTGTTGGGAGTCTACTACTTTTTGTAGCATGTTGTTCATTCAATTATGAAAAGAAAGATTAAACCAAAAATCATGCTTTATCTTGGGGTTGTTTTTAGGGGGGGAAAAAAGAAAAGAAAAGAAGGCTTGGTTTAACTATCTTGTGATCTTAAAATGATAGTCATTGGAACACTAATTTTATGATCCGAACAGTAACTTTTAAAATTGTTATGTTTTTATCCAATAATATTCTCCAATTTATGTTATGTTTTATCCAAAATGCGCGTATTTGTGGTGAATAAACATATTGGGACGAATGGAGTAAGTTATTCGGATATCAATAAGCACTGAATTGATTACCCTTAGGTATTGATTCTGACACTTCACTTTTATATAATAACACTCCATTATTTGTCTTTTAGTGTCCAGAATACAGATAACATGATTACTGGAAGACAAATATTGAAGTGTGATTATCAAAATATGGAGTGCCAAAATCATTTCCATCATCCATAGGGCGTGTTTGATGGTAGGGTTGAGAGGTGGGAGGGGATAATGAAGGTGTTTGACTTGTAGGATTGCTAATCCCAGGAGATTCCCAGTCCCCTAATTCACCAGATTGGCCATCCCAGGGGGTGCCGTTATTGTTAATCCAATCCCTTGGGTTTGAAGGTGAAGGACAAATTGGTTGGCATTTTAGTTTAGTTTAGTTTTGGTAGTGGATAAAGAGAGAAATAAGATAATGATTGGATAGAGGGGTAATGATTGGAGATAGATAGAGAGAGAGAGAAATGAAATTAATAATTGGAGATATAGGGTAATGATTGGAAACAAAACTAAAACAAAACTAGGAACCGAACAAAGCCGACTCACATCCCTTCTTTTAATTATTGACACAAATGCCCCATTGCATATATTCCACTAAACTAACAAAACCCCACGACTGTAATCGTAAATCCTCGATTATCTTTTTCTATAGTGTTCTGCACTTTCAGTAGTTTTTGGTTTTTTGGAAATTCAGGATCTTGTTTTTTAATGCGTTTGGAAACAAGTAATAAAAATGGAATTAAGCAATTTTTTTTGCATACAAGTAAGAAGGATTCATCATCTCATTAATTAGGGGTAAAAAAACGGGTAAACCGAAAAGTCGGTGATTTGGTTTCCAGAGATAACCTATTTGATCCGGTTTGATTTTTAACCAAACAGAAAGAAGACCCCCCTTGCTTTGTTTGTGCTCTTGCCTGTGTGAGTACGTACCGTGCTTGTCGTGTGCATCCACCTCAAAATGTGTCGTGTCGTGTTTGTGCCGTACCCGTTCTGGGGCCGACCCCATCTAATTAGCAGTCGGTAAACTCCTACGAAGTTGGAGAGGGCAGTTAGGTCAATTGGGTTGGCGCTGGGCGTCATTGAGATTCGTGTTTGGTTTTAACTGTAGTGGTCAAAGTCCAAGTCCAAGTCCAAGTGAGAGACAGGTGGCTAGGGGAGACTCTGGACTGTGGAGGCTTGGGTGGGGTCGAAAGATTTTAACAAAGAAAAAGAAGATTTTGTCTCTCGGTTCCCCACTTTTCTCTTTTCTATTGGGGCCTTCTTGTGTCTGCTCGCTGCTCAGTCAGACCCATCTCACGGGTCTATTCTCTGCTTTTAGATGCACAATGCCTGTAACCCTATTCCTATCCTGGCAATATGCGTCACTGTGTCTAATTGTAATCAAGACATTAACATGATCAATCCGTTATTTTCCAGTGGTGATTTGAGTTTGAGTCGGGAGCAGGTTTGGAGTTAGGGCTACGAAAAGCCTTTGAACTTCTCGTTGACTAACATACTCACATCTTTTGGTGGGACCCACACACATTGGAGATATAGTGTGTATGGGTCCCAATGTGAGTGAGTTTGTATAAATGTTTGCGTAAGTGTTTTGTGATTATAGAATGATTGTTTTTCTTGTGTGGTTATGAACAAATGTTAAGCAGAAGAATCAAGTTATAGATATGGGGCTGGTTGATTCGCTTACACGTATTTTGACGACACGTCATCAAAGCACTACAACAACGTAGCACAGGGAAGCGCTACAGCATCTCCCAGTCCGATGTGGAGTCGGTTCCTCTAACACATATATTGAGACATAAAATGATACTCAACTTGTGTGAAATCCATTTTGTAGTCCCACCCAAATTATCAGAACCGTTCAATTTGTTTAAAACATATTTTTAAAAGTTATTGTAGAAACCACCTCATTTGGATACTGGTAAGAACTTGATCGGTATTTGTTCCTAAATTTGACAGGATAAAAACTAAAAATGAATTGATTAAAGCCCTTACCAATATCTGAATGAGTTAATTTTTTTATGGGAACTTTTAAAAGTATGTTTTAAACAAATTGAATGGCTCCAGTTATTCGCGTGAGACTTCGCTCTTTTTTTTTTTGTCTATGTCAAAATATGTGTCAGCGGAACCGCCCCTATAGATATTTATGATAACTTTATGAATTTTATGATTCATTCAATATGCCCTTTTATGATTTTTATTTTATTTGTTACATATATTATTTTTACAGTTGCGCTACTTACATAAACTTTATTGCACAATTTTTTTGTGGGCCCACTTTTGAGTCCCACACAAGATCCGATCCATTCATTAATCTGGAAATATTGTTTAGAAAAATTCCGTAAAAAATCAGATCGATATGATACTTTTAGAGCATCAACACCAGTGCAGGCAAAATGCAAAATTCTCTACTTTGACTAGGAAAATGTCTAAAAGGGAGCTGCACCAGATTGTCTAAAAGGGCCAGTAAAAAGCATTCATGAACAGTTCGTCGGTACATTTACAGCGGCACTGTTCATCAGGTTTCTAATTTTTTATTCTTTTTCCTCCCCTTTTCTCTCTCTCTCTCTCTCTCCTAATTTGCAATTTGGGTTTTGGTGAAAGAAGGGAAAAAAATGTATATTTTAATTGGTGTTAGGTAAAATAAATAGTATTGGTGTAGTTGTGAAAGAAAAAATTGATAGGTAAAATAGAATTGTGAACTGTTCACGAGGTAGTATAGCTCCCTATTGATAAACTTGCTCTTAAGTGGTTGATCCAATCTTATAACTTTTTTAGAGCAAGTTTATCAAAAGAGGTAAAATAGCTTTTTAGCTATTTTACCTAAGCAAAACCTCTAAATGGGCATTGCAGCAAATTAGGTAAAAGCCTAGCTAAAATTCATCCATGAATAGTGAAGAGGTAAATATACCTAAGCACTATTCACCATGTGTATGTTATTTTATTAATTGTTCTCTCTCTCCCTCTCTCTCTCCCCGGAAAAGAAAAAGAAAATAAAAGTAATAATATTTTAATAGAGAATAGGTTAAATATATAGTATTGATGTAGTGTTGAAAGAGATGAGAGTAAGTAAAATGAAAAAAGTGCACTGTTTACCAGCATTTTTTACCTAATAACTGATAAACCTGCTCTTAGAATTCTGAATGAAAAGTTGTAATTAAGATTGAGTCAAACACTTACATTTATCCTATTGAGCTAATGAGATCGCTCAAAAAAATATTATAAATTTAATGAACGGATTGGATCATTTGTGTGAGACCCAAAAGTGAGCCCTACAAAAAAATATGTGCAAAAAAGTCCGTGTAAGCAGTGTTTCTGTTATTTTTGCTAGTTCCGATGGGTATGGGTATGTGTGCGCGTGCGCTACAGGGACAAAATTATGAAACATATTGAGTAGTTACATAAATATTACTACTAACGTATGTTTTCTAGTATTTTTTTTGATATAATGGCATGTACGGGCCAAAATATTTAACCTACGTTGCAAAGTAATTAAGTTAGTAATGGAAATATTAATTGGCAACTTTACAAATACTCCAAATCATAATTAAGCTTTTATGAAACCATGGTATTAATTAAATTTCTCTTGGGCCCCGATTCCTAAGATTGCGAATAACACCATTTCTCTTGGGGGACGAGACGACGTATAATTAAGAACACCATGCTCCATATAACAAGTTGACTAAACCTACTTAATCTAGATGACTAGTACTCCAGTTAATTCTAATAAAAAATAAAAAAAATACTACAATAATAATCTCCAATTTAGTGTCGGCCAGCCTTGTGGCATGTTGCAAAAGGCAGGCTAGGCTGCCTTGATTCTTGAACCCTCAAAATGCTTCAATGGGCCGAACTGTTGTTTTTGGATGTTACAGAAGGCCCAAAAATAAAAACTAGTAGTAGTAGTATTTGATTGATAGAATCTTTGAACGTGAAGGGCCTAATCCATATAACTCCAAAGCTGAAGGGCCCAATCTCTTTTATTTTTTAGAAAATTAGAGGCCGGTCCTCTTTTATAGGTTCGTATTGATCCCAACCCTAAATATTATTTCCGAACCTACATAGGCTCGGATATGTCATGTCAGGACTTTCTTGCCCTTTTTACTCCGCCTCATTGATTCAATCTCACCGTCATCAACAAATCCTCTCTCTCTCCCTCTTCCTCTCCAACAACCACCTCCTCTCTCTACATCTAAACCTGGCACGTTTTCGTCCATGAAGAAGTAAATTCCAAGGCGTCCCCTTCATCTCCGACGACGGCGGCAGCTCCGGTGTCATGTTCTGTCGCCGATGCAGATCTCTCTTTTTGTTAACCACGTCATTGCTGTCCTCGTCTTCTTCGTCAATGGCGTTGCTCTTCATCCTCCAGTTCATCTTCGGCATCGCGAGCTCCGGCATCGTCGACTACCGCTAGAGCGGCGGCGTGATCAGAGAACGAATCCGCAATCTACAATCATCTCGGGTCGGCAATTACTATAACATTATCTTAGTCGCACCTCTGAAGCTATTAATGATACAAAACCTGTGATTCTGTGTTTCGGTACTTCAGTCCACGAGATTATTGTTTTTTTTCAGCTTATCCACTGGTATATTGAAGCTTATCAACTGGTATTTCGGTATTTCAGTCAACTATGTGTCAAATAATATTGTAGTATACTAATAAAAAACTAGGTAAAGCTTATCAACTGGTATATTGAAGCTTGCTCTAGATTCTTCGTGCTCATTTAGAAAATTATTCCGTGGTTGAATTGAGTATTTATTATCTAAGTGAATTAGGTGAGTTGTCTATGTGAACTGTGTATTTTTCTATGAGAATTGTATATTTTTCATGAGAATTGTGTATTTTTCTATGAGAACTGTGTATTATCCATGAGAAGTGTCTATGAGAATTATGTATTTTCTATGTGAACTGTGTTTTTTTCTATGAGAATTGTGTATTTTCTATGAGAACTTTGTATTTTAGTGTGGTAAGACTATTTGAACAGTGTATTTTTTAATTCACATAGCCATTTCACATGAGAACGGTCTATGAGAATTGTATTTTTCAGTTCACATAGACATTTCACATGAGAACTGTGTTTTTTCTATGAAAATTGTATTTTTTTTTCTATGAGAACTGTTATTGTCCATGATGATTATCTATGAGAACTGTATATTTTTCTTGAGAACTATGTATTTTCTATGAGAACTGTGTATTTTAGTGTGTGGTGAGACTATTTTGAACGGTGTATTTTTCTATGAGAACTGTATATTTTTCAATGAGAACTTCGTATGGTCCATGAGGACTATCTATTGGACTGTTTATTTTCTATGAGAACTGTGTATTTTAGTATCTGGTGAGGTTATGTGAACTGTTTATTTTTTAGTTCACATAGTCCATTCTCATAGCCAGTCTATGAGAATAGTCAATTCTCATAAAACTTACCATTAGAATTGAATATGAGAATTGGCAATTCACATAGCAAGCTCTCATAATTCAGTTCACATAGCCAGTTTTCTATGAGAACTGAACGGTTCTCATAGAACAGACTATGAGAATTGACAGTTCTCATAGCCCACATAGCCAATGGTATTTTTGTCCGAAATAATATGGGTCACATAGCCAGTTTTCTATGAGAACTGCTCAGTTCTCATAGAACTGACTATGAGAATTGACAGTTCTCATAGCCCACATAGCCAATGGTATTTTTGTCCGAAATAATATGGGTCACATAGCCAGTTTTCTATGAGAACTGAGCAGTTCTCATAGAACTGACTATGAGAATTGGCAGTTCTCATAGGCCACATAGCCAAGGGTATTTTTGTCCTAAATAATATGGGTCACATAGCCAGTTTTCTATGAGAACTGAGTATTTTTGTATGAGAACTGTATATTTTTCAATGAGAATTGTCTATGAGAACTGTATTTTTCAATTCACATAGCCATTTCACATGAGAATGGTCTATGAGAACTATGTTTTTTCTATAAAAATTGTGTTTTTTCCTATGAGAATTGTTATTGTCCATGATGATTATCTATGAGAACTGTGTATTTTTCTATGAGAACTAATATGGGTCACATAGCCATATGGGTCACATAGCCAGTTTTCTATGAGAACTGAGTATTTTTGTATGAGAATTGTATATTTTTCAATGAGAATTGTCTATGAGAACTGTATTTTTCAGTTCACATAGCCATTTCACATGAGAATGGTCTATGAGAACTATGTTTTTTCTATAAAAATTGTGTTTTTTCCTATGAGAATTGTTATTGTCCATGATGATTATCTATGAGAACTGTGTATTTTTCTATGAGAACTATGTATTTTTTATGAGAACAGTGTATTTTAGTGTGTGGTGAGGCTATTTGTACGGTGTATTTTCCAGTTCACATAGCCATTTCACATGAGAACGGTCTATGAGAACTGTATTTTTTCTATGAAAACTGTGTTTTTTTCTATGAGATATGTTATTGTCCATGATGAAAATTGACAGTTCTCATAGCTCACATAGCCAAGGGTATTTTTGCCCGAAATAATATGGATCATATAGCCAGTTTTCTATGAGAACTGAGCAGTTCTCATAGAACTGACTATGAGAATTGGCAGTTCTCATAGCCCACATAGCCAAGGGTATTTTTATCCGAAATAATATGGATCACATAGCCAGTTTTCTATGAGAACTGAGCAGTTCTCATAGAACTGACTATGAGAATTGGCAGTTCTCATAGCCCACATAGCCAAGGGTATTTTTGTCCGAAATAATATGGGTCACATAGCCAGTTTTCTATGAGAACTGAGCAGTTCTCATAGAACTGACTATGAGAATTGGCAGTTCTCATAGCCCACATAGCCAAGGGTATTTTTGTCCGAAATAATATGGATCACATAGCCAGTTTTCTATGAGAACTGAGCAGTTCTCATAGAACTGACTATGAGAATTGGCAGTTCTCATAGCCCACATAGCCAAGGGTATTTTTGTCCTAAATAATATGGGTCAGAAATTAATTATAAAAATATAAATTTTATTAAAAATAGACATGTACACAAAAAGTTAAGAAGAATGGGTAAAATAATAAAATTGCATGAAAAGTCAAGAAAAAGGACTGAAGGAAAGAAAAAATATTTTGGTCAGGACTGTTTGAAGTCCGAACCAAGAAAAAAGGGCCGGCCTCTAAATTCCCCTTTATTTTTTTGGACTATATTCAGTACCAATACCAGTGGAATTAACACTATATTCAGATCCAGCTGATTCCATAGGATATATAGAAGAAGACAAGCTAGAATATATATGCAATTCAGCCAGGTTAGGTTAGGTTAGGTAGACTTAATTTTAATTAATCCGGTTATGGACAGTTGTAATCTCTGTTACTTGGAAACATTAGCTACTTAGATTTTGATCACTAAATTAACTCAAATAAATCAAAGACATGCAACAACATAAAATGAATGATATGCGACCCAACTTGATCGAATAACAAAAATATGAGTTCGATCAGGATAACTTGTGAAAGAAAGAAAACTTATTTATGTAATCCAATACAGACATATATTTTCAACAAATCATTTTGGGGTTAATTTTTTGCAAATTTTGTTCATGTTCTTTTTATTTTACTGATTACTATCGATCGTCAGGAAATTTTTCTAATTTTTTTTTATAAAAACATTAGAAATTTGATATTGAAATTGCAATTTCTAAAGAAAAAATTAAACTATGTTATTCCAAACCTAACCTCGTTGAATGGGAAAATAAATTTTTTTGAGAGCGAAATTTGGGAATAAAATTTAGAAACATTGAAGAGGTTTTGGGATTAAAAAAAAAGTTTTTCTATTTCAAAGCTCAACGGCACTTCTGTGGAAAAAAAAAAAAAAAACAGTTCAACGGCACTTACAAGGATTTCAACAAAAACAAGGCTAAACATCCAACCTAAATAACGGATAAAAATCATGAAAAACAATAATGACAAATCAGTACTACACAATTCTCACGATCTATTACTCCCTAATGTTCAAGAAATCAGAACTCGAAAGCAGACCAAAAACTTTTTCGAGTATAATGCCAGGCAAAAGGAAAGATTACAAAAGATAAATGGGATGGAAAAGGCTACAATACACACTAATGTTGTCAATTTCGTACCGAACCGGATATAAAGCGGTACACATGAGTAGGTGTTCTGTATCGGCCCAAATACCGGCCTTTATTGGTCAATACCAAGCATACTGGCCTATACCGGACTTGTACCGGGATCTCGTCCGGCACGAAAAAAATTTGTGTATTTTTTCTTTTGCTTAAAAAATACTTGAATTTTAAGACTTGATAATTCAACAAAATTTGGAGTCTATAATCTGTTAATCATCTTAATTTGTTATTAGGACTAATTTGAAGGTGTATTAATGTGGTGGCCGGGCTCGGGAAGGACCCTAGGGGCCAGCCACATCACTCTGGCAATTGGTCAAACCCAAGGTTCTATGGGTTGACCGGTGGCTCACAAGGCCTACTGGTTGATAGCGCCCTGCCAAATGCTGGCTGATGGAGGGGATCGCCGAACGTCTCGAGGATTCTCTCCGGATCAATACCATCTGAGAGATTACCCACCAAGGGCACCACCGAGTGCGACGGGGCTCAGCGAGCTTATGTCTCCAGGATGAATGGCCTCTCTCCTCGAATGTTCGGTGCGCTTCCGCCGGACAGAAGGCACTTAACGCGAGGCCTCCTAGCCGAAGGAATACGAGCGCCTTGGTCCAGATACTCCTCGGGTCGCCGAGCCACCACTTCCCTCCTGACTTGGAGAGCAAATCAGACGGAGGTAGGCAAGCGGGAAGGGAAAAATAAGTTAAAAAGACAACTTATTTTTGTCTTTTTAAAAAAAAATTCTGAGTTTCAATTAAAATTTTATATTTTTCGATTTCTCTTGCCGAGACGAATCAAAAAGTCACAAGTTTAACGCAAAACTAACAAATGCGATTTTTTTTGAACATAGACAAAAAAGAAGTTAATATTTGACTTTTTGTTTGTTCATAATCAAGTGATATCTAAGGACTGAGATGACGTCTGCTTTGAATTTATTTTAGTGCATTTTGTTGAACTTTGTGTACCTTTAGCTTGACTCTTAGGCTAGGTTGTTCTAAATTTAACTTATTTTTTCGTTTAGTGGGTTTTGTTCGTTTTTTTTTTAATAAAAAAAGTAGTTATTTTTCAAAATATTTAAGTAAAATAAAAAATAATTTACTTTTCCGATTCCTATTGTCGAGACGAATCAATAACCTACAAAAATTTGACGCAAAACTAACAAATGCGAAAAAAATTCAAATAAGGACAAAATTTCCAGATTTAAGTTAAGTTCAAGAGAACAGAGCCTAAAAAGTACAAAATTATGACCAAAAGTAAAAAAAATTCACTAAAGACGAAAAAATTAACAAACAGCTGTCTTTTTGAGCTTAAGTGCCGTCTTATTTGAATTTTTTCAACATCGGTCTATATTTTTATGAGGGGTGCTCCCCCCGACCCCACACCCCAATTTCCACTATTACTACCCCCCCTTCTTTCTTTCCGGTTTGTTTTTTTTTTTTCTCTCTTTATTTCATTTTCTTTATTTTCAATTTAATTTTTTTTCTCTTTATTTCCTTTTCTTTCTTTCTCTTTATTTCCTTTTCTTTCTTTCCAGATAGAATCTTTTTTTTCCTTTTTTTAATTTTCAATTATTTTATTTATTTGTTTCTTTTCCCATTAACCTCCCTTTTTTTTTTTTGGTTAACTCAAATTCTATTTTCAATTAAAATTGACTTTATGCTTAATAAATTTATATTATTTTAATTAGTTAATTAATTTGTCTTAACAATGAAATAATAAAAAAAATTCTAATGAACAATAATAAATTTAAACAAAATTTCATTTTATTATAATTGAGTACATATTGTCAAAACATGAAAATACATAAAAACACAAATTCTAATCAATATCTCCTCCAAATGTTGCTCCCGGCCCGCTTATACCCATTACTTCGTACCACAATTGCAAAGGTGTTCCATAACTGGCAGTCCATCCTTTAGCTTCGTCCGATGCATTATCCTCCCACCATATTGGTATGGGTGGTACATGGTAATGAAGTTCTAAGAAATCTTGCACGAAGTGATTGTTGTCAACACGGGTAATAGCAATTTCGCAGCGGTATTCGGCTGGAACTGAAGTGGACCTCAATGGCAAATGAGTAAAACAACTGTAAACATTCTTTTCAAATGTATGCAGTACAAGGTTGTACCTTGTTGCGATGACAAGTCCCAAACTCATAGCCTCCATCCAATGTTCCTCTGGTGTCGTAGGCGCGAACCAATTCAGTAAGATTAGTAGACGCTTTGCCCAATCATTTACTGGATAAATCGCACTGTATAGATCATAATTTTGTCGAATCTCTTCAATAAGCATCTCTCGTACTCGATTCCAATCATTTTCACTATACCTGATTTGTGCAG
Source organism: Rhododendron henanense subsp. lingbaoense (assembly GCA_020567845.1). NCBI lineage: Eukaryota > Viridiplantae > Streptophyta > Magnoliopsida > Ericales > Ericaceae > Rhododendron > Rhododendron henanense. The sequence goes on from CM036314.1 coordinate 27,023,247, forward strand.
CTATCGCCCTGAATCCATAATGACCATCGCCAAGCACGTCAACAGTGTGGAAAATATAACGCTGATAAGCCTGAGGTAATTGCTGAATGTAGCGATCAGGGATGGGTGGAACTATAAAATGAGTGTTGCGAACCCCCGAACCCCTCCCACGTCTCCCTCTCCCTCTCACTCGCGATGTTGCAGTCCTTGATCCTGAAGTGGATGCTTCTGAGAAAGAAGATATGCGACGTGTACTTTGCTCATCTCTACCTGTAGGTCGACCTCTATGTTATGTGTTGTACGATGGAGGTCGAACTGTGCTACGAGATGGATCTGCTATATCGATAATCCTGTCTATGATATGCTCTCGCATAGGTGGATCCATCCCATCTAGGGGTGAGAATGGTTCAGATTAGTTCGATTTTGTAGTAAACCAATAACCAAACCAATACCTACGGATTATGAATTTGGAGAACCAAACCAACCCACAAAAGGCATAGAACCAAACCAATCCAAACCATATAAATATGGTTCGGTTTCGGTTTAAACCACGGTTTGCTTTGAACTAAACTATCATCTTCAAAAAATATTTAAAGTACTTAAAATTACAAAGATAAATTAAAATAAAATTTATATTAAAACCAATTCCATTCAAATTATCAAAACACACTAACTTCAATCAACTAATTAAGAGTAGAATACCAATAATTGTCTCAAGTCTTAAACTAAGAAAATGAAATACTGGTAAGTCGCTAAATGAACAAACTAATAATACCAACTATTAAACATCTTAAGATAATTTAACCAAATAAAATACCAAAGATAATTCCTAATAACTATTGAATTGAAATATTTATCCAAAAAAAAAAGGGAAAAATTCAAAAAAACCCCTGAACTTTGAACCCAATGTCAAATAGGCACCTGAACTTAAATAAACTTCAATTGAACACCTGAACTTTCGCTCCGTTATTCAATTTACCCCCTGCCGTCTCAATCCGTGACTTTCCTAACGGCAACCGCTGAGCTGGACACTAACAGACAGAACAAAACGTTAGAGGGAGAAATTGGAAGGAAACAATAGTGATCTGGCACCTTTTTAAGGCCCTATTCGGCTAAATAAGCCTATTGGCAAACTTTTTGTCCTTATTCAATTTTTTTTTTTTTCATATTTGTTAGTTTTTCGTCAATTTTTTGGGGATTATTGCATGGTCATAACGAGAGGAATCTAAAAAGTAAAAAATTATGATCGAAATCCATTTTTTTAATAAAGACGAAAAAATTGGCTTATTGGCTTATTTTTGTCTTTATTCAAAAAAATTAGGTTTCGATCGTAATTTGTTACTTTTTAAATTCCTCTTGTCATGACGATGTAATAATCTCCAAAAAAATAATGAAAAACTTGCTATGTTTGGATTGGTGTTTGAAATTTTTTTTGAAAAATAGTAGGGGTAATAAGTGGAGAGAGATAGAGAGTGAAATGTTGGAAGTATGGAGAATTTAGAGAGAATTTTTTGTAAAAATTCTTTTTGAATTGTAAAGAGAATAAGGCATAAAAAATACAATTTTTTTTTTGAATAAGGGCAAAAAATAAGCCAGTATGCTTATTTAGCCGAACGGGGCCTTAAAAAGGTGCCAGATCACTGTTGTTTCCCTCCAATTTCTCCCTCTAACGTTTTGTTTTGTCTGTTAGTGTCCAACTCAGCGGTTGCTGTTAGGAAAGTCACAGATTGAGACGGCAGGGGGTAAATTGAATAACGGAATGAAAGTTCAGGTGTTCAATTGAAATTTATTTAAGTTCAGGTGCCTATTTACCATTGGGTTCAAAGTTCAGGGTTTTTTTGAATTTTTCCCAAAAAAAAAAACTATTGAATTGAAATAAGGCAACAAAAGGGCAGTGATATTAATTAAATTATATATAATTGTATTATACGGTTCGGATCGGTTTGGAACCATGACCGTGAATGTGAATCCACAAACCAAACCATATAAAGCGGTTTCTAATTTTTTTAAACCATGATCAAACCATATTACTAAAAAACCGAACCAAACCTATTGGCTTAGATTGGTTTGGACTGGATTCGCGGTTGATTGATTTTTTGCTCACCCCTAAGATTCCCATCTAATATCTCAACGACCTGAGATGTCCTGTCAGGTCGTGTTCCCTCCTTATTAAACTCGGTTGCGTGCATAAACAACCTAGTCCAATGAGCGTGGATACTCCATAGCGGAATTGGAGTGGAAATGGAACGATAATAAGCAAGATCGTGCATGCATGGCAATTCGTGTGTGATTTTGATTGTATAGTTGCAATAGCCAACAGTGTGTGTGTGTGTGTGTGTGTGTGTGGGGGGGGGGGGGGGGGGGGGGGGGTATACTTCTAAAGCGCTTTCTAGCTGATCATGTATCAACTCCATTGCCTTTAATGAAATGCGACACCTTACCTGATCAAAAATGTCGTAACGTAATTGTTTGTGGCGTGGAATGTTCAATGATTTCTCGAATGACTTCTTAATTTCCTCGAATTGATTTTTCAACATCTTTTCTATTTTATCAAAAGATATTTGTAGCGATGATATGGTATCCCCCAAATATAGCTTTAGCCTTGCATGTGCAGACTCTGCCTTGTAATATTATGCACTGTGTTTAAATAGGAAAGTATCAAAAAGTATTCCTAAGTGTAGTAGAGAAATGCACAAAATTTTAATAGTAAAGTTGAAAAGCGATTATACCTTTGACTTGAATTGCTTTCGATATGCATACATGTATCTGTCCATGCTGAAATAAACCTCTATTTGTACGACCTTAACCATGTTTGCCACAAGTAAGTTATGACAGTCGGGAATTGGCGAAAATTGTCGCACATGGCTTGCCACTTCTGTTTGAAAGATGAAAGTGTAGATGAATTGATAAGCGAGTGCCATGACATGACAAAGCGCTTCCATTCCGGACCAAGCACACGGCTGTAGTTCTTCATGATGCACTGATTTATGTGCCAAATACACAGGATGTGACGTGCCGTGGGGAAACATGCTTCGATGGCGTTCATTAGCGCTAAATCACGATCTGAAACAAACACCAATGGCAACGATGCCCCTTTTTGAAGCATCCAGTTTTTTAAGTGAGCCAATGCCCATGTCAGTGTCTCTTCTCTCTCATTACTAACATGTGTGAACATAAGCGAGTAAGTTCGCCATGTGGATGTGATACCCACAACCTCCAATAGTGGTTTTCGATACTCATTGGTCTTGTACGTGGCGTCAATGATCAGTACGGACGGAAAGTTGACAGATAGCTCTAGGCTCATAGGATGAACCCAAATAATATCTGTGATTTTGTTGGTATCTGGATTTGTAAGAAATTGATGGAGGTAATTTTTCTTAAGTAATTGACTTATGACATACTGAATAGGAGTTAGACCGTCCAGTTTGACTGCTTTGTTTGCAAAAATGGCGTTATAAACGCTCTTGATTCCCGTAGTGTTTGACGGGTCTTTTTGCTTCAAAATATTAAGAATCTCACGAGGCGCGGTGCTGTTGGCCATGTCGATCACAAATTGTTTCTCTATTGGTTTTAGCCTTGACGGGTACTCGTGGCCCTCAATATGTTTTGCTATTTCATGGTTATGGACACCACTAATAACCTCTAAACCCCACCTGATACCGTATGGATGTTCTGGTATATCTCATAGTTGAAATGGGCAATCGTATTTTTTAGTCCCAGTGTTTCTTTGCAAGGATTGCCCTTCAACCAGATACCGTGGCGGTTCGTACTTTCCTCCTCTTTCACAACCAAAAATGCATTTCGGCAGTTTGCGGCCTTTTAACTTAGCAGAATTTAAAATAACCACCACAATACCATATTTTAGACCAACGCTCCGCGCCTAAGCTAACATATCTTCTCTACTTTCAAAAATCTATATAAAAAAAAACGAATATGTATAAATACAACATTAACCAGTCTTAACATAAATAACGAATATGCAAAACAATAATAGTAAAAACTAACCTGGTCGGGGGTAAATTCTGGTGTATAATCGCGACTATTGTGGGAGATGCTCTACTCACTACGAACATCATTCTCAAATGACCAACTATCTGAAATTGAAAAGTTGTAGTCATCCATTGTTCTACCCCGAATTTTCCGCTGTGGTGTTCCTAAATTTTTTTGTGTACATAGTCTGTGATGAAAGCTTAAGTAACCATATATGCTAAATTTTCACCGAAAATCATTATTCTAAATTTTGTGGATTATATTTGACATAGAAATAACCAGGAAAGTCACAGGTCGGACGAGTCCAGTTAGAATCACCATTCCTTCCTTAGTCGGTACGAAGCCAAACTTGTTGACAAACTTTCGAGGGTGTTAGCCTCGGGTTAGTCCACAGTCGTAAAAACGATCGTAAAGCATAGTGCCACATGGACGGACACCTTTGGAGTGAAAACTACTTATGCTTTATACCAGTAATTTTAGTAGAATAAGTTTGCTAGCTATTTTTAGTACTTTAACTTAACATGCATTTTTAAACACAAAAAGAAAATATAACGGAAGGTAACGGAAGCTTACGAAAGGTGAATGTGGCTATCGAACGAAGAGACTTCTTACGGTAAGCTTACGGTAGCTTCAAAAGAGAAAAGAAAAGATTTTCTTTTTCTCTAGAAAATAAATCTTGACTAAACTACTAAACTTTTTGGATCGAGAGGCTGGTCGGGTGGTGGTTTGGTGGCGGCCTTGGGTTGAGTTTCTTGAACAACTCAAGAAGAAACTCAAGAATACCAAGAACAAAGAGCAAACACAAGGTTTCTAGAGAGAAAAGTTGGAGAGATTCAAGGTGTGAATTGAATGGCTTGACAAAATGTCCTATTTATAGGAAAATGAGGACCTCTCTCCCCACCCCAAATGGCTGCCCCACCCCCCATATATTTGCTCCATGGTTCAAGTCTAATTCTAGGTTCAAGTCTAATAAAAATATAGTTACAAAAATAAGTGTTTCAATTTTTAATCCGTTTGAACCGGTACAAAGATGTTATTTTTTTGATCATTTCATCCTAAATGGTCATAATAAATTTTTGCCTCCAAGGCCTTTCAATGGACACCCTAAGAGAGTCTTGAAACTAAATAATGAGTTTTAAGGTGTTTGTTGGGGGGGGGGGGGGAGAGAGAGAATAGCAATTTACTATTTTTATACTTTTTCGATTTGTCTTGTCCTGACAAACAATTAATCCCTAAAATTACGTTGAAAAACTAAACAAAAAATTACAAAAAGAAAAAAAATACCGAACTAAGTTTCAGACTTATAAGTTTAAAAGAACGCAACCTTAGTCCCCACTGTCCAAGAATAGAAAGGGCAGAATGGGAAAAACATCAACGTTTGGACATGATTTGTGTGAGGGACATGCAAAATGGGACAGCCAAAAATGGAGTAACGGACCAACTTTAAGGGACAGTAAGAGTATGAATTTCTGAATTCACAATAAAAAGAAACTGTAATGGCCTTACTATTGTACATTTATATATATGAGCACGCACACATATATTTGTGCATAGTTCTTTAAAAAAATTGCACTTACAAGTAATTGCGATCTTTTAAAAGATAACTCCTCTCTCTCTCTTTAGTCTTTGAAGAACCGAACAACCATTTAGGATTTTGGCTTGGGTGGGAGGTTTCCCCTCACCACCCCCCACCCCCCCTCTTTTTTCCCCCCTCTTTTCTCTATCGCTTTTAACCCTTCCTATTCCCTCCCCCTTTCTTGGTTTCTTCACCTCTTTCTTGTTTTCGCTTTCATTCTGGTGTCTTCCCGCCGGCCTATACTGATGTGTGTTGTCGAATCTTGCCTAACGGCGTTGTGGCTCTTGTTGGATGGTGGCGTTTCAAGCTTGGGGTGCTTCCGGCGAGTTTTCTGTCACCCTACACTGTTGCGTGTAGCCGGTTCTAGCCTAACGACGCTATATATGGATCTCGTCTGCTGGTGATGTGTTCGAGGTTGTCGTCGGGCTATGATCTACTCCAATGGATCGAAATTGCGATCAATTGAAGCTGATGTTTGATATGATGTTGGTTGGTTTTGGTGATGTGGTCCAGTGGCGTGGTGGCTGCAGTTGGAGGAGATCACGGTGAAGTGGTGACTGCTGTTGGTGGCTGAAGGCTGCTGGTGGAGGTTGGTCTTGGAGTGGGACGATGGCTTGGTTGCTGTTGGTAAGGTTAGGGTTTTTTCTTTTAAGTTCTGGACTTGACCCAATAAGTGTTCTGGGGCTTGGCCATATATGTGTGGGTTTGTCCCAATGGTTGTTTTCTTGGTTAACATCATGTCAATCTTGGATTATTGGATACAAGATTGTTCTTGTTTAAGGATACAATGTCGTCAACTTTTTATTCCTTTAGTCTTTGTAACAATTTCAAAGATTAATAAATTTTTTTGCCTTACAAAAAAAGTAATTGCGATCTTTTATGGTGTAGCGAAATTGATAAATGATGGAGCTATACTATATTTTATCCAAAAAGTGCACGTTATTTCATAATTGACACTTAATAGGGAAGTGAGAGAGTATATATAATACACAAATGAATGTGTATGCTCCCTCAAATCTCCCATATTAAACAATTCTGTTAGTCTTCCAAATTTTTTGTTTTCTTATTCATTTCATGTTTCCTAAATTTTTGTTAAATTCACATTAAAGTTGTTAGATTGGCCACTTGAATAAACGAGAGAAGTCTAAAAAATTACTCCATCTGTCCCAAATTGCCGGTTTTTTTGGCAGTCGTGCCACTCAAAAAATTATCTATATCTCACAATCTATAATGTTTTATATAATTTCAAAAATATCATTGGTAAGTAGGATAAAATCTGGTATGGCCAGCTTTGCCACAGGCACGGACCTGGGGAGTAGGTATCAGCCTTGCCCAAGCCCCCCAGGAGAACAACACCTACAACAAGTAAAGAGGGCCCCAGCTACGCCTGAAAGGCAGAGCTGGAGCCGAATCTAAGGATCAGCTACGACACAAAGCTAGTCCAAGTAGGACCAGCTATGACACGAAGCTGATCCAAGCCCACCGAGTATATCATACGATTAAACCCAACTCCTACGGGATAAGGGTGAAGAACCAGTAAGATAAGCACATTATGCTTATCCTAATCACCAATAAACATTGGATAAGGATTCCAGGCTAAAGCAGGGTGCTCGTGGAGTTCCAGCTAAGGCAGGACTCTACTCACCCCGCTAAAGCGATCCAGATATCCCCGGAATGCAGTCCTACTAGGACTCAACCTCCCATCAAATGCCTATAAAAGCAACGGTAGAACTCCAATAAAGGTACGCTCACTTATAACCGAGAATCTCAATTCTCCTACCAAATAGCAAGTTCAATACTGACTTAGGCATCGGAGGGTGGTTGGCAAGCCGCCACACCGGTGACTTTTACTTCAGCTTTGTTTTGCAGGATCAGGTCTGTGCCGGATTCAAAACTGCTTCATCAGCTGGCGCCGTCTGTGGGAACGACTTTTTCCTTACGGTGAACAGTTTTGTATGGTAGAGACTCGATCAAACAAGACGACGATGGCTTCAGACCCCCCACAACAGTGTGTCGACGACGCCACTAAGACCGCCGCTGCAGCCAAAGCTGCCAAGGCAGCCGAAACGGCCAAGGCCGCAAAAGCCGCCCAAGCCGCCGACAAAGCCGCCAAGGCGGCGGAAGCAGCCAAAGCCGCCGCAGCACTTAGAAGTGGGGGTGATCAGATGACCCCCGAGGCATTTGCCCAAATGCAGGAGCAGATAAGGACGTTAACCCAAGGGTTGCAAACTGCGATGCAGGAAAACGCGGACTTGCGAAAGCAAATCTCCGAACCAAGCATTTTAAATTCACGACACAATCGACAAGGCGAAGAGGATGACGAAGAAAAAGACGAATCCAGTGAAAAGGAAAGCCAGAATCGAAGGAAAGGTGGAAAGCCACCCATGGAAAGGACTTCCCATGACCTAGAGGCTTTGAACAAAATGCAAGATCAGATCGACGGGTTAATGAAACATGTTAAAGCACAAACTCCCGCCACGGTTGAAGAGTTGGTGAAAAACACAGATTCACCCTTCACATCTGACGTCATGGGGCTGCCATTTCCCAGGAAATTTAAGATGCCCCATCTGAAAACATTCAATGGTTCCACGGACCCATTGGATCATCTAGAGACATATAAATCCTTAATGCATTTACAAGCAGTGCCAGACGAGGTGATGTGTCGAGCATTCCCTGTCACCCTTAAGGGAAGTGCTCGAGCATGGTTTAATAAACTCCCACCAGGAAGTATCAGTAGTTTCAAAGAGCTTAGCACAAGCTTCGTAAGCTACTTCATAGCTGGTCAACGCTACGGCAAACCAGCTACGCATCTATTGACGGTGAAGCAAGGAAGATGGGAATCCTTGAGAGAATACACCACCAGGTTCAACAAGGAGGTAGTCCAGATTGACGAAGCTGATGATAGCGTGAGCATAACAGCGTACATCGCTGGACTGTATTCAGGACAGTTTCTATACCTCTTATCACAAGAGCCACCCAAAACTTTGGCAGAGCTTATGCTCAGAGCACAGAAACATATGAATGCAGAGGAGGCTGTTTATGCAAGACGCACACGTGATAGCTTTGATTCCCAAACAGGGCCGTCACACATTGGTGAATTTCCTCCTCCCGAAGGAAAGAGGAGGGAACCCACTCGCAAAACCGGAGGGGAACCAAAGAGCAAGAAAGTAGATTCAAGATCTTCTCCGAAACGAGGAGGGGTAGGAGGACCACCCCAAGGCCGGTACAAGCAGTTCACACCGCTCATAGCTACGGCATAGCAGATCCTTAGCAATTTGCAGGACGACCCAGACCTCAAATGGCTTGGGAAGTTGAGGACTGATCCCAACAGAAGAGCTAAGGACAAATACTGCAGATTCCACAAAGACCACGGTCACAATACCGACGATTGTATCGATTTAAAGCAGCAAATCGAAGACCTGATTCAGAGACGGAGGCTCCAACGTTTTGTAACGAAAAAGCACCAAAAACCACCCAGAATGGAAGATGCCAACAAAGAAGGCAGGAATGCTAGAGCATCCCGATCAGGTCACATTGGAGAGATCAAGGTCATCCACGGAGGATTTGCAGGAGGTGGCGAATCTAGCAACGCTAGAAAAGTGCACCTCAGGAAACTAAGAACGGAGGAATACTTGGAGGTCAACACAGTTGGCCGTCCAAGTAAGTTCCAGAAAAAGGAGGAGATACCCATTATTTTCTCAGAAGAAGACATCAAGGGCGTCGAGTTTCCTCACGATGACCCACTGGTTATCACCATTGTCATAGCAAATTACCTTACACGTAGGGTACTTATTGACAGTGGGAGCTCAGCTGACATCCTCTACCTCCACGCGTACGACCAATTGAAAGTAGGGCGAGAAAGGCTAAGGCCCATGACGTCTCCACTAGTCGGATTTGCAGGCACGCCCGTTTTTCCAGCTGGACAAATGTAGACACCCCAATTTGGCCTAACGATTATTTCAAGTCCCACCTTGGGACAATCCCGATGATGAAATGGATACAATGATTGATGATTGCTTCTTTGAGGACCTTAGGACTTTCGGTGAGAACTTTGACCACTTAGAGGACCCAATTCAAAGCCATACAGCCTTTCAGACAGAAATACAGAAGCCTAGGAGAATCCATCTGACGGCCGTAATATCGATCCAACGGCCATAACATCAATCCCTCGCCCGAGCAACCTGTTGCCAGCAAAATCTCCCTGAGAGATCAATCCCTCGGCCGCAAGATCTATCCTTCGGCCGAGACATCCATTCCACGGCCGCGACATCCATTGCTCGGCCGCCAGATCGACCTTTTTCCAGACTCTGGAACGTTCTGTCAGACGTTTGGTTTGATCCAACTACACTACCTTTCCGATGCGTTCGGGCTACGTTCGGAGATCACGACGTAGAGTTAGAGATGCATTGCAATTGCAATTGTCATCTCGAGATTTGATTGGCCGGAGTGAGTCATCCCTATGCCTATATAAAGGGGCCTTTGGGTTCCAAATTAACACACAGAAATTGAGATACCCACACGCTCAATCAAACCTCGAAGCTCTGCACAAATACTCCCTCAAATCCCATACTTCAAAAGCCCTAACCTTCTGAAGGCAGCCGTCAATCCGACGATCAAACCCCGAAGTTCAAACCCTAACTCTAGGGTTCTCGATCAAGCAATCAATCAATCACACCCAATCCGAAGCAATCAAGCAACTGAGGGATCAAGGTGGTGAGGCCCAACGGCCTCTGGTTTGTCTATATTCACTGTATTTCTAACTAACCGTAGCATTTCGATTATCTGTTAATCTTTCTGTCTGGTGTGAGGAAGAACACCGACCGAGGCTTCGATCCCTCGGCCGGTACATCAAACCAGGAGGATCTCTCGGCCGTGACATCTATTCACCGGCCGCGAGATCCATCTCCCTGGGACACTTTGTTTGTTTCCTGCTTTCTGATGCATGTTTCAATTATCGCACTGGCCCACTTTGCTTACTGTTTAAAGGAATAATTAAACAGACTATGTGTTAGAATTAGACAAAGTATCTATACGTCTTATGTTGAATGATTATGGGCCAGTCTCACGACTGGGCAGAGAGGGGTGCCTAACACCTTCCCCTTACTGTACTTTTGGCTCCCGAATCCAGAATCTCTATCTATTTTCCCAGTTTTAATAAACTGGGTGGCGACTCTATTTGATGATAACCGTTATCATGTGGCGATGTTCCTAGCCATGGGAATGTCCATGATTTTGGTTTATGAAATGAGCAACCAATCGAGCAAACACAAACGTGATCAATCTGTATGGCGATGCCCCGCTTGGGAGGTGTCTACAGTTTTTGGCGACTCCGCTGGGGATGAGAGAGCCATAACCAAAAAGTTCAACATAAGACTAATACATGCCTTGTCTAATTCATTTATCATATGCATCGAGCGGGCAACCCGTTGAGTTCACCTGATATCCCGGCATGACACGGGCTATGTTGGGGGTTCCAGCAAACTCCACAGTCACTCGTACCTAGTGGTATATCAAAAAGGGAATCACCCAATCACCGCCTATGATGGGCTGGTGAAAGGATTGGTGCCCTTTGACAACGGAGCACCCTGAAACTACCAAAAACCTTGCATGCTTTAGAAAGCCATAGAACTTATCAAACTAAGACAGGAACCTACAGGCTAGGAACCTACTTGCATTCTACTTGCAAAAGTTCTTCCTCACACCTTGTACCATCTGTTGTTGTAATTAACTCTTTCTGTGTAGAAGGGTTGGGATTTTCAGCCAAAATCTTAACCTTACACAGGCGAAATACTGACTTCTAGGTATTCTACTTTTCAAGCAGGCACAATAGGTAAATCAAAGAAGCAACCACAGCCAACTTTGTACTCTTATAACACCCGAAGCTACGCCAAACAAAGGTCTCTGCAACCCTCCTGTCTGTCATCTTCGTCTGACAAAACACCCTCACCACAACAGTTCCGACCGCTCTCAGAAACTTCCCGGTCACCCTCTTAACGAACCCAGTCATCCACTAAATCTTAAGCTTCATCAAGCAACCCTTCTATCTTCATGGCAGACAATGACGCCACTATTGCCAACCTCCAAGCTCAAATCGCTGCACTACTAGCAGAAAAGGTAGCTAGAGATGCTGAAGATGAGGAAAAATCAATGGAAGACGAGAACCCTCATAAAGTGATATTGGCAGAAAGTCCTGAGTTAACCAAACAAGTCAAGGAAATCAAACAAGCCTTGGCCCGTTCACAAGGGGATCAAATTCTGGATTTCGAAGGACTTTGCCTCTTCCCAGAATCCAAGCTGCCTGAGAATTTCAAGATGCCCAACATCGAGAAATTCAATGGTACTGGCAACCCGACCAGTCATGTCCGCCATGTTATCAACACCCTGAAGCCGATGGGCTTGAATGACGAGCTCATCGCTCAGTTGTTCCAACGAACCCTCATCGGAAGCGCCCTCGACTGGTTCCTCACTTTGGAGTTTGTACATTATCAAACTTGGCCAGAAATTGCCAATGCTTTCGTCAAGCAGTATGCATACAACGTCCAAATTGAGTTAACAACTCGAGATTTGGAAATGACCAAACAGGATTCCAATGAGGACTTTGCTACCTTTGTGGCAAGATGGAGGGAAAAGGCTGCCAAAATGAAGAACCGTCCCTCCGAGGAAGACCAAGTGAGGATAGTTGTCAAAAATTTGCAACCCAAATATCTCAGGCATATCTACACGCAGGCTATCACCGATTTCAAGCGCTTGCATGCCACTGGGTTGCAAATTGAAGATGGAATCAAGCTAGGACTCATTGGGAAAGAAGAGGCCACTCCTCCACCTAAGAAAACCTTCTCTAGCCGTACATCTCACGCCTCCGTGAATGCCCTTGGCTCTTTGTCTCAAGACCCTTTCCAAACTAGCCCATCCCGAAGCTCAAATCGACCTCGTCGCAACTTTGATCCTCTCTACATGACCTTGTCCCAAGCCTTGACCATTCTCAGCCGTCAAGGGCATCTCAAACCTCTAAACAAGCCACTTCCTCCACCGCCCTACGGTCCAAACCATGATCCAAACAAACAATGCGCCTACCACCAACATCCTGGGCACGAAACAGACAATTGCATGCGTCTTCGTGACGACATTCAAGACCTTATTGATAGTCGAACCATAAAGCCACCAAAACCTGACGGGCAAGCCAACCAACTCCCTACTCACAATGCTGAGCCGCCACCTCGAAATATCAATCTCATAAATCTATCTCACAACCCCACATACAATCCCAGCCAATACATTGTCCAAGACAACCAAACCAAACCTACCTCAACCTTCCCCGAGGAGGACGAATGTTTCATGATGGAGGAGGAAGGAGATGATAATTCTGATCAGTCAGAAGTAATAGACATGGATATGTCCGACATAAGCAGCAAAGATCAGGTAGAAGAGGAAAATCTAAGGAAATGGAAGGAACACTCTTGGGCGAAACACAATTTGGAAGATCCAGACATTCCATTTGTAGAAGATGACGAATGGCTTCGTATCTGGTTTGAGAATAGGAAGAAGGAAAAAGAAAAGGTCATCATGATGAGAAGGCACGCTCGCTTCGAGCCTGCCCAAATAGTGGTACGCATCAACCGTCCCAAAATTCCAACACCACCCATTGTTTGGGAAACAATCAATCTCATTGAGAAAGTAGAGGAGTTCCAAATGCAACCATGGGTCAACCCCTACGATGAGTGCGACTATAGTCAATGGATAGAGGAAAGAGAAGATCTAGATTTTATGTGCACAGAACCCTATAAAACAGGGGAAAGCGACTTTGATGAGATGGAAGAAGAGTGCAATGATCCGCTCGATGAAACCTCCTTAGCATCACTATTTAATCAGGAAGAAATAACTGATAACCACGCGATCAATGAGGAAAGAGAAAGGGAGTTTCCCGCTGACACATCCATCTGGGGATTACTCATGGCTCAAGGAGGTAGCCATCGTACAAAAAATGAACCCGGTTCAAAGGCTCCGTTTGGCAAGGAAGAGGGTGGGAAAGAGTACAAAGTTGCAAAAGACAAGGGAAATGACCCCGACATGCTGCAGTAGCTGAGAAGTCACAACATGGCAAATAAAGAACGTTAAAACATTGTTTTCTTTTGCTTTAAACAAACTAGAACGAGTTTTGGGCCCCTGTTTGGGCATTTTATTTCCGCTAAGAGAATTCATTTTCCATCTCCCAGATTATGCTTATCTAAATCCAAATTTCTAAATTGCAATTGCCATGCGCTATACTCTCATTGCCAAAACAAAGGAAGATTTCGAAGGGATCAAAATCTTTGTGTCCCCGACAGAAGGGAAGGAAAGGATAAACTCTGATTATTTAAGACTAGGTTTTTATCAAAACTCAGGAAGAAGACGCTATCTCCGTGAGAACACTTAGGGTTAGCTTGCCCATTGTGAAAGTACAAACGCAATAAAACATCTCCATCAGATTCCTCTCCAAAACACAAAACCTCTTGAGAGAAAAATGCTCGTTGGGCAATCCATACACCCAAGCAAAAGTAAGAGCAGAGCCTGCTAGGACAAGAAACGCAACCTAGGCAAAAGTTAAGGCATTCGAAGGGAAGCTCGCTAGGAACTCAACCTCTATCAGGTAACCTAGGCAAAACTTAGAGCATGAGAGAAAGAAAAATCAAGAGTGAAAACCCAACCCCCAAAGGTGGTGATCTTGGAACTACGTAAAAGGCCTGATTCCCTGATCGGGATACGTAGGCAGTCTCACATCGAGATACGGTCCAAACATTTGGAGGGAGGAAAACATCAACATGTTTGTACTCAATGATAGGTATAGCTAACCCTGCGTATTGAGCTCACAAAAGATGAGTTAGTCATTTTCCAAGGAATTGGCAAAAACAAAGACACATAAGGATTACAGTTCATCTCTTCTAACCCAAAAGTCGTCAACGCAATGGGTATGATCCTTCAAAAAAACTCTTAAGTTTGGCAATCAGGATGTAAAGCATGGCAAAGGCAAGAAACAGCAAATGAAAAGGCTAAGCATAGGAAAGGATGTGAAACAGGATGCCACTTGGCTAAAGCAAAACATATCCTCCTTAGGAAGATAGACATAACGGCCAGGCAATCGATACCTCGGCCGAAACAATAATCCTTCGGCCGAGTGATCGATTCTTCGGCCAAATATTCTTTAACTGTCTATCAGCAAAAACTTGTTCAAAAAGCCATGTTCTGACTATCGCATGCAAACTCAAGACATTTAGGGGCATGAAAGGCATTCCTCATTTCTCAAACAAAAACTTGCTTATAAAACTGTTGCTGTGATTGCTTTTACTATACAAATATAGTTTCTGCCTATCATCTACTAACTATGAACAGGGAAAGGAAAAGCCCTAAAAACTAGGCGATCTCCGAGAAGAAGGTAAAGGCTGCTCACTGGTCCCCACATTCCCCTCAGCAGCCGGTACTCTCTCAGCCTCAAGCTGCAACCAAGGAAGATATAAACATTCAGACTCAAGGGATAATACATAGCAGATAAAGCTCATAAGGAAAGTCATACCTCGAGGATCCTACGGCGCTGTCTCCGAACCAAAACCTCTGTACTCTGATAGGCGTGAAGCCATTCCTGCAATATCTCAGCAGGCACCTGTGAAATAGCCAAGCATTACAAACATCTAAAGCAAGGATACAATGCGAAGTGATGAAAGCTAATACAGGAAGCTAAAAATACCTGTGAAGCCCCGACTGGCAAAGTATAGAGCGGGGTCGTGCAAGGAGTCAGCGTCAGGCGCTCCTCCTCCCCATCGTCTGAGTGGAAGGAGATATACGAAGGAGCCCGTGGCCAAACAAGAGCAACGGGAGGAGCCACAACAGAGGAGGTCAAGAAAAGACGGCAGTACTCTGTATAGTCACCTGCCTGGAGGAGTAAACCTGCCCAATCTCTGATCCGGGCATTCTTCAGATCTTCCTTCGACATCAAGGAAGTGGACCTCATGGATACTGGAGGAGAAGGAGGAACAAACTGAAGAGCCTCAGCGCGTGGCTGCCACTGACTGGCCACTCGATCGCCTAAGTACCAAGCTCGGCAAAATGGACCCTCGAGCAAACTACGGGTCCGATCTAGGACTCTACAACGAGCAAGAGGGGCATCCTCTGGTACACCACCCCAAGGGTCAAACCGTACCTGTAAGAGCAAGGACAAATCAGTCTCGACACAAAAATAGGAAAGTCTAAAGGACAAGAAGTACAAAAGAAAAGGTACTTGATCGACCGTCAGTCGGTCTAAAACTCGCCGCCACTCAGGAAGGCTCAAAACTGGTGACCGTGGCTTCCGTTGCCCCATCAACCATCGCTCATAACGAGGTATGCAGTTCGCGTCACCATGCCTGGTCTCGGGGGGAAACTGGAGAAGGTGCTCAAAAGCCCAGAGCTGAAAAACAGGTTAACCAAAGCAAGTTCAGAACTAGGAAAAAGCCAAAGTAAAAACAGAAGTACAAAGGAATGATACGTACCTCAAGCACTCGAAAGTGACCACAAAGAATGGGACTCTTGTCCCGCGAGCAAGCTCCAAGACCGCCGTACAAAGTGGCCAAAGCAGACGAGCCCCAGTCAAACTCCCTAATAGCTCCCAGGTGCTGCAGAGGAGCCAGAAACTGCGTGTGTACTGAACCATCCTTGTTGGCAAACAACGTTTGCCCAAGGAGGTAAAGAAGGAAGGCCCGTGTCAACTGCTCGACGCTCACCTGGGTCAAGATATCAGCCTGCGTGAAGGATCTGCTCAGCCAAGCAAGGTCGATGTGACCTCGCGAACGAACAGGGGGCACCTTGCCCAGAAACCACTCCAAAGCGCCTGCTCGCTCCCAAAGTCTGGGGTCAACTCTAAGAGGAACACCGCCTACTCGCAGGCCAGTCAGCAAAGAAAAGTCACCTGGAGTAATAGTCATCTCGCCAGCCGAGGAAAGGTGGAATGTGTCGGTGGTGTCCCACCATCTCTCAACTAGCGAGGTCATCAATGACCAATCCATCTTCGGAAGATCGAGGCCCAGAACAAATGCCTCGAAACCCGCAGCACGTATCAATCCCCGAGCTTGTTCCGACAGCTTCAAAAACCATCTGTGCACCTCCTTGCCTCCTCCGCGAGCCTCCAGCCTCCTATCTCTCTGCCAAAGACAAAAAGGGAGTTAATCTCATGATTGCATAAACAAAGAAAATGCTAAGGGGCGTCAAATTAACATCTAAAAGCATGCATTGCCTAGATAGGGGGCATAGTTATTTTAATTTCCTTAAACCCGAACATGGGTTCCTCACGATCACGCTCCTAGCCAAAAGGGATTTTCGTCCCGCAAACTAAAAAATCTTATTCTAAATACAAGGATTTCCGAAACTCTGAACTAAAGTAAACTTTTTACTTTTTCAGGAAACTCACCGGTACGTTCAGAACGCTCAGATGATGCTCAGGTTCTCTGCGAACTATCTCGGCCCCTGGGCCACCAACTGGAGGATGGTACTGCAGGAAACCGCCGTAACCCAGCCTACGCGAAGGAAGAGCGTAGGTAGCAGGATCAAACAAACCGGGCTCCTCAATCGCCTCCTCGTCGGAAGACGGGTGCTCGCATCTACATGGAGGATGCGAGGACGAACCCGCGACACCCGAAGATGACGTAGCCATTACGTCCAAGCCAAGAAAACCAACGGTTTTAGGAAAAACCCAAACCCAAAGCCGGCAGCGGCGGCAATGACGGCGGTGGTCGGAGAGGACGGTCGCCGGAGAAGATGGTGGCCGACGGTAGTGGAGGGCGGCGACGTACGGTGGTCGTCAGGCGAGGGGAACGGAGGAAAATGGGAAAGGAGGAGAAGAAAGGATTAAATGGGCCGTGAGATCGATTTAACTGAACTTAAATCGATTTCCTGGCTTTTGGCGTTCTCACGGCCGAGACATCCATTCCTCGGCCGACACATCAATTCCTCGGCCGAGGGATCAATCTCCTGGCCCCTTAATCAATTTCCCTCAGCAATATCAGATCATGCTCAGTGCACCAATTCAAGCCATCATGGATTCTGGATCCTCAACCAACCAAGTAGCCTTGGGGGCATCCCCAAGCCAATGCAACATGATCAAAACCAACCTTGGGGGCATGCCCAAGCATTAAAGATCTCTCTCCACAAACTGCTGACCAAAACAAGTCAAAACATCCAGCGGCTCTATGCCCATATCCACTACCAAAGAAATAAACAGCTCCGTGCCCGTATCAACCTCCTCAGCAACTCTATATACACCCACTCAGTGGCTCGAAGCCATAACAACTATCTCAGCGGCTCTGCGCCCATTACTTCAACAGGCTCTACGTCTGTATTCACTCACCTGGCGGCTCTAGGCCCAATCACTATCAGCAGCTCCATGCTTGCCATTCCCAGCAGCCATACAATCATCAAGCTCATACAGCGGCCCTGTGCCCACTGTCTCCATACAACTCAGCGGCTCCGAGCCTGATACCTCAATTGGCTCGAAGCCATAACAATCAACTCAGCGGCTCGAAGCCCGTTCACCTCAACAGACTCTACGTCTACTATCACCCAGCGGCTCGAAGCCCTCGAATCAGCAGCTCTGCGCTCGCTATCACAACAACAGGCTCTATGCCTGTATTCATTCAACTCAGCGGCTCCAAGCCCACTATCTCAACTGGCTCGAAGCCGTAAACAACCAATCTCAGCGGCTCGAAGCCCGTTATCAAAAGGCTCTACGCCTGTTATCACAACTCAGCGGCTCCAAGCCCATTATCTCAACTGGCTCGAAGCCGTAAACAAGCAACAGGCTCTAAGCCACCCCAACAATCAAGACATCTATTCTCAGGCTCTACGCCTGAATGCTCAAAAATCTAACATTTTTGAATGCTCAAGCTCTACGCTTGGATGCCCAACCACTGTGTACTGGATGCTCAAGTTATACACTTGGATGCTCAAGCTCTACGCTTGGATGCCCAACCACTGCGTACTGGACGCTCAAAGCCTGTACTTTGAATGCTCGGATTCTGCCGTCCGAATGCTCGAGCTCTACGCTCTGAATGCTCAAGTCCGGAACTTGATAGATACTCTAAGCTTAAAAACAAACACACACGCACGGGCCCGTGCACATTTGCATCAACATTTTCACATCGAGTCTGCATCATCATATCTGTTCACATCTAACAAACAAGCATTGCACATATACACTCTGCATATCTCTCATGAAACAGGTCAATCCTGCCAATCAACCGGCTCTATGCCTCGGTTTTATTGATCGGCCCAACGCCTCGATCCTTTGGCTCCACGCCAACACTTATGATGGAAAAGCTCCGTGCGCAGACCATCAGAATGCAACCAGCTCTACGCTTCGGTTCAAATCA
Organism: Rhododendron henanense subsp. lingbaoense; assembly: GCA_020567845.1. Classification (NCBI taxonomy): domain Eukaryota; kingdom Viridiplantae; phylum Streptophyta; class Magnoliopsida; order Ericales; family Ericaceae; genus Rhododendron; species Rhododendron henanense. The sequence goes on from CM036314.1 coordinate 27,042,162, forward strand.
CGTCAAGCTCTAAGCTCCGACAACTTAGGCCCTTGCCTCAAGACTGCATGCAGGCTCCACGCCTCAATCACTTCAGGCTCCACGCCTCAGTTCCTTCATCTCAGGCCCTTGCCTTATACCAGCTCCGCGCTTCGGTCCTAGCAATCACCTCAGGCTCTCGCCTTATGATCAACACCAGCTCCGCGCTTCGGTTTTATCAATCACCTCAGGCTCTCGCCTTATGATCAACATCAGCTCCGCGCTTCGGTCCTAGCAATCACCTCAGGCTCTCGCCTTATGATCAACACCAGCTCCGCGCTTCGGTCTTATCAATCACCTCAGGCTCTCGCCTTATGATCAACATCAGCTCCGCGCTTCGGTCCTAGCAAATCACCACAGGCTCTCGCCTTATGATCAACACCAGCTCCGCGCTTCGGTCCTAGCAAATCACCACAGGCTCTCGCCTTATGATCAACACCAGCTCCGCGCTTCGGTCTTATCGAACCAATCTCCTCAGGCCTTCGCCTCAAGATTGCAACAGGCTCCACGCCTCGATTCCATCACTCTCCAGGCTCTCGCCTCATGACTACAACCGGCTCCGTGCCTCGGTTCCCTCACCTCCAAAAGCTCCGTGCTCCAGCTACTGGCCCTGCGCCCCCCACATCTCAAAAACAACCGGCGTCCAATTCATCCCCAGTAGATGATTTGGATTCCACCCCACTACATCAATTCCTTACAGCTCATTCGCAAGGATAGGCTACTCTACCGAGCTCCTTTCAGTCAAAGTAAGGATGATCAAGAAAAGCAAACGCACCTGCAGTGTGCTGATCTACCCCAAAATACTAAGGAAGCTCTCCGCAAAGAACTCCCCAGGCAGCCCTGCGCTCCTTCAACTATCTTCCGCCAAAACCCTGACTCAGTCTAGGTACGTCACACTACGGCTTTTAAGCCCTAAGGTACGTCTTCTGTCTCTAACCCTCCAAGCTTTTTGCTTTTCTTTATTGCCCGAACTACGATTGGTCTGAATTTCCTTTGTGGAATACGTAGGCAGCCTCCCGGCCCGACCATAACAAAACCTTTTTCAAAAAACCCCTTGGAATAGTGGTTGGACCATATTGAGTTGCTTTTTACAGCTTTGACTCTTACTCAAACATGTCTCGCGATCCGTCTGAGTTCAGTCAAAGAGGGGCATCTGTAGACACCCCAATTTGGCCTAACGATTATTTCAAGTCCCACCTTGGGACAATCCCGATGATGAAATGGATACAATGATTGATGATTGCTTCTTTGAGGACCTTAGGACTTTCGGTGAGAACTTTGACCACTTAGAGGACCCAATTCAAAGCCATACAGCCTTTCAGACAGAAATACAGAAGCCTAGGAGAATCCATCTGATGGCCGTAATATCGATCCAACGGCCATAACATCAATCCCTCGCCCGAGCAACCTGTTGCCAGCAAAATCTCCCTGAGAGATCAATCCCTCGGCCGCAAGATCTATCCTTCGGCCGAGACATCCATTCCACGGCCGCGACATCCATTGCTCGGCCGCCAGATCGACCTTTTTCCAGACTCTGGAACGTTCTGTCAGACGTTTGGTTTGATCCAACTACACTACCTTTCCGATGCGTTCGGGCTACGTTCGGAGATCACGACGTAGAGTTAGAGATGCATTGCAATTGCAATTGTCATCTCGAGATTTGATTGGCCGGAGTGAGTCATCCCTATGCCTATATAAAGGGGCCTTTGGGTTCCAAATTAACACACAGAAATTGAGATACCCACACGCTCAATCAAACCTCGAAGCTCTGCACAAATACTCCCTCAAATCCCATACTTCAAAAGCCCTAACCTTCTGAAGGCAGCCGTCAATCCGACGATCAAACCCCGAAGTTCAAACCCTAACTCTAGGGTTCTCGATCAAGCAATCAATCAATCACACCCAATCCGAAGCAATCAAGCAACTGAGGGATCAAGGTGGTGAGGCCCAACGGCCTCTGGTTTGTCTATATTCACTGTATTTCTAACTAACCGTAGCATTTCGATTATCTGTTAATCTTTCTGTCTGGTGTGAGGAAGAACACCGACCGAGGCTTCGATCCCTCGGCCGGTACATCAAACCAGGAGGATCTCTCGGCCGTGACATCTATTCACCGGCCGCGAGATCCATCTCCCTGGGACACTTTGTTTGTTTCCTGCTTTCTGATGCATGCTTCAATTATCGCACTGGCCCACTTTGCTTACTGTTTAAAGGAATAATTAAACAGACTATGTGTTAGAATTAGACAAAGTATCTATACGTCTTATGTTGAATGATTATGGGCTAGTCTCACGACTGGGCAGAGAGGGGTGCCTAACACCTTCCCCTTACTGTACTTTTGGCTCCCGAATCCAGAATCTCTATCTATTTTCCCAGTTTTAATAAACTGGGTGGCGACTCTATTTGATGATAACCGTTATCATGTGGCGATGTTCCTAGCCATGGGAATGTCCATGATTTTGGTTTATGAAATGAGCAACCAATCGAGCAAACACAAACGTGATCAATCTGTATGGCGATGCCCCGCTTGGGAGGTGTCTACAACAAATAGCCCTACCTATCACCATGGGAGAAGAAGGAAGTCAAATCACACGCATGGTGGATTTCATAGTGGTTGACTGCCCTTCAGCGTACAACGCAATATTGGGGAGAACAACTTTGAATAAAATTGGAGCGATAATCTCCACACAATATTTGATGATGAAATTCCCAACACCAGAAGGAGTGGTTAGCATTAGAGGAGATCAGAAGGCAGCACGGGAATGTTACGTCACCTCACTGAGGGGGGCAAACATTACCATGAACATAGAAAATCTGGATACTCGAGATGAGGAAAAGCTCCAACATGGAGAACCGGTAGAGGAACTAGTGGAGGAGCTCCTGGAGCCAGGAAGACCTGGGAAAACGGTTAGGATCGGAACAGGGTTGAGCCCAGTAGCAAGAACGGAGCTGTTGCAATTCTTGAGGGAAAACAGAGACGTCTTTGCATGGTCCCACGAAGACATAACTGGGATCGACCCAAAGGTCATATCTCACAAGCTCAACGTGGATCCCACCATTCGACCTGTCAAGCAGAAGAAGAGAATTTTCGCTCCAGACCGAAACGAAGCTGTGGCCAAAGAAGTTGAGAAGCTCGTACAAGCAAAATCCATTCGCGAAGTCCTCTACCCAGACTGGCTAGCCAACGTAGTTATGGTGAAAAAGGCCAATGGAAACCGGAGAATGTGTGTAGACTTTACGGATCTCAATAAAGCATGCCCAAAAGACAGCTTCCCGCTGCCTAGGATTGACTCCTTGGTAGATTCTACAGCTGGGCATGAGCTCCTCACCTTCATGGACGCGTTCTCAGGGTATAACCAGATCCAGATGCATGAACAAGACCAGGAGAAGACTTCATTCATCACTGATCGAGGGCTATATTGCTACAAAGTGATGCCCTTTGGTCTCAAGAACGTAGGGGCAACGTACCAAAGGCTGGTCAACAAGATGTTCAAACAACAGATTGGGCGCAACGTAGAGGTCTATGTGGACGATATGCTGGTCAAAAATGCCAAGGCGCGGGACCACATAGCAGATTTGGAAGAGACATTCCATGTCCTTAGAAGATATAAGATGAAGCTCAACTCAACAAAATGTGCTTTTGGAATCTCCTCAGGGAAATTCTTGGGTTTTATGGTCTCTCAAAGAGGAATCGAAGCAAACTCCGAGAAGATTCAGGCCATACTTACCATGAAGTCACCTCAGAACATTAAGGAGGTCCAGAAACTAACCGGGCGAGTTGCAGCCTTAAGCAGGTTCATCTCCCGCTCGACTGACAAGTGCCAAACGTTCTTTAAAGTCTTGAAAAAGGCCTTTGAGTGGACCTCTACGGAAGAAGCGGCTTTTGACCAGCTAAAGAAGTACTTAACATCACCGCCTTTGCTCAGCAGGACCCAAGAAGGAGAGATCCTGTTTTTATACCTTGCTGTCTCCCCCCACGCTGTCAGCGTAGTCTTACTAAGAGAGGAGCAGGGAACACAGCTTCCGGTATACTACATCAGCAGGGCCTTACGAGGAGCAGAGCTGAGATACCCCAGAGCCGAAAAAATGACTTTTGCCATGGTAATAGCTACTAGAAGGTTACGACCATATTTCCAAGCTCATTCAATCAAAGAACTAACAGATCAGCCACTCCGAAGGATCCTCCATTGCCCAGAAACTTCAGGACGCTTAATTCAATGGTCAATAGAGCTTGGAGAGTTTGACATAGAATACAAACCCCGCATCGCTATCTAACCTCAGGTGCTTGCAGATTTCCTTGCGGAATATACGTATCCAGAACCAGAGGAGCTCCCCAAGGAAGAACCCAAACCGTGGATCCTGCAGGTTGATGGATCAACAACCAGAGAAGCAAGCGGAGCTGGGTTAGTGCTAACCTCCCCAAAGGGGCAACGCCTAAGCTACGCGCTCAGGTTCGAATTCAAAGCAACCAACAACGAGACCGAATATGAAGCTCTCGTGGTTGGATTGGATCTGGCTAAGGCCGTCGGTGCCAACCATGTGTTGGCAAAAATTGACTCACAGCTGGTAGTAGGACAAGTCCTAGGAGAATACGCGGTGAAGGAAGAAGTAATGCAGAAGTACTTGAATAAAGTGAAAACCCAAATTGCGAAGCTGCAAAGCTTCAGCATTGTTCGAATCCCAAGGGAGGAGAACATCGAAGCCGACTATCTGTCAAAGCTGGCCACGGCCAGGGAAGGTGCTATCCCACCAAACGCACCTATACGATACTTGGAGTTGCCTAGCATCTTTGCCATGGACGTACAGGTACAAGCTGTCGACTACAGCAACTCATGGACAGGCCCCATAGTCGATTATATTCAGAATGGAACATTACCAGATGACAATGTCAAAGCTAGGCAACTGAAAATCAGAGCAGCAAAGTACCTGATCATGGGAGACGTGCTCTACAGGAGGAGCTTCTCACTACCATACCTTAGGTTCTTAATCCCACCAGAGTCTACAAGGGCTATGGAAGAAGTTCACCAAGGAATATGTGGGGATCACCAAGGTGGCCGAATGTTGTCCTACAAACTCCTCAGGCTAGGATATTACTGGCCAAGTATGCAGAAAGATTGCAAGTCCATGGTCCAAAAATGTGAGAAGTGCCAACGCTTTGCAAACATTATCCACGGGCCCCCCACTGTCTTAACACCTATGAGAGGACCCTGGCCATTTGCCCAGTGGGGAGTAGACCTAATTGGCCCACTTCCAATGGCAGCAGGCCAGGTCCAACATGCCATTGTAGCTGTCGATTACTTTACAAAGTGGGTCGAAGCCAAGGCACTGGCCACAATCACAGCAGAGGTAGCAATCGACTTCCTATGAAAATTCATTATAAGTCGTTTTGGACTGCCAAGGGTGATAGTTACGGATCGAGGAAAGCAATTCGACAACGCCCAGCTCAAAGAATACTGTATTTCCAAAGGGATAGACGTACATTACGCTTCCAAAGCTCATCCAAAGGCAAACGGCCAGGTAGAGGTTACAAATCGGACGATCAAGAAAGGAATCAAGAAAAGGCTTCGAGAGGCCAAAGGAGCTTGGCCAGACGAGCTGTACAATGTGCTATGGGCATATCGTACAACACCCCAAACAGCAACCGGAGAAACCCCATATTCTTTGGCATTCGGGGCCGAGGCAGTAGTCCCAATTGAAGTCGAACTCCTCAACTACAGGACTGCGAGCCCAGACCCCCAGGATAACCAAGAAGCTCTCAGGGCAGAACTAGATCTCCTGGAAGAAACAAGGGAAACATCCATGGCCAAGCTGGCCCTTTACCAACAGAGAATGGTTAAGTACCACGAGGCACAGGTTAGGCCAAGAGATTTTCGAGCTGGTGATCTGGTCCTAAGAAAGGTTGATCCTACGGGGAAGAAAGTGGGCAAACTAGGCCCAAACTGGGAAGGACCCTACCAGGTCCTCCACCATATCAAAGCTGGAGCATATAGACTCGCAACCCTAAGGGGAAAAGAGCTACCAAACTCATGGAATGCAGAACATCTGAATAAGTACTACAAGTAGGTACTTGCAGCCCGAATTTGTTTCAAATTTAGGAAGTTTATTTCTGTTTTTTTAGGGAACTCTATGTGTTCAGTAAAACTTTAGTAAACCAGTTGTTTTAGTTAGAACCATGTGTTCTTTTTGTTTATCAGCCCAAGTGGCCAATAAAATTCCTCACGAGGGATATCGTTTCAAATTCTCACTACACATGATTTAATTTTCTCTGAGCATGAAATAAGAGAGACAAAAGATAAAATTATCAAAATTTTATTTATAATCCACATCCCAAGGGATGTGGACAGCTTTTACATAAAAACTCTGTGGACAAGCCCACAAAGTTGCAACCTAATCACTACCTCCCCCCCTCGGAGGGGAAGGAATTGGTGGCGCCGGTTGCCCTCGAAAAGCCTCCAACTGGTCCCAGTTGGCTATCAATACCATGCGGACCGTCTTCTCCATGACAGAAATAGAATCCCCCATGGCCTCCATCTTTAAGGTCAGCCCAGTAATGGCCATCTTCAAGTTCTGCAACTCCTGGCATAACTCAGTGATACGATCGTTACTTGCCATTGGCATATTCGAAGTTAAAATTTGAATGGGGAGTCATCCCTTGCAATCCACTGATATTTATAGCCAAAATTGTGCGGTTCAATAACCGCTTGCTGAACCAATCAGCATGATCGAAATCAAAACCGCAACCTCAACCGCTTGGGATAATGGGTAGTTACACACCCCATTACCTCGAGCAGTTGAAACGATAGCCAAATTATTAAATGCAGACGGCTTGAACTCTGCAATCATGGGGAGTTATGATAATCATCCAACCTAAGGAATACCCAGCAGAGTAATAAAGCTATGCATTGATTTAACAGCTTTGCGACGTAGCACAGCTATGCATTGATTTAACAGCTTTGATAAATTTTTGAAGCTCAAAACGACGTAGCACAGCTATGCATTGATTTAACAGCTTTGATAAATTTTTGAAGCTCAAAACGACGTAGCACAGCTATGCATTGATTTAACAGCTTTGATAAATTTTTGAAGCTCGAACGACGTAGCACAGCTATGCATTGATTTAACAGCTTTGATAAATTTTTGAAGCTCGAACAACGTAGCACAGCTATGCATTGATTTAACAGCTTTGAGAAATTTTTGAAGCTCAAAACGACGTAGCACAGCTATGCATTGATTTAACAGCTTTGAGAAATTTTTGAAGCTCGAACGACGTAGCACAGCTATGCATTGATTTAACAGCTTTATAAATTTTTTTTAAGCTCGAACGACGTAGCACAGGTATGCATTGATTTAACAGCTTTGATAAATTTTTGAAACTCAAACGACGTAGCACAGCTATGCATTAATAGCCACGCGTTATTAAAAAAGCAACTCACCAAGATAAACCTAAGGGTAAAACTATATAAGTGTCTTAATTGCTTGGACGCAAGCATTTAACCCACTTAGGGGAGTAAGAGACGTAGTATAACTACACTATGGCAAGCAACTGCACTACGATGCACTACGACAAGTAAAGAAACAAAAAGCTCAGAATTAGCAAATTGGTACAGCAAAAGGCATACCACTTGCAAACAATGCTAGCACTCAGCACAGCAACAACAGGACAGGAACCGGCAAAATCAAAATGTCTAGATAAAAGACTATTGAAAAATGCCATACCATATGATAAAACTATCTTTTATCTCTTCAAACGAGCACCTGCACCTGTTAAAACGAGCCTATAGGAGGCCCCCAAGACATGATCTTTTAAAGATCATCCTCAACAACCGTCAGAAAAGTATTTGGGCCAAACTCAAGGCCACTCCCAAAAACACAAAGTACGAAAAGTATTTAAGTGTGTTACAAACCTGATAAGTACGATAAATTCTGGTAAGACCAGCTCGGCAAGAAGTGCGAGCCTGAGGAGTAGGCGTCAGTTTTGCCCAAACTCCCGAGGAGTGCGATACCGACAGCAACGTAAGAGAGCACCAGCTATACCTGCCGGGCAGAGCTGAAGCTAGGTCTAAGGACCAGCTACGATACGAAGCTGGACCAGACCCACCGAGTACATCACACAATTAACCCAAATCCTACGGGATAAGGGAGAAGAACCAGAAGGATAAGCACAATGTGCTCATCCTAATCATCAACAAACGTCAGATAAGGATTCCACCCTAAAACTGGGTGCTCGTGGAGTTCCAGCCAAGGCAGGACTCCACACACCTCATCGAAGTGATCCAAATATCTCCGGAATCCAGTCCTACTAGGACTCAACCTCCCATTAAATGCCTATAAAACCGACGGTAGAACTCCAATAAAGGTACGCTCACATATAATCGAGAATCTCAATTCTCCTACCAAATAGCAAGTTCAATATTGACTTAGGCATCGGAGGGTGGTTGGCAAGCCGCCACACCGGTGACTTTCACTTCAGCTTTGTTTTGCAGGATCAGGTCTGTGCCGGATTCAAAACTGCTTCATCAGCTGGCGCTGTCTATGGGAACGACTTTTTCCTTACGGTGAACAGTTTTGTATGGTAGAGACTCGATCAAACAAGACGACGATGGCTTCAGACCCCCCACAACAGGGCGTCGACGACGCCACCAAGACCGCCGCTGCAACCAAAGCTGCCAAGGCGGCCGAAACGGCCAAGGCCGCAAAAGCCGCCCTAGCCGCCGACAAAGCCGCCAAGGCGGCGGAAGCAGCCAAAGCCGCCGCGGCCCTTAGAAGTGGGGGTGATCAGATGACCCCCGAGGCATTTGCCCAAATGCAGGAGCAGATAAGGACGTTAACCCAAGGGTTGCAGACTGCGATGCAGGAAAACGCGGACTTGCGAAAGCAAATCTCCGAACCAAGCATTTTAAATTCACGACACAATCGACAAGACGAAGAGGATGACGAAGAAAAAGGCGAATCCAGTGAAAAGGAAAGCCAGAATCGAAGGAAAGGACTTCCCATGACCTAGAGGCTTTGACCAAAATGCAAGATCAGATCGACGGGTTAATGAAACATGTTAAAGCACAAACTCCCGCCACGGTGGAAGAGTTGGTGAAAAACACAGATTCACCCTTCACATCTGACGTCATGGGGCTGCCACTTCCCAGGAAATTTAAGATGCCCCATCTGGAAACATTCAATGGTTCCACGGACCCATTGGATCATCTAGAGACTTATAAATCCTTAATGCATTTACAAGCAGTGCCAGACGAGGTGATGTGTCGGGCATTCCCTGTCACCCTTAAGGGAAGTGCTCGAGCATGGTTTAAAAAACTCCCACCAGGAAGTATCAGTAGTTTCAAAGAGCTTAACACAAGCTTCGTAAGCTACTTCATAGCTGGTCAACGCTACGGCAAACCAGCTACGCATCTATTGACGGTGAAGCAAGGAAGATGGGAATCCTTGAGAGAATACACCACCAGGTTCAACAAGGAGGTAGTCCAGATTGACGAAGCTGATGATAGCGTGAGCATAACAGCGTACATTGCTGGACTGTATTTAGGACAGTTTCTATACCTCTTATCACAAGAGCCACCCAAAACTTTGGCAGAGCTTATGCTCAGAGCACAGAAACACATGAATGCAGAAGAGGCTGTTTATGCAAGACGCACACGTGATAGCTTTGATTCCCAAACAGGGCCGTCACACATCGGTGAATTTCCTCCTCCCGACAGAAAGAGGAGGGAACCCACTCGCAAAACCGGAGGGGAACCAAAGAGCAAGAAAGTAGACAAAAGATCTTCCCCGAAACGAGGAGGGGCAGGAGGACCACCTCAAGGCCGGTACAAGCAGTTCACACCGCTCATAGCTACGGCATAGCAGATCCTTAGCAATTTGCAGGACGACCCAGACCTCAAATGGCCTGGGAAGTTGAGGACTGATCCCAACAGAAGATCTAAGGACAAATACTGCAGATTCCACAAAGACCACGGTCACAATACCGACGATTGTATCGATTTAAAGCAGCAAATAGAAGACCTGATTCAGAGAGGGAGGCTCCAACGTTTTGTAACGAAAAAACACCAAAAACCACCCAGAAGGGAAGATGCCAACAAAGAAGGCAGGAATGCTGCAGCATCCCGATCAGGTCACATTGGAGAGATCAAGGTCATCCACGGAGGGTTTGCAGGAGGTGGCGAATCTTCCAACGCTAGAAAATTGCACCTCAGGAAACTAAGAACGGAGGGATACTTGGAGGTCAACACAGTTGGCCGTCCTAGTAAGTTCCAGAAAAAGGAGGAGATACCCATCATTTTTTCAGAAGAAGACATCAAGGGCGTCCAGTTTCCTCACGATGACCCACTGGTTATCACCATTGTCATAGTAAATTACCTTACACGTAGGGTACTGGTAAGTAGGATAAAATCTGGTATGGCCAGCTGTGCCACAGACACGGACCTGGGGAGTAGGTATCAGCCTTGCCCAAAGCTCCCCAGGAGAACAACACCTACAGCAAGTAAAGAGGGCCCCAGCTACGCCTGAAAGGCAGAGCTGGAGCCGAATCTAAGGACCAGCTACGACACAAAGCTAGTCCAGGTAGGACCAGCTATGACACGAAGATGACCCATACCCACCGAGTATATCATACGACTAAAACCCAACTCCTACGGGATAAGGGTGAAGAACCAGTAAGATGAGCACATTATGCTTATCCTAATCGCCAATAAACATCGGATAAGGATTCCAGGCTAAAGCAGGGTGCTCATGGAGTTCCAGCTAAGGCAGGACTCTACTCACCCCGCAAAAGCGATCCAGATATCCCCGGAATGCAGTCCTACTAGGACTCAACCTCCCATTAAATGCCTATAAAACCGACGGTAGAACTCCAATGAAGGTACGCTCACATACAATCGAGAATCTCAATTCTCCTACAAAATAGAAAGTTCAATACTGACTTAGGCATCGGAGGGTGGTTGGCAAGCCACCACACCGGTGACTTTTACCTCAGCTTTGTTTTGCAGGATCAGGTCTGTGCCGGATTCAAAACTGCTTCATCAGCTGGCGCCGTCTGTGGGAAACGACTTTTTCCTTACGGTGAACAGTTTTGTATGGTAGAGACTCGATCAAACAAGACGACGATGGCTTCAGACCCCCCACAACAGAGCGTCGACGACGCCACCAAGGCCGCCGCTGCAGCCAAAGCCGCCAAGGCGGCCGAAACGGCCAAGGCCGCAAAAGCCGCCAAAGCCGCCCTAGCCGCCGACAAAGCCGCCAAGGCGGCGGAAGCAGCCAAAGCCGCCGCGGCCCTTAGGAGTGGGGGTGATCAGATGACCCCCGAGGCATTTGCCCAAATGCAGGAGCAGATAAAGACGTTAAACCAAGGGTTGCAGACTGCGATGCAGGAAAACGCGGACTTGCGAAAGCAAATCTCCGAACCAAGCATTTTAAATTCACGACACAATCGACAAGACGAAGAGGATGACGAAGAAAAAGGCGAATCCAGTGAAAAGGAAAGCCACCCATGGAAAGGACTTCCCATGACCTAGAGGCTTTGAACAAAATGCAAGATCAGATCGACGGGTTAATGAAACATGTTAAAGCACAAACTCCCGCCACGGTGGAAGAGTTGGTGAAAAACACAGATTCACCCTTCACATCTGACGTCATGGGGCTGCTACTTCCCAGGAAATTTAAGATGCCCCATCTGGAAACATTCAATGGTTCCACGGACCCGTTGGATCATCTAGAGACTTATAAATCCTTAATGCATTTACAAGCAGTGCCAGACGAGGTGATGTGTCGGGCATTCCCTGTCACCCTTAAGGGAAGTGCTCGAGCATGGTTTAATAAACTCCCACCAGGAAGTATCAGTAGTTTCAAAGAGCTTAGCACAAGCTTCGTAAGCTACTTCATAGCTGGTCAACGCTACGGCAAACCAGCTACACATCTACTGACGGTGAAGCAAGGAAGATGAGAATCCTTGAGAGAATACACCACCAGGTTCAATAAGGAGGTAGTCCAGATTGACGAAGCTGATGATAGCGTGAGCATAACAGCGTACATCGCCGGACTGTATTCAGGACAGTTTCTATATCTCTTATCACAAGAGCCACCCAAAACTTTAGCAGAGCTTATGCTCAGAGCACAGAAACACATGAATGCAGAGGAGGCTGTTTATGCAAGACGCACACGTGATAGCTTTGATTCCCAAACAGGGCCGTCACACATCGGTGAATTTCCTCCTCCCGACAGAAAGAGGAGGGAACCCACTCGCAAAACCGGAGGTGAACCAAAGAGCAAGAAAGTAGATTCAAGATCTTCCCCAAAACGAGGAGGGGCAGGAGGACCACCTCAAGGCCGGTACAAGCAGTTCACACCGCTCATAGCTACGGCAGAGCAGATCCTTATCAATTTGCAGGACGACCCAGATCTCAAATGGCCCGGGAAGTTAAGGACTGATCCCAACAGAAGAGCTAAGGACAAATACTGCAGATTCCACAAAGACCACGGTCACAATACCGACGATTGTATCGATTTAAAGCAGCAAATCGAAGACCTGATTCAGAGAGGGAGGCTCCAACGTTTTGTAACGAAAAAGCACCAAAAACCACCCAGGAGGGAGGATGCCAACAAAGAAGGCAGGAATGCTGCAGCATCCCGATCAGGTCACATTGGAGAGATCAAGGTCATCCACGGAGGGTTTACAGGAGGTGGCGAATCTAGCAACGCTAGAAAAGTGCATCTCAGGAAACTAAGAACGGAGGAATACTTAGAGGTCAACATAGTTGGCCGTCCTAATAAGTTCCAGAAAAAGGAGGAGATACCCATCATTTTTTCAGAAGAAGACATCAAAGGCGTCCAGTTTCCTCACGATGACCCACTGGTGATCACCATTGTCATAGCAAATTACCTTACACGTAGGGTACTTATTGACAGTGGGAGCTCAGCTGACATCCTCTACCTCCACGCGTACGACCAATTGAAAGTAGGACGAGAAAGGCTAAGGCCCATGACATCTCCACTAGTCGGATTTGCAGGCACGCCCGTTTATCCAGCTGGACAAATAGCCCTACCTATCACTATGGGAGAAGAGGGAAGTCAAATCACACGCATGGTGGATTTTATAGTGGTTGATTGTCCTTCAGCGTACAACGCGATATTGGGGAGAACAACTTTGAATAAAATTGGAGCGATAATCTCCACACATCATTTGATGATGAAATTCCCAACACCAGAAGGAGTGGTAAGCATTAGAGGAGATCAGAAGGCAGCACGGGAATGTTACGTCACCTCACTGAGGGGGGCAAACATTACCATGAACATAGAAAATCTGGATACTCGAGACGAGGAAAAGCTCCAACACGGAGAACCAGTAGAGGAACTAGTGGAGGAGCTCTTGGAGCCAGGAAGACCTGGGAGAACGGTTAGGATCGGGACAGGTTTGAGCTCAGTAGCAAGAACGGAGCTGTTGCAATTCTTGAGGGAAAACAGAGACGTCTTTGCATGGTCCCACGAAGACATACCTGGGATTGACCCAAGGGTCATATCTCACAAGCTCAACGTGGATCCCACCATTCGACCTGTCAAGCAGAAGAAGAGAAATTTCGCTCCAGACCGGAACGAAGCTGTGGCCAAAGAAGTTGAGAAGCTCGTACAAGCAAAATCCATCCGCGAAGTCCTCTACCCAGACTGGCTAGCCAACGTAGTTATGGTGAAAAAGGCCAATGGAAACTGGAGGATGTGTGTAGACTTCACGGATCTCAATAAAGCATGCCCAAAAGACAGCTATCCGCTGCCTAGGATTGACTCCTTGGTAGATTCTACAGCTGGGCACGAGCTCCTCACCTTCATGGACGCGTTCTCAGGTTATATTATCAGATCCAGATGCATGAACAAGACCAGGAGAAGACCTCATTCATCACTGATCGAGGGCTATTTTGCTACAAAGTGATGCCCTTCGGTCTCAAGAACGCAGGGGCAACGTACCAAAGGCTGGTCAACAAGATGTTCAAACAACAGATTGGACGCAACGTAGAGGTCTATGTGGACGATATGCTGGTCAAAAGTGCCAAGGCACGGGACCACATAGCAGATTTGGAAGAGACTTTCCATGTCCTTAGAAGATATAAAATGAAGCTCAACTCGACAAAATGCGCTTTTGGAATCTCCTCAGGGAAATTTTTGGGTTTTATGGTCTCTCAAAGAGGAATCGAAGCAAACCCCGAGAAGATTCAGGCCATACTTACCATGAAGTCACCCCAGAACATTAAGGAGGTCCAGAAGCTAACCGGGCGAGTTGCAGCCTTGAGCAGGTTCATCTCCCGCTCAACTGACAAGTGCCAGACGTTCTTTAAGGTCTTGAAAAAGGCCTTTGAGTGGACCTCTACGGAAGAAACAGCTTTCAACCAGCTAAAGGAGTACCTGACATCCCCGCCCTTGCTCAGTAGGACTCGAGAAGGAGAGACCCTGTTTCTATACCTTGCTGTCTCCCCCCACGCTGTCAGCGCAGTCTTATTAAGAGAAGAGCAGGGAACACAGCTTCCGGTATATTACATCAGCAGGGCCTTACGAGGAGCAGAGCTGAGATACCCCAGAGCCGAGAAAATGGCTTTTGCCATGGTAATAGCTGCTAGAAGGTTACGACCATATTTTCAAGCTCATTCCATCAAAGTACTAACAGATCAGCCACTCCGAAGGATCCTCCATTGCCCAGAAACTTCCGGCCGCTTAATTCAATGGTCAATAGAGCTTGGGGAGTTTGACATAGAATACAAGCCCCGCATCGCTATCAAAGCTCAGGTGCTTGCAGATTTTCTTGCGGAATACACGTATCCAGAACCAGAGGAACCCCCCAAGGAAGAACCCAAACCGTGGATCCTACAGGTTGATGGATCAACAACCAGAGAAGCAAGCGGAGATGGGTTGGTGCTAACCTCCCCGAAGGGGCAACGCCTAAGCTACGCGCTCAGGTTCGAATTCAAAGCAACCAACAACGAGGTCGAATATGAAGCTCTCGTGGTTGGATTGGATCTGGCTAAGGCCGTCGGTGCCGACCATGTGTTGGCAAAAAGTGACTCACAGCTGGTAGTAGGACAAGTCCTAGGAGAATACACGGTGAAGGAAGAAGTAATGCAGAAGTACTTGAATAAAGTGAAAGCCCAAATTGCGAAGCTGCAAAGCTTCAGCATTGTTCGAATCCCAAGGGAGGAGAACATTGAAGCCGACTATCTGTCAAAGCTGGCCACGGCCAGGGAAGGTGCTATTCCACCAAACGCACCTATACGATACTTGGAGTTACCTAGCATCTTTGCCATGGACGTACAGGTACAAGCTGTTGACTACAGCAACTCATGGACAGGCCCCAGAACCGATTATATACAGAATGGAGCATTACCAGATGACAATGTCAAAACTAGGTAACTAAAGATCAGAGCAGCAAAGTACCTGATCATGGGAGGCATGCTCTACAGGAGGAGCTTCTCACTACCATACCTTAGGTGCTTAATCCCACCAGAATCTACAAGGGCTATGGAAGAAGTTCACCAAGGAATATGTGGAGATCACCAAGGTGGCCGAATGTTGTCCTACAAACTCCTCAGGCTAGGATATTACTGGCCAAGTATGTAGAAAGATTGCAAGTCCATGGTCCAAAAATGTGAGAAGTGCCAACGCTTTGCAAACATTATCCACGGGCCCCCCACTGTCTTAACACCTATGAGAGGACCCTGGCCATTTGCCCAGTGGGGAGTAGACCTAATTGGCCCACTTCCAATGGCAGCAGGTCAGGTCCAACACGCCATCGTAGCTGTCGATTACTTTACGAAGTGGGTCGAAGCCAAGGCACTGGCCACAATCACAGCAGAAGTAGCAATCGACTTTCTATGGAAATTCATTATAAGTCGTTTTGGACTGCCAAGGGTGATAGTTACGGATCGAGGAAAGCAATTCGACAACGCCCAGCTCAAAGAATATTGCATTTCCAAAGGAATACACGTACATTATGCCTCCAAAGCTCATCCGAAGGCAAACGGCCAGGTAGAGGTTACAAATCGGACGATCAAGAAAGGGATCAAGAAAAGGCTTCGAGAGGCCAAAGGAGCTTGGCCAGACGAGCTTTACAATGTGCTATGGGCATATCGTACAACACCCCGAACAGCAACCGGAGAAACCCCATATTCTCTTGCATTCGGGGCCGAGGCAGTAGTCCCAATTGAAGTCGAACTCCTCAACTACAGGACTACGAGCCCAGACCCCCAGGATAACCAAGAAGCTCTCAGGGCAGAGCTAGACCTCCTAGAAGAAACAAGGGAAACATCCATAGCCAAGCTGGCCCTTTACCAACAGAGAATGGTTAAGTACCACGAGGCACAGGTTAGGCCAAGAGATTTTCGAGCTGGAGATCTGGTCCTAAGAAAGGTCGATCCTACGGGGAGGAAAGTGGGCAAACTAGGCCCAAACTGGGAAGGACCCTACCAGGTCCTCCACCATATCAAAGCTGGAGCATATAGACTCGCAACCCTAAGGGGAAAAGAGCTACCCAACTCATGGAATGCAGAACATCTGAAGAAGTACTACAAGTAGGTACTTGCAGCCCGAATTTATTTCAGTTTTAGGAAGTTTATTTCTGTTATTTAGGAAACTCTATGTGTTCAATAAAGCTTTAGTAGACCAGTTGTTTCAATTAGAACCATGTGTTCTTTTTGTTTATCAGCCCAAGTGGCCAATAAAATTCCTCACGAGGGATATCGTTTCAAATTCTCACTACACGTGATTTACTTCTCTCTGAGCATGAAATAAGAGAAACAAACGATGAAATTATTAAAATTTTATTTATAATCCACATCCCAAGGGATGTGGACAGCTTTTACATAAAAACTCTGTGGACAAAACCCATAGAGTTGCAACCTAATCACTACCTCCCTCCCTCGGCGGGGAAGGAACTGGTGGCGCCGGTTGCCCGCGAAAGGCCTCCAACTGGTCCCAGTTGGCTATCAGCACCATGCGGACCGTCTTCTCCATGACAGAAATAGAATCCGCCATGGCCTCCATCTTCAAGGTCAGCCCAGTAATGGCCGTCTTCAGATTCTGCAACTCCTGGCATAACTCAGTGATACGATTGTTACTTGCCATTGGCGAATTCGAAGTTAAAATTGGAATGGGGAGTCATCCCTTGCAATCCACTGATATTTATAGCCAAAATTATGCGGTTCAATAACCGCTTGCTGAACCAATCAGCATGATCGAAATCAAAATCGCAAACCTCAACCGCTTGGGATAATGGGTAGTTACACACCCCACTACCTCGAGCAGTTGAAACGATAGCCAAATTATTAAATACAGACGGCTTGAACTCTGCAAGCATGGGGAGTTATGGTAATCATACAACTTAAGGAATACCCAGCAGAGTAATAAAGCTGTGCATTGATTTAAGCTTTTGTAAATTTTCGAAGCTCAAACGACGTAGCACTGCTATGCATTGATTTAACAGCTTTGATAAATTTTCGAAGCTCAAACGACGTAGCACTGCTATGCATTGATTTAACAGCATTGATATATTTTCGAAGCTCAAACGACGTAGCACAGCTATGCATTGATTTAACAGCTTTGATAAATTTTCAAAGCTCAAACGACGTAGCACTGCTATGCATTGATAATTTTTCGAAGCTCAAACGACGTAGCACAGCTATGCATTGATAAAATTTTTGAAGCTCAAACGACGTAGCACAGCTATGTGTTGATTTAACAGCTTTGATAATTTTCAAAATTCAAACAACGTAGCACAGCTACGCAGTGATGTAACAGCTTTGAAAATTTTCGAACTCAAAAGATGTAGCACAGCTATGCATTGATTTAACAAGCTTAGTATATTCTCAAAGCTCTAAAGACGTAGCATAGCTATGCATTAATAACCACGAGTTATTAAAAAAGCAACTCACCATGAAAAACCTAAGGGTAAAACTATATAAGTGTCTTAATTGCTTGGACGCAAGCATTTAACCCACTTAGGGGAGTAAGAGACATAGTACAACTGCACTACGATGCACCACGACAAAGCAAAAAGCTCCCAGATTTCTATCTAAATCGAACAAAACGAAGCAAATTGGTACAACAAAAAAGGCATACCACTTGCAAGCAATAGCACTCAAACACAGCAGTAAGGACAGGAATTGGCAAAATCAAAATGTCTAGACAAAAGACTATTGGAAAATGTCATACCATAAGAAGAGTATCTTTTACCTCTTCAAAACGAGTACCTGCACCTGTTAAAACTAGCCTATAGGAGGCCCTCAAGACATGATCTTATAAAGATCATTCTCAACAACCGTCAGAAATGTATTTGGGCCAAACTCAAGGCCAATCCCAAAAACACAAAGTGCGAAAAGTATTTAAAGTGTGTTACAAACCCAAGGAAGTTAAAGTTTCAAAGAGCCATTCAAAAGCTCGGGGTGGAACTGTTAATAGCCTGCCCATCACCAGATGATGGGCCAGGAGGTGTTACCGATGTTACCGCCTGGATTGGAGCTTCGAGAGGGAGAGAGACTTTTTCCGGAGTGTTGAGAAGGGAAGCAATCGAAGAGCTCGGAATTGATGTATCTTTGGATACCACCTCATCACCTTCCTCTCCTCCTTTCTGTCCCCCGTCAAGACATGAGGGCCCTTCTTCATCATCAACCTCAAACTTGGAGAAATCCAAGTCTGGGAAAGCCAAGGCTGCCTGGCTCCTCATGGCTTCAAACCCATCAAAATATTGCTGGGTAATATCTTGACGGTACTCAGGGGACTGAAGGAAGAGTTCAATGGCGTCTCTACGGGCATTCTTTACCTTCTCTAGCATCCCCAAACTTGTGGACTTAAACCTCTCTTTTTCCTTATCCCAACCAAGGATTCTTTGCTCCAAACTCCGAGCAGTAGCCACAGCAGTATCCCTCTCCTCCTCCAAACCTCTCTTTGACTTCAGGGCACTGTCCCTCTCAGTTGTCAACTTCCGAAGCTCTGCAATCATGGCAGCACTCTGTTTGGAAAGCTTACTGTTGGTCTCAGAAAGTGCAGCCATTTGTTTCCCAAAACCAAGGATTTGGGAAAGCAGGAAACGACCACGAGCCGTAGCCTGCAAAAAAGAAGATGACAAAATTAAACAAAGGAACACTTGGAAAAGCTAGCTGACAAAAAAGCAGAAAGACCTACCATGGCCATCTCAACCAACATAAGCTCCCCCACAGCTTGGAGAGACATCTCCGCCAGTGAATCCTTGTCAGCAGCACAGAGCAACCCAGAAGCACGCTCCAAGGCCTCTTGGAAATTCGCCAGAGTAGAAGGACCAGCAACAGTCTTCATCTTCTTGGAAGCAGGGGTACTCTCTATGGCCGTACCCTTTGCTTTCCTCTTTGAAACTTCACCACCATCCACCTCAAGCAGTTCAACCACTAAGTCAAGAGAGGGATCTCTCGAGAAGTCAACATCCAAGAAACTCTCAACATTCAGCTCCTTTTGGAGACGTGAGCTCTTCCTTTTTGGAGCTCCACCTCCAGACGACTACTTTACCCTCTCAGACTTCAGTTGAGCCAGCAAATTCTTGTCCATTTTTGGCGCCATCCCTGTATCCTCTCCTTCTTCCTCTGAAAAAGGAATCAAGGGAGAATAAATAAGAAAAGTCAGCAGGCAGCCTAAAATGCCTAAACAGAAACTGGGAATACCTCTCAAAAGAGCTAAAGCCTCACTAGATGTTTCAGGACCCAGCAAATAGGTGGCCAAAGATTCTGGAGTGACAAGTAAATCCCAGCTATGAATTTCGTAGCTTCGAGCTAAATTCAGTTCTGCTTCAATAGCTGGAGTCGAAGGATACGAAGCACGAGCTGCATAAAAACATAAAACAGAGATCTTTAGAAACAAGGAAGTGCTAAAAGCAAGTTCCAAAGAGAGATAAAAGGAAGCCACAGCTTACAGCTGGCAATGGGCTCCCCCCATCTAGAGGGAGCATGCTGCGTATAAGACCCAATCTCCCAGTCCAAAACTTCCCATCCATCTCCACCAACAAAGAAAAACTTATCCTTCCAGTTTCTATGGACATGAGGAAGATCAGTGATCAATTCTCCTTCGCCAGGTCTCTTAGCAAGTAATACCATCCTACACCCCCAGGAGCCTCCTTGACTTGGAACTGGTTTAGAAAGGGCCCCTTTGTCAGAGGCGTAAGACCATCCGACATGGCTCCCCAAAGAGCAGCATAGCCAATCAATAAACGCCAAGAGTTGGGAACGATTTGGCCAGGAGCCAAACCCAGAAAACTCAATACTTCCCTAACCACGGTAGGGAAGGGCAGTCGAAGCCCCCCTTCTAAAGCCGCGACGTAAACACACGTCTCATTCTCAACGACAGAACAGGCTCGCTCAGACCCTAAAGGCTTTCTGAGGGTTACGGAAGATGGAATTGAAAATCTAACCCTAGCCACGGCTAATTCTTCACTCGTAATCGTCGAAGGAATCAAAGAAGCTGTAAAACGTGGAACCCTAGTGGGACCTATCAACGACGACGAAGGCGAAGAGGGCTTAACACTACCAGAATGACTTGCATACAAAGATGCCTTACCCACATTGCTACGATGCAATGGGACCTCCTCATCAACCGACGACTCTTCCCCTTGAAGAATCGAGGAGAAATCAAGAGCGTCCCCCGACATTGGTTCTATGACAGATGATCGAGGGTGTAAAGAAGTCGGAAAACTAAAGAGATCACGGAAGACCCTGTCTTGAAGAACGACAGAGTATGGGGTAAAATCCTCTATGATAGCAGGACTAGGGTTAAAGGAGGTAAAATACGCTAGCCTAGCACGAACAAACCTCCCAAGAACAGCCCACTCTGGGCTCGGATTTTCTGTACCTAAAAAAGGGAAATCTAACATGAAAAAAAGACAAGAACTGCAAGGGAGAAGGAATGTACCTACGGGAGACGGGCTCTAGAGAAGACGACGAAGGAAGAGCGAAGAAGAAGGGTTTTCGTGCACAAAAATCGCCTGAGATGATCCAAACACAGAAATCTTGATCAGAGCTTTTCTAACCAGCTTAAGCGTCGCAGCGCAAATCCCGAAAAATGCTCCTAAATCCTCGTCGTCCACCTCTAAGCCCCATGATAGCAAAGATATCGACACCTGTCCCACGATCCAACATTGCATTTTAAAACCTCAAGAGGAGACGAAAAGCGGTAACCGCCATTCAGGTCCGACTTGTGTTTCTAACCTCCAGCTAAGGGCTGAAGCTTAGAAACAGGGGAGTACCTGGTAAGTAGGATAAAATCTGGTATGGCCAGCTGTGCCACAGGCACGGACCTGGGGAGTAGGTATCAGCCTTGCCCAAAGCTCCCCAGGAGAACAACACCTACAGCAAGTAAAGAGGGCCCCAGCTACGCCTGAAAGGCAGAGCTGGAGCCGAATCTGAGGACCAGCTACGACACAAAGCTAGTCCAGGTAGGACCAGCTATGACACAAAGCTGACCCATACCCACCGAGTATATCATACGACTAAAACCCAACTCCTACGGGATAAGGGTGAAGAACCAGAAAGATGAGCACATTATGCTTATCCTAATCGCCAATAAACATCGGATAAGGATTCCAGGCTAAAGCAGGGTGCTCATGGAGTTCCAGCTAAGGCAGGACTCTACTCACCCCGCAAAAGCGATCCAGATATCCCCGGAATGCAGTCCTACTAGGACTCAACCTCCCATTAAATGCCTATAAAACCGACGGTAGAACTCCAATGAAGGTACGCTCACATACAACCGAGAATCTCAATTCTCCTACAAAATAGCAAGTTCAATACTGACTTAGGCATCGGAGGGTGGTTGGCAAGCCACCACACCGGTGACTTTTACCTTAGCTTTGTTTTGCAGGATCAGGTCTGTGCCGGATTCAAAACTGCTTCATCAACGCCTAAGCTACGCGCTCAGGTTCGAATTCAAAGCAACCAACAACGAGGCCGAATATGAAGCTCTCGTGCTTGGATTGGATCTGGCTAAGGCCGTCGGTGCCAACCATGTGTTGGCAAAAAGTGACTCACAGCTGGTAGTAGGACAAGTCCTAGGAGAATACGCGGTGAAGGAAGAAGTAATGCAAAAGTACTTGAATAAAGTGAAAGCCCAAATTGCGAAGCTGCAAAGCTTCAGCATTGTTCGAATCCCAAGGGAGGAGAACATCGAAGCCGACTATCTGTCAAAGCTGGCCACGGCCAGGGAAGGTGCTATTCCACCAAACGCACCTATACGATACTTGGAGTTACCTAGCATCTTTGCCATGGACGTACAGGTACAAGCTGTCGACTACAGCAACTCATGGACAGGCCCCATAGCCGATTATATTAAAAATGGAGCATTACCATATGACAATGTCAAAGCTAGGCAACTGAAAATCAGAGCAGCAAAGTACCTGATCATGGGAGACGTACTCTACAGGAGGAGGTTCTCACTACCATACCTTAGGTGCTTAATCCCACCAGAATCTACAAGGGCTATGGAAGAAGTTCACCAAGGAATATGTGGAGATCATCAAGGTGGCCGAATGTTGTCCTACAAACTCCTCAGGCTAGGATATTACTGGCCAAGTATGCAGAAAGATTGCAAGTCCATGGTCCAAAAATGTGAGAAGTGCCAACGCTTTGCAAACATTATCCACGGGCCCCCCACTGTCTTAACACCTATGAGAGGACCCTGGCCATTTGCCCAGTGGGGAGTAGACCTAATTGGCCCACTTCCAATGGCAGCAGGCCAGGTCCAACATGCCATCGTAGCTGTCGATTACTTTACGAAGTGGGTCGAAGCCAAGGCACTGGCCACAATCACAGCAGAAGTAGCAATCGACTTCTTATGGAAATTCATTATAAGTCGTTTTGGGCTGCCAAGGGTGATAGTTACGGATCGAGGAAAGCAATTCGACAACGCCCAGCTCAAAGAATACTGTATTTCCAAAGGAATACACGTACATTACGCCTCCAAAGCTCATCCGAAGGCAAACGGCCAGGTAGAGGTTACAAATCGGACGATCAAGAAAGGAATCAAGAAAAGGCTTCGAGAGGCCAAAGGAACTTGGCCAGACGAGCTTAACAATGTGCTATGGGCATATCATATAACGCCCCGAACAGCAACCGGAGAAACCCCATATTCTCTTGCATTCGGGGCCGAGGCAGTAGTCCCAATTGAAGTCGAACTCCTCAACTACAGGACTGCGAGCCCAGACCCCCAGGATAACCAAGAAGCTCTCAGGGCAGAGCTAGACCTCCTGGAAGAAACAAGGGAAACATCCATGGCCAAGCTGGCCCTTTACCAACAGAGAATGGTTAAGTACCACGAGGCACAGGTTAGGCCAAGAGATTTTCGAGCTGGAGATCTGGTCCTAAGAAAGGTTGATCCTACGGGGAGGAAAGTGGGCAAACTAGGCCCAAACTGGGAAGGACCCTACCAAGTCCTCCACCATATCAAGGCTGGAGCATATAGACTCGCAACCCTAAGGGGAAAAGAGCTACCCAACTCATGGAATGCAGAACATCTGAAGAAGTACTACAAGTAGGTACTTGCAGCCCGAATTTGTTTCAGTTTATTTCTGTTTTTAGGAAACTCTATGTGTTCAATAAAACTTTAGTAAACCAGTTGTTTCAGTTAGACCATGTGTTCTTTTTGTTTATGAGCCCAAGTGGCCAATAAAATTCCTCACGAGGGATATCGTTTTAAATTCTTACTACACGTGATTTACTTTTCTCTGAGCATGAAATAAGAGAGACAAACAATAAAATTATCAAAATTCTATTTATAATCCACATCCCAAGGGATGTGGACAGCTTTTACATAAAAACTCTGTGGACAAAACCCACAGAGTTGCAACCTAATCACTACCTCCCTCCCTCGGCGGGGAAGGAACTGGTGGCGCCGGTTGCCCACGAAAAGCCTCCAACTGGTCCCAGTTGGCTATCAGCACCATGCGGACCGTCTTCTCCATGACAGAAATAGAATCCGCCATGGCCTCCATCTTCAAGGTCAGCCCAGTAATGGCCATCTTCAGGTTCTGCAACTCCTGGCATAACTCAGTGATACGATCGTTACTTGCCATTGGCAAATTCGAAGTTAAAATTGGAATGGGGAGTCATCCCTTGCAATCCACTGATATTTATAGCCAGAAAATTGTGCGGTTCAATAACCGCCTGCTGAACCAATCAGCATGATCGAAAACCGCAACCTCAACCGCTTGGGATAATGGGCAGTTACACACCCCACTACCTCGAGCAGTTGAATCGATAAACCAAATTATTAAATGCAGACGGCTTGAACTCTGCAAGCATGGGGAGTTATGATAATCATCCAACTTAAGGAATACCCAGCAGTGTAATAAAGCTATGCATTGATAAAATTTTCGAAGCTCAAAACGACGTAGCACAGCTATGCATTGATTTAACAGCTTTGATAAATTTTCAAAACTAAAACGACGTAGCACAGCTATGCATTGATAAAATTTTCGAAGCTCAAACGACGTAGCACAGCTATGCATTGATTTAACAGCTTTGATAAATTTTCAAAACTAAAATGACGTAGCACAGCTATGCATTGATAAAATTTTCGAAGCTCAAAACGACGTAGCACAGCTATGCATTGATTTAACAGCTTTGATAAATTTTCAAAACTAAAACGACGTAGCACAGCTATGCATTGTAAAATTTTCGAAGCTCAAACGACGTAGCACAGCTATGCATTGATTTAACAGCTTTGAAAATTTTCAAAATTCAAACGACGTAGCACAGCTATGCATTGATTTAACAGCTTTCGAACTCAAAAGATGTAGCACAGCTATGCATTGATTTAACAAGCTTAGTATATTCTCAAAGCTCTAACGACGTAGCATACCTATGCATTAATAGCCACGAGTTATTACAAAAGCAACTCACCAAGAGAAACCTAAGGGTAAAACTATATAAGTGTCTTAATTGCTTGGACGCAAGCATTTAACTCACTTAGGGGAGTAAGAGACGTAGTACAACTGCACTACGGTGCACCACGACACAGCAAAAAGCTCCCAAATTTCTATCTAAATCAAACAAAAAGAAGCAAATTGGTACAGTAAAAAAGGCATACCACTTGCAAGCAATAGCACTCAACACAGCAGCAACAAGGACAGGAATTGGCAAAATCAAAATGTCTAGACAAAAGACTATTAGAAAATGCCATACCATAAGAAGAGTATCTTTTACCTCTTCAAAACGAGTACCTGCACCTGTTAAAACGAGCCTATAGGAGGCCCTCAAGACATGATCTTATAAAGATCATTCTCAACAACCGTCAGAAAAGTATTTGGGCCAAACTCAAGGCCACTCCCAAAAACACAAAGTACGAAAAGTATTTAAGTGTGTTACAAACCCAAAGAAAGTTAAAGTTTCAAAGAGACATTCAAAAGCTCGGGGTGGAACTGTTAATAGCCTGCCCATCACCAGATGATGGGCCAGGAGGTGTTACCGATGTTACCGCCTGGATTGGAGCTTCAAGAGGGAGAGAGACTTTTTCCGGAGTGCTGAGAAGGGAAGCAATCGAAGAGCTCAGAATTGATGTATCTTTGGATACCACTTCATCATCAACCTCAAACTTGGAGAAATCCAAGTCTGGGAAAGCCAAGGCTGCCTGGCTCCTCATGGCTTCAAACCCATCAAAATATTGCTGGGTAATATCTTGACGGTACTCAGGGGACTGAAGGAAGAGTTCAATGGCGTCTCTACGGGCATTCTTTACCTTCTCTAGCATCCCAAAACTTGTGGACTTAAACCTCTCTTTTTCCTTATCCCAACCAAGGATTTTTTGCTCCAAACTCCGAGCAGTGGCCACAGCGGTATCCCTCTCCTCCTCCAAACCTCTCTTTGACTTCAGGGCACTGTCCCTCTCAGCTGTCAACTTCCGAAGCTCTGCAATCATGGCAGCACTCTGCTTGGAAAGCTTACTGTTGGTCTCAGAAAGTGCAGCCATTTGTTTCCCCAAACCAAGGATTTGGGAAACCAGGAAACGACCACGAGCCGTAGCCTGCAAAAGAAGATGACAGAATTAAACAAAGAAACACTTGGAAAAGCTAGCTGGCAAAAAGCAGAAAGGCCTACCATGGCCATCTCAACCAACATAACCTCCCCCACAGCTTGGAGAGACATCTCCGCCAGTGAATCCTTGTCAGCAGCACAGAGCAACCCAGAAACACGCTCCAAGGCCTCTTGGAAATTCGCCAGAGTAGAAGGACCTGCGACAGTCTTCATCTTCTTGGAAGCAGGGGTACTCTCTACGGCCGTACCCTTTGCCTTCCTCTTTACTTCACCACCATCCACCTCAAGCAGTTCAACCACTAAGTCAAGAGAGGGATCTCTCGAGAAGTCAGCATCCAAGAAACTCTCAACATTCAGCTCCTTCTGGAGACGAGAGCTCTTCCTTTTTGGAGCTCCACCTCCAGGCGACTGCTTTACCCTCTCAGACTTTAGTTGAGCCAGCAAATTCTTGTCCATTTTTGGCGCCATCCCTGTATTCTCTCCTTCCTCCTCTGAAAAGGAATCAAGAGAGAATAAATAGGAAAAGTCAGCAGACAGCCTAAAATGCCTAAACAAAAACTGGGAATACCTCCCCAAAGAGCTAAAGCCTCACTAGATGTCTCAGGACCCAGCAAATAGGTGGCCAAAGATTCTGGAGTGACAAGCAAATCCCAGCTATGAATTTCGTAGCTCCGAGCTAAATTCAGTTCTGCTTCAATAGCTGGGGTCAAGGGATACGAGGCACGAGCTGCATAAAAACATAAAACAGAGATCCTTTAAAAAAAAGAAGTGCTAAAAGCAAGTTCCAAAGAGAGATAAAAGGAAGCCACAGCTTACAACTGGCAATGGGCTCCCCCCATCTAGAGGGAGCATGCTGCGTATAAGACCCAATCTCCTAGTCCAAAACTTCCCATCCATCTCCACCAACAAAGAAAAACTTATCCTTCCAGTTTCTATGGACATGAGGAAGATCAGTGATCAATTCTCCTCCGCCAGGTCTCTTAGCAAAATAATACCATCCTACACCCCCAGGAGCCTCCTTTACTTGGAACTGGTTTAGAAAGGACCCCTTCGTCAGTGGCGTAAGACCGTCCGACATGGCTCCCCAAAGAGCAGCACAGCCGATCAGTAAACGCCAAGAGTTGGGAACGATCTGGCCAGGAGCCAAACCCAGAAAACTCAACACTTCCCTAACCACGGTAGGGTAGGGCAAACGAAGCCCCCCTTCTAAAGCCCCAACGTAAACACATATCTCGTTCTCAACCAAAGAACAGGCTCACTCAGACCCTGAAGGTCTCCTAAGAGTCACGGAGGGTGGAATTGAAAACCTAACCCTCAACACAGCCAACTCCTCATTTGTGATTGTCGAAGGGATAGTGGAAGCAGAAAAACTTGTAACCCTACGGGGGCCCGTCGACGACAACGGAGGAGATAGGGACCTAACACCATCGGAATGACCCACATGCGATAGGGTCCTAACCACGTTGCCACGCCGCAATGGGACCTCTTCGTCTACTGTCGATTCTTCAGCTTGAAGAATCGAGGAAAAGTCAATAGCATCCCCCGACATTAGGGAAACGAAAGACGACCGAGAGCGTAAGGAAGACAATAAAGTAAAAAGACTACGAAAAACCCTGTCTTGAAGAACCACAAAACCAGGGGCGAAATCTTCTACAACAGCAGGAGTAGGGTTAGCAAAGACGAAGTAAGCTAATCTAGCGCGAATGAACTCCCCTAGAGTACCCCGCTCTGGGTTGGAAATTTCTACACCGGAGGATGAGGGATCGAACATGAAAAGAAGCAAAGAACAGCAAGAAAGAGAGAACGTACCTACAAAAGACGGGCTCTAAAGACGACAACGAAGGAAGGGCGGAGAAGAAGGGTTTTCGTGCAAGAATATCGCCTGGGATGATCTGAACACAAACTATAGAAATCTTGATCAGAACTTTGAACCAGCTTAAGAGTTGCAGCGCCAATCCCGATAAACACTCCTAAATCCTCGTCGTCCACCTCTGAGCGCCAAGGTAACTAAAATGTCGACACCTGTCCCACGATGTAGCATGCATTTAAACCCTCAAAGGAAGGGAAAAAGCGTCAACCGCCTTTCAGGCCTGGACTATGTTTCTAACCTCCAGATGAGAGCTGGAGCTTGGAAACAGGGGAGTACCTGATAAGTACGATAAATTCTGGTAAGACCAGCTCGGCAAGAAGTGCGAGCCTGGGGAGTAGGCGTCAGCTTTGCCCAAACTCCCCAGGAGTGCGATACCGACAGCAACGTAAGAGAGCACCAGCTATACCTGCCGGGCAGAGCTGGAGCTAGGTCTAAGGACCAGCTACGATACGAAGCTGGACCAGACCCACCGAGTACATCACACAATTAACCCAAATCCTACGGGATAAGGGAGAAGAACCAGAAGGATAAGCACAATGTGCTCATCCTAATCATCAACAAACGTCAGATAAGGATTCCACCCTAAAACTGGGTGCTCGTGGAGTTCCAGCCAAGGCAGGACTCCACTCACCTTGTCGAAGTGATCCAAATATCTCCGGAATGCAGTCCTACTAGGACTCAACCTCCCATTAAATGCCTATAAAACCGACGGTAGAACTCCAATAAAGGTACGCTCACATATAACCGAGAATCTCAATTCTCCTACCAAATAGCAAGTTCAATACTGACTTAGGCATCGGAGGGTGGTTGGCAAGCCGCCACACCGGTGACTTTCACATCAGCTTTGTGTTGCAGGATCAGGTCTGTGCCAGATTCAAAACTGCTTCATCAAAACCCAAAAGAAGTTAAAGTTTCAAAGAGCCATTCAAAAGCTCGGGGTGGAACTGTTAATAGCCTGCCCATCACCAGATGATGGGCCAGGAGGTGTTACCGATGTTACCGCCTGAATTGGAGCTTCAAGAGGGAGAGAGACTTTTTCCGGAGTGCTGAGAAGGGATGCAATCGAAGAGCTCGGAATTGATGTATCTTTGGATACCACCTCATCACCTTCCTCTCCTCCTTTCTGTCCCCCGTCAAGACATGAGGGCCCTTCTTCATCATTAACCTCAAACTTGGAGAAATCCAAGTCTGGGAAAGCCAAGGCTGCCTGGCTCCTCATGGCTTCAAACCCATCAAAATATTGCTGGGTAACATCTTGACGGTACTCAGGGGACTAAAGGAAGAGTTCAATGGCGTCTCTACGGGCATTCTTTACCTTCTCTAACATCCCCAAACTTGTGGACTTAAACCTCTCTTTTTCCTTATCCCAACCAAGGATTTTTTGCTCCAAACTCCGAGCAGTAGCCACAGCAGTATCCCTCTCCTCCTCCAAACCTCTCTTTGACTTCAGGGCACTGTCCCTCTCAATTGTCAACTTCCGAAGCTCTGCAATCATGGCAGCACTCTGCTTGGAAAGCTTACTGTTGGTCTCAGAAAGTGCAGCCATTTGTTTCCCCAAACCAAGAATTTGGGAAACCAGGAAACGACCACGAGCCGTAGCCTGCAAAAAGAAGATGACAGAATTAAACAAAGAAACACCTGGAAAAGCTAGCTGACAAAAAGCAGAAAGGCCTACCATGGCCATCTCAACCAACATAAGCTCCCCCACAGCTTGGAGAGACATCTCTGCCATTGAATCCTTGTCAGCAGCACAGAGCAACCCAGAAGCACGCTCCAAGGCCTCTTGGAAATTCGCCAAAGTAGAAGGACCAGCAACAGTTTTCATCTTCTTGGAAGCAGGGGTACTCTCCACGGCCGTACCCTTTGCCTTCCTCTTTGAAACTTCACCACCATCCACCTCAAGCAGTTCAACCACTAAGTCAAGAGAGGGATCTCTCGAGAAGTCAGCATCTAAGAAACTCTCAACATTCAGCTCCTTCTGGAGACGTGAGCTCTTCCTTTTCGGAGCTCCACCTCCAGGCGACTACTTTACCCTCTCAGACTTCAGTTGAGCCAGCAAATTCTTGTCCATTTTTGGCGCCATCCCTGTATCCTCTCCTTCTTCCTCTGAAAAGGAATCAAGGGAGAATAAATAAGAAAAGTCAGCAGGCAGCCTAAAATGCCTAAACAAAAACTGGGAATACCTCTCAAAAGAGCTAAAGCCTCACTAGATGTTTCAGGACCCAGCAAATAGGTGGCCAAAGATTCCGGAGTGACAAGCAAATCCCAGCTATGAATTTCGTAGCTTCGAGCTAAATTCAGTTCTGCTTCTATAGCTGGGGTCGAGGGATACGAGGCACGAGCTGCATAAAACATAAAACAGAGATCTTTAAAAGACAAGGAAGTGCTAAAAGCAAGTTTTAAAAAGAGACAAAAGAAAGCCACAGCTTACAACTGGCAATGGGCTTCCCCCATCTAGAGGGAGCATGCTGCGTATAAGACCCAATTTCCCAGTCCAAAACTTCCCATCCATCTCCACCAACAAAGAAAAACTTATCCTTCCAGTTTCTATGGACGTGAGGAAGATCAGTGATCAATTCTCCTCCGCCAGGTCTTTTAGCAAAGTAATACCATCCTACACCCCCAGGAGCCTCCTTGACTTGGAACTGGTTTAGAAAGGGCCCCTTCGTCAGAGGCATAAGACCATCCGACATGGCTCCCCAAAGAGCAGCACAACCAATCAGTAAACGCCAAGAGTTGGGAACGATTTGGCCAGGAGCCAAACCCAGAAAACTCAATACTTCCCTAACCACGGTAGGGAAGGGCAGTCGAAGCCCCCCTTCTAAAGCCCCGACGTAAACACACGTCTCGTTCTCAACAACAGAACAGGCTCGCTCAGACCCTAAAGGCTTTCTGAGGGTTACGGAAGACGGAATTGAAAATCTAACCCTAGCCACGGCTAACTCTTCACTCATAATCGTCGAAGGAATCAAAGAAGCTGAAAAATGTGGAACCCTAGTGGGACCTGTCGACGACGACGGAGGTGAAGAGGGCTTAACACTACCAGAACGACTTGCATGCAAAGATGCCTTACCCACATTGCTACGATGCAATGGGACCTCCTCATCAACTGACGACTCTTCCCCTTGAAGAATCGAGGAGAAATCAAGAGCGTCCCCCGACATTGGTTCTATAACAGATGATCGAGGGTGTAAAGAAGTCGAAAAACTAAAGAGATCACGGAAGACCCTGTCTTGAAGAACGACAGAGTATGGGGCAAAATCCTCTATGACAGCAGGGCTAGGGTTAAAGGAGGCAAAATACGCTATTCTAGCACGAACAAACCTCCCAAGAACATCCCACTCTGGTCTCGGATTTTCTGTACCTAAAAAAGGGAAATCTAACATGAAAAAAAAAAGACAAGAACAGCAAGGGAGAAGGAACGTACCTACGGGAGACAGGCTCTAGAAAAGACGACGAAGGAAGAACGAAGAAGAAGGGTTTTCGTGCAGAAAAATCGCCTGAGATGATCCAAACACAGAAATCTTGATCAGAGCTTTTTGAACCAGCTTAAGCATCACAGCACAAATCCCGATAAACGCTCCTAAATCCTCGTCGTCCACCTTTAAGCACCAGGATAGCAAGGATATCGACACCTGTCCCACGATCCAACATTGCATTTAAAACCTCAAGAGGAGAGGAAAAGCGGCAACCACCATTCAGGTCCGAACTATGTTTCTAACCTCCAGCTAAGGGTCGAAGCTTAGAAACAGGGGAGTACCTGGTAAGTAGGATAAAATCTGGTATGGCCAGCTCTGCCACAGGCACGGACCTGGGGAGTAGGTATCAGCCTTGCCCAAGCCCCCCAGGAGAACAACACCTAC
Organism: Rhododendron henanense subsp. lingbaoense; assembly: GCA_020567845.1. Taxonomy (NCBI): domain Eukaryota; kingdom Viridiplantae; phylum Streptophyta; class Magnoliopsida; order Ericales; family Ericaceae; genus Rhododendron; species Rhododendron henanense. The sequence goes on from CM036314.1 coordinate 27,073,934, forward strand.
AACAAGTAAAGAGGGCCCCAGCTACGCCTGAAAGGCAGAGCTGGAGCTGAATCTAAGGACCAGCTACGACACAAAGCTAGTCCAAGTAGGACCAGCTATGACACGAAGCTGATCCAAGCCCACCGAGTATATCATACGATTAAACCCAACTCCTACGGGATAAGGGTGAAGAACCAGTAAGATAAGCACATTATGCTTATCCTAATCACCAATAAACATCGGATAAGGATTCCAGGCTAAAGCAGGGTGCTCGTGGAGTTCCAGCTAAGGCAGGACTCTACTCACCCCGCTAAAGCGATCCAGATATCCCCGGAATGCAGTCCTACTAGGACTCAACCTCCCATCAAATGCCTATAAAAGCAACGGTAGAACTCCAATAAAGGTACGCTCACTTATAACCGAGAATCTCAATTCTCCTACCAAATAGCAAGTTCAATACTGACTTAGGCATCGGAGGGTGGTTGGCAAGCCGCCACACCGGTGACTTTTACTTCAGCTTTGTTTTGCAGGATCAGGTCTGTGCCGGATTCAAAACTGCTTCATCAATCATATTATATTAATTGAGATCTATCAAACGAGATATATATCGAATATAAAACGTATTACAAATTAAAATATATAGATAATTTTTTAAGAGGTCTTAAATAGTTGTAAACACCCCAATTTGGAAATCCCCGATACCTTTTAAGTCCCCAATGATGATAAACAAAGCATGATTTAAACCTTTGGATTGATCTAAACCTTTTGGAGCGCTACCCTTCGAAAACCGTAGACAAATGGCCGATAAGCTTCTCAATAATGAAAACGTGCCTTGAAAGCTTCAAACAAAGCTCTTTGTACTCAAAGGAGTGAGGAAACACCTAATAACTAGGTATGAGAGTGCCAAGTGACACTTAGAATGAGTGAGTACGTGTTTTGGCCATCGTGGCACCAACGGTCTTCGGTTTAGTCTGCTTTCAGCCCATTTTTCATAAATCAAACTTCCTTATTTTTATGGTTGGAGTCCACCATCTTTTAGTACATTCAAAACCCTCTTTATCGATATATAATAAGCCTTAATCCGATTTGAAATGAGGGAGATACAAGGATTTTGCCTAAACGACTTCTTTTTCGACTACCTGAGGGTAAAATCATCATATCTTTTAATGTACAAAATACTTTTTATCCAAACCACTTGGGTTAGAAAGTAGACTTAACGAGCTTTCCAACGGTTCAAAGAACACCCAAAACCGAGTTCGGGAGTGTCCGGGGAGGCCTTGCGAAGTTTGGCCTGTTGAGCAGTCATACGTACGGCGGTCAACTGTGCTGTACGGTGGACATATATCTACCGTACGGTAGAGTTTTTGACCGCCTTAACTTAAGTCGGTTGGGATGTGTCGTACGGTGGAACCTAGTACCATACGGTAGACCCATAAGTACCGTACGGTGGACTAACTTTTGGTCAAAAAATGTCAGGAATGCGGTAATCAGTTGAAGGCCGAAATGCTTGGCTTGCATGCCAAGTTTGCTTGGTTTCCAAGCCATTTTTGCCCTATAAATACCTCCCCCTGTCATTAGACAAGATATACATTTTCTTTTGAAGAAAAAGAGAGAGAGAGAAAAGGCATTTTTTGAAGAAAAATAGAGAGAAACAAGACCAAAAACAGTTCCAAAATGCTTTGAAAATTCAATACTCATTTTCATACTTCTTTCAAACACCAAAAACATCATCCTCTTTCAAAATATTAATCAAGTCTAATACTATTTTCAAAAGCAACTCACGGTTCAAAGGCAAGTCTCACACCTTGTTATTTTAGTATACCAAAGCCTACGATTCTGTTCAAGTCCACACCAAAAGACGTCACCATAGCTACAACCATCCAAAGAAGGGTTTTTGCTTCAAGAGGTATAAATTAATCTTTTATCCAATACTTGTCTCTGTAATTTGAGGGGAACCACATGGCCTAAACTGGTTCCTTATACCAGCTTTGGGACTAAATGATTCAAATACTGCATGAAAATTAAAGTTTGAATCCCACACATCTCCACCATGCGGTACACATTACCACCGCACGGTAGAGAGTTCTCAAGGGAACAGTTTGTTTGCAATTTCTTTTCTTCTGTTTTATCAAAGCAAGTATGACATGCCATGCCATCTCATGATCTCTTTTCAGAGTAATACATGTTACGCTAGTCATACGTCCATATTCTGATGACATGTGCATTGCTCATTTGATAAATAAGCATACTTACCCGTTTTAGATTACCACATGCTTTTTTGAATTTGTTTTGAACTGCTAAACCACGAAGCCATGTGCCGTACGGCACAAAGTTCTGTCGTACGGTGGTGTTTCTCGTGGAACAGAAAAGCAATCAGTTGGCTACATGATATTTTCTACTCCCTCCGTCCCTTTTTAAATGTCCTACTTCGTAACTCCAACTTATTAAAAAACATCATCATTATATCTTTCACATCAACTTTTTCCTCCACTTTCCCTACTTACCCATCATCATTACACTTTTACTCACTAACTTTTCAAAATGGAATCTACTTTTAGGGACAAAATAGATAATTCACCAACTTTTACCCACTAACTTTACAAAATGGACACTTATTAAAGGACAGCCCAAAATGGAATACTGGACTGTAATAAAGGGACGGAGGGAGTACAATTAAAAATTAGATTCAAGCATGCCTACTAATGTTCATATCAACAATGACCTGTTTTATGTGCTATATCTATTTGTGTGGCCTTAAAAGTTAAAGCAATAAAATGATTCAAAATTCCACAAATATTAGTAGAGACCGATTTTATCGGGCGAGGGGGGTGTTTTTCCAAACAAAATCTTCCCCTCTCGTAACCTGGCTCCCGAACCCAAAACTCTCTGTTTTTAGACCAAAACCTTTCTCAAAGGGCTAAAGAGTCACATTTTTCAATAAACGGTTTCTCGGGGTTAATCCTTTTCAAAACCCGGGTGGCGACTCTCAAACGAACCAACATTTCCCTTTTTGTAAACTAAAAAAATACAAAAAGGAGCCAAAAAGGGAAAAAAACAATTTTTCCGGGCATCCTGCCCACAATAGTGAAAAGGGACAAGCAATTTGAGACGAAAGGAGTACAATTTAAGTACAAAAGCAAAAAAAAAAATTGCTAAATACAAACAATACCAAACATCGTGTGATTTTTCTTGTCTCTAGTTAGTGTCTACGTGAATTTTTTTTCTAACTTTGTATTATTATATTTTTCTAATTTCTTCCACAGTGAAAAATGATTTTCTTTAAAAATTATTCCCTCTGTTCGTGTTTGTTAGTCCCTTTTGAGAATCTGTGTCATTTTCAATTGTTTATATATTTCAATATGGACTCCAAAAAATATGCAAATATGGATCTTGTTCGGTAAATTTTAGTTAGTTTTATTATTTTATGTTCTCAAAATTGTGAAAAACATTATAAATTAGAAGATAAAATAATTTAAAAATAAAATGAATTTTCGTAATGGACCAACAAAGGTAGACGGAGAGAGTAAAACGAAAAGCTAAACAAAAACTTTTGAGAAGTAAATACTGCCGAAAACAATATCAGAGAAAGCATTTAGGCCCCGTTCCCAAAAGGGAAATAAGTACTTATTTTTTAAGAAGGCAATTTCAAGCTCAAAAATTATGTGCTACGCAAATAATTCTTCTATCAATATAGATCTTGTTTGATAGATCTCATTGAGATCTTTTATACAGTGCAAAAAAAATTGAAAAATTATTTTGGAATTGAATTCTACACTCATTTTTTTGGATTTTAGTGTTGAAAGTGTACGTAATTTTTTTGCTAGAAGACAAAAAAAGGAGTGTAGATGTCAAAAAAGGGAGTGTAGAATTCAATTTCCATTATTTTTCATTTACATTATGTTTGAGTTTAAAAATATGAAATAAGTACTTATTTTTTAAGAAGGTGTTCTGGAACGGGACCTTAGAATGAATAAGTCAGCCAATTTATAGTCCATTTGTGGTAGTGCGCTGCGACATCGCCGCATCAGGCTCTTTTTTTTTTTTCTTTGAGTTAATGTCAAATACGGAGTAATTATTTGTCTTCTCTAAAAATATCAAAAATATTGTTCAGTTTTAACCGTGGAAACTCATACTAAGATTTCCATCACATACTGATATAAAATTTAAAATAATAAAGGGAATTGATTTTTACACTATCCTTTTCAAAATATAAATTTCGCATTAATGTGTGATCAATAAAATGTTAGAAATTGTGGTGCCCATGTGCGCATTTATTAGTAGTGGGAATGGGTGTCAAGCACGCAAAGCCTACAAAAACCGTAAGGCAACTGGCCCACCGCAGCGCGCACTCTCTCTCTTCCCTTTGCTCTGTGATTCACGCAGAGTTTGTTGCTATCACATCCGCCGTCAAACTTTCATTGCATTGTCTTTCTCATCTGATGAGAAGATATATTTTAGTAATAATTCAATCAATCATTCTACAACCACATCTAACTACACACCCAATTACATATTCGCACTCATAATAGAGGTGGAGTTCACATACACTACACATTCAGTGTGTGTGGGACTCACCCTTATTGTGAGTGTGGATATGTATTTGGGTGTTGTTTATGCCCATTTTTGGCACCAAAGATCGGGCTAGCCGTGATTGGCCATTTAATTAATTCTTTGATTAAATGGGACCGGAGCTATGTAATTGATTGGTTGTTAAGTGTATTGGGCCATGGGTTTTCTATTATATTTGGGCCCAAAGAACACGCAGCCCATGAGAAGAACGTAGCCCACGATTCTTGGGAAGAAGGTCCACGGTTTTAGGCCCATGAAGGAGATGCCGATCTGGTTTAGGAAGCAAGACCCATGAATTAAGGGGAATTGGTTATGCCGGAGACAGTTACTTTTCTTCTAAAGATCAAAGGCCAATTGACTTAGTCAATTGGCCATGTGTCGCGCAGGAGCACAAAAAGGATGAAGTGGGGTGATATTTTACCAAGGCATGGGACACATGTCAAACATATAAGAGACCCACTACCCATGATCTAATTCAACTGCCCTTAACTGCTGAAAAAACCGTCCATGATCACACATGCTAGAAAAGTGAAGGAAACATGGGACACATGGCAGCTTGTGGTGCAATGCAGAATTTCAAGCTTGAACCAGCTCACTGCTTTGCCTATATATAGCAGAATCAAAGAAGAAAAAAAGGGTCCAATACCAATCAAAGCTCAACGCTTACAAAACTTTCCTACTTTCAGCAAAGTAGTTTATCGAGTACTACGTGCTCAAACTCCATTCAAACACACTTCATCAAGTTGTTTGGATCTTTTATTTTCCTTATAATCAAACTTTATTATCCCGGAGTAATAAAGTTCACGTCTTTTTACATTTCTACGTCCATTTCCTATACGACTAGGAGATTTTAAGTCCACGACCGTGTGGCAAACCCCGAACCATATTGTGATCTTTAACTTTTGGGTCACACACAATCGCTCGTACGTTAGAAGTCAAGATTCACGGGAATCTTCACCAAAAGTTAGGCGCTACAAGTCTTGGCAGCCCGCGTTCATCGCACTCACGCCTTTGCCAAAAACGAGAGTTTTCATTGGCACGCCCGGTGGGACCCTAGTCGTTTCAAGGGTTATTATGCTGATTCATTCACATGTCAATTCGATACGTTGAATTGGATGTTGAAATTCGGCGTCTTAAAGAAGAAATTCGTTGGTGTGATGATAAGGTCGACGAGCTTGAAGATGAAATCTATCGTCTCAACATCGAGAGGCTCCATCACCATCATACAAAGGATGGGAATATCGAGACACTAAACTTCTACAAGGATGCAATTCAAAGGCTTGAAGATGAAGTTGATAAACTTGAAGAGGAGGATCGCCAATTACGCCGTGAGGTAAACGGTCTCTTTACTGCCAAGTCACATGGCTATTCACATATCATGTCTTCAGACCTGCCCGAACAGCATGAATTCCAAAATGGTGGGCTTGATGATCCTCCTGCTCAGACCTTTGAGGGCCAAGTAGAAGAAAATATGGGCATTCAGTCCTGTACTATTGCATCCAACGAAGGACTCTCATAGGAATTCATTGATCCCTGGGATGAATGTAGGCGTACAGTTGAAGAATGTCTAATCAAATCCAAAAAGGCCATTGAAGACATGAAGTCAACTCCAACTCTTACTCCACCATCGATGTCACAATTTAGAACTTTAGGCCAAACTTCAGGCCTGAATGTGTCTAAACAGGTTTCTAGCAAGCACTCCAGACCTCCAGGCTTCTCTCAGTCCTTAGCTTCAAATAGCCCTGCATTTGGGGGGCAAGAAGGCCAAGGAATTGGACTCAGGGGGCAATAGTCTAAACAAGTTTCTAGTAAGCACACCAGGCCTCCAAGCTTCTCTCAGCCTTTAGCTCCCAACAGCCCTACACTCGGGGGGCAAGGAGGCCAAGGACTTCGACTCGGGGGGCAAACGTCCCAGTTCAGGCCTTTGAGGATCCTGAACAGCAGCAAGGCCTGGATGATACAGATCGTGGCAACAGTTTCAGGCCTGATCGCAGAAGCCAACATTCAGGAGTTTTTCAAAAACTTTTGGATGGTAAGCTATTTCCATACCCGGAGGAGCAAAAAGATAGGTCTGTTTCAACGCAAAGGGAGCAAGATTTCAGACCTGAAATAAGCCAGAACATAAAAAGTCCTATCATGAGGCAAGATCAACTCGTTCTCTCCTCGGAAAAGTCATCTCAAGCATCTGTAGAGCCACCACATTCAGATTCACTCCTGGGCAGTGATGCAAGTCAGGAAGGATTTAGACCTGCCATCAGCCCTATGGCCAGGTCTGAATTGCATGCCGCATCCGTTCTAGAACATGAGGAATTGAATGAAAATGAGGAAACCGACAACACTCCAGGGTTTGATCTTGATTCATTTGTGATCGGAGATCCCTCTCTTCCCCCGGTTAATGAAGGCCTTTTTGGCATTGTCCAAACTGCCAAAAGGCATTACAAGCATAGGCCAATTGTAGGCTTTAAAGTTGTGGAACTACGCCCACATTGGATTTGCGGGGCACATCAAAAGCGGATCTTATTCACTTGGCTTACGCAAAAACGTTGTGGTTGTAAAAAGGGCTAAGTAGCCGATGAAAAGTCCTTCTTCATAGGCCGAACAAGCATCTCTAAAATGTTTGGTCAAGGTCTATCAGTCATTGAATAGGCCCTATTAGAGTTTTACTAGGCCTTTTCCGCAGAGGCAGAGGCCTTTTCATTTCACCGAGTAGGCCTGAAAGTTCAAAAGCAGAGGTTCAGGCCTTCAATCTATTTTCAGTCCTTCCCAGGCCTTTTCAAGGTTCAATTATTTCTCTACAACCAGGCCTGGACATAGGACTCTCTTGGCGTAAGTAGGCCTTTTCTGCATAGACGAAGGCCCTTGAGCTATTTTGTTAAGGCCTGAACCACATTTATAAGCATTCCAAGAAGAAGTTCAGGCCTTCCAACGTATTTCTAGGCCTTTTTGTTGGGTCTTTCATGGTTCAGGCCTGAAGACAGATGTCATATTTGTCAAAGGCCTGAATGGAGTATAACAATGCCTAATGCCTACTATCCATAGGCAAGGCAAACAAAAGAAGTCATGCTACAACAGGATTCAAGGTCTGTTTGGGATGCCAAAAATAGCTTTACTTTCTATTCATGCCTTAATCCTAAAAGTAAAGAATCAAGGCGTGGGGGGGGGGGGGGGGCAATGTTTATGCCCATTTTTGGCACCAAAGATCGGGCTAGCCGTGATTGGCCATGTCACACCCTCGATTTTCAACCTAATCATAAAGGATATTCATAAATAGAAACCTCGCAATATACCGTACAATACCCCAAAAGAGTTCAACACTTCCATTCAACAATTAACCTTCATCCACCATAAGTATTCAAAAGATTACATTTTTAGCTCCGTGGCCCAAATTACCATAAGTACCGAATATTCAGAAGTTAAGAGTTTACAAATATTCCTTAAGTCAAAAGATCTACGAATAGAGTTACAAATACATCTTTCAAAATAAAATTACAAAGATGACTCGGTAACTCCACAATGTTAGCTTTCAAAACAATGTCCACGTCCAAGCAATCCAAACATGCAACTATTGTCCCAAGTTAGCACCTGAAAAGAAAGAAGGTCTGAGCTACACTAGCCCAGTAGAAAGTTCTAATCTAACAATGTATGCATATGACATGTTGGAACGATAACAAGATGGTTAAAAGGCAACAAGGTCCAACGAACGAATAACAATAGCAATCCCAATCCAACCTTTCATTTTCAGAATTAATCAAGTATCCCAGCGTGTAACCTTTGAAAATAACATGTGTCAACATGTGTCTCATACAAGTGTCATGAGCCGTAGCTCCTGCCGGGCCAGTTAAAGGACCCCGATGTCCTCTGCCAGGCACCTTACCCATTGGGAGGTCCTGAAATATCAAATATGAGCATATAGCTCCTGCCGGGCCAATTAAAGGACCCCGATGTCCTCTGCCAAGCACTCACCCGTCGATGAGTCCTGAAATGTTCTCGTCATGTCCGTAAAAGTTCAAACGTCTCAAATTCTCACAACGTATCATTTCAATTTCGATCGAAGTTCAAGTGATAATCGACGTCTAGATTTACCGAATAAGGGTAAGGGATGCCAAGATCCACAACGAGCTCAACAAACATGATTAACAATGTTATGGAGTGATTTGGAGGTGCTTAGAACAAGTTAAAAGTGATCGGGGTTCAAAACAATGGCTTTCGGAACAAAATAGTGAAAGCTGGAAATAAGCTCACCGTATCGATACGGGCAAAATCCGTATCGATACGGGTAAGCTTCGAAACAGATCAGAGAGTTCCGTATCGATACGGGTTAAGGGCCGTATCGATACGACGGGCTTTCGAGCAGATTTTCTGCAGATTTCTATGGGTTTCTCAACGACAACAACCACGATCAAAGGCAAGAATTAAGCTACTAGAAACAAGTCATAAACATATATTGCAAGTTAGAACCTCCTACCTCAAACTTCAAGAACGAATTTGGAAGATTTCTCAAGCCCTAGCTCCAATCTTTGAAATCGAACGGATTATGCCTCCACCGAGCTTGAACCAACGATATACGAACCACAATATGCGAAGGAGTGAAGGATTGAAGGCTAGCTTGTGGAGGTTTTGGGTGGTTTTGAGAGAAATAGAGAGAGGGAGCCGAGAGAGTGAGAGAGTCGGGAGAGAGGGAGAACGGGGAGTGAGAATGGGGAAAGGGGAATTTTATTCCCTATGCACACACACACACATGCTATATACTCACATTATGCACTCTCACCCTTCAAATGCCACATTCTAACACATTAACCCCCAATTCTCAATTTCAAATCAATTTCCTCCTTTTTATTTCTTTTAAAACCTTTAAATCAATTATACGAATTAACGGGTCTTTACAGGCCATTTAATTAATTCTTTGATTAAATTGGGCCGGAGCTATGTAATTGATTGGTTGTTAAGTGTATTGGGCCATGGGTTTTCTATTATATTTGGGCCCAAAGAACACGCAGCCCACGAGAAGAACGTAGCCCACGATTCTTGGGAAGAAGGTCCACGGTTTTAGGCCCATGAAGGAGATGCCGATCTGGTTTAGGAAGCAAGACCCATGAATTAAGGGGAATTGGTTATGTTGGAAACAATTACTTTTCAACTAAAGATCAAAGGCCAATTGACTTAGTCAATTGGCCATGTGTCACGCAGGAGCACAAAAAGGGGGAAGTAGGGTGATATTTTACCAAGGCATGGGACACATGTCAACGTATAAGAGACCCACTACCCATGATCTAATTCAACTGCCCTTAACTGCTGAAAAAACCGTCCATGATCACACATGCTGGAAAAGTGAAGGAAATATGGGACACATGGCAGCTTGTGGTGCAATGCAGAATTTCGGATTCAGGCCTGAACCAGCTCACTGCTTTGCCTATATATAGCAGAATCAAAGAAGAAAAAAAGGATCCAATACCAATCAAAGCTCAACGCTTACAAAACTTTCCTACTTTCAGCAAAGTAGTTTATCGAGTACTACGTGCTCAAACCCCATTCAAACACACTTCATCAAGTTGTTTGGATATTTTATTTTCCTTGTAATCAAACTTTGTTATCCCAGAGTAATAAAGTTCACGTCTTTTTACATTTCTACGTTCATTTCCTATACGACTAGGAGATTTTAAGTCCACGACCGTGTGGCAAACCCCGAACCATATTGTGATCTTTAACTTTTGGGTCACATACACTACACACTTTAGTGTGTGTGGGTGTGTATTCCGGTGTGATTATAGAAGGACTATATTTTAGATATTGCGTACAACTCCATTGCAAGAGGATTTCCCCATTCCAATACCCATCATTGCAAAAACTGATTCACACCATCCGAAAAGCTTCGGAAATGACACCTCACGCCCCGTTCGACTAAATAAGCTAATTGATTTATTTTTTTATCCTTATTTAATTTTTTTTCGTATTTGTTAGTTTTTCGTCAATTTTTTGGAGATTATTGCATCGTCATGACGAGAGGAATCTAAAAAGTAAAAAATTATGATCGAAATCTAATTTTTTTTTGAATAAAGATGAAAAAATTGGCTTATTGGCTTGTTTTTGTCTTTATTTAAAAAAAATTAGGTTTCAATCGTAATTTTTTACTTTTTAGATTTCTTTTGTCATGACGATGCAGTAATCCCCAAAAATTTGACGAAAAACTAACAAATACGAGTTTTTTTTAAATAAGGATAAAAAAATAAGCCAGTTGGCTTATTTAGCCGAACGGGTGTTCTTCCACTAAACATTTTCTAAAAGTTACAGTTTTATTATTATTTGAATTTTTTTTTGCGTTTGTTCGTTTTGCTCCAATTTTTTTTTGACTTTTTGATTCGTCTCAACGAGAAAAATAAAAAAAAATTATGTAGCTGATCTTTGATCGTGCCCACCGTGATTTTCCTCTCATTAATCACTACTCTTTTTTTTTTTTTTTATAAATGTATTTTTATATCGTTATACTATTTCATTCCAACTTTCTAGCAAACTCAATAATAGAATAAGAGCTCTAATCTCATCATCAATATTAATATTCATGGATTTTAACTGATTCATAATTGTATTAAGTTCATTTAGATGTTCAGTAACAATAGAGTTTTTATCTTTAGGTTAAACAACTTTTTCATAAGTTAGAGTACCTTATTCACCGTGGAAGATTTCTCGTACATCTTTTCTAATAATTTGAACAAATCTGTTAGTAGTATTTTTTTTGACAATATTTGACGCAACCAACGACGCGAGGCTAAATCACACAGTCCCCAAAGTCTAATTTGTGATCCAAAATATCTCAATCTTCTTGTTTTATGTGTTCTGGCTTCTTGCCGCTGATCGACTAGATTCTTCTAATATAGAATATTCTCCATCTACATCTTCCAAACACCATAATTTGTACCATGGAACTTTTCGATCTTGTATTTGTCTTTAGCCATTGTGTAAACCCTTGACCTCCTAACCCGGAGCTCTGACACCAGTTGTTGGGGATTCGAACGTCCAAACCCATAAGCAAACACACACAATCAAAGAATAAACCAAGAACAAAAAATAATCACAACCAAGAAAAGAACAAGACAAAGAGTTGTTCATGGTTCCGACTTAAGCATATTGCTTAATCGTACTCCATAAGGTGTTGGGGAGTTTCACTATGATAAAAGTGTGAAAGAGTTGCAATAAGAGGCTGCCCTAGCTTTGTTTTTATAGTTACAAGTAAGCCCACAGACAGACAAAACCTAAAAATACACTACTAAAGTTTACATTTTGTCTAGCACCGAATCGCCCGATGACCCTGATTCCCGCCTGGTCGGGATTTTCAAAGAGCAAGTTTTTTGTTCCTTGTCGTCAACCGCCCGGACATAAATTACTTCCGCCCGGACGGGATTTACAGTGCCTCCAAATCTGTCTTCATTTCTCAACACAAACCTATTACGATGTTTTTTGTAGGTTGGTTTTCAATCCTGATTTTGTAGTGGGCCGAAATTACCGAAGGGGCAAAAGGGTCAAAACGATATAAATCCAGAGGCTTACGGATCTGATTAGCTCATGCTATTTACATCACGCTCGACTGCCGAGAGTATGCAGTTCACTGACTCTGGCAGTTCTGTTTGCTTCGAGGCAAAAGCCATCTTTACGTTCGGAGGACTTCACGTTCGAGAATATCATCCCTTCGGGAAAATCATTACGTTTGACATTCGTTTCCTCGAAGATGGTATCTCTTCGGCAATAGCTTTGCTTGGCAGTGAAAGTGCTCTTCTTCGGTTATTCTACGGTCAGATGGTGTCAGAACAAAAGTGACGTCCCTATCCGATATGACGGCTCTGACGTTGAATAGTGCGACTTCGTCATCCACGTGGGACGGTGGCCCGTAAATATCTCTGACATTTGACGTCAGCCGAACAAAACGACACGTGGAGGCGGTCTAATTTACTTTGCACTCTCAGGTTGCCTATAAATAGAGGGCTACCCCCCAACCAGGTTTCTCTCTGATACACTCTCTCTCTACATATTTTCCTAAAAAGCTTTCTCCTTTACTTCTCCTCCACCTACTGACTAGGTCGTCGGAGCTTCTACCCGGAGGAACACCCCCCTTCGGTTTGCAGGTACACAGGAGCGCTTTGTTCATCCTCTCAACCTCGGATAAAAGACGGAAAAGACTCAAGGTGGAATTAACCCCCCCACAATTGGCGACTCTGCTGGGGAGCCTTTTTCACTCGGCTCATCCTCTCTTCTTTCATTAATGTCGAAACGCACGCCACCACCGAGGCCAGAAGATTTTACCCTCGGACTTTCTGGGTTCGGTTATTGCAACACCCCACAGCCTCATCATGCCCGAACCATTGCACCCACCGCGCGTCGGCCAAATGCAAACCCTACCAAGCTTGAAATCGCCCTTACCGAACAAAAACGGCAAGCTGCCGTGATAGCCCTTCTTCAGCAACGACTCGAAGGCCGGGATGGCCATGTTCCGATAACGCCGTCTCCTGGAAATAACGACGCAGGGACAAGTAGACATATGGATACACAACGACATGGGAAGCGTGTCCTTGCTCGGACCGAGGATAACACCAGGACAAGGCACCGTCGTAATCTAAGCCCCGTCGGAGATAATCCAATTACACCCCAAAGGCGGCTCTTGGAGGGTGTTGGTCACGGAGAAAGTTCTACCCGTTCGTCGGGATCAACAGCACGAAGCCGAAGGTCGGATGTTTCCGGGCCCTCCTTAACCCTGGGTCTTCATTGGCCAGAATGCCAAAAGGCCAGGACTCGGCTTGATTTCGACATAAATTACCCCCCTCTTCGGGAGAAGCACGTTCGTTCCCGTCTCCAGCCTTCTGGCGAAGAAACATTGGGGTACCACAGAGCTGACAGTAGGGATGTTCGTCAGGAACGAGATAACAGTGTCGTCCTGTTCGATCCGCTCACGGGCGAACCCATCACCTATCGTCCTATAGATAGCGGTGTAGCACGACCACGAGCTTATAATGATCGCCCCGAACAATCAAGAGGTGGAAGTGCACGTCTTCAGGAACGTCTTGAACCGATACATCATCACCGAGCGCATGTCGTCGAACCCGAGGGACGAGGTACTGGGTTACCACTGAGCACGGTTGTTATCCCAGCGGACGACACCAAGCTCGGAAGGGCGAAGGCATCACCTTTCACCGAGGCTATCTTAAACGAACACCCCCTACCCGATTCACCATGCCAAAAATCAAACCGTACGAAGCAAAGGAGGATGCCGTGTTGTTCGTTACACGCTTCCGACAGATAATGTCTCTGCACAATTTTTCCGACGCGATTATGTGCAAAATCTTCCCTCTCGCCCTAACACAACCAATTATGATGTGGTATAATCAATTAAAACCACGATCTATCACGTGTTTCGACAAGCTGGAGCTCAAGTTTACCAAACGATTTGTGACGAGCAGCATTCAACCGAAGACACTCTCTATGCTGGTCAACATGCGTCGACGGCCGGGAGAGACGTTGCGTTTATACACCGAGCGGTATTGGGAAGTGTACAACCTAATCCCCGACTGTAATCAAGCAGTGGCGGCAGAGTCCTTTATGAATGGGTTGGATGCTTCCTCCCCAATGTTTCGTGATCTTTCTAGAAATCCTCCGAAGAATATGAGTGAGCTCATGGCTATCATCGAAAAGGATTGTATGTACGAGGAGGCTGTGGCCGAGCATGGGAATCCGAAGACTGGGGATTTCCCAAGACCCTCGGTAGGCCCTTCTTTGGTAAAGAAGCAGGTGGCAAACGTGAAGAGCGCGGCACAGGGGCACACGGTACAGAAACCAGGGCCGAGCAAGCCACAGCCCCAACCTCTGCAAACGCAGCAGCAACAGTTTCGGGATCGTACGCGTCGGGAGCCGAGACCAGACGAATACACCGCCGAGACAACTGTGTTTATAGTGCCAATCTATCAGTTGCTGGGTGTTATAGGCCGCCTCCCCTTCTTTCATTGGCCGACGGAGTTGTTGGGGATGGCAAACGTACGCTCTGGCCATTGTACCTTCCACAACGAGCATGGGCACTATACGACGAGATGTGGCCTGTTCAAACGTTACCTGGAAGTACTTGCTGCCGCGGGGCATTTGAATCAGTGGATTGACACTCGTCATACCCCGCTCCCACCCCCACCGCAGGAGAGAGAACGGCTAGTCAGCGTTTTACATGGGATCGTTTCGGAAGCCAGGGCCGAAGAGCTTCGTACCGAGGTTGACAAGGCTATGACTGAGCGGGCCGTATGTTCGATTGCCGTGTCGACTAAACGAAAGTTTCAGGATCCCGAAGACGATTGGGTCTTGACATTTACTAAGGAGGATTTCCTCGGGATACACTCACCCCATACCGATGCCTTAGTCGTAACTGTTTCGATCGACAAATCGTCGGTCCAGCGCGTGTTGATAGATCAGGGCAGTTCGGCCGAGGTTATGTTTTATTCAACTTACAAAAATTTGGGATTGGAGGCGTATCAACTACGGCCGGCTACTTCACCGCTCGTCAGTTTCATCGGTGCTCCAGTGTGGCCCCTCGGATTGATAAATTTGCCCGTTCGGGCTGGCTCACGAGTGGTTGACGTGGAGTTTGTCGTTGTCAGTTCCCCAAGCCCTTACAACGTTATCCTCGGCAGGACATGGCTCCACAACATGAAAGCGGTAGCATCTACTCTCCATCAGGTTGTGAAATTCATAGGATGGAATGGCCGACAGGAGAGTCTACGAGGGGATCAACTTCAGTCTAAGAAATGTTATGTGAGTACCGTGGTCCATAGCTCGGAAAACTTGGAGGTACAATGTATCGATTCGGTTGTTCCCCCGGTCCTGGAGGACGTCGGTATACCTGCCGAAGAGAGATCTGCCGAAGAGCTTGTAAAATTACCAATCAACGAGGACGGCAGCCGATATTTTTTGGTTGGGAGCTCCTTGGATTCTTCGGAACGAACTGAGATGTTCGATTTCCTGATGAAGAATATCGAGGTATTTGCCTGGTGTCCGAGTGAAATGCCTGGGATCAATCCTTCCTTTGCTTCGCATTCTCTCAATGTCGATCCGTCTCGGAAGCCGGTGGTTCAGAAGGTACGACGGTCATCCCCTTTGCACGTAGAGGCGGTTATGCACAAAGTGGAGCAATTGTTGGCTGCAAGGGCTATCAGGGAGGTTCTGTATCCGACTTGGCTCGCCAACACTGTCGTCGTCCCGAAGAAAAATGGAAAGTTGAGAGTCTGTGTAGACTATACGAATTTAAACGATGCTTGTCCGATGGATCGATTTCCCTTACCTCGGATTGAGCAAATGGTTGATGCGACTACTGGTTACGAACGGCTGAGTTTTCTAGATGCGTACCGAGGTTATCATCAGATAGCGATGCATCCCGACGATCAGGAGAAGACTGCTTTCATTACTCCTCGGGGGATTTTTTGTTACAGGGTCGTTCCCTTCGGGTTGAAAAATGCAGGGGCTACTTATCAGCGGACGGTCAATAAGCTGTTCGGTAAACAGATTGGCAAAACGATGGAGGCCTACATCGATGATATGGTCGTAAAAAGTTAACTCAGCTCGGAGCATTTGGATAACCTCGGCCAGGCCTTCGAAGTTTTGCTAAAGTATAGGCTCCGTTTAAATGCCGAGAAGTGTGCGTTTGGAGTCAGCTCTGGCAAGTTCCTCGGATATATCGTCAGTCGCCGAGGAATAGAGGTAGATCCGAAGCAGTTGATAGCCGTGCAGAACCGCCATCGACTACTATCAAGGAGGTCCAACGGCTTACCGGGATGGTTGCTGCTCTGAACCGATTTATTCGACGCTCGGGGGATCTTTGTCGGCCGTTCTTCCAATCCATGAAGACGAGCAGACGGGGCTTCACTTGGACAACGGATTGTGAGACTTCTCTTCAAACTCTGAAAGATTATTTGTCTCGGGCTCCGCTCCTCGTCACTCCTGTTGGGGACGAAGATCTTTATTTGTACTTGGCTGTCTCTGACCATGCAACCAGCTCAGTACTCGTTCGAAAGGAAGGAGCCGTGCACCAGCCTATATTCTATTCAAGTAAAATAATGACGGGATCCCAAACGAGGTATCTACCCATGGAGAAACTCGCCCTTGCTCTCATTTCTGCCAAAACGAGCCTCCTCTCCTACTTTCAAACACACCGAATCGTTGTCCTCACCGAGTATCCTCTGAAGGCCGTTCTTCGGAAAACGGATTCTTCCAGTTGGATAATGAAATTCTCGCAGGACTTGGCAAATTACGACATCCAGTTTGAGCCTCGGACTTCTGTTAAAGGACAGGCTTTGGCCGATCTCTTTGCCGAACTTACCCCGGGGCTTCAGGACGAGGCAAACCTTCTATCAATCGCCGAGGAAAAACGGAAAATCGCTGAGGCCGAAGTTACTAACGACATTGCCGAACCGCAGTTGGATGCATCGTATGCTCGGTTCACGATGGGTAATAAACGTCCACGCCGAGAGTGGAAACTATTTTCTGGGGATGCCTGGCGGTTGAATGTCGACGGGGCTGCAAACATGCATGGTGCTGGGGCTGGAGTTGTCCTTGTTTCTCCGAGCGGGACCGTCCACGAGAGTATCATTTCTATCGGTTTCACCGCCACCAATAATGAGGCCGAGTATGAAGCCCTAATCGCTGGATTGACACTTTCCCTTCGGCTCGGGGCTGACTCTGTGCATGTACTTTGTGATTCTCAATTGGTAGTCGGCCATCTCACCGATGATTACCAGGCCAAAGACAGCCGAATGAACGCCTATGTGAGTTACGTCCTTTCCCTCTTTGCTCGTTTAGGGCGTGTCAAAGTCGAGTGGATCCCTCGGGAGCACAACGCACACGCAGATGCCTTGGCTGGCCTTGCTTCGGTATACAAGACCTCCGGCAGCAGGACCATTATCTTTGACAGTGTTGACTCCCCGAGCGTTGAACCTACCGAAGGTCACCTGGTCTTAACCATCTCTCTCGGGCCAAGCAAGTTGGACCCCGTTATCGCCTATCTCAAGACTCAGGCTCTTCCCCTCGGTAAGAAGGACGCATACAGGGTTCGTTGTCAGGCTGCTAACTACTACCTTGGCACCCATGACGTGTTGTACCGCCGAACGTTCACTGGACCTGACCTTCGGGTCGTGCACGAGGGGCAAGTCATAAGTGTCTTGGATGAACTCCATTCTGGCAGTTGTGGGGCACATTCGGGTGGAAGATCCCTCGCTCAACGAGCCTTGACTCAAAGGTATTGGTGGCCGAAGATGGTGAAACAGTCGGAAGACTATGTTAAGAGATGTGTTCGGTGCCAGAAGCAAGCTTCCTTGATTCACAAGCCCGCTTTTCCACTTAAGATGATTTCTAGTCCGTGGCCTTTTGCCGTTTGGGCGTTTGATATCGTGGGCAAGATGCCTAAGGCCCCAGGAGGATTCGAGTACATGCTTACTGCTACGGGTTTATACACCAAGTGGGTTGAGGCTGTCCCATTGGTCCATACTAAGGCGAGTGATGTGCAGAGCTTCATTTGGAAAAACATAATCTCTCGGTTCGGCGTTCCTTACGCTATTATCTCGGATAACGGCTCTCAGTTTGTTGCCGCGGCGATTAAGGAGTTTTATCAACAGCATGGCATCGTTATTCAGAACTCTTCGGTCGCTTATCCACAGGGGAATGGTCAAGCCGAAGCATCAAATAAGACTATTACACGGGGGCTAAAGCGTCGGTTGGACGAGAAACTTGGTAAGTGGGCCGAAGAGCTTCTTCACGTTCTTTGGGCATATCGTACAACTCCTCGTCGGTCCACCGGGCGTACTCCATTCTCCATGGCATATGGTATGGAAGCTGTTCTTCCACTTGAGACACTACTCCCCACCCTTCGGTCTGAAGATTTCGATTTTGAGGATAACAGTGCTCACATCGGTGCCGAGCTTGCCTTCGCCGAGGAATTACGAGACAGTGCCAACTTGAAACACGCAGCCTATCAGCAGGAAGTCGCTCGGAGTTACAACAAGAACGTTCGTCTTCGACCTTTCAACGTTGGTGATCTCGTTCTTCGGATGGTCACCGAGGCCGACAAGCTTACGAAGCTAAAGGATCCCTATGAAGGCCCTTATCGGGTGGCCCAGAAGATTGGGCATGGTGTTTACAAGCTGGAAGAAATGGATGGGACCCTGATTGCTAACCCTTGGAACGCTCAGAAGTTGAGGAAGTTCCATGGCTAGCCCTCGGTTGTTCCCCTTCGACCATATCGTCTTTTTACTCTTTTGTCTCATGTAATTACCAGTTGTAAGCCTTCGGGCCGAAGCGACTTTTTTCCTTTCATTAATATACCTGAATTCTTTCGCTACTTGTCATATTTTCGTCGTTATGGGTGTATACTTCGTAGCCCTCGGAATGTTCCTCATTATCGGTGTATACTTCGTAGCCCTCGGAATGTTCCTCGTTATGGGTGTATACTTCATAGCCCTCGGCATTCTACTCGTTTATGGGTGTATACTTCGTAGCCCTCGGCATTCTACTCGTTTATGGGTGTATACTTCGTAGCCCTCATCATTCTACTCGATCGGTTCTTCTCGGATCCCTCGTCAAAACACCGTCCCGAGTGCATCTACTCGTCCCTTCTACCTCGGCGGATCTTGCCCTTTATGGCCAAAATTCACCGAGGCAAGGGGCTATAGGGATACACTCAATCAAATGGTCCTCGTGATTCAAAACCTGATAAACTAGCAAATATACTTGGCAAATTTACTTGGCAACAAACACGAACACAAGTTATTTGACGAGCAGTCTAACTTGGGAAAATTTTGGAAAATTATACAAACGAACAAAAACACTTGCAAAAACACATTCATTTCAGTACTGCCCAACGAGTGATAATACTCGCAAACAAAACCGAGGCATGGCAATGGTGTACCGTTCGGCGCCATCCTCAAGCATGGTAAATTGTTCAGTGCTACCCCCATTTCAAAAATTCAAAAGCCAAAACAAAAAATTATAGACTAAGGTATCTACGCTTCGGGAGTGACGGTTGTTTCAGTAGCAGTCACGTTTGCTTCTACGTTAGAGCCTTCGGCCACACTCTCAGTAGCATCTTCGGGAGCGAGTTCTTCGTCTACTATCTCCTCTTGATTTTCTTCTTCCGCCTCCGACTCCGCTAGAGAAGGGACAGCTATGGTGGTCCTCCTCGGGTCGTCAGCAGCCACACCAGCATCATCCAAAGCTTTACAGTAACCCAGGATGTAGCTTTCAACGTGTTGCTGCTGCTTGAAAAACTCTTCGGCTTGCTCCACCTGGTCTACAAGCTCATCCCCGGCTTTGTCGTAGCCCTTCGAGTACCCTTCGTCAAAAATCTTCTGCTTTTCTTTCTCCATCTCCTCTTTCATCTCTTTTTCCATCTCCTTCTTCCCCTCGGCACGAGCTTGCTCGGTCGCCCCTGACAGCTGTTTGACCATTTCGTTCAAATCAGTCACTTGCTCGGCGAGCTTCCCACGCTCTAATTCCGAGCCGTTCAGCTGCTTCTTATATCGTTCGGACATCAACTGCTGCGCCTTGGTTCGCCTATCAATATCCGCAATATACAATTGCGTTTGCATCATGGATTGCATAGCCTGCAAGTCAGTTAAAATAGAACAATTATGTTTTTTCACCGTGTAAAGAGACTTGTGAAAATTTAGAAACAATTTGAGAAGAACATACTCGTCCAACATGGAAGTAGTGATCGTCGATGGCCGACTTAAGCGAGGCTGGCATTGTGACATCCTTCGGAAGAGCCAAGCCATGGTAGAGAACCCTGGCGATGGATGGGTCGGCAGCAAGACTGTCCTCGTTCGTAATTTGGCGCTTCTCCGGCGCCGGTGTGACGAAGAGTGGACGCCATGGCACAGCCGAGCCAGATAATCCTTTTCCTTTCGTCGCCTCACCCTCTCTTCCCGAGCCAGTCTCGGTCCTTTGTTTCTTTTCAGGACGAGTGTCCTTCAGAGCAACCTTATCTTGACTCGAAGAAGAAAGTGGCCTTTTGCCCGCAGGAGAGTCGGGGATTTGGATTGATGAGCCTTTCGATCTAGTGGACCTGATTGTTGATCCGCCAGCCGAAGGGCCGGTTTTGTCCGACGCCTTGGCTCTCGCTTCTTCTTTCTCCTTCTTCCTCTGCTCTAGATCGGCAAGGATGTTCCTCGGGGCCATTTCTATTTCTTCTCCTTCTTCGTCTGTCGTCTCGTCTCTCGCTTCTCTGATCTTTCCTCGGAGAGGACGATGAGAACTTGAAAGCAGACACTCGGGGAGTGGACCGAAGGAGTCTTCTGGAACTTCTTCCAATTTCTCCTCTCGCTGCGTTTGCTTGGCTACTTTCGCTTTCTTGGTGGGTTTGTCTTCGTCGGCAGGTTTTTTACCCTTCTGCCTGATAAAGCCTTGGTAAGTCGGTTTGTATTTTAAGATCGATGGGGCGTCTCTTTCCTTCTCGGGAAAGAACAAGATCGCCTCTTCTAGGCTCGGCTTGTTCTTACACAGCTTCAGGAAAAACCGATTTACCTTCGATGTATCTGCCAAAGCATTAAAAGAAAGAAACATCAGTCACAAAGGGAAACAAATAACAGAACGAGTAGAAACAACATCTCAGACGAAGAGAAAGAAAAAAGAAAAAGTATACTTACTCGGAGTATCCCTGTGCTTCGGTACCGGGAATTTACCATACTCACCAGGTGGATATATAAAGTTTCCTCGGATTTCAACGTAATCCGAGGCCCATTTTTCCGAGTCGTACATACCTCCGACGATTAGCTTTGGTTTGTTTTTCTTACTACATAAGTAGTATCGTGAGTACTTCAGGTTTCGGGACATCAGGTAATTTTCAAAAAAATGATGGGCATCGAGGGCGAACATCTTCACCCGAGCAAGCTCGATCACCGAGTGAATCAAGCGAAACGAGTTTACGCTAAGTTGGCAGGGGGTAAGGTCAAAATTATGAAGCAGTTCTCTCGTTACCCTATGCATCGGGAAGCGAAGTCCACCCTCGGTAATCGCCATGAGGGGCACCGTTATGTGCTCATTGCTGAATTGAATGCGAGGACCTGTGACCGGGGTCACCACCACGTCGTTGGGGATTTCATATACGTCTCGGAAAAGCTTAAAAGCCTTTTCGCTCTTAAAGCAATCCCAATAAGGGCACGGCTCTTTCCCCGTCCTATCAGGAATCACGTCGGGGTCAACGGGCTGTATTTTTCATCTTTTTCTCTTCGGCTTAGGCAGTTGAGACGAAGCTTCGGCGTCCTGTTCGATGGGTACGATACTAGAAGAAGCGCCCACGGCTTCCCCTTCAACGACGTTTTCCCCCCCTTTTTCGACCTGTTCTTCTTCTTCTTCTTCTTCTTCTTCTTCTTCTTCTTCTTCTTCTTCTTCTTCTTCTTCTTCTTCCACCAGATCTTCCTCTTCTTCTTCTTCTTCCTTTTCCTCTTCTTCTTCTTCCTCGGCTGGAGTGTCTTCATGCTCTCTTCGTCGGGCCGACTCGCTTGAGGCAGAGTCGTCCTCGATTTCAACGATCTCTGTGGGATCGACCGCTTGAAGAGGAGAAATAACGAGAGGCATCTCGAGCCAGCTCTCGTCGGTAGGGTCGAAGGTGTCAGGATTTGACATACCTCCGATTCGGTACGCACGGCCAAAACACCGAAGGATGCTTGCGGTCTGCGAGTCCAAGCTATCCGACTCTGTTGCCGACTCCGAGCGAGCAACCACCTCTTTGGACGAAGAACCGGACGACGCCAGACCTAGTGAAAAAGTGCAAGGGGGTAAAGACCGTTAGCTATATGCATGGTCGAAAAACTCTTAAAGTGCCTACGTTCGGTGTGCTTATCTACCTATAAGTCGTTTCTACGAGCAAAACCAAATAGGCAAACAATCATCCGAGTAACGAATGATGCTGTGCTTCGGGAAAACGTGTTCGAACTTATAACCATTCGGATGAAGTATCCGACCTATTTCTATCAGTATCTCTATCTTTACGCTCGGAAGAACGTATGAACATCTCCAACCGTAATCTACAGTACCCTACAGTACGACACTATTCACACCAGTCGAAAAAGTTCAAAAAATCATCAGTTTTCACCCAGAAAGCGCTTCAAAACTACCAAAATACAGATGAAAGTAAAGAGAAATAGAAAATACCTGAAAATCAAGTGGACTCTGCAAATAAAACTCCAGAAATCTTCGAGTTTCAGGCGGTTTTCGTTGTGAACGGCGTTTGGGCGACTGGAACGATCGAAGAGAGAGAGGGAAAAAGTGATTTTTCTCTCTCCTCTTCCCCGTTTTATACCTAGGAGCGGAGTTCGAAGCGACGTGAAACGGTAGCCGTAGGATTTGAGCGGGAGATCTCAGGGCCGTGCGATGCTTGACACATGGATGTTGATTCGACGCGCCGTGTTAGCGGGCAATCACATTTGGACGCGTGGCATATTTGAAATCGGCGGTTACAGAAGCATTTAATGCATGACGATCTTTCGGTCACCGAGGGCCGTGCATAAATCTGTTTGGAAACCGTACTCGAAAGCCTTGTTCTATTCGGAAGATGTGATTCACTTCGGCTTATATGTTCTGTTCGGCCACAGTTATCAACTCCTCCTTCACATCCAAGTGCGTGAAGAAGTAGTTGAGGGGCTATTGTAGTGGGCCGAAATTACCGAAGGGGCAAAAGGGTCAAAACGATATAAATCCAGAGGCTTACGGATCTGATTGGCTCATGCTATTTACATCACGCTCGGCTGCCGAGAGTATGCAGTTCACTGACTCGGGCAGTTCTGTTTGCTTCGGGGCAAAAGCCATCTTTACGTTCGGAGGACTTCATGTTCGGGAATATCATCCCTTCGGGAAAATCATTACGTTTGACATTCGTTTCCTCGAAGATGGTATCTCTTCGGCAATAGCTTTGCTCGGCAGTGAAAGTGCTCTTCTTCGGTTATTCTACGGTCAGATGGTGTCAGAACAAAAGTGACGTCCCTATCCGATATGACGGCTCTGACGTTGAATAGTGCGACTTCGTCATCCACGTGAGACGGTGACCCGTAAATATCTCTTACATGTGACGTCAGCCGAACAAAACGACACGTGGAGGCGGTCTAATTTACTTTGCACTCTCAGGCTGCCTATAAATAGAGGGCTACCCCCAACCAGGTTTCTCTCTGATACACTCTCTCTCTACATATTTTCCTAAAAAGCTTTCTCATTTACTTCTCCTCCACCTACTGACTAGGTCGTCGAAGCTTCTACCCGAAGGAACACCCCCCTTCGGTTTGCAGGTACACAGGAGCGCTTTGTTCATCCTCTCAACCTCGGATAAAAGACGGAAAAGACTCAAGGTGGAATTAACCCCCCCCCCCCCCCCCCCACAGATTTGCGTGAAAATTCAAGAGGGAAAAAAAGAAATAGGAAAAACAAGACAAATTGAACCTTTTTACTCTCCGAGATAGCATTACTATTTTTGTTCTGAAAGTTCTTTCTCAAATCGATGATCCAGCACAGTTTCAAAGTGTGCATTCATGGAGTGTACGACTTGCGAAGTTGACTAATAACCATTTAACAAAAAGTTGTAATAGAAAAAAATTCAACTTATAAACATTACATAAACGAGTATATATCTATTTAATTTTTATGCAAGTTGTTATTATTCAAATCATCATGCAACTTTGCAATCAACCACTAGAAAGAGAATTATACCATAGTGATCAATTACCATATTCACTATAAAAACAAAATAAATCAATAGGATTATTAAAATAAATCACAAATTTCAACTAAAAATGATTAATTATTCAGTCCATACAAATAAATTAGAACATAAAACTAAGACAAAAAACAAATATGTTCAAGAAAAAAAATATATTTCTTGCTCTTTCTTGAAAAAAATAATTTGAAGAAACAAACTAAATAGGAAAAGATAATTTGAATGTCAACTCAACTGAAATAAGGAGAGAGTTTGGAAAAGTGATATTTGTGGGAGGAGGGAAGTGCTTCGGGCAGGAGGAAAGTTTCTTAGAAAAATAAATTTCTACCTCTTTGCGAGAGGATTATTATTATTATTATTTGTTATTCCCACTACTTTCATGGTAACTAAACATGCCAAAGTTTATAGGAAAGTTTAGGAGATTATTACGTGACTGGGAGAAGGACCAAGGGAGGAATTAGTTCAGAGACTTCAAACTGTAACGCTGGACCCAACAAGACCTGATTCTTTGTATTGGAAGTGGGAGGACAGCAAGCGGTTTTCAGTGAAATTAGTATATGAGCAATGGGAACAGCAAAATTTTTCACTGAGACCCTGTACTTAGGTCGGTGTGGAAAAACCTCAGCCCTCCCAAGGTGGAAGTTTTCTCATGGATGGCTATTCGAGATAGGGTGGCCACAAGATCAGTGCTTCATAGTAGAAATTTGATTATGGATACCCACTTGCTGCTTTGCCCTTTCTGTTCTGAGCAGGTTGAAACTCCCCAACATCTATTTTTGTCAACAATGCTGTCCCAAGATTTTCAGAGGTTGGGGATGGTATTAAAACTAAAGTGGCAATGTGGATGAAGACCAAATTTGAAACCAAGATCTATAAGGTGGAGGACTTTAAGGGTTTTCTGGATGGTATTCGAAAGTTGAAAATTTAGTTGACTTCTTAGATGAGTCTTTGTTTTTCCTCCAACTTTTGGTTGGTAGATTTGTGTTGTACTTTTCTTTCCTCCGGTAGTGTAGCATTTTTTGTGCTTCCTGCCTCCCCCTCGATGTAACCTTGTCGAGTTTTATAAAAGTTTGTTTTGCCGATCAAAAAAACAAGAAAAATTTTATGGGGAAGTTAATTTTCTCATCTTTTTCTGTCATCTGAACGAGGCCTTAATTTGTTTGGTCTAGAGCAAAATTAAGGGAATTGATTTTCAAATTCCTTTTTCTTTTTTTTTTATATTCACACTCCCTTTATTGTCTTTTAGCAAAAAAAATACGTACACTTTCAAAACTAAAAATTAAAAAAAAATTAAAATAGTGTGGATATCAAAAAGGAGAGTGTGAAAATCACTCCCCAAAATTTATTATATTGTGATTTGAGAAAGCATGAAAAAAACAGAGAATTGTTTATCCAAGTAAAAAAGGCTTCGTTCTGCTAAGGTTCTTATTTTTGAAGTACTTATTTTTCGTTTTATGAAACAGGCAATTCTCTCACTATACCATCACCTTTAATTTAAAAAATAATTACTTATTACTTATTTTAGTTTTTTTTTTTGAACGGCGAAAAAGGATAATATATTAATAAAGAGATTAGGCTTCAAGAATTGACAAGAAATCAATCCGAACAATGCCCAAAAGGGCCACCCCCAAAAAGACCCAACGAAACAAAACCACAGGAAAACACCCCCACACACCCACAAACAAAGACACCCCCACCTCCCACTCATAACAAGACACCCCACCCACCCAAAAACCAAGACACACCCCACCAGGGCACCACCCCGAGAAGCAAAAAAATCAGCATACAAGACTAAGGAGGCGACTTGCAAAGAAGAAGAAAGCTAGGCCTGCCCTGCCACTTTGTCAGCACTGTCCAAATCTTCAGCTACCATATCTACAAATTTGCTTATGACTTCATCCTCCTCACCATCATACCCCAATCCCATGATCTTGTTGCAGGTTCAAATTGCTTGTGCTTCGTCCAAAATTATTCTATTTCTGTTAATAACTCCATCTGAAGAGATTGATGCAGAGAGAGCTAGCGCTGCAACGGCAGACCTATAAACCGCACACTTTGGTTTGTTATTCCTACTCTTGTTATTGACGGAGTTAACCCTTGTAAGACCCAAAATATCATCAATTGTCTTCCTCTTCTTCTTCCCTTTTACCCCATTTATGGCAGCTTTGATTGACGCAGAAAAAGGTTCATTTTCAGTTCGGAATGCTTCAATATGATGTTCAGGAATATTCTCATCCTTATCATTTTCCCCTCTTAAATTTTCAGCAATTACTGGATTTTCCTTAACTGAATCCTCGACCCAACTCTCTTGATTATCAACCAAATTACTTAGGCTTGCTCTTGGAATCTGAATGCACGTATTCAACCTCACAAAAGTAAGTGGGTCCAAATTGATGTTGAGAGCAGCCAACTCTCTCACATTATCCATGACCTTTCCACTTCCCCAAGTTGATGCCTTAATCCCCGAAGAAGAATTAGCTACCTTATCATTACATCCTCGCATGTTAACATTTATTAGCTGTAAAGCTCTCTCTTCTGCCCCAATATCCTTTTCAGCTTCCACATTTGTTTCTACCACCTCCTCAATAATTTCCATCTCATTTTCCAAGTCAACTTTGTCTACATCGAAGTCGAATGATTCATCATCCCCAAGATCTGTCTCAACTACGGCCTCCTTATTTTCACCATTTACATCCTCAGCCCCATTATTAGATGAATTCTCAACCATATCCACCACGATGGCCCCCATCTCTCCTTCGGGCTTCTCCTTAGACTTTGAAAGCCCCACAGTTTTAGCATCGCAACCCTTATTATATCTGCAGCTTGCATTGATGAAATTAGTAACACCCACATGTTCTTCAACAACTCTAACAGGAAAAACTTTACCATTGAAATCCAAGTCTACAGTTTGATTGATAGCCTCAAAAACGTTTGTAGAAATCTTGACCTTACCCACATCAAAAGAAGAGCAATTTGACGTGGCTCTATCCAAAGTAATTACCTCGCCCCAGATTCTTCCAGAATACACCCTAATTGCATTCAAGAAATATCATCCAGCACTTACAAAGATTTCCTACTGGATACAAAGAAAATGAAATACAACCAAACCCTTCAATGGAGTACTGAAGATACTCAAGAAACTCTTAAAAGGCAGACTAATGTCTAAATCCAAACACGAGTCTAATACGTACTCTCTTCACAAATGATTGCAGTAATAGTGGAGTTAGAGATCAATGCACTCAGTCAAGGAAGGCAAAGATACGAGTCAAAGATTACAAAGAGCACCAATCAAATCCCAAGAATCTGCTATTCAAAAGCCAAACGCTGATTAGCTCGATCATGACACGAGAGAAAACAAATGCCTACAAAAATGTTGGCAAGCCTTCGCTGCCTCAAGCATTGCCTCGAGCATCGGACGCCATTTCGGGGCTAGACCCTGATGCCACGCCGGGCTCTGGAGGCAGGAAAGCAAACGCCGACAAACCCACGCGACCACAGCAAGCACTAGATGCCACTCCGATAACCTTAACATATGCAGCTGAATAAATTGGACTTATTTTATTATCCATTCTGGATCCAAGGGTGATCTGGGTTTAACTAATTTATTCTTCAATTCAAACTGATTTCAAGATCTCTGCATAGATTCCAAAGGGTAGTCTGAATTCACTATTTCATTCTTTCAATTAGTTTGCCCTGTTTGCTTTTATATTTAAAATAAAAAGTTTGCCTATACATTTCTAACGTTGGCTTCTTATTGAACATTTTGCTCCTCTTTAGGAGTATAAGAACAGTTGCAGTAAAGAAGTTGATATGGGGGGAGGGAGGCCTTGCTGTTTGATCTGCAGGCTTTAACATCAAATTTAACATATAGTAGTATATGGTGTGCAGTCTGAACGATGAAAGGACTACTGGCCAACCCAAGGATATATCAAAAAGGCTATTCTCACTCAGGCTTCTGAACGTACAGAATCTTGCATGCATGCATGTAGTAATGTATAGTATTAATTACCAATCGATCTAATTAATTTGACGGATAGATACAGAAAATGGCCCTAAGGAATGATAGCTCTCAGAGAAAGAATAATGAGACTGAAGCCGAGAAGGGAAAGGCTAGCTAGTACTGTACGTATCTAGTTTCCATCAGTTCGATCGTTTTTGCTTTTTTCTTTCTTTCAATTCGTTGATAAATTTAGGTTGGTGGGTAATAGGCTAGGGAAAGTCAAACTGTCTAAAGGTCGCCCTTTCTATGGAATTTTTTTTTTTGTTTTTAATGCTTTAAAACAACATCAAAAGAAGTTCAGTCGATATATATATATATATTCACATGATCACAACTTTTATATATAGGTCAAACAAAAACTTATAGAGGTCATATTTGGGTATAAGCCACATACCTGTTTTTAGTAGTAGGTTTTTGACAAATTCATTTCTTGCCCTTCTCGCACGGCTTAGTCTATAAAATACGTCAAAATGGTTAATGCTTTGTTTGTTTTAGTTTTTGAAAAGTATTTTTCAAAAGATTTCCTCTACTTCCAATCATTTCTCTCCACTTATTACCCTAACTATTCTCCAAAAAAAAAAAAAAATTCAAAAACGAAACCAAACAAAGCATAAACCGTTTTTTTTTTTTTTTTGCAAAAAGGATTTATTAATCTTTATATAGGATTACAAAGATTAAAAGGATCAATGGCACACCGACAAAAAGCCACCCAAGACCTAAGGAAGGCTAGACGCCAACCGGAAAATAAAAACCAACAAAGACCAACCTAAAAACACCAAGACTTAACAAGCGAAAAACGAAAATCAAAGCACCAAACCATCAACACCAACCCAAACAAATCTGGAAAAGCAGCCCAAGCAACCAAAAACCGTTTAAAATGAAGTTCTATAACATGAATCTGATGCATTTGTACAAAGTCCTTTGTTTTTTTTTGCTTCGATTGTTGGCTTCAAAAGGGAAAAGGGCTGAGATGTGTAGTGTGGGATTAGGGCACAATCCTTTTATTGACCGCTCCTTTTATTTTTAATTGTTGATGTTGCGTCAAATTTTTATAAATTATTGACCGCTGCAAATAGCCTGGGAGTTAGACCCTCACAGAGTTGAGCCCTTTAAAAATAAAAAAATACTCAGAAAAAAAACAGACACACAAGGATGTGTCCGGTCGGCCAATAAAAGGAGCGGTCAACCCGTGGACTTAGCCATACATGCAGATCTATGAAGGTAATTAAGTAGACAGACTTGGGTATTTGGAATTTGCCAAAATGGTGAAGAGGGATGTCTGGGCAATGTGAAAGACAAGAGAGAGAAATGTTGAGTTTCGGCATGTTCAGATCTTCAGAGTACTGTAACTGTACAGATCAAAACTAGGCATGCATGCATGCATGTTGTTTTTCATTGCTCAACGCCAAACCTTAACAATGGAAATATATATATATATATATATATATATATATATATATATATTGTGCACATTGAAAATGAAACAGGGTATGTTTGCATATAAAGAAAGTCCTTTGCCACGCCGTATTGGGAATAGTGGGGACCCCTATGTTCTTCACCAGCAATAGCTAATTCAGAAATTTCACAATAGGCACTTACTAATTAATTAGAAGGAATTAAGATGTAGCTTTCAGTCAATCTATCTGATTGTACTCTTTGACGTTTAAAGGGAGGTTTCGGGCTTGAGTTTATAGAGAGACGTCGAACCTTCTTTATTCCCCCCGGACCCGGGGTGCCTGCCGAGCGGCCAATCCGGCCGTCCATCTCGGAATCAACGGCCCGGATCGAAACATCTTTTTCCTTTTCCTTTTTTTTTAAATCCATTCGGTACTTTTGCATCCGGGCCGTCCAAAACACTTTTGGACGGCCGAGATGCGCTCGGCACCCCTGCCAAGCACCCTTGCTTGGCAGGATCTCCCGATCCATCCCCCCACACACACGCATACATACAATATTGGAAAAGAAAACAAATGGAAGGAATTGGCAGCGTGAAGTTACCAATTAGAAAGAATTTGCACTTAGTGTTGTTGGCCGATTTTCTCCCCATTCTAGGTTCACTTTCCATGATTGGAATAATTTTTTTGTCGTAGTCCTCATCGTGATTGATTAGTAGCTTATTGGAGTGCATTTATGTTTTTGAAATGGATTGTTGTTTACAGTATTGTTATATCTGAATGTTTATTAAATTTGTGTTAATTTTTTTAAAAACTAATCATTCAACTTGACGAGTTGAATCTAAAAATTTTAAAAGCATGACCAAAATAAAAAATCCACAAAAAATTGAAAAAGTTTGAAATGTGTTTTTATTGTTTTTAGGGTCCATCTTATTTTAAAATCTTAAGTTCAATCTATATTTTTTACATTTTCAATTCATCTTGTCGTAATGAATAGCAATTATCGACTTTTTAAGAAAAATAAATTCGGTATAAACCCACTCTAATTGAAATGAGTGGATTTGTGTATGCCAAGTTGAGGGAGAAAGAACAATTTTTTAAAGGTATTAGAGAAGGAAGATGAGTTGATTATTAGTGAATGCATGATTACCTAACATGCCTATAGAGGTCCATTGATTAGTAGTTCAAGTAGATTACAGTAATTTTAATGTTTTTATTTTGCGAATGTTAAACTTATTTCTTAGAATCACTGCGAGTTCAATTTATTGGAACTCTTACTCAATTTAATTATTTTCAATCTTCAGAGTTATTATATAAATCAACGACAAACTACCAAAACCACCCCTAAGGTTTCTACAACTATAGATTGCCCCCACACGTTTGAGAAATTCTAAATTGCCCATTGTCGCATAACAAATTACCCCGTGCCGTGATGTAGCCACTATAAAATTCGACAAAGTCTTTCTAACATTATCAAATCTTAATTATAATGGACCACATTATTCTTTTTGTAGCTTGTAAAAGGCTGTAGAGGTGTAAATATAGCATTTTACAAATTACAAAAAGACAATTTGGTCTACTGTAATCTGGATTTGATGATATCAGATGGATTTTTGTGATGGGGGATATTTTGTAATTTCCCAAGCATGGGGGGCAATATGTAGTTTTAAGAAACCTCAGGGATAGTTTTCAAAATTTCCCCTATAAATCGAAACTATGTCAACTGAATTTATTTATTGGAAAGAGGAAAAGTAGTTAGCATTATTGCAGGGGTTAAAATGCAGATTAGAAGTACCATGACTGTAAATAAATCGAGTTATTCACAAGTAGATTGAGGCTCAACGAAGGATTGTTTTGGCTAGTTCTGTAAAAGAACTAAGGGCATCTTTAGTGGTTGTGTTAAGCATTGCTTTTGCTCAGAAATTATCAGAGTTAACAAACAAAAGCAAAAATTTGCATCTAGTGGTTGTGTTAGTGCATTGCTAACTGCAAAATCAGGCCTCCCATTACTAACCGTAGCGGAGCAAGTAACAAAGAGAGGAAGAGAGAGAGAGAAAGAGAGAGAGAGAGAGAGAGAAAGGCATGCCGTTGCAGAGAGAGAAGAGAGAGAAAGGAAGGAAAGAGAGAGGGGTGGGTCCACATGCACCACCTGCCAATCACGCAGGAGAGAGAGGAATGAGAGAAGAGGAGTGGGTCTAGGTGCATAGTATTATATATTTTGTATCTTTTAACTCCTACTTCACATCTTAACTACGTCACTATAACATACATTCACTTCTTAAATTTACGCATTCTTAACAAATAATAAATGGGACCCACTTTATACACTTAATGTCATATAACACACAATTTTTAACCAAACCACTAGAGATGCTCTAACCGGGACCTATGTAAGAGCATCTGCAATGGAGTTTTGGTATATTTGTGTGTTAAAATGTTTGTTAAAAAATATATTAGGATAAAAATGGATCCCACAAGTGTGTGTTAGATATTGATAACATAGAAGTGTGTTAGAACATCCACAATGAGTTTGGTAAATTTGTGTGTTAAAATGTTTGTTAGAATAAAAATGGGTCCCATGAGTATGTATTAGGAGTAGTGAATATTTATATTTTATGGTTGGAGTTTGAATTATAGAGGTGGGACCCACTTATTGTTTGCTAGTATAGTTGCCAAACTTGGTATACAAACTAAGATTTAACACACTCTAAGATTTAACACACTCTAGCATACAAACTAACACAAGAATTGTGGCACAAAAAATACATTTATGTTTGCTAAGTCTTAACACACATAATTAAAACACTAGTTAGCACATCCATTGTGAATACTCTAAAGCTTGTCTCGTATAGCCACGTCAAATAAAAATCTTAATTTAGAACGTATTGTGATATTAGTGTATACATATATATTCATACGAGTCTCCTTTCTATAAGGGCCACCTTAACTTGCTAAAATGCGGACCTCCCATTTTCCGATCAAACTTTAAACTTAGATAACCCGAGCCGTTCAATGTATTCAGAACGTGATTTTAAGGGTACTTGCGAGAAATCGGCAAATCAAATACTTTTTGTTTTGGAAAATTATTCCATACTGCTACTTTTTCATATTTAATTAAAAGGACAATATTATAAATTTATATTACAAAAAGAAGAAAAAAAAATGAGAGTGTGATTATAAAAAAGGAGAGCGTGACTACTTTTTGTTTTGGTAAATTAATATTCCATACAGCTACTATTATGAGATTTTAAACCGATTATTTGGTGAGTTGAGTTTTGTTCACTCTCCTTAAAAAGAGGGTGAATATTACCCGTACTTCTATTGATTGAAATTATGTAGATCCTACTGCGAAATGGTGTCATACTTATCATGTAATATATTTTTTGATAAGTATAAAATCACTTTATAATAGAATTCACACCATTTTAATTAATAAAGAAATATAATGTTCAATCTTTTTAAGAGAGGGTATACAAAATTCAACTCAGACAACCGCGGGTTCCGGAGGCCGAGACATTGAAGCAACAAAAGGAGAATACCACGTCAGTGGTTTCTCTCTCCATGATTGTTGTGCAGTACCAGAGATTTTTTCGATCACATCCGCCGCCATACTTAGCATTGCTTTGTCTTGTTAAGGGGACAGAGCATTCAATGAAAAGATACACAATTAAAGATTTCCCTCTCCCGTCCCAATGCCCATCATTGCATGCGGACTCACTTAACCCAATGCCTTTCAAAAAAAAAAAAAACTCCATTTTTCACATTTCTATCCGACCAAATAAAGACAAATCACAAACACTTGTTTGGTTCTCCTCGTAAATATTCTTTTCAAAATTTTTGATGTTTATTCATCCGAATTTTTTCATCTTTAGCTATTTTTTATTTTCTGAATATAAATAGCACACTTATATTAAAAAATTTAAAAAGTTTGTTAAAATTTTAATTTTTTTTGACTAAAGACGAATAAATACGCAAACTTTAAAAAAAGTTTATCTCAAAACTGACAACTTTAAAAGGAAGTGCTTTGGAAAATATTTTCTCCAAAATTAAAAAAATTCTAAATTACCAAAAATATATTTCATCTAGTATTACAATGTGTGTGATTTTTTCTTAAGGAAATACTATATAAATAGGATAAATTATAGCTAACTCCATCCAATTATGACCTGGAGACACATAACCCTTTTAAGTAGGAGTAATAAAATTGGACACTTAACCTCCTCAAATTAATGGAAATTAAATCCAGTAGATTTTCGTAACGGAGAGGACGTTGTTACCATTTTACCCTTGACTTATAAATGGTTGCCCAAATGCCTAAAACCGTTTGATTGCCAAAACCCTAAACGCTCACTGGCAACCTCGCCGTCCCCGACTCTTGCGCCGGCAGAGCCCTCTACTACGAGCCCATCGCTTCCCAGCAATCCAGGTCTCGCGCGCCGGCCAGCTTCTTCACGTTCTTCTCCTTCTCCATCTCCAACCTCAACCCCTCCTCCATCGGTGACAGCCTTGCCTTCGTCATCTCGCTGAACGACCCCTCTGTCGGGAAACCACGTGGGTTTTGGATTTGGACTCGTTGGTGTAGACTCAGGTGGGTGATTTGGACGCGATTTGTTAGAATCTCAAGAGCGGTTACCTGGTCAACTCGCAGATCGACTACTCCGAGTCAACTCGGGTGTTCAACGTGTTGATATCGTATTCCAATCTCAAGCCCAAAACCCTGCACTTTTCTTTTGCTCTCGATCTCATCGAGTACGCAGGGGATTCCATGTCTGTTGGATTTTTCGGGTCGACTCAGGGCAGTACCAAGTCACACAGCATTGAGTGGTGATCCTCTTTTGATGTAAACTTAAAATAGATGAGTTATCATCACCACCTTCATCACAGCCCATCCTCCAAAAGCCATTCGCTATGTTTAATCCAACAATTGATATTGTCAACCAACCACCCACCTTCTCAACTTCCAATTGAGTCAAACAGTAGTAACTCGCTTACCCTAGAGAAGAACACATTGTGTCCTAACAGTGTGCCATTCGTTTTGCACCAAATCTTTTTGGATTATTGATCGTCTCAACGAGAGGAATCGAAAAAGTTTGATTTTTTTTTTTACTCAAATATTTTTGAAAATATCCACTTTTTAGGTAAAAGTAAAAAAGTTAAAAGTTGATATTTTCAAAATTATTAGGATAAAAGTAAAAAAAATGTTTTTTTATTATTTCTCTCGTCGAAACAAATCAATAATTCACAAAAATTTAGAGCAAAACTAACAAACGCAAAAAAAATTTGAATATTAGCGAAACTCACTTTTTGCACTTTTTTTTAGTGGAACTCCACCTAAGTAGACAATCACTTCCTAATGTCCCTACTTTCAGAAATAAATGAAAATTAAGAGTAATGGTTATTTTTGTTCTTCAAAAATGCCGTTGTACTTCTTTTGATGGAATTGATTTCTATTTTTAATGTCATTATTGGTAGATCTTGCTGGGACTAAGGGACTGTGCTGCGCAGCGTGCTGTTCGGGGCAAATTGTGGTCGCTCCGATCTTGCTCCGATGATCGAAAATGTTCACTTCTTAGAGCTCGTCGAGTAGAATAGGTGTATCAAAATCAGCTCGATCGAATATCATTAAGTGCTTCATCCGAACATTATTATCTTGAAACGAATGGATCCAAAACACTAGATTAAAATCTACTGTTTTCTGGTACACTAATAATTTCAAGATAATAATGTTCGGATGAGGCACTTAATGATATCCGATCAAGCTGATTTTTGGTACACTTATTCTACTCGATGAGCTCTACGAAATGAACGTTTCCAATCATCGGAGCAAGACCGGAGCGGCGGTGATTTGCCTCGCACAGCACGGAGCTGTGCAGCATAGTCCCTCAATCCATCTTGGTGTGGCATACAAATTGTAATTAACGTAAGCTCGTGTCTTAATGGCACCATTTAGATTTGAGCAATGCTATCGTGATCATGTACGTACCACGTTTTAGCACATTCTAATCAACGATAATTATATAATAACACACATTTATACAAAATACTTTACACACATATTCACATTTTTTGATGGGTCCTATACACTGAAAGTGTAATATATATTGGCTCCAATATGAATTTGAATGAATTTTTGTAAGTATTTGTGATTAAAGAATGATTGCTTTAACCAAACCTCAATCAATTTTGACAAATGACAAACACAACCTTTCGACTCCTTCCTAACGTGTGAACTTCCACGTGGAGCTCAATCGTAAACCTCACTTTTAGCTGTTTCTTCCTTGATCAATTCTATACCGTATGATTTCCTCGATCACATCCAAACGTGGAAAGGCTGTGTGTATGTATCGTGTCTCTACATCTTCATATAGAGAATTTTTTGGGTGCAAATAGTGTACCGCCACTTTTCCTTTTTTTTTTTTTTTTCCTTTCTTTTTTAAATTCGTTCGGTAGTATCTTTCAATTTGGATCATCCGATACATTTTTAAACGGTCCTAATGTTTGCATCGGATATAACGTGTGATTTGCAACAAAAAAATTTCTCCTTCACATAGGAGTATGTAGTACCAAATGCACGCTGCTGCTGCTTTCCTCCTCCTCCTTCTTCTTCCTTCTTCTTCTCATCATGATGTTTAAACAATTAAACCCAGAAGCCCAAGAGTTCTTTCCCCATACCTTCCCCAGTGAAGTCCATCAAAAACCACTTCTCGCAGCGCCGCCGTCGACCTGGTTTTTTCCGGCGCCGTCGCCCTGGTACTCCCACAAGTTCGGCGTACGATGGGTTCCGACCGTTACAGGACTAGTTAGTCGCTACAACGCCCATCGTCAGCCTCTGCCTCATGGCGTGAATCCCCACTTCCCCATCACCCACTTCGCCGACGAGGCCGCTACCGCTGACAAATTTGGAAGTAGAGCGAAGAAGTTGACGGCGAGAGGGCGTGGTGAGAGTTATGGGGGGAAGAGTCTGATCAGGGGGAAGGTTCGTGGGGCCGTTTGGGTTCCGAAGAAGAGAAAGTCGGGTGTTGATGTTGTTGGTGACTGTATCCGTTCGCCTCCTTGTCCAACTCTGGAGGATGGTGTTCCCCTTACTGGAAAAACCACCGTGATGATTAGAAATATTCCGAATCAGTACAGGTTAGCTCCTTTTCCGTCTCTCTTAGTGTGTGTGTGTGTGTGTGTGTGTGTGTGAGAGAGAGAGAGAGAGAGAGAGAGAGAGAGAGAGAGAGAGAGAGAGAGAGATGCGCACATGGACTCCAAGAATGTTTTTGTCACAAAATTTCCATTACAAATATGAATCATATTGAATGATTCTTCTAGAATGACACTCAGTGAATACATTTTAGGGCTTTTAGCCCTTTTCCGCTTTGTCTTTGCTCTTTTGCCTCTCCCATCTCTCTGTGTGAGGTGTGATGGGTTGGATCGGCAATTTTACTGTGCCTGCTTCGAATCTCGTGTTAGATGCTAATATAGAAAATGGAGGATTTGTGAGTTCTTTATTGGGTTGGATTCCTCTTGAGACTCCAAGGTCCCGTTTGTTAACTTTTCGTTTTTTTTTTTTGTTTTTTCCGAGCATTTGATAAATTTTCTTTATGAACTCGTTGAGAGTATTGAGATTTTATTTTTAAGAAATTGTTTCATATGTTTACCCCGAACAAATTTATCGAGCAAGAAATATTGATTGCTGTACCGGATCGAAATTATTATTATTTTTTCAAAAATACTGAATGTTGTTGCGAAGGATATCAAGCGATCGAAATAATGATAGTAGAATAGATGGTCTGAGAAGAGTTCACAGAAGAGTGGAGTGGACCCTTTGTTTCCATATGAAAATCTGAATCTGCGTGTTTTTCAATTGAGGATGAACAAGCTGAATCTGGGTATTTTTTCTGACCCTTTTTGCTGAACCCCTGAAAAGTCACGAATATGGGACTTCTGTTCCCTCTTTCCGAGGAGAGTTTTTAACACACTACTGCTTTTCTGTCCCAATCGTTGTTTTAGTAAAAAATACACACTACTCCTATCTGGCAAAGAGTAGTAGTCGGTCTGCCCTATTTGCATCCACTCCGTTCATTCAATTCCAATCACGACATGTTACATAGTATATGGTAAGTGATCAAGAGTATTACTGTACTAGCTACTACATTCAATGAAGTAAGAAGCGTACATAAATATCAATTCATTACACTAGTACTAGTATTTAACACACAGCCCATTTAAACTGGGAATATATCTGTAGCTTTCTTATATATATATATATTTTCATGATTTACTTAACAAGCAGAAGGCAAATGCTGATGGAATTCCTGGACGATCTGTGTATGGATCAAAACCAGAAGTCTAATCAGCTCGGGTCGAACCCACCTCGCTTTGAGTATGACTTCTTGTACCTGCCGATGGATTTCAGGTAATATATGGAGTAATTAATATTTTCCGGCGGCTGATTTTATTGTTCTCTTAGTTTAACATACAGATATCAGAGATACTAGTATATGCATGCATTGCCTGTTTTTACTTGCACTAAGTTTTTGAGGTGGGTTTTTGAATTGAAAGGAGGAATAACAATTATGGGTATGCATTTGTGAATTTCACATCTGCCATGGCTGCAAATATGGTTGGCGAGATTCTGCGCGATTACAAGTGGGGTGCTTTCAAGGACGTCAATGGTGGTACAGTTCATTCCTGGAAAGTTTGTGAAATCACTTGGGCGAGAAGTCAGGTAAGTATTAGTAATTCTCTATTCTTGTTGAGGTTGTTGGTTTTATCCAACTTATAATGATACTATGTGTTGTCACAAATACCCTTAATAGTAGGAGTAGTATATTAGTACTCTACTCTCATGTAATCAGCTGCTCGTTTTTTTTTAGTATTATTATTACCGTAATAATTAATCTCCCTGAGTTTGTGGATTTATATATATACTTATATGTTTAATAATGAAATGAGAGACATGTGTACAGGGCAAAGCAGAAATGGTAGAGCGCTTTAGGAACTCCCATTTTATGTGCCGCGACTCGGAGTATTTGCCGGTGGTGTTTAGGCCGCCTCGTGACGGTGCTAACCCCGCCGCCTCCTCCTCCTCCTCCTCGGTAACCGTTGTTGGGAGGTGCATGCCGCCTCAGTGAGAATCGCTGCGGAAGGAACGAGATTTTCTTCTCCTCAATAAATCATTCTCAGCCCTGCCCCGGCGTCTGTGTGTGTATGTGGATATTGGATTGCGTGTAGTGATTAAATGGTTGTTGGGGAGTGAGAGGTGTATTTGTAATGATTACGTCTTTGTTTTTTGTGCCGTGGTTTAGGGCAGTCAGTAGTGGGGGGGAGTGCCTGGGGTTAGGGTTTTGTGTACTAGGGGCTAATGTGCGCATGTGTGTTGCGTGTACTAGTAGTAGTAGTAGTAGGAGTACGTTGGTGGTGGGTTGGCCTGGCCTGACCAGACCAGACCTGTGTTTTCATTCTCTCCCGGCATGGAATGGAGTTGTTGTGTGGTGCCCTAGGGTGAAATGGAAACATGGGTTCCCTTTAACTTGTTCTGTTTTTTTCCTTCTGTGATAGTAGTACTACTTAATTTGTAATGCCTACTGGAGTAGTATTATATATGATCATTTCGTTCTCATATTATTATGGGTGGTCCGCTTTGTCTAAACTTTTTCTTTTTTTTGGGGTAAATTCAGGGTCATTTTCTTTTTCTTTTTTTTGATCCGAGGGTCATTTTCTTTGAAACGTACGTTTATTGAATAGTTGCTTTGATTTTTTCAAGTTTAAATTTCCTTTTGAGAAGCTGAATCTAAGGTTAAACAATTATGACTGCGAGAGAATTGTTTTTCACATCTTTAGAATTGTCTTATTAAGAGATTTTTTATTAAACTTTGTGAGATTAGTTTATGTCTCTATATTACTTCAGTTTACACTCTTTTTCAGGCCGAAGAGTAATTTCAATATTGTTTGCGAAATTCTACTGATGAGTGACTTGTTGAGAATAATAGATTTGCCGTTAGTAAAAAATTGAAATATATTAAGGGCTAAATTCAACTTAACTCAGTATTTCTTATGCAATTTTTCATTCTTTTGCGGGGTTTGGAGATTTTGAAATTTATACTGAAAGGCTAAAGATTTCTTTTTGTTTTAAAATCAGAGTGTGCAATTAATTTAAAGTGAAGCTGATATATGCATCACATCACATCTATTCGTATATGAATATTGAGAAAATCTTGTTTCCAGAGCGGCTATAAACAAGTGTTTACGAAGCTTAATTTCGGCCGTCCAAAAGTGTTTTGGATAATCCCGATTAACAATAATCTATTACTATTAATAGATTATTTTTAATCTAAGCCGTCCAATGCCGAAACGGACGGCCGATATTGCTCAATTCCGTAAAGAGTTGCTTTTACTGCAGCTCTGTAAATAAGTATATCTCATGAATATTTATCTAATGTGATGTGATTGTGGCACTCTATTTTTAGCCGGTGGCACTTCTTTTTTTGTTTTATAATCTCACATGATCAAAACAAAAAAGTGAAGTGCTAGTGACTATTAAAAGTGGAGTGTCAAAATCAATTTATTTATCTAATATCTAGTTTACATATTAAATGGTTAATTAACACCTATATGAAAACTGAACAATGTACTATCTGTGTGCAAAATTAACTTCATACGCGAGACGGTATTAGGGCTGCTCGCAGTCTGGTTCGGATTTTTAGGAATTTGAGAACCGAACCTCTAGTCACGATTTTT
This sequence comes from Rhododendron henanense subsp. lingbaoense, assembly GCA_020567845.1. Taxonomy (NCBI): domain Eukaryota; kingdom Viridiplantae; phylum Streptophyta; class Magnoliopsida; order Ericales; family Ericaceae; genus Rhododendron; species Rhododendron henanense. Next base: position 27,114,312 of record CM036314.1, read on the forward strand.
ACAAAATGAAATTCGTGTCTGGACCAAAAGTCCTACGGTTTGGTTTCAATTTAATCAGTGACTTGTGGATTGGTTACGGTTTTGTCCACGGATTTTAGTAAAAATAAAGATTAAGCATATATCCCACAGTAAAAGGGAAGAATGTTACATTCAGAATTAAGTTTAACACCACCATAAAGTACTTGTTACATAAACTATCAAAGGTCTACAGAAATCAGATTCAAAAGAGTCTAAACACTAATAGATTGTATCATTATAATAACATAAAATTTTTTTTGGAAAAGACACGAACTACTGAAATTGAACTAGGGTTATCCGTAACCCATACGAAAAAACTACGATTTACCCCTTATAATTTATGTACATCAACACTATATCCCATTATTGAGATAAAATACTAAAATTGGTAGAAAAAAGTTTTAATATTACTAACAATAATTATATAAATACACATATATTTATTATTTATTTATATAAAATAAATATCTCACGGTCCGGTTTGGTTAATCAACGATTTTGTAATGAAAATCCATAGACCGAACCGCGAGTCATGGTTTGTAATTTTTCAATCCGTGTCCGGACCATTAAACCACAGACAAAATCCAAAAGGTATGGATCGGTTCGGTCAAAACTGGTTTCACGGTTCACTGGATTTTTTGAGCAGCCCTAGACAGGATTGCCAAAAAAGGTGATCAAGTGAAGAAGGGGTGTCTCAATTAATTATTGTTTGTATTTACCACCTGAAATGAAAGTAGTTTTAGGCTGTTGATTTTGCCACTCCTTTTTTTGTTAATGCTACTCCCCTGCAAGTGTATTTTTGGTGCAAAAATATACTTGTAGAGAAGTGGCGTTAACAAAAAAAAGAGTGACAAAATCATTTCCTTAGTTTTATGGCCTTAATTTCTTCATTGTACTTATTACGTTGGTTTAATGTACAATAATAGGATTTGCATGTGAGGATCTTGTCAGGTTTTTAATGTGGAGTTGCCAACACATCAATGAACAGATTCAACGGTTCACATCAGTTTTTCTTTCTTTCTTTTCTTATCCTCAACAACTTTTCTTTTGTCTTTGACTAAATGACGCCGTTTTGGAACATTTTCTAACGGAAAGTAAACGGGGTAAATCCCATTCGTCTCTCTCTCTGGTAAGCCGTCAACTCTTGTGTATGTCCTATTGCGATCAATTACCTTTGATTTCTTCCTATATTTCAAGTGAATTTGTGAGTTGTTGTATAGCCCCACTTCAATTTCTAAGGGAAATAGTAGTATTTTAATTGTTGCTCGCTGGGAGTTTTTAATTCAAATGAGAAATTGAGTCCAATGATTTGTTTCAAGGTATTGGGGTTTTCTTGAGATAATTGACCTTCATAGTTGAAATTTCATGGATATATACTTTGCTCAAGACTCATAACAAGCTTGAATTTCTCCACCCACTTAATGGGTTTGTAAGAAAACATCAGTTGTTTAGAAACTCTAACATTTAGATCCAAAAAAAAAGGAGATCTCAATGCCGGATATCCAAAAAAAAAGAGTAAAAGAAATCTAATTTTGTCAATTTCAAATTGGATTCCACGGTAAACACATGAATTTGGGAAATAAAAAAAAATGAGGTTTCGGTCGAATTGATAGGGAGCGAGCCATTTTCGCTATGGATGTGAGAAGAAGTGGCTGTGCATGGAGAAGATAACGGCTTGGGGTTTTCTCCGTTTTCTCTGTTAGGTTTTTATCCCTCAAAACGGTGTCGTTCGGATAAAAAAAAATGAATAACCATTATTGACCTTTGAATCTGTTCATTAATGTGTTGACAGCTCCACATTAAAACCCTCACAAGATCCTCACAGAGAATCAGAATCCGGAAACACTAGTTAAGTTTTTGTAGTGTCCCCAAAATCATTGTTATGCACAGTAGTGGCACTTATATAACAAAACAAAGGAGTACTCCAATTTATTGGGTAAACATATTGCACTGGTCGAATTTAAAGATTAATCTACCATTTCTTAGTACTAGATAGAATTTGGCCCTATTCGCAAAAATAAGGCTTAAAGGTGGTACTTCTTGATCCGAAAAGTCCCTTAAATACATTTTCAAAATACGCACAACGTAATAATCAAGAAAAACTCCCTTGTACTCTAATTTATACAGTAGTTTTTTACCTCTAAGTACAAAAAAGTGACACTTAATTCCCATTAAGGAGAGATGAAATACTTAATTACCACTATGTCCACTTTTACAAAAATATATTTACCATTAATTGTAGTGTCACCTTAGGGTTTTAGGGTATGCTAGGGTTTTGTTGTAACGACCCAAATTTTTGCACTAATTTTTTTCAAATAAAAATTTATCTTTTGAATTTTATTAAGGGTAAATTTCACTGACCTCCCCTGAGGTTTCTGACAAAAGCAGAAACCTCCCCTGTGGTTTCTAAAATTGCACTGCACTCCCTTGCTTTCGAAACTATTCTCTAAATTCCCCCCTCTCGTTATCTTGGACAGGATGGCGTTAACTCTAGCAATTAAATGACCAAAATGTCCTTCCAAAGAAAGCATAAACTATGAGAAAGTATTCAGTGTCCATACATTTTCCGAATTGCACCTCCATTTATTATCACAGCCTTGTCTATGGGAATACCCAACTGATATCAACACTAAGCTCACCATCCTCACCAACCTTGCCGCCTCACCCCTCTCTCTCTCTCTCTCACGAATTTTTGGTCTTCAAATTTCCTTACTCGCCAAGTGGAGAGTGGAGTACAATTGATGTCTCCCTTATACTCCCATGCACATGGGCACCCACCCTCCTCCTCAAGTCCACTAGGATAGAGTAGATTAGGTTTAACGAATGACAAAAAAATTCCCTTACTCAGAAATAAAAATAGCCGATTTTGATTTTTTGGTGTCCAATTAAAGAGGCTACAAGAAGCTTGGTATATAATACCTTAATCGAAATAGAAATCACTGGTTTTGAATTTTTGGTGTTCAATTAAAACCTTTTTTATGTTCCAAAAAAATAAAACCTTGATCGAAATAGAAATCAACGGACGTGTTTGTATGAGACAGAGAGAGTGTGTGTGTTCATGAGATTTTATTCATAAAAATTATCGATTTACTTTCACGATTTTGGTGCATGTCGGGTTTGAATTAGTTTGCATCTATTGACGCGCAATTAAGGTTTTTGGTTCCAATATATAAGGATGAAAGGGTTGTGGAGCATGATGCTCTGTTTTTTTCTTCTTGTGAATGTGACTTGTATTTTTAGTAGTTTTTTTTTTTGTTTGGAATGCGTACAGGGGGAGTACGCATGTGTTTTTACTCTTGCAATGTAAATAAGTGAAACAAACATGGGAAACCCACTTTGATGAATGCGCTATTAACCCCAAATTTATAATTTGTCTTTTTAGAAACTTTACCAATCAAAAGCAATAATTGAATAGGTTTTGAAATGTATTTTGTATTGATTGTTCTCGTGACATTGATACAATTATGGTTGAACCTTTTTTCTTTTAACTTAAGTATCCGGATCAACTTACGCATACTTCGACTAATTCTAAAAGTCCAATCCTACCACCCATTTGCGGGACCATCTTATATTGCTCTTTTTCTCATCTTTTTCATTTATTATTTTTCGTTTTTAATTTGTTGTACTTAATTAGTAACATTTAAAATAGATGTGCATATTTTCTAGAAATTTATTATCAAATGGGAATAAATGGAGCAAGAGCAGATGGGTTCATGGAGGAGCAAGTGTGAGCGATAAGTAGATAGAGTAATGATAGGTGGTCCAGGTGAGGTTTGAGAGAGATAAGGGATACGTGTAATGGAAGGGAGGGGTGGTTTGGTTGTGGACATTTGACTTGGTTGAGGGTAGTTTAGGTATTTAGTAAGTAAAAATATGATGACATCACTAATTTCTGTTAGGTTTCCAACGGAATAATAACAGAAGGGTGTAGTCAAAGAATAGTTTCAAAAGCAAGGGAGTTCAGTGCAATTTTAGAAACCACAGGGGAGGTTCCTGCATTTGTCAGAAACCTCAGGGGAGGTCAGTGAAGTTTACCCTTTTATTAAATAATTACACTGACTAGTACTCCCTCCGTCCCTTTATTACAGTCCAGTATTTCATTTTGGGCTGTCCCTTAATAAATGTCCATTTTGTAAAGTTAGTGGGTAAAAGTTGGTGAATTGTCTATTTTGTCCCTAAAAGTAGATTCCATTTTGAAAAGTTAGTGAGTAAAAGTGTAATGATGATGGGTAAGTAGGGAAAGTGGAGGAAAAAGTTGATGTGAAAGGTATAATGGTGATGTCTTTTTAATAAGTTGGAGTTACGAAGCAGGACATTTAAAAAGGGACGGAGGGAGTATTCGACAATATATTTTTTTTACCCATATGTTATAATGATTCAAAAATTTTAATAAGTTAAATTATAATTTTATACAAAGATTATTTCTTTATAAAGTTAGTTAATTAATTATAGATTGAACTCTATATTAGTTTAAATCGAATTATCAAAGTTCCATATGTGTATGGTGTGCCACATACACCGTAGTATTTTCCCCCCCTCTTATCAAAACAATCCTTCCATCTCTCCCTCTCCTACTCAGTCTCTACTTCCTCCATGATCGTAATTTTCGTCCTTATCTTATCAATCTCAAAGCCCAAGAGATAGAAACCTTCCTAAATACAATCTTATCACCTTTTCAAAATTCACCTATAAAAACCCCACCACTTCGGCCAAGAATTCATCCCTACACCCTCCACCGAGCAGAATTGAGAGAAAAATCGTGGCCAATTGAAGCTCCAAGCCATGGAGTTTTAGAGAGAGAAAGAAAGAGAGAGAAAAGTGGGTTTCGTACCAAGACCCAACCGAAACCCAAATTGATCGTTCCAATCACTTCCCTCAGCCCCAAGCATCCCTAAACATCATCCAATTCGAGCCCAAGGTCTCCCGATCAAAGAACCCGAAGTCTTCTTCCCCAAGATTCAAGATTCGTTTTTGAACCAAATCGATCCGATTCAAGGTACTATAATCCCTTCCAACCACTTCTCTAAGTATATTAAGTGTTTTTATGCTTAACCCAATAGCCCTCGTGGTCCCATGCATCAAAACCGAACCAAAACAACAACAAAATTCGAATCTGCCATGAACCTTGTGGCCGCAACCTGCGGGCTGCAAGAACCAGACTGGAGTTTGTGGCCGGAGGCTTAGCCGCAAGGTTGACCCAGTCAAACCTTGCGGCAAGTACTGTTTCGTTACGAATTCGTTTTTCGACATTCCGAATAATGTTTTTGACCCCCGAACTATTTTTCCTAGACTTCTAACACCTCAAATATTATACCTTGTTAATGTCATATTTTTTTATTTAATTATCTATTTATTAATTATTTATTCGTTATCTTTCAAGATTTTGCAAACGAAAAATCCTTGCGACCATCCGAACAATGTTTTTGACCCCCGAACTATTTTTCCTAGACTTCTAACACCTCAAAGATTATACCTTGTTAATGTCATATTTTTTTTATTTAATTATCTATTTATTAATTATTTATTCGTTATCTTTCAAGATTTTGCAAACGAAAAATCCTTGCGACCATCCGAACAATGTTTTTGACACCCGAACTATTTTTCCTAGCCTTCTCACACCCCAACGATCATAACTTGTTAATATCATATATTTTTTATTTTATTATCTATTTATTAAATATTTAATTTTTTTTGTTCAAAGTTTACAAACGAAAAATCTTTATGATTTTGTAAATTATGTTATCGATGCCCGAGTTATTTTTTTAGACTCTTTACATTCCAGAGATGAAATTTCATTAACTTCAAAATATTTTAATTATTAGATAATTGATTATCCATTTATTTTATTCTTGACAACTTTTATCAATACCTTTACTTAAAATAATTCTGCGACCCTCCGAACCCAACTGTTGACACTCGAACATGTTGTGTAGTACCTTTAGGACTCTCAATAAGGTCATGATAGTTATCCTAATGTTTTCACCTATTTAATGTATTTAATTAACTTATGATCAATCTAATTATTATTTTAAAATAGTTAATAAGAACCTAAAAATATTTCTCAAATTATTTTTAAGTTCCTACTTTAATTTTTCTTACATCGTGGCCATATAAGACTAAGGGCAACGGCCCACTCATAACAGATCGCATGATTGCATTGATTAATATTTGTTTAATTATTCCTGCTTGATGTTTATTTATCGAGATTATTATTTCAATGATAATTGATTTCTATGTTAGATTGGACCCTAGAGACATGGGGTGGTATGCGAAATAGAAATCACCTAGACGATGCTAGGTAATGGATGAATTGGAAAGTTTTTGTTTTAGATTGCCTGCAGGCGTGATTTTGAGATATGATGAGATTTGTGAGAGATTTAAACTGGCGAGAGTCCAGTGATGAATTGATAGACTGGCGAGAGTCCAGTGATGATTGTGAAGTGGTGTATAAGATAGGCGAACCCTAGTTATGATTTATGCATGATAAGCTTACCCCTTGTTGTAGTTATTGGGGGTGCACACTCGATATATAACTTAGGTGTATCTGCGACAGTAAAGGGAAGTGATCTCATGGGACCGAGCATGGCTAGCGGTTGGGGAGGAAAGATCTCGTGGATGAGATCTTAGATTTCACAATAGGTTAATGGATAGTAATAAACCGGTTATGTGAAAAATCTCTGTTTACTTTTCTGTATTTTCGTCCTGTTGCTTGCTAGCTGTAAGGTAAGAGGGGTGGTTGGGTTGGATTATTCTATTGGGTGATTTATCACTCACGGATACGTCTGTATCCTGGTAAATCGATTGCTTCGGCGATCAATTTGCCAGAGGGCGCAGGATTCAATGGAGGGGATTCAACAATGGTACAGTTCGACACATAAAGAATATCAGGAATGGAGATCGAGTATGCTTGGGATTCGTATCAAGCCTAGAGTCGGCTCTGTAATTAATGTATTTTGAATCAGTAAATCTATCTTGAGATTGTAATAGCGAAACCTTCATTTTGGAAAATTATGTTTATTTAGCAAAATTTTCTTAAGAAATTATTTTATATTGCTTTCGGAAAATCGGGGCGTTACATTTATGGTACTCACTAAAATCCTTGGGTACCCTAAAATCTTAGGGTATCCTAGGATTTTAGGGTACCTTAAGATTTTAGGGTTTAGGATACCTTACGATTTAGAGTACCCTAGGGTTTAGGTTTAGACGCTTTCATAGAGCCCTAGGGTTTAGGTTTAGGCACGTTCATAGAGTACCCTAGGGGTTTAGGCATTTTTTATAGGGTACCCTAGAGTTTATGCACTTTCATAGGGTGCCTTAGAGGTTAGGCACTTTCAATATTTAGGGTTTTAGGCACTTTCATAGGGTTTTAGCGATTTGGGCACTTTCATAGAGTACCCTAGGGGTTTAGGCATTTTTATAGGGTACCCTAGAGTTTATGCACTTTCATAGGGTGCCTTAGAGGTTAGGCACTTTCAATATTTAGGGTTTTAGGCACTTTCATAGGGTTTTAATGTTTCGTTAATTAGATGAGACTTGGTGGAAATTACTTTCTATTTTCTGGACCTAGAGATAAAATGCCCTCTAATTAATTAATTAATTAACACACATCACACATATCTGTAGTAGCATCTCCAAGAGGCTTAATTTCCGCTTGACCAAAAACAAAAAAAAAAATCTCCAAGATGCTCTTCTAATGAGCCTTATTGGCTTTAAATTAAAGCCAAGGTCCCAATTTTGCAATCGAACCTGCTCTCTACTGTTCTACCTATATATTTTGCCTTCCGGTAATTTTATTTAGCTACAAATCGCCAGTGGAGATGGCTAGCTATTTACAATTCACTCCATTTTCCCCATAGTCCGAAGGTGACTTTTACGAGTAATTTTTTTAATGTGCTTCGAAAAAGTCTGTGGTGCGAATTTGTTAATTTTAGTTTTTTTTTTTTTTTTGATAAGCTTGTTAATTTTAGTTTTTATTTATTTATTATTATTATTTTTTATAGTTTGAGTGAATACCAAAAATATATAGGGAGCAGTACTGTTAGAATGTCTGCCCGGGTGGAAAAGTGAATGGATGAAATAGTGTCCCTTTTTACCCTGTCAGTTTTCTTGTGTTATATGGTCTCTGATTTACGGACTGGTGGCATGTAGTGTGGGTATGCCCTAGCCTCCTTCCTTGGCAGATCTAGCATTATGGCGGTTTGATAGCGGGTTTGGAAATTTGCAGAAACATATGTGGATGAAGACCAAGTTAGAGATTAGAATCTACACTGTGGAGGAGTTTAAGCGTTATTTGGATGTAATTCGAAAACTAAGGATATCGTATCTGTTGAGGTGTTGTTCAGTCCAATTTTCTGTTGGCTGGTTTTGTTACTTTTGTCCCCTTGATGTACCCTCTTCGAGCTTATAAAAGTTTCATTTGCCGAACAAAAAAAATAAAATAGTGTCCCCTTTTTTGTTGTTGTTGCACATTTGACTAGTTAAAGTACTTAGGCTGTGTTCTCGTAAATTTATAAGTCTGAAACTTATTTCAGTATTTTTTAACTTTTCGACTTAATTTTTGGGGTTAAAGACGAGACGAATAAAAAAAGTATAAAAATATAGACCGATCTTGAAAAAATTCAAATAAGATGGTACTTTAGACAAATATATAAGATAGCTGTTTGATACTTTTTTCGTTTTTAGTGATTTTTTTTTTTGCTTTTGGTCAAATTTTTTTACCTTTTAGATTCTTCTCGTCGAGACGGATAATTAATCCAAAAAATATAACGCAAATCTATAAAAAAATTTGGAAAAGACGAACAAAATATAAAAAACGGAAAAAAAAAAGTTTACAAGAATTCAATTTTAGTTGTGTTGGAGATGCTCAATATAATGACTATATAATGAGTAAACAAAATCTTACATTTTTCAAGAAAAAAAATATAAACAACTAATCGAAAATACTAGGTTTGTTTTTGTAGTTTTATGTTATGACAAATAAAAAACACACTTTTTGTCTCTCGTATTTTTCAAAAGTTGAACCGTTCCGCTTTCTTTTTAAATCTTCTTTTTCAAAAAGAAAGTAATTTTAAGCTCAAATATAATGAAAATGAAAAATAATTTTTTGATTTTTTTTGCACCATTTAAAATATCTCAATGAAATCTATGAAACAAGATCCATATTAGTTGGAAAATTATTTGCGTAAACATATGATTTTTAAGCTTGAAATTACCTTCCTTTTCAAAAAGTACTTTTTGAAAGAAACTGGAACGGGTTTGGTCTGTTATTTTCCCCTTAACCAAAAGCTGAAAAAGAGATTCCAAAGAAGAAACAATATCGTGCATTAATTTTTGCATGTTTATTTTTAGTATTTTTCGTTTCAAACTTGGTCTTCTTTCGCTATTTTATACTCTCCCCATGATAACTTAAGAAAAGACGAAGGTACTATTTTTTTTTATGTTGTTTAAAAGCTCGTGTGTAATTGATTTGAGATATCGCATATGAAAGCACTAGTGCATGCCCGTGCCTGAAGGCACGACTCGAATGATCAGCCCACATAAATAAATACTGGACATTGAACCCAATATATCAACCCTGCCCAATGAATTCAACTATGCGGAATCAATAACTCAAGCATATTCATTGATCTGTTTCATTTGAATCAGGAAATAAAGAACAAATAATTTTTTAATCCCTAACTTTTGCATGCACAAATTCAAACGCATAAACTTTGATGAAACATAAAAATACCATCCAAACACCAATAAAAAAAAATGATACATAACACCGAAAATGCGTGTCTCGAGTAGATATATAAAAAGAACACAGAAAAACATATTATATCCACAAAAAGAGCCAGAATATAAAAAGTGAGCACTAAGAGTCTCCCCTAGAAAAGTTTGTCCACAAACGCAACTAACGTCGAACCTAATATGGTCTTCCACAAACACAGCTCTCATTAGTACTGTCCACGGTTCGATTTTGGACAGATCGGTTCGGTTCCCAAACCCATCCGCATCTGCCAAATTATTGTTTTCTCCGTCTGTATCCGTCTGTGAGTGTTTCACGATTCGTTCGGTTTGGTTTGGTTTGCGGTTTAGGCAGTTCGACTTGGTTGGTTTGGGCTTATGAGAAGCCATGGTCTAGAAACAAAAACAGACAACAACAAAGTTAAAATATAAAAAAAAGGTCCCGCCACCTGAGATATGAACGGTAAAAAATTAGACAGAAGCCTCTTTAAACTAATTGGATATAAGTTGTAAAAGGGTTACGGGAAATGGAAAATGATGCCCAAAAATGTCATTCCAACACTAAAATATTTCAATTGAATGGAGGCCTTCCTAAACTTAAATTATATACTTCAATTCATCGAAAACATAGCTGCTTGTAATATTGTTTGCAACCTAAAACTAACTTTTCTCCATGGCTTGTGAATAATCACGAAATCAGGCCCATGAGATGAAATGGTGGTGAGGTATTTTAGTTCCTTACTTCATACCTTTAGTAGTTTAGTGTGAAGTTATGTTAGCAGGTGTAACCTAAAACATCTAGTGTGCATAGGATGATAATAAGCATAAATAACGAAAAATCTTGCAATTTCATCCAACAAACAAAAACTTAAAACCGGACACCATTCAACACAAAAGCAAAAAAGCCTATGCCTTTTTCATAGCAATACATAAAAAAGGACATGAGATTATTGAAGTTGAAGATCAATTACTCAAAATAGGTCCACCTTCTCAAGTCTTCCGCATACAAATGTGTTTCCCTTCGATATTGCCTACGATATCGATATAAAATGCTTTGTCGATCACGGAGTCAATCGTAGTAGAGGATGGCCCAAAGCTTCCCAAAACAAAAAATTAAACTAATCCAACCTTACAACAATCGACACTTCCTGTGTCCAATATATAAACCTCATAGCAAATTAACAATTATTACAGAAGTCCATTGTTTCACAGCAACGTGAAAAAGTGAAAGTATAACAAATTAATAGGCATACACTCTAGAGGTACGGCTAAAGGCAGAGGATATTTTCCATTAAGCTTGAATCGAACCTTATAACGAAGAAATGAGTGACCTTCTTGTCTTTCAAAGTAACCCAGTTGCGAGACCTGGCGACAATAGAAAAGAACAATCTTTATGAGCTCTGTGCAATTAATCTAACAATTGCCTAGTTTTAACTCAAAAAAAATGGAATGTGCTAAGTTTGCGTTAGCCAAAGAAACTGATATGATCAAATCACGGTATTGGAAAACAAAAAGAGGTCAAACAAAATAATAAATACATCAATTACGTTCTATAAATTAGGAAAGTCTCTATCTAAATATACTAAATGAGGTGGCGATAATTGATTTCATCTTGATAACTGTTAGGAAAGTAAGGAAAGGGTCCAAAATAATCAATTGAAAAAGGAAGGGGGCCGGGATATGTTTAGTCTTCTCCCATAAATAACCAAACGCTTCAGATTTAGAAGGAATGTAGAATGAATGGTCTAGATTTATGTAGAAGGAGGGGATAAATCTGAAGCGTTGGTTATCTATTGGATTCAAAAGCAGCTCTGTTTTATTATATAGATAACTAGAATTTCTTGTCATTTTCTTTAATTGTTACAAATTTTTGTTGATTTGCTTTCTTTTGAGAACCTATTGTGTTAAGGTACTATCGGTAGCTCTCTCACTCGAAACCCTAGAGAAAAAACAGATCTATGCTCTTGGGGGTGCTACCGCCTCTACCCCCCACTCTCCCTCCCCCCATTCCATCTCGGTCCTCCTCTGACCCTCTCCTTTCCGCGGGGTTTTCTCGGCTCCGTTCTTGGTGCTAAATGGTGCGATTGAAGTGTTGCTGAGCGGCAACTGGATCTCTGACCGGTGATGGGTGTGCTTGGTTTGGTTCGTCTCTTCATTGGCTTCCCATATTTGGTAGTTTGAGGCTGGCCGTGAGATAATCAAGTTGAGGTTGGGTTAGGATTTTTGGTTTTGTTTTGTCTAGTTTCTGATCGGATATTTGGTCCGGTTTCTGTCCCGGTTGGTTTCCCTAGCTAGCTCGGGGTTTGTACCGCTCTAGTTTTTCCAAATTCGGTGGGTGAGGTTGGTGGGTCAATATGTGACTGATTTTCATCATTTTTTGATACTATCTTTGATATGGAGCTCCGCCATTCCGAAACGACTGGTGTCTGGGTACCAGTTCCATTTCCATGTATACCGATCCTGTTGTGCAAGTTGACGGTGTGAAGAAGAGTGTTGGCTCATGCATAGGCGCTAGACATTAGCTTCTTCTTTTTGTATTCCCTATATATCGTTAGTTTTGGGGCTTGGTTGTGTTTCTTTATCTCTATATTCGGATGGATTTTGTAGATGTCGTATGGCTCCTTGGAAATATAATATCTTCTCTTTTTGGGTAAAAAAAGAGAGATCCTATTGTGTTTGCTTTAGGTCTCTAGAACCACCCGTCTTTGTACGCATTGTCCTAGTAATTTCTTTTTCAATTATTACTCTAATTTTTCTATGTATTTATCTTCACTCACTATCCATAACCTGCCTTCAAAACCATCCACTATTTGGTACGTGGAATTCAAGAAATCACTGTATAAACGGATTATGGGAAATACTACTTGATTATTGAAAAGGGGAATTGATATTCACATTGTAAATTTATCCTTAATGGTGTTAGATAATTAACAACCTACCTTTATGCCAGGGTCTAGAACTATCATGACTATTACAATACAAACATTAAGCAAAAGTTAAATAATCAAGAACGGCGTACGCGCATCCAGTAATGCAGAGCTTGAGCTATCTAGTAATTAATTGAAGCAACCATAATTTGCTAAGGGCATTAAGCCCTAGGTGGAAGATGGGTTTCTCTCCCTTACCTTACGTTTTAGTTGTTTAGCATATCGTGTATTGATGGAACCTTAGACGCTCTTTTATAGGTAGAGAGAGGATCAATTTCCTTAGTGAACAATTATCCTTACTTCCCAATAAAGTCAAGCCTATTTGGTGTAAACACCGGATTTTGCCCCACCCCTATTTTACTACTTTCTGAGAAGTGGGAACATTAGCATTTATCATACTGATACAGGCAATCTATATAAGGAGAAATGCTTAGTTCCTTGCCAGGTACGAAACGACGTTGAATTGGCCAGGTTTTCTCACCAAGAGTCAAACGGTCGTTTGATATGGTAAGTATCCTAAAACATTTGCATGTGCATAGCCTAATGATGAGACATGCCATTTCTGGACTAAAATAGTAACCTCCGATTAATGGTCAGAACGTGGGTCATGGTAACCATAATCTTGGCCGAAAAACCAATAGGAGAGAAGCATCCCCTCTCTCTCTCTCTCTCTCTCTCTCTCTCTCTCTCAATCTTACAAAAACACAAACACACATTGTAATCTATTAAACTAGCGATGTAACCGTTTGATGCACAGGAACAATAAAAAATATCAACTTTTTAGTTTTGTTATCCCATGCATTGAACGAGCACAACAAAAATTAAAGTGTAATTTTATTGATCTTCTGTATAATATAAAACCCAACTCCCCACCCCAAAAATATCTCACCCAAAATTTTATGTATTTATCTTTTGTAGGGGTGCACTACATGGGTGTAGTGTAACATTCTTTCTGCGACGAGTCTTTTTTAAATCCAGACCGTTGATTGCTAAGCCACGTAATCTAATTTCTCTTCAATTAAGTGTTCACAGCACCACCATTGGACGCTATATATTCGTGTAATTTAATCAATCCTGTTTACCACTTCAACCAGCACCCTCTGCTCGATCGGGAAAATGGTTTTGTTCACGAGACGGACGTGCAACTTTGCGTTGAAATTAAAGGGACTCAAAACCTTTTGAGTTTGAGGTTGGGACCAAATAGCTAGGCTTACGTGTATACTCCTAATTGAGGGCTTTAAACTGTTACATGAATGCACAAAATCTACAGTATTTAGAGATGAATGGGCAAATGACTGACTCTTAAAGTGGAATATTATGAATGGAGGGTGAAGTTTCACGTCCATTCCACATCGGCTAAACATGTTGTATGTATATGGTGGGTACAAGTCCTTGATTTATAGTATAAAAATGATATTTGGGCCCCAAGGATACCCAAACTGTTTGAACAATTTTGCTATGTAAAACCAAAAAGATCACACAAATGATTTGTGCCATTTGCTTTGTGTGGATTAATATAGACTTTTTGATTTTCGAAAGGGGAGGGGGAGGGGGAGGGGAGGACTTATGGCGATGATGTGACCTTGTTCCCATTTAGAAGGCGAAGCCCCCGCTAGCTTCTAGATAGTACTACAGGCTCGTGGGCCCATGGACTAGAGTGGGCTTGTCTTGGTTTAACCATTGGATTTTGGGCCCTCAAGCCTTATCTTTCTGGTATTGGGCTTTGGCTTTTGAGCCCGTCACTTTCCCAGAGTGTATTGGAGCCTGAAGCTTGAAATTAAGTTATGAATTTCTAGATGGAGATTTTTTATTTTTTTTTTGATCCGCTCAAAAGTCATTCATAATTAAAAACGCCATACGGCATCTACAGATTTCAATCAAAACCACGAAAGGGTACAACAAGAATAACCGGAAGGACTAATTGAAGCCTGAGAGCAGGGACATCTTCACACCGCCACATACTCGAAGGCAGGGTCGGGACACGTGGAGTATGCATCCAGACTAACAATTCCCTTCAAAAAAAAACCCTAATCGAAGTGATCAAAGCAGCATAGAGAAATCTGTCTTCCCCAAAACAGTAATCCAAAGCCAAAACGCCGACAAAACCACGAAGCAAAAACACAAAGTGAAATTCCTTCGTCGGTGTGGACGCCACTCCAACAGAGCAAACTCCCGCTGGCACGCGGAGTTTTGGCCACGGAAGGGCAACCGTTGACAGTCCAACGCAACTCCGAAGCCACGGCGGGCAGACCACTGGATCAGAGGCACCAACCAAACCAAACCAGACACAGAAAAATCTGGACGCAAAGTTATTAGCCCACCACCGCACCCTCCGGATCTGGGGGAAACCCAGACCGGAAACCAAGAAACCGGACTGAAAAAACAGCCGGAGAAAAGGCCGAAAACGGCCAGAGAAAAACAACCAAAAACAAAACACTCCAACCCAACCGCACACCTTATTACTCACCGCCGCCCCTCGAGAACTTCAGATTTGGGAACTCCGGCTGAGAAGACGAACAGGGGAGCCCCAAAACGCCGCCAAAGTCAGCGTTAAAACAGCTCCTCGCCGACTGCTACAACACCGTCGCCCCAAACTGGGGATCTCCTAAAGAGAGCAGAACGGGATAGAGAAGAGAGGAGAGGCGAGGAGGGAGGAGGAGGGGAGGAGGAGGCGTGGCGGCGCCCCTCCGCCCAAAACCAGCAGCTATCGGAAACCAGGGGCGAGAGGAAAGTTAGAGAGAGAAAGTCTCGTAATGTTACGACTTTGGATAAGCCTTTGGATAATACTCCTTAGATGGAGATTGATCCTGTTTTGGAATTGGGAGATCTGGTTTAATTCTAAACTTTATACAGTGATCCAGAAAACAGAAAACAGTGATCCAGGAAAATGTAAATCAGAAAACAGTGATCTCTATAAAATAAAAAAATAAAAAATAAAAATCAGAAAACAGTGATCTTAAATAAGGAAACTGTTTTCTGAATTTTTTTTTTTCTGCCTAACAGAGATAATTGTTTTCTGATTTATTTTTTCCCGCCTAACAGTTCTTTAAGTTGAGGATTATGAGGAGTTGTTTTTTTTTTTTTTTTATCATTATCAACCATGAATTGTAATTTGACGGCTGCTATATATAATATAAATTTTCGTCCCAATTTTATGTTACAAATACGTAAGTGTATGATATTGATTCCTTATTCATACGTTGTTTTTTTCAAGCACAAAAATCACAAACATCCTTGAACGGCAATAAAAATTCGATACAAACGTACAATACTCTTTCTCTTAAAAAAAACTATATAGATTCAGAAGATTTCATACATGCAAACACAGTCATATTATCAATTAACTAGTTTATTTATATATGATGGGTGTCGAGCTCACCCTTTCTGACTCAAATTCTGATCACACGAGTGTAATCTTGCCAGAACAAATTAAGCTCGATCGATACACACGCTTGGAGATTATTATTGTTAATATACATTAAGCATCCAAGTCCGAGGGCCAGCTTACTAATTTAATTATGAAAATTGATTTTCGCGCTCCATTTTTGTATGCATGCGCTCCACTTTGTATTGGATGTTACAGTACAAACTGAAGCGCCTGCGTGCATTTTTGGAGCGCCAAAATCAGTGTCCTTTAATTATATATATATGGAGAGGTAATTAGTCTAGAGGAAGGAATTAAGCATAAGCCTGAATTCCTCAAGGGAAACAGCTCCATCCCCATCCGCATCCATGGAAGCAACAATAGCCTGGCAATCTTCCACAGACAGTTGATCAACCCCTATCTCCCTTATAACTCCATGTAGATCCTCTCCTGTCACGGCTTCGCCACTCTCGAAATCTGCCGTCAAAGCTTCAAACGCTCTCCCGAGAAACGCTCCAAGGCTTCCCAGTCCCAGCTCATTTGTGTTCATGTCCAAGAACTCCTCTATGCTCAGCCGCCCGTCACGGTTGGTGTCTCCTCTCTGCATCATTGCCTTCACTTCTTGCTCGCTTGAGTTGTACCCGAGAGAGCCCATAATTCCCCCGAGCTCTGCGGCAGTGATGGAACCATCGTTGTCGGAGTCAAACGCCCTGAAGGCCTGAACCAGCCTCAGGACATGGCTCAACGTCTCCGTTTCCTGAGAGAGAGACCCAAGTTGAGCCATGGAAAATTCAAGCTAATTAACTCTGTACGTACACTACAACAACTAGCTTGTACCCACAAATTAACTATCTTATCTCTCTTGTTGGCTAAGCTGTTGCATTATATACGTACAGGGAAAAGAGAGATTCCCATTATGCAGCAGTGGTCACAGAGTATATATTAAAGGAGAAGGCAAAGGTAGATTCCAATGCTTATGGAGAGGAGTACTTGTATTATTTATTTATGCCTTCTTATCCTCATTCGGCCGGTGGGAGAAAGAAAAGTGTACGTGATGATTGTGACAGTAGTACTGTTACCAGGTCCAGGTGCTTCTTGAATTAAATTGGAGACATAGGGCTGGATATATACGCAAATTCTATTTGAAAACCTTCCTTCTCATCAAAAACAAAAAATTAAAGGCCTTCTTCAATTAAAATGATATATACCTGCTTATTTTTTCTTCTTCATTAATGGTTTTTTTCTTTTAACACTCGGTATATATTGAATCAACTTTTAGGAACTATTGTGCTTGTAAGTATATCGTACATATTCTTTCTCCTTTATGTCTTCTCATGGTCCTCTTTTTGATATTCTATTGTTGATCTTTATTTTATCTTGGAATAAGTATCTCAATAAAGCCCGTTAGAGTCATTGTCCCTCACTTGATTCCAACCGAATCCAAAGTTGCACGTTAACAGCATCTACAATGGTTTGCGCAAAATCGTAATGGATCAAACACTTTTACATTTGGCGGTCCTCAATTATTTTAGGATTGCCAATAATTTTTGGAAATTGTGCATGTAATCTTGATACATTATCCTACCCGGCCCTCTGTATTTTCATCCACCATTTTTGTGTCTGGCTTCCTTCATCAAACCCGTTAAAGATGATATTGATACAAAATTTGTCAATGCTTAAGATTAAAACCTTCTTAGGACAAGGGAAAGCAAAGTATTATGAAAATTTCGATCCACATGCTTAGTTTTATTGAAACATTTCTCGTCCGTTCGATCTCTAGGAATGACAATTCCGCACTAATTTTTTAACCGTGATTTTGGTTATTGATTTTAAAACACTATCTGGTTTGGTAACAGTTTCGGTTTTACATGATAACCGAACCGAACCGTAACCGAACCGGAACGTAATTACATCTATATCCTTTTTCTGGAGATGAGCTATAGGTTTTAATTTTGACAAAAGTAGGGATTTTAATTTGGTCTAAAACTCATGAACAGGGGGGGTAACTGGCATATTTTGGGAGTTCAGGTCCAGCTTTGTTAAATTAGGTGTTTTCGTTACTGCTTTCATCTGGTGACTTCAATTGCACAAATAAATGACTGGAGGATGATTTTTTAGTATAAAGGTAAGAATATAAGGATTTTTTAGTATAATGATAATAATATTAGGGTAAAAATATAAAATTTAAAGTATTAATGATAATTAGATTAGGATAAAAGTATAATTTTATAAATAAATACATTTCGGGGCGGGTATATCGGGGCGGGGTACTATCACCCCGAATCCTACCCGAACCCGGCCGGATTTTAGTATTCTTACCCTGACCCGACACTCGAAAAGGTGGCAAAAAAACCCGCCCCGTTCGGGGCGGGTCCGATTGCCATCTCTATAGTCCACTGGTCCAAGAGATAATTTTGTACAGCCTAATGTTTAAGCAAACGAAAAGTCTAAGGATACTGACCCGCGGAAACCGACGATACGTACGACGGCACACGGGGCCCACTTAGGGCCTTGCACGAATGATTCGAGCCGTTCAATTATTTTGAAAAAAAAATTCCGAGTGAGCTTATGAAAAATCTGCTTAATCTGATATGTGTAGGTGCTAAATTCAATCTTATCATTTTTTTTTTAAATAAAAGGGAAGATTGGATGAAAAATAGAAAGATTGGATCGAGCACCTACACATATCGGATTGAGCTATTTTTTCACAAGCCCACTCGGAATTTAAAAAAAAAAAATCGAATGGTTCGGATCATCTGTGGCCCCGCATGCCATTGGTATGTACGGTCGGTGGCCGTGGTCGGTTTCTGTAGCATCGTCCTTAAGCAAAAACAAGTTCAATTTACTAACCCAACCTCTTTTTGGTTTAATCCGTTCAGTGGATATGTACACAATAACTTTTTTTTTAAATTGATTTTCACACTATTCTTTTTTATAACCACATTCCCTTTTGTCCTCTTGTATTATGAATATCCTATGAGATATGAATGGATCCCGTGAATAAGGGGAAGAGATTATGCTATAGAGATTGTATATGGAACTAATTCCATATAGGCGAAGGATTCCCAATGTGTTTCAACACTATGCGGATTTATTCCTTTTACAATTGACCCAGTCTTTGGGAAACGAAGTAGTTCTTTGAGATCAACCAGGACATCCGCAGACCCAAAAACTCCACAAATGGCGAGCGATTCGAACTAGGATGGGGATTTGAAGCTCCCGAATGCTTCAAAGAAAGCAACCCAAGAAAAGCTGAAGAATGTAGCGGCTGCGAGCTAGTCGCTGCAGGATCTTCGTGACCCTGAAGATGGAAGGCACAATTCGAAGTCTGTGCGAAAGGAGAAGAGGGTACAAAACCTGGTCTCGATGCGAGGATGAACTCCAAAAGTCAGATTCCAGAAGAGTTCGGGACTATGAAGAAAGTCTCGAAAGTAAAGAGCTAGCAAGATTTGAAAGAGTTTGCTCGGCTTATGAAGAAGCGCGAGCGAGAGATACAAGAACTCAAGAGGCATGCAGCCCAAGCAAAAATGTCTGGAAGCACACATGGTGATTACAGAAGTAGGAGCCATACACCAGAAAAATGCAGAGGTGGCTCTCCGCGAAAAAAGAGAGATATAAGCCCAACCCCAAAGAAGGGTAGGTTGAAGAAACACCAAAGAGATGGGTACAAGAGGACTAACTCTGATTGGAAGGAGGAGGAGGAGCGCAGGTCTGGATGGCATGGTGAGGGCACTACGACTGCACGTGAAGCAGTGCGTAGGGCCCTTAGCCAAATAGCAGCTTCGCCGCTTCCAAATAGTAGCTTCGCCGCTTTCAAAGCGATTACAAGATGCAAGACTTCCGAGCAGGATAAAGCACAGAGCATTCACGACAAACAAAACCAACATGGACCCGGTAAGGCACATCCAATATTACCAGGCTATGTTTATGCACATTGGGGACAACACCGTTATGTGCAAGATGTTCCCTTCAAGACTGGTAAAAGTTGCTTTGTTTTAACAAGTTGGACCCGTACTCCAAGAGGAGTTGGCACTACTACAATAAACCATAAAGATCACAATTATTGGCCGTGATTATAAGTTTTCCATCACGCTTTTGCTACCGTGATGGATTTGGGTGTGATTGTAAGTCACTTTCTTTTATCACGTTATAAACCGTAATTGAAAGAGAGAAGCAATCACAGCCAAAAAGCGTGATCGTTTCTCTTTTATCACAGTTATAAGCCGTGATTATTTCTCTTGGGCGTGATTGTATGTCACTTTAGATCACGGTCTATAACCGTGATTGAAAGTTCAAAATAATCACACCATAAACTGAGATGAAAAATCATTGCGCGTGATCTTTTCTCTGTATCTATTAGGCCTTCTTTTTTTGTCATTGCCAAGTTTCGAACTCATGCACCCTTGGTTGATTTCTCAAACCCTTACCACTAAACTAGCCAATAACTTCTGTTACAATAGGAAAACAAAAATATTTATACTTACTTCTTAAAGTGAGAAAACTTTTTTTTTTCCTTTAAAATTTGTTGAATTTTTGGAAATGCAATTAACATGATATAGACAAACTTTATGAAAATTATCACAACCTGTATATTGTAACATTATGGACAAATTTTACATTTTTTTTTTTATAAACTAACCATTTCACATGAATTTTGTGTTTATATTGAATTTCAATTTCAATGGTGGCTTCCCAATTAGATTTTAATCCTTTTCAGACAAGGCTAAGCCATAATAATATAATTATTTTTTTACCTAATGTGTCAAACACTTGAAAGACATCTGAAGTAACTAACTTTTACTACTACAATAAACTATAAAGATCACAACTCGCTCATGTGAAAATCGGGCACTAGTGGAATAGCCCGTCCATCGTTTTAAGAAACAAGTGGGCACTGATGGAACCTAGTCATGAAATTTGCCTTCTCTCTCTCTCGATCTTTTTTGGGCGTGAAGATGAAGATGAAACGTAAAGATCTTTAGGAGTGAGTGTAATTAGGGCTTATCTTCTTACCTTTCGTTAAAAAAAAAAAAAAAAAGGAACTTTTCAAAGTCCTTTAACGACATCATTTTTATCACATAACTTTTCAAAGCCTGCCTAAATGAGTACCAGCCCGCCCACGTGAAAATTCAGACCGCGCGCCTAAAATGGGTAGGCTTTTTATCTCGCCGCAATAGTGAGATTATTTATCTCGCTTTTTTCCACGCTAAAGTTTTTTATCTACAAGGGTGAGGTCTTTTCTCTTTTATTTCGGCACAAGAGTGAGATCTTTTATCTCATTCTTTTCCGCCCTAAAATCTTTTATCGCGTCACAAGGGTGAGATCTTTTCTCTTTTTTATCACGCTACAAGGGTGAGGTCTTTTCTCTTTTATCTCGCCACAAGAGCGAGATCTTTTATCTCATTTTTTTTTGTCCTAAAATCTTTTATCACACCGCAAGGGTGAGGTTGTTTTTCTTTTATCTCGCCGCAAGAGCAAGGTCTTTTATTCTGAGCTAAAATCCATTTTTTATCACAGTTTTGGACTTAAACTGCGATAAAAAAAAATTTAAGCACCACTTTTTATCACGCTTTCACTGAAAATCGTGATCTTTGTGAATCTCCTTAGTGTGACGCATATCTATTTTAAGACTGGTAAAAGTTGCTTTGTTTTAACAAGTTGGACCCGTACTCCAAGAGGAGTTGGACGTAGCTCTCCGAGGAATTCATTTCTCGGTTTTTGACTAGCCGAACAGCGCCAAAAACCTCTGAAGTACTATTTTCCATGAAGCAGGGAGTCGACGAGCTGATAAGGACTACACCAAGAAGTTTTGGGAGGTTTTTAATGAAATTGAAAATTGTAGCGAAGGATATGTGCTGGCAACTTTCAAGGCTTTTAATGAATTACGCGAATCCCTAAAAGGCTGATAATTTTTTTTTTTTAAATTTCATTGCAATACATAGAGTGATGGGTATATTTTTTAGGGAGGTGATTTTGGCACTTCAAATTTAGCCAATGGCACTCCACTTTGAGTTTGTGAAATCACATGATTAACACATAAAGTGGAGTGCCAGTGGTAAAAACTGGAGTGCCAAAATCAATTTCCATTTTTTAAGACATTTTACCGAGCCCCAAGGAAATGATGCATGTCAAGAATTATTACTCAGATCACCCGGTCTGCTCGGTTGGGAATGTGTTGCTCAGCAAGAGGGACTTCTGGTTGGCCCCACGCTAACACCATATGGGAAACCGCCCACCCCCACTTCATGGGTGGACAACTTTCACCCACTTCGGGGATACCACCCCACCCACCCCCGATCTAGGTCCACGACTTCGAAGGTGTCACGTACATACAAGGGATTTGATCGTCGAAGGGTCTACGATTGGAAACACCCCGACCCATTCATTGGGCTTTTTTGCAGAAAGCCATTGAAGGAGCACTCGGATTGATCATCCATATATTTTCTGATACCAACATAGTGTATTTTTAATGTACTCCCTATTGAATAGCTAATTGTGAAAGAATCTTAGATAACTTGTTATGATTTTGTTGGAGAATCCAAAAGCAATCGAATCTTCAGAATTTGCAAAATCAATCTCATAAAATTGATTGTGACTAAACTTATATAGGTGGGATTTGGACTAACTTAGTTATTGGAGTATTTTCTAAAAATCTTTATGAGGAATCCAAAAGGTTAAAAATTATGAAAAGAAAACTTTAAAAAAAATCTATTAAAGACAAAAATAATTTAAAACACATATGTATTGGAATATTTCTGTCTTTAGGGATTTTTTTAAAATATTTTTGCCATAAATTTTTACATTGTACATTCTGCTCATCGAAATGAATTAATGATTTATAAAAAAATTTAACGCAAAACTAACATATGTTCATAAAAAGACAAAAATCTTGAAAAAACTAATCAAAGAGCATCTCCAATGGACCCTATAAAACACTCAATAGTGTGAATGACTAAAATTTTAGCTAAAGAATGTGCAAAAACTAGCTCCAATGGACTAGATAAGTTAGCTCATTAACCTATCAATCAATAACTCACTCTATAGATTTTTTTTTTTGTCAAAGTTTAGAATTGCTTTCATTGATATGAAACTATACATCGAAAATGGGTAGCCACCCCCAAGGTGGGAGGAAAACCACCACAAAGGAGGCCTAAATTCACAAATGAACATTTAGGACCTCACACAGACAAGACTTGTCTCCGACCACGAAAAGCCATCAAGACGACATAGAAAATCTACCACAAAAACTCCCACAAGGAGTGAGAGAAAGTCACATGCAAGGGAATAAAACTAACAAAAAACAGCAAACAAAAACTAAAGCAAAACCTGCAAGCAAACAACAGATCCACACCCCTAAGTCCAGCCGCCCAAAAACACTGATCAAGACCCTCACTACCGCCGCTGCCACTGCCACAAGGGCGGCTGAGACATAGCAAAGACCACGGAATGGAACCTTGATCACCACAACAGCCACACCCCACCTTACATCACCACCAATTGCTACCTCCATCCCAAGAGACTACGCCCTCATCAGGGCGCGAACTTATGCGATGCCCAGAACAACAAGAACGGGACCGGCCTGATAACGTCGATGGAACTGTAGGACAATCGAAAAGAAGAGGGGGGGGGGGGGGGGTAGCTACCTCTCCCCCAGAAAAACCCTAAGTGTCAAAACTGAGAGAGAAGAAAAAAGAGAGAGACCGTATTTCTGTTTATTTTCTTCGTCCAGTTATGGTGTTAATTTCACTCTATAAATTTGACCATCTATTTATGCACTCACTTAATTTTGTGGGCCCCATTTTAAAACTAAATGATATAGTTGTTGACATTTTCAATCTCCCATTTTACCGTTGCTCCTCTCTCTTTTTTGTTGTTGTTTTATACAACAAAACTAACTAGTCCATTGGAGGCACCATCCACTCAATAAACTAATAACCACTAATCACTCCATTAGTGGATCCAGTTGGTTACAAAAAACTTCCATTTAACCATCCAATTTTACCTATTCCACTGGAGATGCTCTAATCTATATTATAAAATAAAGCGGTTTTTGTCAACCCATACAAATACGAGCACCTCTTCAGCCGTCAGATCGAATTTCCAATAAGTTATAGCCATTGGATTAATCATTGATTCCAATCTGTTTTCAAGTCTCACGTGCTTCCTCCTCTCTCAGTTTTGATACCTCTCTCTCTAGCTCTCAGGTCTGGCTACCATGCCCCAAAGCAGTATTGGGGCATCATGCCCCCGTTTTTTTTAAACCCTTGGATCTCCTCTTTCAATCTCAACCCTTGGATCCTCCCCCCATCTCTCTCTTGTTAACCTCCTACACCGGTTAAAATTATTTTGAAAGCACCCAAAAATGTTGAAGTACAGCTTTTAGTTGTGGTAAGTATGCCTTATTTTGTGGTAAGTAACAGCATAAAATATGGTAAGAAAAGCCAGTGTTCATGGTAAGTATAATGGCTTTTTTTGGTTGAAAAAACGCAAAACCACCTTACTTTTTGGAGGTGGTTTTGATTCAATGGCCCAGATTAAGCTAAAACTTGATCTAATGGTCCATATTAATTAAATGGGGGCATGATGCCTCAATACCACATTGAGGGGGGGGGGGGGGGGTAGCTACCTCTCCCCCAGAAAAACCCTAAGTGTCAAAACTGAGAGAGAAGAAAAAAGAGAGAGACCGTATTTCTGTTTATTTTCTTCGTCCAGTTATGGTGTTAATTTCACTCTATAAATTTGACCATCTATTTATGCACTCACTTAATTTTGTGGGCCCCATTTTAAAACTAAATGATATAGTTGTTGACATTTTCAATCTCCCATTTTACCGTTGCTCCTCTCTCTTTTTTGTTGTTGTTTTATACAACAAAACTAACTAGTCCATTGGAGGCACCATCCACTCAATAAACTAATAACCACTAATCACTCCATTAGTGGATCCAGTTGGTTACAAAAAACTTCCATTTAACCATCCAATTTTACCTATTCCAATGGAGATGCTCTAATCTATATTATAAAATAAAGCGGTTTTTGTCAACCCATACAAATACGAGCACCTCTTCAGCCGTCAGATCGAATTTCCAATAAGTTATAGCCATTGGATTAATCATTGATTCCAATCTGTTTTCAAGTCTCACGTGCTTCCTCCTCTCTCAGTTTTGATACCTCTCTCTCTAGCTCTCAGGTCTGGCTACCATGCCCCAAAGCAGTATTGGGGCATCATGCCCCCGTTTTTTTTAAACCCTTGGATCTCCTCTTTCAATCTCAACCCTTGGATCCTCCCCCCATCTCTCTCTTGTTAACCTCCTACACCGGTTAAAATTATTTTGAAAGCACTCAAAAATGTTGAAGTACAGCTTTTAGTTGTTGTAAGTATGCCTTATTTTGTGGTAAGTAACAGCATAAAATATGGTAAGAAAAGCCAATGTTCATGGTAAGTATAATGGCTTTTTTTGGTTGAAAAAACGCAAAACCACCTTACTTTTTGGAGGTGGTTTTGATTCAATGGCCCAGATTAAGCTAAAACTTGATCTAATGGTCCATATTAATTAAATGGGGGCATGATGCCTCAATACCACATTGGGGCATCATAGAAATTTTGCTCTCTCTCTCCACCCCGAATCCACTCCTCGGCGCACAAAGAAACAACCGGTGATTCAGGTTGGAACCCCCTCATGCCTAAAGACCCAGCCGGCGATTCGGGTTGGAACCTCTTCAATCTCTGTACACATCTTCTCCATATCCACGAAATCCATTTGGTTTTCTCTCCGGTATGAACCCCCATCCTCAATTTCGCAAACAATTGTAATATGTTTTTTCAATCAATAAGCGTAATATAGATTCACTAACCTCAACCAATATTGTGGGTCTGATCGATATACTGAGTAAGTTAAGAGTAGGGTAAGAATCCCCCCATTCTCAATTTTGCAAAGGCAAAAGTACATAAACACCCCCTCAACTATCACTTTTTCTCGTAAACATCCCCTCACATTTAAAAACACCCATGGAGACCCCCTCAACTACTCCCGTTACCCAAGTGACCCCCTTCCGTCTTAGAACCGTTTGCTGAGAGGTCACAAGTCAGTAATTTGGGCCTTTTTTGGACAAAAATGCCCTTTGACATCTATATACATCTTCTTCTCTTTTTGATAGCTATACACCATCCCTCACCTGATCCTCTCTCTTCCCCATTTCCTCATCTCAGCCTCATCTCAGCCCATGACTGAATAACTCCTCCACCATTCGGATATATATGCCCATTCCCCACAACGGCCCAAAAGCCAAAGGGGTGTGACTGAGAAAGTGAGAGAGAGAGAGAGAGGGGAACGGTGAAGTGGTTCAACGAGGTTCAACGGCAATCACCTGTCAAAGGCGGTGGAGTGGCGGCGGAGTACGGTTTTGCAAAGCCCGTGGACGTGGTTGCTCGAAAACGAGGATTGAGCATTGGGCTTTGTTCGCCTCCTCAAGACGATCACAACGGTGGTCGGAACGTCGCCGGAAGAGCTCGAAGGCAGTGGAAATCGCCGGTCAAAGGCGGTGGAGTGGCGGCGAGTTACGGTTTTGCAAAGCCCATGGCCGTGGTTGCTCGGAAACTAGGATTGAGCACTGGTCTTTGTTCGCCTCTTCAAGACGGTTACAACGGTGGTCAAAACGTTGCCGGTGGTGCCCGAAGGAGACCGCACGCGCCGGTCAACGGTGGCGAGTGCGGAGAGAGTGAGATCTACTCGTGGCGTGTACTGTTCACGCACCATACCCCGATCATCTTCTCCGGCGAAACTGAAAACTCCGGTCATCTTCTCGTCCGTGACGCTGCCCTGTTTCTCCGAATCCGAGAACGTGGCTTGAATTGTTCTGGTTCTTCCCTCACCGACAGCTTCCATAATGACTCTAATGAACAATTTTTCATCAAAATTATGCCCGATGTATTGCCATTTATGAACAAGTTTAGTAGCATCTTGTTCCAATGTCCTAGGAATATTAAAGACAGTTACAATTGTTGGAACATGGACGAGTTTAATTTTGAAAGAGAGAATGACCCCGAAGCTAGCTCCACTGCCGCCTTTGATGGCCAAAACAAACCCTCGCTAATAATAGAAAGGGTACATTCGTCAATTCATCCATTCCGTTAACGGAGTTTGCCTTTTTTTCGTTTCCAGTAGTTGAGGGGGTCTCCATGGGTGTTTTTAAATGTGAGGGGGTGTTTACGAGAAAAAGTGATAGTTGAGGGGGTGTTTATGTACTTTTGCCTTTTGCAAATATGCTAGATTAGGGTTTCTTGAGTTTGGGATTTGTTGAAGTTTTCGTTCCGTGCTGACAGAACACAACCATTTCTGACAAGTTTCGTGCCATCTTTTTAATGCTGTTTAAATCTTTTGAATTTCGAAAATTGTTGGCGGAAAAAATACCAAGCAACTGTTCAAATTTTTTGAACATCGAAAACTATTGGTGGCTGTCGCTTCCAAATTTCATAATTATTAATCTTCATAACAAAAAATACGAAGCAACCACTAATTATACAGTTTAGTTGTATAATTAGTTTCAGCATTTTGATTGGTCAATAAATCAATATTAGGCTTGGTAGAATATGTGTTCTTCATGTTATGGCCTATGTATCCAATTTCTGAACAAATGTCTGAATTATGACCAAAAAAACTTTCAGTTCTTCATGTCATTGCCTCTTGGTTTAAACATTAAAAGTTTTGAATGCAATTTTACTCTTTTTTTGTCAGAAAGGATAAATGAAAGGTTGAAGCAATGATTAAGGAAAAACAAAATTGAACAGTCGCGGATAAGGGAAAGAAAAAGATAACCATTGCACGGAAGGGAAAATAAAATTCATGTCCAGTGGTATGACTGGCCTCTGATAGTTATTCACTTATTCTTTTTTATCATCTACAACCTCTTACCTAAGCAATTTTCCCCTTTCTATTGACTGCACACCCCAACTAATCCTGGGGGCTCCACCACCCACTTCTTGGGAGTTGGAGAAAGTACTCAACACTGACAATTCCTCAAAGAGATATGAATATGTTAGCCCCAACAACCTGATGATATGAAATTGATCATTGCCGCAAAGTTGTAGTTGATATAACTGCTATGGATTACTCTCCTCTCCTCTCCTCTCCTCTCCTCTCTGCCAAGGTAATTTGGGGCTTTTGGCACCTTTGTTTGTGTTGTGCCTATAAAACGTGCAGGGGCATTAGGTCTTATTGCACATGTTGGAGTTGATAAATTGTTACGTTGAGCTTGATTTTTTTTTGGACTTCAATTGTGCTCTAACGTAGACAGGCTCCTTGATTGCCTTTTGGCTTAGACTTGAAATTTAACAAAAATGGGGTACCTATTGTCATCTATTACTTTTCTATTTTCTCAGATTCTATTAACTTTTTGGTGTTTTTCTTGGCTGATGGTATATTCGGGCCTAAGCTTCTATGGGTCGGAAGTTCAGTTTTCCTATGGGCTAAAAGGGAAAACTCAGCCTTAGTTTTTTCCTGGAGAAGCCGGGTTCATTGGTAGAAGTGGTTAATAATAGAGAAGGGTAGTCATTTAGATTTGGATTTGGGTTCGGGTTCAGAATACGTTGCGCCTGAAGGCACGGGCATCCACTAGTACTATAATAAAATATGCGGAATTACCACTTATAGATAACTGAAACAAAAGATTGAGGATGATGCCAATCGGCTACTAGTTGATTCTTTTGAAGATTCGAATTCGATTGCTAATTAATTGACAATGCTAATTAATCTGGTCATAAAATTAAACCGAAATAACATTCAATTGGATTGTATGTCATTACCACCTCGATCGTTTTGCCATCACCACAGATTACATTGTACTATGCCATCTTAAAAACGACATTATTGGTTTATGTCGATTTTTTTTCCCCTTGTCTTGCCTCTAAACAAACAATATTATTGGTTCTCCTACATATTTATTCATCTTGGGTCAGAAGTAGATCAGAGTTTTGATTTGCTTACTCAAACTTCTGGATAGACTAAACTTAATGATTAGAAATTCCTCAATTGTTTTCCTCTAATGACGCGAGGGGTTCAGGATTTAGTAGTCAACACCTAGGATTTAGGATTTTGCTCTCTCCTAAGGTTTCAAGTTCGAAACGTCTGAGGTGCTATTAACTCCTTTGGACAGTGGGTTTATGGTTACCTAGAATTAGTAGAGGTGCAGGTAAAATGACCAAAACACCTATCTATAAATATAAAAAAAATACGCAAGGTGACGAGTATATATTTTGTTTTCGGAAAATTCTAATTCCACGAGCATTTCTCTAATGCCACGAGCATTTATTGCTCCGTTGTGTAGAATGACTCACTTGTCTTCTTGTGATCAAAAGCTGTAGCCTATAGAACTTGTTTCACAAAACTGCCCCTTAGTTCTAAACTTGACTCAAAAACTGCCCAACAGTTATTATTCAACCACAAATACTTACACATATTTTACACACATACACTCACATCTTTTGGTGGCGTCCACACATACTGGAGGTGTAGTGTGTGTGAGCCCCAATGTAAATGTGAATGAATTTGTGTAAATATTTGTAATTTTTTTTTTTGAAAGCGTCAATCCATTACACAATGGAGAAGTCCGAAGGCAATACAGATTACATCACAAAACACAAGATTGAACCAAAACTAACACAAGCTAGACACGAGTACATGCCAAAAGGACACCACTACTCTCGACACCCCTGCCGGAGCAGGCCTGCAACTCGGTTGCTGGACTAGGAGCCAGTCGTCGAAAGTGATCGTAGAAGTCCCAAGGGACAATAGTCCAATCCCAAAGCTACGCTCAAGATGCAATCTGGTCAGGGATGATGTTCAGAAAGAGCTCAAAACGCCGGTACACCCACATCCGAAAAGCACAACAACACTGGCGAATCACCACCGTCGACGACCCCACTGACACGGATAGGACCACACCGGTGCAAGCCTTGCTGACATGGGTAGAATCCTAATATTTTAAGTTCTCTAACTTATAGAAACGGAGACAGAGCGTCCTAGAGAGAGAGAGAGAAAAAGAAAGAGCCAGATCTGATCTGGGGGAGGGGGAGGGGGAGGGGGAGGGGGCCGCCGCCTCTTCCTCCTCCCCCCCTCCCCCCACCCCCCTTTCTTCCTCCCCTCTCTCCACCTCACAGTTCTCCCATTTTTTGTTCCTCCCCGCTTCCCCCCTTCCGTTCTTTTACCTTCCGTTTTCTGGCCAGTGGTCCAGCTCTCGTGACGGGTTTCTGTCCCTGTTGTTCGGCGATGCTAGTTCAGACTAGCTAAAAGGCGGTGAGTGGTGGTCCAGCAAGCGGCGGACGTTGATGTGGTAATAAGGTGAGGTTTGGAGTTAGGGTTTTGCTTTTCTCTTTTACCAGCCGTTTGGCTTGGTTACTACCGGCCGGTCTACCCGGTCCGGTTTGTACTGGTCTTGGCTTCTAGATCTAGTGGGTGTTGGTGGTGGGCAAATAAATTTAGGTAAGGGTTTGGTGTTGACTGGAGTTTTCAGCTGTTGTTC
This sequence comes from Rhododendron henanense subsp. lingbaoense, assembly GCA_020567845.1. Taxonomy (NCBI): domain Eukaryota; kingdom Viridiplantae; phylum Streptophyta; class Magnoliopsida; order Ericales; family Ericaceae; genus Rhododendron; species Rhododendron henanense. The sequence goes on from CM036314.1 coordinate 27,144,864, forward strand.
TGCCTTTTTGCGTTTCTGGGTTGTGCCGGCGGTTTTGGTGCGCGATTGGATTGTAGTTGAAGAGTTTGGTGTTCGGGTGTGGTGTCCAGTGCTCCGCCGCGATTACGTGAGCCCGTCGTGCTGCCGACAGTCACGTGCCGGAGCCTAAAGTGTAAATATTTGTATAAGTGTTTATGATTGTAGAATGATTGAACTACCCAATCCATTTCTTGAGAGCATCTAATTTTAGAGGATAGCAGTACTAAACATCAAAATCATTCATGTCACGTTCTCCATTTTCAACATAAATTATAAAGGATTTTTAATAAATAAAACCTCGCAATATTCCGTACAATACCCCAAAAGACCGTAGTACTTTCATTGCCATAAACATACATCAAGTCCGAAAGTTTCAAAACTATTACATCTTTGGCTCGACGGCCCCAAATCAACATAAGTATCGAATGTCATAAAGCTTAAGAGTTTACAAAAGTTCCATAGTCAATGGAATCATTACTTAAGTTACAAATACATCTTCAAAAGAAATTTACAAAGATGCGTAAGTAACTTGTCAAGGTTAGTTCTCAAAAGGTGTGTCCAATATGCAAGCACTCCAGCCATGCATGCTATTGTCCCGAGTTAGTACCTGAAAAGATATAAGGCTTGAGCTACACTAGCCCAATAGAAATTCTACACTAACAATAAATGCAAGAGAAATGCGGGAGTGATGATACGACATGAACGAAAGGTAGCCCAAGCAATAGACAATAGCCAAGGTTCAACAATCCAACAAACTTGATATGAGATTTGGAATACACCTCAACCTTTAACCATTTCCACTTTCCATGTGTCCAACATTGTGTCGCGTCATGTGTCATGAGCCGAAGCTCCTGCCGGGCCAGTTAAGGGATCCCGATACCCCCTGCTAGGCACCATACCCATCGGTAGGTCCTGAAAGTAACCAATATGAGCCGAAGCTCCTGCCAGGCCAATTAAGGGATCCCGATACCCCCTACCAGGCACCCACCCGTTGTCACGACCTGGATTTTCAACATAAATTAAGTAGTACATTTTAAATAAAAGAGCTTCGCTAGCCAACATACCCCCAAAAAATAGTAACCCTACCTGTTTCAAATCACTGACAAGTCGCTACATTGAAAGATTATACAACTTTGGCTCCACGGCCCAAATTAGCTTAGGTAAATTTACAAACTTAGTCAAAAGATAATTCATGAATTCTTAGTTACAAAGCCATCTTGACCAAAAGCTAAACTATTACAAGATGAAAAAGTAACTAGGTGCAATAGGCTTCCAAAAACTTGTTCACAATCCAAGCATGCACGCATGAGGCTAAAGTCCGGCATTGGTACCTGAAAAGAATGATTTTGTTGAGCTACAAAGCCCAGTAGGAAAATCTTAACCAAAATTATATGTACGCATGTCGATTGATGCAATAGAAAGAAGGTATGGAAACAAAGCTCAGTACTCAAGATCAATCGATCCACAATCTAAACCTCGACTTCGACTATGTGCATCAATTACGAGACTCAACAATTTAAACATCCCAACTCAAGTTCACCAAACCTAACTCCCATCATCGGTATTTGATGAGCACCCAATTTTGTAGATATTTGGTGCGGCTAGTCCCGTTTTATGTTGTTTTATCTTGCGTTTATTTAGCTTCTATTGCAATTTTGCTCGTAAGGTATCTTTTGTAAGCTTATCAGGTCATAAGTGCCAAGAAGGTGGTTTTGGATGCCAAGCGATGTTCCGGGATGAACCAAGTGTCCAGCTACCCGCCGGTTCTCATTTCATTGTCACCGAAGCCTAATGGTGCCACAAGAAGCCTCGGAGATTGGCCGGTGGTGGAGGTTGGCGAGAAGCGTGCCAAAGTGTTTCAAGTAAGCCTAATGCATCGAGGACGGACCTCGAGGGCATCCGATGATCCAAGGCCACAAGGCATACCTCCGCCAAGTCCCGTTGATCATGTAATGAAGCATCAGAAGGCCGTCGGACTACCACAAGGCTTGGTGAACCAAGCTATCCAGTTCTGCAGTTTTTTCACAGAGGTATGGATGCCTCAAAAATAAGGTATCCATACCATCATGCCGAATTGCAAGACAGTTGAGTTGGTATGCATACCTCATTTTTGAGGTATCCATGCCAATGCCCTTCGGCCAGCACCTTTTGCTGAATATTTCAACTTTCCTTTTATGGAAAGTTTCCACTTTTGGGATGTTTTTGGGATATTTTAGGGACCTTTTGGTCCATTTTATGGCTGATTGTTTTAGCCTATTTATAGCCTCTTATGCCATATTTGGCAAGGTATGTAATTCATTATTAGTTTTAAGTCTTTTTAAGTTTTAGAACTCCATTAGAGTCTTTCAAGCTTTTCTAGTTTAATCTTTCAAGAACTCTAGTAAGTCCTTCTCGTTTATTGTTTTCTTGTTTGTTAATGTTGTAGCCACTAGTGAGATCTCTATATAAATCAAGTTTATTTCCGTTTTTATCGGCTAAGCATGTTTTCACTTCCTAGCCTTGTTTCTAGTCAATTTGCTATGAGTGAGTAGTTAATCGGTTTGGTCATGGGGTGAGGTTTGCTCCATGGATTAGTCGTTTAAATGGTTTCGCTTAAACTTTAGCTTAATCTCAAGGTTTTGAATGAATTAAACCCATGATTTCTAGCTTCGATCATGAGGTCGGTGGCTTCTTTGATCAATGAAGTCTATCGCCTCATGCTACGTGCTTGATTAATCTTACGCGTGCGAACGATCCTTTTTCGTCTCTCACTTGCGTTAAATGAGTTCAATTTGAATTAGAGCTTTGAATTAAGTTACAAGTAGTCTTCAGCTTTTAATTCTTCTAGTGGATTCCGGACGGTTTCGGTCCATACATGAGTTAGATGAAGAAACCGTTTAATGGCTAAGTCATGTGTAAATCGATCCTTTTGACTCGACCACCTTAATCTAGTTTATTTCCTAGTTTAATTCCATCTTTCGAATCAAACACCAAAAGTTGGCCGCTTGAACGCCGAAACACCTTACATTACTTCTATTCCAAGTTCGCTGAAGAAGATTTCCCTGTGGGAACGATCCGGTCTTCCGGTATATATGCTATCAACGACCTAGCCCTATGCTCGGGTGCAAGCCTTTCTAAGAGGTTAGGTTGCGGTGATAAGCAGTATTTCCACCCCTTGCGTTACCGTACACCACTACGAGGGTTACCGTGTTACCACCCCTTGCGTCATAGTGATCCCTATAACACCGGGTTACCGTATTACCACCCCTTGAGTACGAAACCCTTGTGTGTCACCGTGTTACCACCCCTTGCGCACGGGACTCCCTAAACCACCATCCGACCTCAAACGACCCAATTCTCAACTAACATGCAAGCTATGACTTCCCGAGATCACATTCTTAAGCGTAATGTCATATAACAAGCCAATACTATCACAAAAGCATCACAAACGGTCACATATGCCAATTATCAACCAATAAGCAACTTAGCAACGTTTAACCATGTGGTACCATGTTCAATTTGTGTCAACGGAAGGCCAACGGACAAAGGAAGCATCGAAAAGTCGCAAGAAGCCAAAAGAACGAGCTTGAGATCAATTAGGAGGTGTTTCAAGGGGTTTTGAAGTAGTCGGGAGCCAAAACAATCAATAAATGGTCAACAAGAACAAAACCTGGAGATAGGCTCCCCGTATCGATACGGGTAAAATCCGTATCGATACGGAACAAGCTGTCCGAAATCGAAGGTTTACTGTATCGATACAGCGCAAAATCTGTATCGATACGGCGAGGTTTCGAGGGGCGATTTCTGCAGATTTTCAGAATATGAACTAAGACCAAATTCCAACAATCAATAGCTCGAACCCACACCAAAACAACAAGTAAACATATAAAAGAGGTCAAGAAGTTCCTACCTCGAGACAATGGACGAGATTCTCGCGTGATTGGACGAGCCCTAGACTTTCGAACCTTGAAACCTCGTTTCGAACCCAACCCAAGGATTCCTGGGCTTATGAATGCGAATGGAAGGCTTGCTAGAAGTTGTTTCTTGAAGTATTTGGGTGATGGAGTGGAGCTTTGAGTGAGAGAGGAGGAGAGAGAGAGAGCCAGTGGAGAGAGTGAGAGAGCCGAGGGTTTTGATTTGGGGAAAATGATCCCCTATACACACACAACCCCTATTTATACCCTCAAATCAATAAATCACACATTCTCCCCCTCAAGCTTCTATTCTATCACTTTGGTCCTCAAATCAATTATTCACCCAAAATCCACATTTTTCTCAATTTGACATTTAATAAATATTTCAAGAATTAAAATTATTTGGGTCTCTACACCCGTCGATGGGTCCTAAGTGTACACCGTGGTGTCAACAAAAATTCATGTGTCTCATATCCTCTTGACGTGGCATTTCACTTCAATTATAACTCGAGAAATTCAAGTAAGGATCACCGAACAAGGGCAAAAGGAGCATAAATATCTCACGAACTCAATGGATACAATTAATCATGTTATAAGGTGACTTGGGAGTATTTAGAACAAGTTAGAAATGATCGGGGGCCAAAATAATGGGTTTCGAAACAAAACAGTGAAAACTGGGTTTAAGCTCACTGTATCGATATAGGGAAAATCTGTATCGATACCAATTAACTACGAAGTTGTCCAGCTTGTGGGGTATCGATACGGTTTAAAGGCCGTATTGATACGGGGAGCTTTTGAGCAGATTTTCTGGGTTTCGACCACACCAACAACTACAACAACAACAAGCACGAATTCATGGATAGAAAGCACATCTTTTACATATATAGAGAGATAGAATCTCTACCTCGAGACCGAAGGACGAGATCCTCGAAGTTACAAGCCCTAGCTTTCCAAGAATCGAAACCGAGAGTGATACGACTCCACCGAGCTCCAACCGGTGAGATACGGACCACAATACACGTAGAGGATGATGGATTGAAGGTTGTTTTGGTGAGTTCTTGAGTGATTTTTGGTGAGAGAGCAAGAGAGAGAGAGAGAGAGAACGGTGAGGAGAGGGAGGGGGATTTGTGTGATACTCTCTCACACCCTCCTATATATACTCACTAATTCGCTTATTACACATCAACCTTCCACAATCAATTCTACCACTTTAACCCCAAATCACATAAAAACCAATTATTCCATTTTCCTTTTCAATAATTATGCATTTATAAAAGTACTAACATTCGATAAAGTAATTACGGGTCTCTACAATTCACCCTAATCTGTTTGATAGTGAATAAAGTCAAAATTTTAATGAAAAAAACAAAACGAAAACTGTGCTTTTTCCGATAACACACTCCAGATTTGAGTATTTTTTTTCTTCAAAATCATTCACAATGGTGAGTTGGCGACCCTAACAAAATCTATCCATTATTTCAGTTTTCCTTTTTTTTTTAAAAAATTTATGTTACAAACTCTAATAAACAAACACATGGTGCTCCATATATTCTAACTTTACTTCTTTTTCTTTTTAAAAAAAAGATTCTTTTAAAAAACAGAACCTTTAAAAAAAAGAAAAAGAAAAAATCTCCTCTTCTCATGTGGTTACCCAACAATAAAACCAAAAAATTGCTCTCCAATACAAGTAGAAATCATCATTCAAGTAATCACCATTCAAGAAAATTCCTTGATAATTGTCAATTTATAATAAAGATATAAATAGTAAGGCCACTTCCTCACAGGAAAATGCCCTGTTTCTTCCACTTTCATCTAATCCATAATAAAATTCCAAAAGTGAATCTAAAGAAGCATTGCAAAGTCCAAAGTGGTACTCCTTTCGTCCCTTAATAAGTGTCCGGTGCGCAAACCTAAGCCTTTAAAAAAATACATTTCGTTAAAAAAATCAAATTTTTTTTTCACAAATCAATAGATGGCAATGGGTTATATTAGATTGTGAAAAAAAAATAGATTTTTTAACGAAAAACATGCATCTTTTGTAAGGCCTAGTTTTGCGCGCCGAACACTTATTTAGGGACGGAAGGAGTACTTTATAGCCAAAAATGAAATCTATCATGTCTCTTGGAGAGAAAATTGAAAACCATGTGTTAAACAAAATGTGGTACATCCTTCACTTAAGTACGACTTATCATGGGGTACCAAGCCCACCGTCCATTTATAGGGGTCCCAATTAAAGTTAGAACAAAACTTTGTATGGACTGGTCCCAAAGAAGTTGATACTACCTAAGAGGTTTCAAACCTAAGAACTTAGAAAGGAATAAACCTTTTTGGCTGGGATTTTTGGCTACTTTAGAAATATGATTGTGTGTGAGCGTGCCAAAAAAGACTTGTAATTATCATTTTCAGGTTTAACTTATAAAAGCCAAACTGAATCAGGTGATTGTGGCGTCGGTTCAATTACCTCAATGAAGAGGATTTTTCTTTCTAGAAGTATTGAAACGGCACAACGATTCACTATAAATTCGACAACCCAAAGAAGAAACAAGATACCTTGATCAATTCAAAACAACTTGCTTTCCAATTGATTCTCAACTTCACCAGCATACAGAACAGATTACAGTGTGATTGCTACTACTACGAACTACTTTTAACTACTTCGAACTAAGTCTAAGTTCCTAAATTACTGCCTAATGGACAAACCAAGCATAGCATAGCTGTTTGCTTGATGATTTGTCTGGGCTTTTTCCTTATTTCATTTTTTCTATTTATAGGCAAACTCTTGAGTCTTCTCCACGGCTTTCATTCTCCTGCCTAGCTGCCTTCGAAGTCACTTCAACATTTGAATTCAAACTTTCCCTCCATGGCTTTCGCTTGTAATCATCTATGGTGGTTCAGTTAATTCATCACCTCACTTTCCTTAACTGCATCGTGTTGGAAATGGGCAGTTACATGCTTAAATCTCAACTCCTTTGACTGCGTCAACTTGGTGTAACCACTTATTGTTTGAATAATATGATTCGCGCATTTGAGTTTCGAATTGCTCATCTTCTGAGCTACTATTTGAGTGAAATCTGGCAACAAATGTCATTACCTATAAAATGACGTTAAATTAATTAGAACATCATCGTTCTTTTAATTATGTGATTTCATGTATTTCAGTCTATGTATACTCCATTTTGTCCAACATGAATGGTCATTTGTTATTCTCTGATTGGGCCAATAAATTCCCATGCAAACAAAACCCCTAAATCTCAAGTTTTGACAACAAGGCCAACTTCTTGAGATTGACTAAACAATATATAGTAGTTCCTGAATATCCTAACAAAACTCTAAGCATATAATGGAGAAAAGTACTCCTCCTTGAGTATACAAGTAAACAACGAATTAAAAATACATACCTTGAATCTAATGAATCTGGTGAAGTACAAATGGCAAAACTCCAAGAAGGTATCTCAACTCAAAACATGTGAAAGCTGACATGGTTGAGAAGTCAAATTGAAAAGAAAAAAAACTTAAAGCAAAAATGGTGAAAAGTCGCAGTCAAAAAACACATGTATATTAGAAACCGAATAATAATTCAATATTGTTCATTCACGGAAGGGTCAAGCAAAAATGGGAAACAAATTTTACGGGCTAAGAGCTTTTGACCACATGAGGACGAGTCATTTTACTGGCTTCTCTTTGTGTATTTTTTTATTGGCTACTGATTTTGTCACTCCTTTTTTTGTTAATGTCACTCCCCTGCAAGTATATTTTTATTTTTTAGTGCAAAAATACACTTGCAGAGGAGTGGCGTTAACAAAAAAAAAAAGAGTGGCAAAATCATTTCCCTTTTTATTTTTTTTTGAATTGGGACAAATAAGAGCAAGGAAGGGTCAAGCAGTTAGGGCGGACGCGGAGACAAGTGTGGTGGCCTTTCCAAGCACCAACCAACATAAGTTTGGGGCCACCTTTGTGTCTTGGCTTACTGCCAAAGGTCGCGGACCTATTGCATGATGCATGCTCAAGGATTAGGGAGGCCGCCAATGATGTAACATTGACTCTTCAATTGACTGGGTCCCTCTCCAATTGTTTCCTTGGACCTTGTTCCCTCCCAACAGGTACCCCTCCTATTTTATTACTCTCTCCTTATCTCTTTTTAAATACTATTCATTACAGTTTTGCGTGTTATTTAATTGATGAATTTTACTTATTTTTATAAGATAATGATTTTAAAACATAATTAACGCCGGGAGATACAAACCATTAAAAATGGCACGCAGAACCATAGTAGACACTTAAAAAAATAAAAGAAAAAAAGTGTACATATACACAAAAGTCGAAAGTGGAGAAGATCAAGAGCTGTCAATAAGGTTTAGCGTGTTATTTGTCTGATAGATCTCATTTATTTTTATAAGGCAATGGTTTTAAAAACATAATAAACGCCAAAAGATATAAACCATTAAAAATGGCACGTAGAACCGTAGTAGATACTTATAAAGACACGAATAAAGTAGTACATACGCATAAGTCAAAAGTGGAGAAGATCAAGAGCTGTCAATAAGGGGGTGTTTTCGGTAGTAAAAAACTTGTAAATTTTTATTTGTGGTTGAAAAGTTGTTAGGTGTTTCCGGTAGTAAATATATTTTTGCTGGGTATGTGAGTGAAAAAGTAATTGAGTTGGTAAAAAAAAATTTGTTGGTGGAAACCAGTTGATAAAATGTGTTAAGCTTTTAGTGTTTTTTGTTAATAAAAACGATATGATAAAATGCATTAAGTTTTTAGGTTTTTTTTGTTAATAGAAATTAGGGGTGACAAATTGAACCCAAACCCATTAAGAAACCCAAACCCACCTATTAAAAAATAGACCCAACCCAACCCATTTATTAGTTGGGTTAGAATGGGTCCAACCCATCTAATCCATTTATTAATTGGGCTTAATTGGGTTTTAATTGGGTCAACTTAAATGACCCAGTAAGTCATGAGTATAACCCAACAAAAAAAACCCATTTATCAATCAATACTCTCCTCCCACCTCCTCGCAGCCGTGCTCGCCATCACCACTACCGTACACCACTGATTTTAGCACTCCAACTTGCTTTCTTCAAACTTACCCATCACCTTCTCTCTCTCTCTCTCTCTCTCCAGAAACAACACAAATGAAGAGAGAGAGTGCAAACCGAGTTCCGATCAAAATCTGCGTTTTTTTTTTTAAATTGCTTGAACGGAAAATCTGGTCGACCAAACAATCACCATTTTTTTTTTTGAATAAAGACGAAAAAATTGACTATTGGCTTATTTTTGTCTTTATTCAAAAAAATTAGGTTTCAATTGTAATTTTTTACTTTTTAGATTTCTCATGACGATGCAATAATTCCCAAAAAAATTGACGAAAAACTGACAAACACGAATTTTTTTTGAATAAGGATAAAAAAAAAAACCCAGTTGGCTTATTTAGCCAAACGGGATTATAGTTTTGCAAAGGAAGTACAGAACAGAAAAAAAAAGCGATGGTAATATGGTAATTAAGTGTACAGGGGTAATTTGGTCATTTTAGAGGGATAGTATGGTAATTTTAGTGTACATTGGTATTTTAGTCATTTTAAATTTTAGTATATAGTATTTAATTGGGCTAATGGGCGGGTCGGGTTTGCTTTTTAATAAATGGGTCAGGTTGGGTATGGGTAATTAGCCTCATAGTTAATGGGTCTAAATGGGTCAATGACCCATTAAAGACCCAACCCACTTACAATTTGCCCAATTTGGCCCAAACCCGCCCATTTGCCACCCCTAATAGAAATGGAGCCTAAGGGTTAACTGGGCTGTTAATAATTTAAATAAGTTGATAAAAATTATAAATTTTAAGAAACTTTTTACATTTTATAATGTACTTTTACACACTTGTCTATACTTTTCATCGTTAATACGTAACATTTAGTGAGCTATTTTTAGCATTTTGTCAATTTCCAATAAGCTACTCCAGTTCGGACACAATCAGCTTGGCGGTGCATATATACATGCTGAATTTAAGGGACAAAATGCTCTTTAGTTACTGGGAGGTTTCATCCGGTCCTTCCTGTATTGAGCCCTCATCATTGATTATTTTTTAAAATTCGTCGACAACAACAAAATATATATCCCAATAATCATATTCATCGAATATCAATTGATATCTATTTGAAAGAGCAATGATTTTCATATTCCCCATTTTGATACATGCACTTCATTTCATTTCTTATCTTTTAGTGAAGCTTTTTATAGAATTCGTTGAGAACAACAAATAATTTTTTTTACTAAAAGACAAAAAAATGAGTGCATGCATCAGAAAAATGGAATGTGAAAATCATTTCTCATTCGAAATACATTTATGTTCGGACTACTTTTTGGTTTGTTTGGGTCCCGCTAATTTGGTTCGTGAATGTTTTGGAGGGTGATTAGTTAGCTGTCTATCGTTAGTTAGGGTTGCAATTCAACAGAGTTCATAGCATGATGAGGCTTTAGTCAATTTACTACTCCGGAGATTGAGCGCGCCCGAAACTGATTCATCAGTCCCTCTACGCTGATCGGAGAAAAAGGATTTTTGAAGTGGCAAGAAATCCCAAGAGAAAATAAATTATCCATATATTCACTTTCCTGATCAATTTCATACACGTGTGAGTATCTGCAAGAAAAAAACAATAATTTGCACCCTCAATTGATTTTTATTTAGCCCCCCAATTAATCTAAAAATCCATCAAAACACGAAAAACGAGCTGTTGATGTCATAGCCCATCTTCTCCAAGTTAGGTTGCACCGCAAACTGAATCATCGACGGCGGCCCACACGCCAGCGCCACCGCGTCCTCCGCCCGCCCGGGGAGGTGTTCCCTCAGGATACTCTCGTTGATGATTCCCACACTATATCTCCACCCTTGCCTTAATGACTTTCCCACCACATACCATACCTTTAACCTCGGATTCTTCACTGCCCATGAATCAAGTTCTTCCCTCATCAGAATATCCTCTTCCGTCCGATTTGCATACACCAAGTGCATCTCTGTTTCATCTTCTGGATCATTCAGTATCGCTTGAATTACCTGTTGGGGACACACATCACTACTAAAATTAGTTCGTTATTTTTTATTTTTCTTGGCGCTACGGAAATTAGATACTAAAATTACAAGAGTTAAAAAGATAGTAGAATTAATCCACATTACATCTTCGTGGGCCCATTAAAGTACTAAAATATTATCGTTATAATCTGAACCGCTCATTTTATAGAGTTGGTCAACCATTTCATTCGTACAAAATATTACATTGATCGTATATAAAAAAAAAAAACGTGATCTCTTTACACAAATATTTAAAAGGAATGCTTCACACACATTTTAAGAATAATATATCTCGATCGTGAAGTTCTAAGTATAAAGTTCTTAGCGAACTCTATGAAATTCACGATTTAGATCGTGATGATATCATTTTGAAGGGAATCCTTCTCTTAACCATATAATCCTTGTGAATGCATTTCGCTCCCCTTTTCAATTTCCACTCCGCACTATTAATTTGATGTGTTTTCACACTAGTGTTCACGCTCCCGCACGTGAATTATGTGACTTAGTCCCACCGAGAAGAAGTCTAATTTATCACTTCACATATATGCATGTCCGGATTAAAAACATAATTGCATACCATAATTAAAGTTAGTGGCACACCAAATATTTCCAACATTAATTACCTGATATATGGGTGTGATTCCTGTCCCTCCGGCGATCATTGCCAACCTCCGAGCAAACTGGTTTCGGCCACCATGGACGGTGAAGTTGCCTTTTCCGGTGTACTGAATGTGACCCAATGGACCCTTCACGTCTAAAACAGAGCCTATTGGGAGTGATTCCAAGTGCTGTGACATTAGACCTCCATTGGGGAATCTGGGGTTCACATCTTTGAAGTAAATCTTCACCACCAGTTCAAAGTAGCCCATTTGATCGACGGTGCTCGTTGGCGTGTACCCTCTCATGCACAGCTTACCATCGATCTTCCCACACAGGAATATATGCTTCCCCACTGGTAATCCCAGCACCTGCATGTTGGAATTTTGTTACATATATATATATATATATATATCTTGTTTTAGTAATTCCTTAACCGAATTGTCTTAAGTAAATATTGTTACAGATCGAATTAAGTAAAGAAAACACACTTCTTGCTAATAGGAAAAAAGACTTTTGAGAATTCAAAAGTCCATAAGACTTACTAATTGTGTGAATATTGTTCTAAAACAGTACCTGATCTTCAGATGGCAATGCGAATCTAAACTTCCGCACGTCATGAGAAATTGAAATCTTCTCCACAAGCTTGCACGGGATTTTCTCCCGTGGAACCAGCGCCACACTCCTTGGCTGCGCGATTTCTCTAAGAGGAGCCGTCTGCCTCGTTTCCAACGCGCTGGGGACTGAGTTATTAGCTGACGAGTGAGTCAAATCAGAGGACGTGGTTATCAACTCTCCAACCCTATAATCTTCCAGAAGCTTCTTGGCCTTATCGGAATGAATCGCGTCAAACTCCTCGGTGCAATCAGTTCCGGCATTTATCAAAATGCTGTCGGCGCCCCCAGGGTGATCCTTTAAAAACCGGGTGCAGTCATAGACGTGGCCATGGACGACGATCCAGGCTGAGTCAGCCGAGTTGTGCTTCTCGACCTCGGACATTGAGTAGAGATTTGAGGTGGTTATGAGGGATGAAGCGACGCTCTTTTCAATGTTTTGATTGGAGGAGGCGTTGGTGGAGGGGGTTTCAATGTGCTTTTCTCGAGCCATCCAGCCCCCGGACAGGTTCCCCGGCTGAGTTGGGTGCTCGAAGACGATCCCGAGCTCGCCATTTTGGGGCTTGCACACGTTGATTTTCACTCGGAACCAGCAATTGTTCATCATGCCCTGTAATTTTTTATTTTTTTTTATAGGAAGAAGAAATTTATTTACTTGAGTAACATATTCCTAAGATTATTGGATTCAATCTACAGATAACGGAATACAATGCAAGGGGTTTCATAAGGAAATGCATTGACTGACTCATTATTGAGGTAACAAATATCAAGAGTTAAAAGTTAAAAATAGGCCATGTACCCGGTGATACAGGAGTAAAAATTTGGTCATGGACTTACCCCACAAAAAAAAAAAAAAATGAAAAAGTAAAAAGATTATTTTTTATTATTACCTCAAGAGATTTATCCGAACAAGAATCCAATAATTGAGTTTTGAGATAGTGGATGACATAAAATAGAGAGAAAATTGGTCATGTGGATCGATTTTATCCTTACAAATGAACTGGCTAGCTGTTCGGTGGATATTATATATTATCACTATTCCAGCGGTTTTCATTTCAAATCCTGCAACATTCTATTTATTTAGGTAACGAAGTCTTGTATAAAAAGATTGATGAGAAAAAATTTACTAATTCGCAAAGAATTTGAAAAGCATAATACTGCAATTATTTGTGTGAAACTCTCCATCAGTGTTGCAATATAGTATCGCACTTTAATAAAAATGCTCACAAAACCTTATTCATAATTGAAGTGGGTGGTGTAAAATCAATAAAATGTTAAGTGGATGCAGATATGACACCTTGAATGAGTACGGTTCATTATGATAATATATATATATATAATTATATATATATATATATATATATATATATATATAGGAGTAGATTTTGTGCATTAGTATGTTTGTTTTGTAATTTTTAATTCATTTTGGAAGTGTCATTTGTACACATAATAATAATAATAATAATAATAATAATAATAATAATAATAAGTGTATTGATGACAAAAGCGAAATAAAATGTCGGATATACATTGAACATGGGAGTTTTGACCACAAATATTCGTCACTACAGCTAGTAGAGTATTGGTGAATCGTACTTGGTGTATATTAGTACTACGGAGTATAATTAAATTAACATGGAATATGTACTCACACAACTAATGACGAAAAGTCAAACCAATACCAACTCATTAATACTTGGCTAGCTAATTCTACTCCAATCGATCACTTACAGTAATTCTTCTATGTGTTGTTGACTTTTCCAGGAGACGGCTTTTACGGTAATAAATTAATTATCAAGCTGGGACACTTGACTTACACATGAGTAGTGCATCCCACCGGAATTTAATTAGTTGATCTTTTAATTTATAGTAGTATACTATAGTACTATATGGAGGAGAATGGAGATATATATCTATTAATGAAGGGAGGGAGAGAGAGAGAGATATGCATCCATGTGAATTTCACGTGATAAGGTTTGTTATATCCTCCACACGTCACCATTTTACTTGACCAACAAGGTAATATACATTCATTCAAGGTAGGGGTGGGTTGGACAAAGGCTGCGCAGGGCGGGGTCCCTACTTTCGGAATCTTTCGGATTCCGATTGATTCCTGACTTGGGAAATTATTAGTATTATGTACTCTGGCCTACTACATTCATTTTAGGAGTAATTTCACCATCATTTCCAACTGGTTACACGGGAAAAAAAAATCTAACCCACGACATCCATCTCATTCTAATATTGTGACGGTGGTCCTGACCAGACTACAGAATAACTATTCGATTGTGATCATGTCACACTACAAACAAATAACTATTGTCCGGTAACGTATATAGCAAGCACTCACCATGAGATTCCAAATAAGCTTCTCGGGTTGGGTGTTTTGGGTTTCGTCCCAGGCTCGAACCGCCATCTCCTTGGACGCAACCACTTGTTTGACCTCTACCTCCAGAGACCAGAAGCACCAGCACCAGTATTTCCCATACTTGTTGGGCTTCTCCGGGTGGTCCAGCTGGCACACGTGCCATGTTTCCCCTCCGTCCATGGTAACCTCAACACGTGTCACTTTCTTTCCACCTCCTATTTTGCATCACAAAATGCCATTAATTAATTAGAAGTACCCAACCGGTTACCCTACCCCAACAAAAAACATCCCACCATTACCATTACACATTATTTGACAAAAAACTTCCATTTCCGGGAACATGCCAAAACGATTAATTACGTATACGCTATTGCTACTAATTAATTTTGCAAGTTAACCTTTTCTATCTTTTAGTTTGTTTGACAGCTTTTAGTTTAGGAAGGAAAGAATGATGGGTTGCTAACAAGGTCGTTAATATCTTTCTTTTATTCGTACGTTTTTTTGACAAAATTCGTAACTAAATATCTACATATTTTTTTATGGATAAAAAATAAATAATAAGAGAGGGTGGTTGTTGGGGAACATCGAAGCCACGTGGTTGACTGCGCTTTGAAGGTCATTTTACAAATTGAAGAGGAATAATTGTTGTAATAATAGAAAAAAAAAACAAAACAAAAAAAAAGGTCTTCGTCTTTTGTTTTTAGCTTTTCACTTTTTCACTATCTCCAAAAAAGGTTGCAGGGGAGCAGCCGACTCTTGAGAATTTTATATATACTTAACCGTATCCGTATCTTTTTCTTGTTTGGTTTGTTCGGTTGAAATTAGTGTATTAATTATTTATGTCTTATCATCCGAACCGTCAGATCCCTACCCCACCCACAACTAACATCCAAATATTAATTCCTCACTCCAAAATATCTTAAAACCAACAGGCTCACCCGAATAAGCGTAACCCCTCAACGTGTAAGGCGTTCCATTTGTCCACGACTTTATCGCCAATATCTCTTCGTGCCCCGGTGTGGTAATCACCGAGTTTATGTTTAGTTCGTTGATGACGTATTCCGGCTTGTACCACCAGGCTGCATTTAACACAATTACACTTGTCTTAGCTAGAATACCACTCCGTACGTACTACTACTACTACTAGAGAGAGAGAGAGAGAGAGAGAGAGGGAAGTTGTCAAGAAAAAGAGAGAGAGAGAGAGAGAGGTTGTCTATAATTGGGTCCACATAATAAGCACAAAGAAGTGGGACTCAAACAAATGCAGGTGGAATTTACCTTGGGCGTTGGCAAGTTCGGAGTCTACGTGGGACGGAAGCACTTTGTTGTCGTTGTAATGGTAATAACTGTCTGATTCTTGAGTTGTTACAATGATACGCTTGAGCCATTTCACCATGCGGCCGCCAATGAATCCCGGTAAGATCATCCTCACCGGGAACCCGTGATCGGGCGATAAGAGCTCACCGTTCTGCATGTAAGCTAACACGATGTCTCGCGATGGATCCATCGCATATTCCTTCTTGATACTCGTGCCGTACTTGGACCCACCGCCTCCTGGTAGATCCTCTGCCCCCTCGAAGCACACGTTCAGCGCTCCCATCCGACGGCTCAGGATGCCGCACCGCTCCAGCACGCACCGTAACGGTACGCCGCGCCACACCGAAGTGGCCACCGCCGAAGGGCCCCAGTTGAAGCCCACTGTCTTCTTCACCATGTTTTGTTCTTTTCGGCGGTTACCGGCACACACCAGTGTAACGGGAAACTCTCGGGACGGAAACTCGGACACCAACTGGGCCATTGTGAACTGGGCCGGTCGCTTGACCAACCCGGTTACCTCGACGGTCCAGTTGTCCCATGTGGCCAATGGGACCGGGCCGTGGTTCCGGACGTAGTGGAGCGGGGCCGGGGTGATGAACCCGTGGTGCATGAGCCGGGTCAGGGAAGGCTCGGAATTAAACGGGTGCTTACCGGTTAAACGGATCAGCGTCGGGTTTCGGTGTACCCAATGGTCGGAGGTTCCTTTGTCTCTTGAATCACAAACGGAGGGTTCTAATTCCATTTTCCCCAGCTTGATCGTTTCTTCGAATTCTTCACTCTGGCTCTCATCTTCACTGGATGAGCAGTCGTTGAAAACCGAGCGCTCGATCGGGCGGGTGATATCGGACCGGTGGTTTGGACCGGGCTTAAAGGCGTGGACGATGCCCGTTGGTAGACACTGTTCGAGGCGACTGAATTGCCGGTTCTCGACATATGCTGCCATTTGGTGTCTGCTAATTAGAAAGAGAGTGGGAAAAAAAAAGAAAAGATCAAAAGACCTTTCACTCTCTCTCTCTCTCTCTCTAGGATTTTTGTCAGCCTCTTAGTTGTTGGCTTTGGCTTTTCCCCCCCCTCGTTTTTTGCTTCACTGATGGAACAAGTGGGGAGACGACGTTGGAGAGACTTTATAGGAGAGTAATAAGAGTTGGAGCTCGTGGGGACTATTTTATGAATTATGGTTACTCCATGTGATTGATTGAACTCTCCGGCCTAGTAATACTGAGATAGTACAATAATAATGTATGGAAGAGTAATTATTAAAATATACTGTAATTAATTAATTAGTAGTGTTTAATTACTACTAATTTGTACTCCGACCTTATTCTGCGCTAGCTCCTTTCAAAGGCGTTAAAATTTTTGTTTTACTTTTTCAACACAAAGAACCCGTCAGGACCGTTACATTAACAAAAACAAAAGGTCAGTCGGGTTGAAATAGCATAACAAATTCATGAAAATTGTAGTCTTCTGATACCTGGGACCCATCCAATCGTTTACTACGTCAAATTCTGGATCCCATTGTGGACCACCGTTCTACCTTGCTGGAGGTAGCCGATCTCTTGCCTAGCTGCACTTTGGCCGTTTCGGGTGGTGGATGGTGCAATTTTGCTAGGTTGTTGGTGGTGATGTTGTGAGTGGATATGGTGTGTTGGGATTGAGCATGACGGCAGTAGGGGTTGTTGTGATTCATGTGGTCGGTGTGGTGGTTGTGGCAGCGGTGCTGTGGGCAGCGTGCCCTTGGAGAGAAAGGATTTCGTTCCTTTTCGCCATTGCGGCCCTTTTTTGGAAATCGAGGGAGCGCGAGTGCCGGTGGCAAGCGCTCAAAAATACAGAGTCGCCACTCGGGTTTTGAAGGTCCGACACCCAAGGAACCGTATTTCGAAGCACCTGCCGCGCTGTTTGACTTGAAAAAGTTAAGGAACCAGTCCGTCATAACCATATCTGGGTTCGGGAGCCAGGTTACGAGAGGGGAAGGGTTTTATGGCACCCCTCTCGCCCAATCCGGAGATCGGTCTCTACTTAGGCATTTTGAAAACATTGCGATTCTTCTTTTATTAATCAATTTTAGCCAATTAGGGCGGGGGAACAGTTAATCGGGGATTAAAACTGTAACATGTTTGCAGGATGTGATAGATGGCATGGATGAACAGTTAGTATAGGATGAGAACAGACTGCTGTGGAGTTTAAACAGACTGGAAAGCCCATGTTTTGGAGTGTCGCACGCAAGAGGTAACCAGTATGCACTGATCAAGTCAATGCATGCTGATCATACCTGCGCGCGCTACTACAAGACCTGTGCGCGCCAGTAAGCCTAAGCCCACAGCTCTTATTCTCAAACCTTCTGGGCTCTGGAAGGACCAGTGCACACCCAGGACAAACCAAGCAGTTTAAACTCTCTGGGCTCTGGAAGGACCAGTGCACACCCAGGACAAACCAAGCAATTTATGCAGTCATAATATACAGTTTAAAGGCTGAAAAGCCTAATAAATAAACAAAAACACCCCATAAACAGTGTGGGAACAAAATAACAGCCTATAACCAAGTTAAACATGCAAGGCCAGCCACTGATCAGGAACAGAATGGAACCATCGCGCGAGAGTTTCGAACAGTCGCGCGACAGTGCGCCCGGGCGCGCGATGGTTGCGCCCTGGCGCGCGACGGTGCGCCCGGGCACACTGGTCAACGCTCCATTTTGACTATCGCGCGAGGGTTCTAAACTGTCGCGCGACGGTTCGAGCCAACTTTCCAGTGTCTGGTTTTGCACGTCCTGGGTTCTGAGACAGGTCCAGAATGATCCCAGGGGTACTCCAACAGAACAGAAATGAATATTGAAATGCAAGCTAGCACTTTAAGCTCTAAGAAAAGCAATAAACTGATTTTTTGCATGCTTAACAGTGAGATATATGCTAAGTAAAAAATTACAACAGTCATGCACGTAGCTAAAACAATAAAAGACCAGCCTCCCTTCCCCACGTGAACCATTCTCTTGCTGACAGAAGTGTCGCGCGAGTATATGGGTCCATCGCGCGAGGGTTTGGCCTGGCCACGGTTTTTGAAACCTTGCTAGCTTTAGGGCCAGGACTGGTATTGATTACCAGCCTTGACCCTGCCAGCCCCCCTCAGGGATCAGAACAAAGAGCAACCACGGTAAGCTATACCTTTGGCTTTTCGAGTTTGAATGAGTGCTTGAACTTTGAGTTTGAGGTTGAGTTTGAGGTTTGATTGAAGTGTGAAAATGGAGAGGAAGAACAAGCTTTGTTCTTGGTGGTGCTTAGGGTGTAAGCCTTTTGAAAACCATTTTTTGTTAACCTTTTTAAAAGATGAACAAAGGGGGGAGGGGGAAGAACAAGCTATGTTCTTGTCTTTTACCAAAAATCTTGAACCCTTTGAAAGATGAACAAAGGGGGGGATTTATAGGGAGAGCACCTTCCATTAATAGAAAAGTAGTTCTGGTCCAAAGAATGGAGGCCAGTCAGCCACGAGGCTGGCTGGGGGTTACTTAGTAATTAAGCTGCCCAGCTGAATAAAGGTGATGGGGACAGGTTCTGACCGTCGCGCGATGGTTCCAAACTGTCGCGCGACAATGCGCCCTGGCGCGCGATGGTGCGCCCTGGCGCGATGGTCAATGCTCCGGTTGACCATCGCGCGATGGAGTCAAACCGTCGCGCGACGGTGCGCCCCGGCGCGCGATGGTTGCGCCCTGGCGCACGAAGATTGTGCCCTGGCGCGCAATGATTGTGCCCTGGCACACATCAAAAGGGTTTTTTGGCTTTTTGAAGTGGCTTAGGATTAGGTTAGGCTCAAAGGTTTTGCAAACACTCAAAGCTCAAACACTCGACATTCCCGGGGTGTTCTTGATCCATTTCATCATTGGGGAATCAAAAACCGTAAGTAAACTAATCTGGAAGCCCAGATTGGGGTGTCTACAGTAGCCCCCCTTTGATGGCACTTGGAGCACCATTGAATTGGTACAAGTAACGTCAAAGGTTTCTAGACAGCCCTCAAGGCAATCCAGAGCAGAACATACTAGCAAAGTAGACAAGCATACTTACAGAACCTGATTGGTTGAATGGACGGACGGACCGTCGCTTGTTGATTGAATTTGGTTTGCCAATGCCACAACATTGACGGTTTGAATGCCTCAACGCTGATTTGATTTGCCAATGCCTCAATACTGACTGAAGAACGCCTCAACACGCTTTGATTTGCCAATGCCTCAACACTGACTGAAGAACGCCTCAACACGCTTTGATTTGCCAATGCCTCAACACTGACTGAAGAACGCCTCAACGCGCTTTGATTTTCCAATGCCTCAACACTGACTGAAGAACGCCTCAACACGCTTTGATTTTCCAATGCCTCAACACTGACTGAAGAACGCCTCAGCGCGCTTTGATTTGCCAATGCCTCAACACTGACTGAAGAACGCCTCAACACGTTTTGATTTGCCAATGCCTCAACACTGACTGAAGAACGCCTCAACGCGCTTTGATTTTCCAATGCCTCAACACTGACTGAAGAACGCCTCAACACGCTTTGATTTTCCAATGCCTCAACACTGACTGAAGAACACCTCAGCGCGCTTTGATTTGCCAATGCCTCAACACTGACTGAAGAACGCCTCAACACGCTTTGATTTGCCAATGCCTCAACACTGACTGAAGAACGCCTCAACACGCTTTGATTTGCCAATGCCTCAACACTGACTGAAGAACACCTCAGCGCGCTTTGATTTGCCAATGCCTCAACACTGACTGAAGAACACCTCAGCGCGCTTCGATTTTTGAACGAACAGATCATCAGTATAAATGATCAAACCGTTGAAGACTGGAAGGGAGGATCATCAGTATAAATGATCGAGCCATTGAAGCCTGGATAGGAGGATCAGCAGTATAAATGATCAAACCGTTGAAGCCTGGATGGGAGGATCAGCAGTATAAATGATCAAACTGTTGACGCTTGGACAGGACCGGCTGTCGTTGATTTGAACTGGTGGATCGCTATAAAACGTGATCGAGCCGTTGAAGATTGGACAGGACCGGCTGTCGTTGATTTGAACTGGCGGATCGCTATAAAAAGTGATCGAGCCGTTGAAAGTTGGACAGGACCGGCTGTCGTTGGGTTGAACTGGCGGATCGCTATAAAAAGTGATCGAGCCATTGGAGTTGGACAGGACCGGCTGTCGTTGATTTGAAATGGCGGATCGCTATAAAAAGTGATCGAGCCGTTGAAGATGGACAGGACCGGCTGTCGTTGATTTGAAATGGCGGATCGCTATAAAAAGTGATCGAGCCGTTGAAGATTGGACAGGACCGGCTGTCGTTGATTTGAACTGGCGGATCGCTATAAAAAGTGATCGAGCCGTTGAAAGTTGGACAGGACCGGCTGTCGTTGGGTTGAACTGGCGGATCGCTATAAAAAGTGATCGAGCCATTGGAGTTGGACAGGACCGGCTGTCGTTGATTTGAAATGGCGGATCGCTATAAAAAGTGATCGAGCCGTTGGGGTTGGACAGGACCGGCTGTCGTTGACTTGATCCAAGTAGCACAAACAGTGGATATTATGGATAGAAGCAAGACGGACTGCAGTTGGGGGAGAAATCGGTGACAACTGCTGGGCTGTTTACTTGCTGCCTTCGATACCGGGCAGGCTTGCTTTGTCGTTTTGATGGATTTTTCCTGTGTTCAACATTTGATATACACACAATATGCAATGACATGTATAAAATATTGAAAATGCAGATGCAAGCTTAGGGCGGCTCCTAGAAGGACAACGACACCTAAGGACTACCACTGAGCCTTATTACTGAACTGTCTGCTTCTGAGACGCGCACCCAGATAGAAAGACGCTGAACGGGCTAGCGTGCCCCAATTGACGTTTGAGCAATGACATTGGGCCTGCGTGCCCCCCTCTTCGATGCTTGGGTGGATGTGCCCCAGAGATGCCTTGCTTGGCCTTGGGCTGACGTGCCCTTTCTGCTTCAAGAGATTCCACTGCTTGCGGATTACAGATACTAGGGTAGCAATGCAACAATTGCGTTTTCCAGTTTATTGACTCTCTTTTACAAGTGTTGAAGAGAATGCGAAAACTAACCACTAAAATCTAATTTGCATTGACAAGTGATTTGAATCGACACACAGACATGCGCACATATGTACAGACTCGCCTAGCTCGAACGAAAAGGGAGAAAGAGTCCCAGGGTACAATGCAAACCCTTAGACACACGGAACATAATGAAATTTTGGGCATTAATGTGCCAAAACTCACAATATTCCTGAACAGGTGAAACTGACACTTACAAAAAGTGCAAAAGGTACAAAGACCTGTACAATGGGAAGAGCATCCCGACATGACAATTGAAAAACTGGGAAAATGTCACAAAGACGGACATAAGACGCAAATGATGACTCGTATAGGCCCGGACTGAAACCGACACCCCCGTGCAGTCACATTAAGTCCATATGACTTGCACAGCATGACAAGACTTGGCAAAAGCCCCTGGAACGACATTCGAGGGTAGTAGCAGACTACTACTGTCTGTTGCAAGAAGCATGCGCAGGTTTGAGACCAACGTGCATCACTTCGAACAAACGCGCTGCGGTAGCTTACACCAAACTTCGCTGAACTTAGAATAAACTGTGAGCCTGTTAAGGCCTCGCCAGCATTTCGTTCTGTTTTTGATGCTTCAACTATTTTTAAGACTTATGCTCAGCCTGTAAATCGAAGAAGCAGTTTGTAATAAAATTGAAAGACAAAGGTTTTCCCCCTTCTGATTCCTCCAATGAAGCTTGTCTTGATCTTCGATCCTCTTCGACCTTTGATGTGTACCAAAATGTCAACCATGGATCCAATTGATAGATTGTGACCGAATCTCATAGAGAGACTGCCTACGTATCCCAAGCTAGGGAATCAGGTCAGAACGTAGTTCAGGCCAAGGGTTAACTCTCGAGTATTTACCTCTCCTTTTACGCTCTAATTTTTGCCTAGAACCGCCCATTCGGGTCTTCGGTCTAGCGAGCTTTGATTGATTGCCTATTCATTTTTGCCTAAACCTCCTTCATAGGTTTTGGTCTAGCAGGCTGCTCTAACTTTTGCTTGGAACTGCCCACCCTTGGGGTTTTCAGCCCAACGAGCTTCTCACAGGGAAAAGCAACATTTGAATTGATCCAGGTCGACTCAGGGTATTGAATTTGTTGCTGTCGAGGTCGAAGACCTTTGGCTGCAGCCCCAGATAATATGGCTTTGATGACGCAGGGTCAAGAGTGCTTCGGTTGAAAATGTCTTGCTCCGGGCCGTTGTGCACATTTTCTCGTTTGTGCTTGGCAAAACGCCACTGTTGTTGCTTTTGAACACGGTATAAGGCCCGGAGCCTCCTGTGCTTCTGCTTTCTGGATTGGCACCCGATAACAGGGGATTTGATGCTCCTTTATCTCAGGATCAATGCGAGGCGTGACTTGATGAGACCATGCCAAGACATCGATGAAATCTTCAAGCCTGTCTAACTGGGTGCAATGCTCCTCTGGGGACAACTTTGATCCAAATTTGAACCTTTCGGGAGGTTATACTTGTCTTTCAAGTTTATTTTGAAATTACTTCTTCTTTTAATAGGCTGAGCATGCCTTTCGTCTTCCCTTTCGGCGAGGGAACACATTTCCTCGGGGATGATCCCATCGAAATCTATCCCTTCGTCGTTAAGGTCGACACAGTTTATATAAAAGCCAGCGAAGCATGTAGAAGCAAGACGATGCATATCATAAAAACCCTCGGGGTTTGCCAAGTACAGCAGACTCGAAACTTGAAACAAAAGCTACGACGTGGAGGGCCAAGAGGCACAACCTCCGACTCAGAGCTAGACTTAGACAAACGCAAAAGACTCTGTGTCAGACTCAGACAAGACGCCAATGCAAACTAGACGCGGTTTTGAAAATGCATTTGTTAAAAAGCTACTCATAGCTTCCACAAAAAGAGGTAGGATTCAGCAGGTGTCAGGCCCAAGCAACAGCACTTCGGCCTCTTCAGCTTCTTCAGCCAAACCTACTCGATGCTCCTTTGAACGATGGACCTCAGCCAAACGGTCCTTTCCTTTGCAAGCCCCTCATCACTGTCAATCCAGGTGTTGGCAGAGAAAGTTTCGACTGCCCAACCTACAGCCATCATGTTAACCTCCGGTTCAGACGGGATGGATACGATGGGTTTGGGTTGGTTTGCTGGGATGATATAGTGGCTAGGGTTGAATATGGTGGAGCTCGGGTTGATTTGAGTGGAGGTGATAGATACCTGACCAACCAGAGGGTCAGGCCCGTGTTGAGGCAAGGAGTTGGAAATGACGTTGGGCTTTGGTGGAACTTGAACCGTGCCATCATCAATTAGATCTTGTATCTCGTGTCGGAGACGCAAGCAGTTATCAGTGAGATGGCCAGGCATTTGGTGGAAGGCACAGAAAAGGTTGGCATTGTAGTTGAGCGGAAGGACTTTAGGTGGGGAAGTTGGGGTCAAAGGTTTGAGATGCCCAGACTTGACAAGTTTCTCCAACACTGCGGATAGAGATGCCTCGAAGGCAGAGAAACTCCGGGGTTGGGTTCGAGCTCGGAAGCTTTGAGCACTTCGTATTTGGTTGATATCGGCGGCACGACTGGAGTTGGAAGCTGGAGCATCGCTCCCACTTATAGCCATTGGCTTAACCTTTTGAGTGATGGAAGAGGACTCGCCTCTTGGCAGGATTCCAGCTTGCAGCGCATCCTCGATGGCTAGGCCAGAATCGAAGAAGATCTCAAAGTTGGCGGTCGCTTGAGCGAGTACCAGGTGCCTGGCATAGTCAGGCTGAAGATTGCGGGAGATGATGCGGAGTTGGTCTCTTTCGCTGGGGCGCTCAGTCATTAGAGCGGCTTTGGCTCTCCACCTTTTAACAAAGTCCGCAAAGGACTCATTGGCTTCCATCTTTGTGGATTCTAACTCTCGAATAGTCATCTTGAGTTGAGAGTTGTAGCTATACTGTGAGACAAAAGCAGCCCCTATGTGTTCCCAAGTTCTTCGTTTGGAGATGTCGAGCGACAAAAACCAATGGAAAGCAGGCCCAGAGAGGGTTTGAGGAAAAAGCTGAGACATGGCCTCACTTTCCACACCCAGCAGCTTCATGGCGGCATGGTAGCCATAGAGATGAGTTCTGGGGTCACCACTCCCGTCGAACTTAACCAAGTCAGGCATCTTGAATTTGTCAGGGAGCTTGGCATTAGGGTACAAACAGAGACGATCCAAGTCAATTCCCCCTGCACTGATTTTCTCAGACTTGGAGACTGCCTCCTCCAGCTTTGCCATCTTGGCCATGAGAGCTGCCACATCCGGATTCAAAATAGGCTCGCCACCTACCGGATTCGGGATTGCAGCAGGCGCACGAGCCTCCTTAGGGTTGAGCTGAACAATGAGACGCCCCTCGTGATTCGGATCTGGGACCAAGACAGGCTGTTCCTGGTCGGACTCATCGTCCTCGCCTTCCTCTTCAAGAGGAGGTGGAAGGCGAGTGTGGATAAGGTCATTCAGGCGGGCAATATTGGTATCTGTCTGAGCTGCCCTCTGTTGCATGGCGGTGATGCTATCCTGAAGGTTCATAAGCATGGTTTCCAGAGTGAGCGGTTGATCTGCCATAGCTGGCCTTGAAGATGTTGAAGAAGGGGAAGCCGACGGCGTGACTCTTTGTAAAATCGATGGCGAACCCGACTCTAGGGCTGCCAATGATGAACCTGGAGAAGCCTCCGTTGCAACTGACTGAGGTTCGAGCCTGACAAGTCTTTGAACCGGATTCTGAAGACGCTCCCAAGTAGGTTTGGCTCTTCCTTTCGGTACTCTTTTGCTCGGTGCAATGGCTCCAAACTAGACAGTAAAGTAAATGAAAGCTCAGTGGCGTTCCTACAGCAAAATGCAATGCATACATCGTCGTCGGTGTCAACCCTAGACTCTAGAACTAGAGACGAGCTTGTCTCAAGATGTTCGGACGCTGCCAAAATCCTCAGATTTCTTTTCGAGGGTATATCCTTTGAATAGATCAAACTGATCCTAAGAGATGCCAAAACAGACTAAGTCTTTGACTAGTCCCTTTTGAAGATTCGACTTTGAATTAGAAACAACTCGGTATTGATGGCGTGACACCTTTACCGGGGTGGCGTGAGCGACAACGCGCTTTAGCCGGGGCGGTGTACGTGCGAAGCACGATAACCAAAATGACATCAATATCACGACATCCATACTCTGTGGTTCCTTATTGTCGGTTGAATCCGCAATCAGGCATGAGCCAAAGACTTAATAAGGTTTGATTTCTCAAAGTCTCGCTGATCTAAGGACTTTTTGAAAAATTAACAACGTGCACCATCGAGATGCACGACTCTTCATCGGGTTATAGCAGCGTCCTAATAAGCATAAGACAGACTCGAAAGCGAGAGACAAACTAGAAGCCGCCCTAAACGTGCTCCTACGCAGAACAGAATGTATGTATGCATGTACAGAACCAGAGACGAGTTTGCCTCACAAGTTTCAGACGTTGCCGGAATCCTCAGAATTCTTTTCGGCGATGTGTCCCTGAGTAGATCGATAGATCCTAAAAGATGTCAAAATAGACTAAATCTTCGGCTAGTCCCTTTTGAAGATTCGACTTTGAATTTGGAACAACTCGGTGTTGATGTCATGGCACCTTAACCTTGAACACGGCGGTGTATAGTGACAACGCACTTCAACCTGGGTGGCGCCAGTGACACGGCATCACTACTTCGTTGTTCCTTATTGTCGGTTGAATCCTTAAACGGGCATGAGCCAAGGACTTAGTAAATTTTGATTTCTCAAAGTCTCATTGAACTAAGGACTTTGCGATTGATAACGAACATTCAACAGAATGAACGACTCCTCATCGGGTTCAACAACGTCTTAGACAATGTAAGACAAACTCGAAAGACAAAACAGCCTTAAGCATGCTCCTACGCAAAACAGTGCATGCAATAGGGAAAGCAGTAACACATAGGCAGTTACGGGGTTAGATGCAAATAGATCTTACCCTGTGGGTACCTGTCCTAATTGGGAGAGTTCTAATGCTTTGTATATGCAAAAGGCCGGTTTTGGTTCGTAACGGGTTCCTCGGACTAGGGCCACAGATATACCTCCCGTTACCCGCGTTTTTCGCAGAGTAACAGTCGAACGGTAGCATGACCCATCATCGTCGAAGGTTGTCGGTCATTCGGGGTCCCCGGGCTCCGGTAAACCGTGCCGGATTGCCAAAACGATCCAACGAGGCTTATCCCACATCGATGCAAATGAGATGCTAGAATTGATTAAGAGAAGAAGAATCGCAAAATCATAAAATGCTTTTTCAAATTTGGCTCACTTTATTTAGTCCATCTTTAGAGGAAACTACGCAAGCGAACAATCGAAAAAGCCCCAGATTAGAATGGCCGGACACGAGGTCCTGTTAAATCACCATTCCAACCTTCGGCAGCGCGAAGCTAACCGTTTTGACAGACTTTTAAGGGATTGTTCACGAGTGTATTAAACTCTAAGTATAGATCAATATTAGTTCGATCATCCCCAGCAGAGTCGCCACTGTGGGCAGCGTGCCCTTGGAGAGAAAGGATTTCGTTCCTTTTCGCCATTGCGGCCCTTTTTTGGAAATCGAGGGAGCGCGAGTGCCGGTGGCAAGCGCTCAAAAATACAGAGTCGCCACTCGGGTTTTGAAGGTCCGACACCCAAGGAACCGTATTTCGAAGCACCTGCCGCGCTGTTTGACTTGAAAAAGTTAAGGAACCAGTCCGTCATAACCATATCTGGGTTCGGGAGCCAGGTTACGAGAGGGGAAGGGTTTTATGGCACCCCTCTCGCCCAATCCGGAGATCGGTCTCTACTTAGGCATTTTGAAAACATTGCGATTCTTCTTTTATTAATCAATTTTAGCCAATTAGGGCGGGGGAACAGTTAATCGGGGATTAAAACTGTAACATGTTTGCAGGATGTGATAGATGGCATGGATGAACAGTTAGTATAGGATGAGAACAGACTGCTGTGGAGTTTAAACAGACTGGAAAGCCCATGTTTTGGAGTGTCGCACGCAAGAGGTAACCAGTATGCACTGATCAAGTCAATGCATGCTGATCATACCTGCGCGCGCTACTACAAGACCTGTGCGCGCCAGTAAGCCTAAGCCCACAGCTCTTATTCTCAAACCTTCTGGGCTCTGGAAGGACCAGTGCACACCCAGGACAAACCAAGCAGTTTAAACTCTCTGGGCTCTGGAAGGACCAGTGCACACCCAGGACAAACCAAGCAATTTATGCAGTCATAATATACAGTTTAAAGGCTGAAAAGCCTAATAAATAAACAAAAACACCCCATAAACAGTGTGGGAACAAAATAACAGCCTATAACCAAGTTAAACATGCAAGGCCAGCCACTGATCAGGAACAGAATGGAACCATCGCGCGAGAGTTTCGAACAGTCGCGCGACAGTGCGCCCGGGCGCGCGATGGTTGCGCCCTGGCGCGCGACGGTGCGCCCGGGCACACTGGTCAACGCTCCATTTTGACTATCGCGCGAGGGTTCTAAACTGTCGCGCGACGGTTCGAGCCAACTTTCCAGTGTCTGGTTTTGCACGTCCTGGGTTCTGAGACAGGTCCAGAATGATCCCAGGGGTACTCCAACAGAACAGAAATGAATATTGAAATGCAAGCTAGCACTTTAAGCTCTAAGAAAAGCAATAAACTGATTTTTTGCATGCTTAACAGTGAGATATATGCTAAGTAAAAAATTACAACAGTCATGCACGTAGCTAAAACAATAAAAGACCAGCCTCCCTTCCCCACGTGAACCATTCTCTTGCTGACAGAAGTGTCGCGCGAGTATATGGGTCCATCGCGCGAGGGTTTGGCCTGGCCACGGTTTTTGAAACCTTGCTAGCTTTAGGGCCAGGACTGGTATTGATTACCAGCCTTGACCCTGCCAGCCCCCCTCAGGGATCAGAACAAAGAGCAACCACGGTAAGCTATACCTTTGGCTTTTCGAGTTTGAATGAGTGCTTGAACTTTGAGTTTGAGGTTGAGTTTGAGGTTTGATTGAAGTGTGAAAATGGAGAGGAAGAACAAGCTTTGTTCTTGGTGGTGCTTAGGGTGTAAGCCTTTTGAAAACCATTTTTTGTTAACCTTTTTAAAAGATGAACAAAGGGGGGAGGGGGAAGAACAAGCTATGTTCTTGTCTTTTACCAAAAATCTTGAACCCTTTGAAAGATGAACAAAGGGGGGGATTTATAGGGAGAGCACCTTCCATTAATAGAAAAGTAGTTCTGGTCCAAAGAATGGAGGCCAGTCAGCCACGAGGCTGGCTGGGGGTTACTTAGTAATTAAGCTGCCCAGCTGAATAAAGGTGATGGGGACAGGTTCTGACCGTCGCGCGATGGTTCCAAACTGTCGCGCGACAATGCGCCCTGGCGCGCGATGGTGCGCCCTGGCGCGATGGTCAATGCTCCGGTTGACCATCGCGCGATGGAGTCAAACCGTCGCGCGACGGTGCGCCCCGGCGCGCGATGGTTGCGCCCTGGCGCACGAAGATTGTGCCCTGGCGCGCAATGATTGTGCCCTGGCACACATCAAAAGGGTTTTTTGGCTTTTTGAAGTGGCTTAGGATTAGGTTAGGCTCAAAGGTTTTGCAAACACTCAAAGCTCAAACACTCGACATTCCCGGGGTGTTCTTGATCCATTTCATCATTGGGGAATCAAAAACCGTAAGTAAACTAATCTGGAAGCCCAGATTGGGGTGTCTACAGGTGCTGCAGTGCCTGTTTTGAGTGTTTCAGCAGGTTAGGGTTTTGATTTTGTGTTTCATTTTTGTTTTGTCCGGACTCTTGTTCAGTTTATGTCCGGATGTTGAGGCCGGTTTTTGTCCGGATGTTGAGTCCGGTTTTCGTCCTGGTGGGTTTTCCAGGAAGGTTTTGTTCTGATCTAGTTTTCCCAGACTAATTTCCACAGGTTTTATGTTGTCTTTCATTCGAAGCTCCGCCATCCCGAGACGGTGGTATCTGGGTACTAGCTCCACGTTAGCCGGTCATGTTGACAGTGTGAAGAAGTGAGCGTTTGGCTCTTGCATAGGCGCTAGACACTAGTTTCGTTTATTAGTCTTTTCTTGTATTGTGTCTCTGTTTCTCTGTA
This sequence comes from Rhododendron henanense subsp. lingbaoense, assembly GCA_020567845.1. NCBI lineage: Eukaryota > Viridiplantae > Streptophyta > Magnoliopsida > Ericales > Ericaceae > Rhododendron > Rhododendron henanense. The sequence goes on from CM036314.1 coordinate 27,174,908, forward strand.
TTTTGGTGGAAATCTGTACTTGCTATATATCATGTTCTGTATTCGGAGTTATCTGTAGATACCGTATGACTTGATTAATGAATTTGCTTCTTCCGCTGAAAAAAAAAAAAAGGGTGCTCATAGTTGAGTACACCAATTGGTGGTCAGTTTAGGCCTATCATTTCATAATTTTGTTTTTAGATTTTTTTATTGTTTTTTTAATCTTTCATTAATTTTACATAAAATTTGTTTATGATATTTATTCGTCGTGACGCAAAAAATTTTGAAATTACAAGTACTAGAAGCTTTACAAAGATTACTAAAGACAAAAGTAAGTCCAAATAGACATACTTTCTTAGATTTTGTTGTCTATTTTTTTTTTTTGACTTATTTTTTATTTTTTACTTTTATGACTTTTCTCAGGAATAAGTGTAATAATTAGAAATTTTAACATAAAACTAACAAAAGTTTCATTGTAACGCTGAGCAAAAAAAAGTTTCATTGTGACGAAAATAAGCCCCGACAAACAAGCTAGGCCAAACCCCTTTACTTTTTTTAAGCAATATATATATCTAGGCCTGTCAATGGATCGGATCCGATCCGGATCCGGATCCGATCCGAAAAATCCGATCCGGATCCGAATCCGAATCCGATAACGTCGATCCGATAATCCGATAATCCGAATCCGATAACGGATTCGGATCCGGATCGGATTCGGATCAGATCGGATTAAATCCGTTATCAATCCGAATCCGAACTTTATTTTTTTAAACTTTTTTTAAAATTTTTTAAATTTTAAAAAAAAAAACAGTAAATTTTTTATTTTGAAAAAAAAATGTTTAAGAAGTTGTATTTTTATTTTCAATTTTTTATTTTATTTTTTTTTGGAAAATAAATTTTTTTAAAAAAAAATTGTATTTTTTTAAAAAAAAATATTTTTTTTTTCCCTAAAATTTTTGAAGTAAAAAAGTTTTCGGATCGGATTCGGATTTCCGGATCGGATCCAAATTTTTCGGATCGGATCCGGATTTCCACTATCGGATCTGAGTTTTATCGGATTCGGATCGGATCCAGTCTTATCGGATTCGGATTCGGATCCGGATCTGTCGGATTCGGATCCGGATCTGTCGGATTCGGATCGGATCCGATCCGTTGACAGGCCTATATATATCCTTCACTATCACAAAAAGTTCTATTTCATAGAAATTGGTAGCCATAGGAAGAGAGAATGTGAAAGATATATAATTGATGTTTTTTGGTCTGTCTTCGTATAGGAACTTTGGTACAACTTTGCTAATGAAGAAATCGTACAAGATGTTATCTCAATTTTGCTGTAGTACGTAGTCAAAAGTAATTATGGGGATGAAGAAACAACCTCAGATAACTGAACACAAGAAACTTGGCGTTTTCAATTACTATATTTTAACAACTACTCCCTCCGTCCCTTTTTAAGTGTCCTGCTTCGTAACTCCAACTTATTAAAAAGACATCATCATTATACCTTTCACATCAACTTTTTCCTCCACTTTCCCTACTTACCCATCATCATTATACTTTTACTCACTAACTTTTCAAAATGGAATCTATTTTTAGGGACAAAATAGACAATTCACCAACTTTTACCCACTAACTTTACAAAATGAACACTTATTAAGGGACAGCCCAAAATGGAATACTGGACTGTAAAAAAGGGACGGAGGGAGTATATAATAGAACGACAAATATCAAGTTTCAAATTTTACATTTTCACCACCACTAGATCTAGATATAATTGTCAAGTTAAATTCAAATGTTTGGATGACTGAGATAAACTTAAGAGCTGAGATGATTCCTCAATATGTTAGCAATAAGAAAACGCTTTAACCACAACCCTTGGTCTAAATTGATTACTCGTTGGGGACACCCCCTTAGAGAGGCATCTCCTAGACTAAAATTATGAATACTTTCATGACTAAAAGTATCGCCACATAGTGATAGCCATGCTTGCATAGAGTCGCCACTTAATTTTTAGAAAAACTAAGAAAATAGACAGAGATTCAAGAATTGGAAGTTAAACACATCACATTTCCCATTTTCCTCAATTATAAACATTAAAATTAAATAAATTAAATACGGGTCTCTACAGAAATATACAAAAAATAATCTTTCGATTGGCACTTCCCCTTTCTCATCCAATCTCACCAAAAATGGTAAGATTTGGTGCGAAAAGGCTTCCCTTTCTTATCTCTTCCTTTCTCACCATCCAAAGGAGCTGTTAGGATTTTGGTTTAATTTTGTTTTGCCATGTAATTTTTTTTTAATTTCGGGCGGATTGGTTCGGTTTGAATTGGAGCCGATTCCCATTCGACCCGATCCGCCAGATTGGGGATATTTTGGATCCACTTCCATCCGTCACATACCTCGGCTTGGTTCGCGGATGGTTCGGTTTTGGTTGGTTTCGATGGTTTCGACGATTGGTTAATGGGCCGCCCGCAACTCATAAATCTCGCAAAGAAGAATATTACAATAAAACTTAATTTAGTCTATGCTTACCTCGAAACCTTGCCTTCAAATATAAGGTTGATAGAAACCCGAAGCGTAGGGCTGAGTCATCGGTAGCATAATAACCGGAAGTCCGGGATCGTTCCCACAGAGAATTCGAATATAGCTTGATTCGGATTGAAGGTTTTATATGGTAGGATTGTGGCGTTTAAGACGGCCAACTATGGTTCTGCTTTAAACGGAATGACTAAAACGAAAACTAGATTAACACTTGATTAACTTAAAGAGGCAAGTCTCAGGGTCTTCTAACCCTTGACGAAGGCCGTTACCGGTTCTCGATTATAACTCAGGCGAGAGTCACGACCGCGTGCTCACGCCCGGAAGATTTTATATTAAAAGACTTCGTTTAACAAAAGATGTGATTTACCGGAGGCGAACCAACTTGTTTTTAATGTTTGTCGAACACATAGGAGACCACTAGGCCTCGGTGAGTCACTTGCCAAGACCGCTTGACTAAGCTCCTTACCAAGGGGTTAACACCCCTAGTTTAGACCGAAAATGCAAGTTAAGCTCTATTCCGGAAAATCATGCTTTAAAGCCCGATGGCTCGAGAACCAAATAACAACCTAAGTCCTCGGGAAAGATTATCCCGAGACTTAGCCAATAAACTACTCACACATAGTTAAAGCATAGACTAAAGCATAAAAACAAGACATAACTTTTAACCGATGGATTCGAAAATAAACTTGATATTAATAACAACCACAACCGTACGAACAACTTTAATAAACGAGAAATTAAACAAAACTAATTACTTATTACTTGAGTTCTTAAGGAAATTACAAGGAAGAAAGCTTGAGCTCACTAATGGAGGAAAGACAAACTCTACAAAGACTTAAAGGAGAGAAGACAAGAGAGAGAGAAAGAAATGAATGAGAGTGAACACTTATACAAGGTGCCATTCTCTCTCTCAAAATATCCCACAAATATCCTAAAAGTAGAGAGGAACCAAAAATATCCAAAAAGCAAAAAGGTGAAAAAGGTAGCAGATTCGGGCAACTTCAACACAACATAAACCGGTACACACATTTACCCGTACCGGTTCATGGCCTTGAAAAATCTTCAAAACTTCAAAATCTGGGACCCATGAACCGGTTAACACATTTAACTGTACCGGTTCATGGCTGGCAGATTTCTGATCTTGCCTTGGCTTGATCCAAACGGCCTGACAACGGCCCGACGCTTCCTTAGTCCTTCAAACATCACCCGACGGAACTTGACGGGGCAATGTCACGTGGCCTCGAATGCTGGAATTCTTCCAAGAGGAATCCTTAACGTTCAAAAGCACGAAAACACCACGTTCAACCTGAAACTATCAAAACGAAACCTTACGCGCAAAATGAGATAAAAAAAGGATAAAAGGGAATGAAACGCTACAAATAACAAGCTAAAAGCCCCCAAGATTATACAATCTTGGATGCGGATCAGTCTAATGCCAATAGGTGTATGAACAAATCACCATCTTGTTTAATATAATATTGCCTCCAGCCCAAATTGTACGTCTCATATGGAAAGTCGTGCAATTTTAAGATTGATAAATAAAAAACTTTGTGGCATAATTTTTTGAATTTTTGTAGACAAATTAGAGTACTTCATTGTTTGATCACAAAATTGTATAAATTTTCATAATTAAGGGACTATAACAATTTAAGACGGAGGGAGTAGACAGTATAAGGTTAAAATTGTACTTATTTACTAGTATTCTTTTGTATAGAATTATATGCAATTCATTAATGCAAGTATCATTTTTTTTGCTAATTATTAATGCACCTATCATTGTACAATAATGTTATCTTTTAGCCGATCAAAAAAATAATAATGTTATCTTTTTACAAATATGCTCTCTGATGTGAGAACTATGAGATCAACGATTTAGATTAGTGTAAAGAGCTCCGAATAAGATCCATAATAATGATTTGCATAAATATGGAGTGAATAAGAGTATGGGGGACGGTGATTCCAAGAGTAAGAGGGATTCATGATCTTTTAATTTATTTATTTATTTATTTCTCGGGATTATGGGAGCAGAGTTTGAGTATGGCCACAATCAACAGAAAAAGAAAAAAAAAGGTGCGGGCCGGTAATGTGGTTAAATATTAATTTGTTATTATTGATTGGATTCTTTTTGAATTCTGGCTGATGATTCCTTTCCACCAAGATCTCCGAGGCATTTCTTTAATTATGTCATATTTCAAGAATTGGTTCCGGAAGATAAGTTGACGTGCGCGGAAATTAATCCGAATACTTGAGGTACCAGAACAAAACAAAACAAGTGGGACCAATATATGTGTAAAATGATGTGACACATTGGTGCTTGTAAAGTGTCCCATTGGAGTCGCCAACGGCCAATGAACATAATAAGCATGGAAGGGTATGGTATGATGGGGCTGGATTGGGGTATGGTACTGGCCGGTACTGTAGTAAGGGGTCACAATTCACAACTGGGGGCGTACAGTAGAAGGCGAATTAGAGTAAGGTGAAAACGGCCCTTTGCTAAGCCATGAGTCACCTTGTTTTTGGGTAAGGTGAAAACGGCCCTTTGCTAAGCCATGAGTCACCTTGTTTTTGGGTGGGGCATCTCTCTCTCTCTCTCTCTCTCTCTCTCTCTCTCTCTCTCTCTCTCCATATGTACACATGTCAGGCATAACCTCTGGTCAAAAGTCGTAAAGCATATAATAGAGTGAGGGCCAACTTCCAAGCTTCTTCAAAATTGTTTCATTTTTTTCCAAGAAGTTGAATACCTTTGTTTTTGGAAGACTTAGTATTCTCTCCTCACATTGTGTGTGACATGATTGTTGATGGAAGCTGACATTAAAAAGTCTAAAAAAATACTCCCTCCCTCCATATTCTTTGTTCTTTTTAGGAATAGCAACGAAGCGGGGCGGGGCAGATTTTTGCGTATCTCAACCCAAAAATTATTACACAGACCCGTCCCTGACTGGGTATTTTTTGGGTACTCCCGTTCCCGTCCCCCGATCGGGGAACGGGTTTACCCGCCCCGGCACGCAAGAAATTAAAAAACTTATAAACCTAAAACCAAAATAAAACAAAATTATTATAAATAAAGTGATATTTTAGTATAATGGTGAAATATAAAGGTAAGAATAGAAGATTTTTTTAGTATAATGATAAAAGTATTAGGGTAAAAATATAAAAAATTTAGTATAATGATAATTAGATTAGTAATAAAAGTATAGTTTTATATATAAATACATCTCGGGGTGGGTTTGGGCGGGTAATGTCGGGGCGGGTTCGGAGGCGGGGTGCTTTCACCTCAAACCCGGCCGGGTTTTAGATTTTTTACCCCGACCCTGACCTCGACCTATACTCGAAAATGAGGTGAAAACCCCGCCCTGTTCGGTGCGGGGCGGGTACGATTGCCATGCCAGGTTTTTTTTCAAAAAATGTTCTCATTTTTAGATTTAAAAAATATGGAGTAGAAGATATGTTCCCCAATCCTGTGCTATAGCTCTGTTCCAGAAAATATACTAAAGTTGTCTTTTGGCATCACAAATAGCCAAAAATGTCCTTTACTTCACTCTATCAAATGGCTTTTAGAGCCAACGGGCTGGTAGACCAATGACACTTCCTCACTTCTTTCACTTGAAAGGTGGGGTTTGATTCTTGCTAGGAGTGCGAATGCTTGTACTACAAAAAAATTGCTTTCCCCCGGCGTTCGTAAAACGCCACAAAACGCCGGTAAAGGTTTTTGCGGTATTTCTTCAAACGTTGGGGATGCTGGCATCGTTGAATTAATGCATTTAAAAAGCGGGGGTAAAAAGTTAAGGCGGTGTTTTTCGGAAAACACCGGTAAAAGTTTGAATGTTATTCAAGTTGTCTTGAACATATGTTAGACGACGTTTTTGGAAAACGCCGGTAAAAGTCATCTTTAGCGGCCTTTTTAGAAATGCCAACAATACTAGTGTTGGGAAAACCACATTTTCTTGTAGTGTTGGTGTGGTGGTTTATGCACTTTAGGCTTGCCCCACCCATATGCCGCTTAGCAGTACCCATTTCCCATCTCTTTAGGAGTAGACTAGACATCTATGGAGTGACAAAAAAAAAAAGGCTTTCAGATCACTTCAATAAACCTTACTGTATTCCTTACAAGGCACACACAATAATGAGATTTCATAAACATCTTTTTAGGGAAAAAATACCCTAAAAAGATGTTTATGAAATTCCATTATTGTCCCAATAAAACTGAAATTATGGGTTTATAACTTCCTATGGAAAATTCGCTTCTGTTTTCTTTTCCTTTTTTAACTTTTCCTTTTTTAATGAGAATGTTCTCATTAATGTTCCAATTTTTAAGCTTAATGACTTGAAAAGTCTCCAATATTTTTCAATTAATCATGAAGTTCTCTTCTGGTCGATCTGCATTTTTTGACTCATTCCTTGCAGGAGTTATGTGCCTATTTTTTATGCCGATTGGGCTGGTGAACCTACTGATCGACACTCCATAACAAGCTTTTATTCTTGTTTTAGTGATTCGTTCATCTCCTTACACTTTCACATCCCAGCTTCTGCGATTCTTTTTGTCCCATTATTTCAAAGTCTGACAATAACATGTAAATGGCTTGCTCTTTCAAATTTCACCCCGAATCTCTACTGTCGTGACTTCTCTCGCTCCTGTTTTTTTTTTTTTTTCTAGGTTTCTCTTGATTTTCTTCATGGCTTCTCCTGGCTCCTGGTTCTTGGTTGCTCCTGATTTCTCTTGACTTTTTCAAACTCAAGTTGGTAGGCTTACTTGAATTTGAGAGGGGATGTGGCGAAAGGCTTTGGATGAGGAATATAAGGCTCTCTTAACTCAGGGTACTTGGGCATTAGCTTCTCCTCCATCTCATGCTCATATTATTGGATGTTAGTGGATTTATATACTCCTATAAGATAACAAGAATCTCAGGTGGTTTTGTGGCTAGATACAAAGTAAGGCTAGTTGCCAATAGCAATCAACAAGAGGAAGATATAGACTTAACTGAAACTTTTAGCCCCATTGTCAAACAACCCACTGTTAGGGTGGTTCTTAGCTTGGTTGTGCACCATAATTGGCCATCAAGACAATTAGATGTCTATAATGCCTTTCTACATGGAGTTCTTGATAAAGAGGTTAACATGAGGCAATTACCTATGGGCTACAAGGATCCTCATCACCCTAATTTTGTGTGCAAACTCACCAAAGCTCTCTTTGGTTTGAAACAAGCTCCTAGAGCTTGGTTTCTTCGTTCTCTAGTTTTTTATTGCAACATATTTTGTCAATAGCAAAGCTGATTCTTCTCTCTTCATTTGCACCAAGGATTCTGCTTTTACCTTGGTTTGATCTATGTAGATGATATCATCATCACTGGTAGTAGCTCTTGAGTTTATCTCAAATTTTATCTCTTTACTTGGTTCCAAGTTTGCTATGAAAGTCCTGGGCTCTCTCAATTTTTTCTTGGGCATTGAGGTTACTTCTTCAATCTGGTTTACTTCTCACTCAGACCAAGTATATACTACTGGGTTGTTATAGAAAGCAGGAATGCTTGAGTGCAAGCCTTGTGCTACACCTGCCTCAGTGAAACCTAGCCTCTGTTAGGCAGTTCAATTTTGAAGATGTTACCTTTTATAGATCCATGGTTGGGTCTCTTAAGTATTGGAACTTGACCAGACCTGAGATTTCTCATTCAGTCAATATGGTTTGTCAACACATGCATGCTCCTCAAGCAACTCGCTTTGCTGCTGTTAAAGAGAATTCTGAGGTATCTCAAGGGAACTCTTTCCCATGGCTCGTCATTTACTCCTGGTCCTTTGGTACTTCTGCCTATGCCTTTGATAGGAGGTCTACTACAGGTTTTTGTGTTTTCTTGGGATCTAATCTTGTGTCTTGGAGTGCTAAGAGGCAACCAACTGTGGCTAGGTCATCCACAAAGGCAGAGTATAGAGCCTTAGCTCAATCTGCAGCAAATATTTCTTGGAGACCTTAGTTGTTGTTTGAGTTACAAGTTCCTTGTTCTACTCCCTATCCTTTATGGTGTGATAATTTATCTGTTGTTGCGCTCACCAACAATCCCATCTTTCATGCTCGGGATTTAACAATATAGAAGTGGAATATCATTTTATATGGGAAAAGGACGTTGTTGCTCGTTTGATTCAATTGCAGCATATTGGAACTGCAAAACTCAAATTGCTGACGTTTTTACCAAACCTCTTTATGTGGCACGTTTTCATTTTCTCTAGAGCAAATTGTTGATTGGTGCTTCTCCCCCATCATCAATTTGAAGGGGGGCCGGGTGTTACGGTTCAGGTGTAACAGGTGGCTCATTCACGCCTGATCTTTTCCTGTAGTGGTTTTGATAGTTAGAGTTGGTTACAGCTAAAGGGCCAGCTAGCTTGGTTAAGTCGGTTAACTTCAGTAGTTAGTCATGATCTCTTGTACATAAGGCTTAGCTTTTAAGTTGTAAACATCATCGCAGAAATCGGAAAAAAAAAAAAAAAAAAACTTCTCTCCCTAGTTTCTTCCATTTTCCTTCAGTTTCTTTCTTGATTTCTGTTTGGTCTGAGAACTTCTATACTCACAATCACAATGTCAAGCATTGAACAACTAGCCCACCAATAAATTCATGACCCAAATTCCTCATCAAGTGATTGACTATACCCATAGTACAATACCAATGGTTGTAAACTGAGTCGAAACAAATTCAGTTTGGTAGCCGTAATTTCTTTATTTACCTATATGATACATATCCGGAAGGCCGAAAAGAAGGGAAAAAGGCGGAAGAAATAGACATTGTTGTGTACGTATCTTCATTTTCTGGAAACATTAGGAGTGTTTTATCAGGGTCTGGTGGTAGTGCAGTTAGGCCAGTGGACATTCTTAGGAGATTTTGTTTTGAGCACTGGATTTCTCTCGAAGAAATTGTTCGGGCGGAGCTCAAATCCACCGGTTAGCGTTGGCATTACCGGAAAATCTTCTTGGCATGGGACATGATGGAATCCCATGGTGTACCATAACACAATGTCCTTGTTCTCAATCTCCCTATTCCTGCAAAATTCACTTACAAGATTAAAAAAAGGTCGTATTCCTTGGCATTTGTTGAAAATATGCAAAAAAAGGATGTGACATACAAAGAGATGTCAGTTTTTTAAAACCAAATAGATCGTTTTTAATAGTAGCAAAGAAAGAAACTATAACTTCAAATCAATTAGCTGAGAGAGTTTTGTGGCATACCTGAGGCTCCAAATGGCTAAAGTATCATCCCCCCGGCTGCGATCAGTATACAACCCTCCTGCCCATTTTTCAGACTTGTTATAAGGAGTCACCCACACATTGTACTTGGTGAAGGCACCCCTGATTTGAGGATAATCGTCGTCTGACAAAAGAGGTCCCACGGCCGATCCCGGAATCAGGCTGTACCCAATGTGGTTCCCCACCTTAGTCTTCTCGTTGGGGTTGACCACCACCAGCTCCGCCGGTTTCAGGCCGAGCTGGATTCTTGCATCCGCTTCACTTTTCGCTGTTTCGCGAACCACCGTCCAATAGCTCTTCCTTGGAGAGATGTTATTGGTAACTCGTTTTGTCTCTAAATTGCCTTTTACGAAGGAATTGGACACGCCGTCGACGTCTAGATCGAGATGGTAGGTCAAGAAGTGATCATGATACACTCCAATGGTATTTTCAGCTAATAATGTCCCGTAAACATCTTGTTTTATTTGATCTGTGTGGGTATAGGCTGCCGCTTTCACTTCTAGAACTCCAGTCAGTCCAACCTGTAAGGAAGGAAATTAAAAATAGTTAAAAATGATTATTCTATTTGAATATTGTTGTATATTTGGTGGTAAATAATTAAAAAACCCATTTCGTATTTTGATTGGTTGAGTAAAATTAATGTTTACCCCAACTTTGATGGCTCCACTAGGTTTGAATTCCCAATCCACTATATAGTCATAGTTGCCAATTGTTGACACCATTCTCACCACCAGGCTTACTTCTGCCCTAACTTCCCTTATCTGCAAGGCACGTACGTTGATTACTATACAAGTAAAGCATCATATGAACTGAACTGTGAGAAAAATTAGTCACGTCGTCGTGTTCTATTAATTAGAACCACTATTTTGACGACGTGGGGCAATATATTTGATTTAGATGAAACAAATGTTTACACCGCCGGTACATATAATTTATTCTCATTTATGAAATGCATGTTGTAAAATCACTTACCACTTCTCCCGGTATACCAGTCTCGGTATGACGCCAAATGACATTTCCAGCATGCTGCTCAAATATGCAGAAAACATTTGATATCTTGACGGGCTTTCCGTGTTGGCCCGCATAGTATCCATCCATGAAAACTGCGTGGGCCGGGCAATCCGCCAAGGGCTCGAGCGACACTGCAGACTGGCCGAACCCGAATTCGCCCAGATCAAAGAATGTTTTGTAGTACCATTCCTCTGTTGGATCCATATAAGGTACGAAGAGCTCGGATATGTACCCTCTGTATATCACTTGTCGAAATTTGCGTTGCTCAAGGTCGTAGATTGAAGCCAGAGATATGATTGGGCCTGCTCGAACATCAAAGCCCAAATGGAAAGCCCAGTCGGCCCATCTGGCGAAAAATAATTTTTTTTTATTTAATTTTATTGTTACCGGCCTCATCTTGTTAATTTGAACTCACGATATTCAAACAACAAATAAAAATCTTCTTTCTCACGTGTTAAGGATTGAGAAAAATTGTTAGGTGCTTGTCGTATATCCCCCACCTGTGCCCTAACTCCCTTCGTTCATAAACTCGCATCGTTATCCGATAACTACTGAATACCTACTTTGAATGATCATTCTTGTAGTGATAGCATACCGAAAGATTATTCAGCATTGAGGGCTAATTCCAGAACACATTCTTAAAAAATAAGTACTTATTTCACATTTTCAAAAATAATAATAATGTAAATGAAAAATAAATTTTCAATTTTTTTTTGCATCGTTCAAAAGATCTCAATCTCAATGAGATATTTCAAATAAAATTCATATTGCATATTTTTAAATTTCAGTAAGCCCACTATTTTTTAACTTGAAATTGTCTTCTTAAAAAATAAGTACTTATTTTGCATTTTGGAACACACCTTCGAATACCTTTTCCGCATTCTTATATGCCATCAAGTCAAATCCAAGTTAAACACGTACGAGGTGGCATGAAGGTCCTAGGTGTCCAAGTCAAAACGCGAGAATCGTGGCATTCATAAGTCTAGAAGTTTGATTTTTCTTTTTTTTGCTCGGCAAGTTTGATTTTTCTTTGAAATCAAGTTAAATCACAATAGTGGCAAGGGAAAATCTTCCTCGCTTTTTGTTTCATAACAATGCTAGATAAAACTGTGTTATGAGCTGTTCAATACATATGAATTCATATGTGTTAAACAGCCAGGGATGGAGTCAAGAACGGACTGTAAGTGATGGCGACCTCCCCCACGACGACTTTAAAAATTGCTCTTCTTATATCAAAAAATATCTTTCACAATCAAATTATATAGGTCGGCCATCTGTTTTCAAGATTTATTTTGTTAATTATGCTACTCCTAACTCTTTTGACATATCTTTTATAAATATGTCCAAAATCAAATTTGCTAGCCTTAGAGAAATATCTAGAAAAAAAAAACTACATACTTTGACATCAATGCTTACTCTCCCTTCACGGCAAAACATGTTGACCAACAAAGAAAAACGAGAAACATAACAAGCAACGAAAATACATTAGAGTTATTCATTCTTAGCGTAGTTTTAGGTCTTTGGGATGACTATATATATATATATATATATACACATACAGTCCGTCTCCCGTAAGGACCACCTCATTTTAATAAAATGCGGACCTCCCATTTCCCGATCGAATTTCGATGATCCGAGCCGCTCAATGTGTTCAGAACATGATTTTACAGGTACTCGCTAGTAATCAACAACAAAAAGACCGGAAAGGGTTTCATCCGAGCAGTTTTTGTTTTATTTTATCAAACGGTTCAAATAAAAACTGCTCAGATGAAGATATATATATATATAGAGAGAGAGAGAGAGAGAGAGAGAGAGAGTTCGGATCCCATAAGGGATCCCGCACGGTGCTACGGTGCGAACCTCACATTCTCGAGCAAATTTCGATGATTTGAGCCGATCAATATATCTCTTTCAAAATTGAAGATATAGGCAAGTTTCTTGAGAAATGTTATCCTTCTAATTTCATAAAGCAGGAGAAACTAATTGAAAATTTCAAAGTGCATGCCATTTCAAAATTTTGTCAAGTGCTTGATACAACAAGCATTTTCATATATAAAACTTGTGAAGACTAAATTGCAAATTAGAATGAAAAATAAAATTTTTGACAAGTTGTCCGATCCCATACATTTAAATCGACATATTGATAGTGTAGTCCATCTTTCTGTTTTGATTTTATTATACATCTCCGTCACCACAAAGTTAAAATTTTGACTCTGTCGTCCCTGCAAAAAACTCCAAAACTATGTGTGTCCAGAGTTGTGTTTTAGAGTTAATTGTGTTCTTGAACTTTTTGTTTCCTAATGTCCTCTTATGGGTGCCAATTTCTACAAGCACATATATGAACAATATACACAAATACAGAGCTATAAGAATTTGGAAGTGTTTTAAGAAGGTATGGCCCAACGTAGATAACTTTTTCCATTAAAAAAAAAAGAAATTAAAACTATAGAAATTAACTTGACTAACCTGATTGTGTGACCATCAATCTCAAAACCCGGCCCATCCGACTGCATGGTGGCTAGGCCCCTCAGTAGTGGACCGAACGGTGGTTTCTGCTTCGACTCTCGGTACTCTGTGCCTTCCGCTTTTGGCACCGGAACCCTAAACCGGTCGTGGTATTCAATTATCTTCATCTCCTCTAAATCAACCACCGCCGTTATTCCCTCTATTGGTCTCACGTACATATTAGTCGTCTCGTCTGTAAAAAAAAAACAAAAAGAAGAAGAAAATGTTACTCCCTCCGTCCTAATTTGTTCCGCCTACTTTGACTTTCACGAAATTAAAGGAAACATTGTACTTACATTGACTTTTGATCAATTTTACCATTTTACCCTTTTGAGAAAATATTACTAAAATTTTGTAAAAATAAATAATTGAACCCACCAATTCAAAAGTACTCTCCTCCTGTCATGTCATATGAAGAGAATGGAACCAAATTCAGTTTTGCCGGCCATTTGCATTGAATTTGAATTTGGGAGGGAGAATCTCTCTCCTTAAATGAGGGGTAAAATGGTAATCTCGACATCTAAAAATGGAAAGTTTTGAAACAAGCGGATCATTTTGGGACATCCCAAAAAGGAATAAGGGCGGAACAAATTGGGACAGAGGGAGTACTATTTTTTAAGAACTTTTAGACACAAGTTTTCCACACTTTTCTTTCAATCAGTAACTATAACACATCTTGTTTGTTTATTTATTCTTGATTCTTGAAAGAAAAAAATAGAAGCACAGACAAATAGAACATACAAAAATAGTAGCTATGCATATTGTAACATGTGCAATTTTTTGACAAGGCCCCCAATAAATCGCATCATGCATACATTTTTTCATATTTACCTCAGCACGATTTTTTTTCCAATTAAAATTAAAAATAATTTTCCTTACCAATATAAAAACATAGAATCTTCAACACCCTACTAGTATCAGCTTCTCCAAACCACCCGACAGTGAAAGTGGAACAAACGACATCGGATAAACTCAGCCCTCTCTTATTAATTGACTCCACAAATGGTGGGTATGTAGGTGGCAACTCAAGAGCAGCTGTTTGCTCATCAAGTGTCAACATAGGGTAGCCGTGGCCGTCGTAAATGTGGTCAGAAATGATAGAACTCGTCGATAAATCCACAATTATCTCATGGGTATTTTTGTCTAGTCTGGTAATAACAAAAGCTCGGCGTGGTGGTGCTATGGTGGTGCTAGGGTTTGATACCCATGAGAGGATGGTTTGTTTATCCGGATCATCTAACCCTACGTACTGGAAGGTCAGGGTATGGTTGGAAGCTGAGTAGGAATTTTCGATGGTGGTTCGGACTAGGTTGAACTCCAACGGAGTTAGAGGGTCCAGTGGGTGGTGAAGCTGGTGGCTTGCGACGGTCAAGAAGAGAGAGAGGATGGAGAGGAGAGAGAAGATGAGAACTTTTCTAATTGTTGAAGCCATCGCTTAGTTTGGGTGGAAATTTAGTATGGTGTATTTGTGCTTATATATACGCATAATGGCGGCTCTAGAAATTTTAAAAGGGTGTTCAAAAATTACATTAACACCACTAGTTTTATTAATCAATTATATGTTCATAAAAAATTATATACTAGTGTGAATCATGTGATAAAAAAAAAAAACCTATGATGTTATAATTTTTCTCTGCGAATTTTTATATTTTGAGTCAAGCAAAATTAAATTAGCCCAAAAATACTCTAATATTTTTTGTAGAAATTTGTGTGTTGAATAGGTTCACATGGATATTTTTGTACATTGCTCTTCTTTTTTTAGATATAAAGTTGATTGTCGTTCAAACGTATGATACCGATATCAAAAAATACTTTATTTTCTCTCTATTTTTTTTATAAAAAAATTCCATTAAGAGTGCTCCTTGTTTTGAGCTGTTGGGCGTTCAATTGTTAATTACCTAGAATAATTATTCATAATATAGGATTAAGCGTTGAAACAAAACCTAAAATAAAATTACCACATGTTCAATTGAAACTTTAAAAAGAAAAAATGGGTGTTCAACTCGCCACCCATACTTTACCACAGACCCTACATGTGGAGCCGCTTACGTATATACCATACAAGAATGCTGTTATTCTTAAAAAGACTTTTTAGGATTGCGAAAATGGTTGCAAACTTGGAAATAACTAGCTAGTAGGAGTAGGACTTTTAGCTGTTGAATAGTTTGCATATAACCCAAAGACTTTTTGATTTACGTGTAAATGTAGATTAGGCATCCGGAGACTTAATTTCGTTTTGTCACCAGTCGAGCTAATTCGCTGTACTAGCTACGACCAGTTGAGCCACCGTCTATGATTTTTAAACCTTTCTTGATAACTCAAGTGTCTGACTGTGAACCATTACGTGGCATGGATCCCGAGACGCTAGGTAATCCTTATCGTATTATTCCTTTGAATATTCCCCAAGAATCCCACTGTGAGGTTCCCTTCCTTTCTTCTGGCGTTGTCAAGGATTGTGGGCCAGGCGTACAAATTTCCACCTCTCTCCCCCGTATCATGGTGACCCCAAGAAAGAACCAGAATTCCCAAATTGACCCCCTTTCCTCCCAAGATGTGAACCCCCATTATTTTGTCACTGAACCTTCTGATAGCCCGAAATCCCCCACCTCATATAGCCCAACCCAAGTTAACGATGTCCCAATTCTCTTCAATTCTGAAAATCTTAGCCCAATCCCTACCCTTCCCCCACCTCTTGATACTAATCCTTGTCCTTCTAAAACCCAAGCCCTTACCTCAACCTCTGATCCTAAACCCAATCCCTCTAAATCTCAAGGCCTGGATGTGGCTCTTACCTCGGTGTTCAACAATCTGTCCATTAAAAGAAAGGTGGTGGATGAAAGTGATGACCATGAGAGATCTAAAATCCTCCGTCTATGTGGCCCTAACTCTGAGCCCCCCAAATTGAAACCTAAAATTACTCGTTCTCCGAAGAAAGGGACGAAAACTCAGAGGCGTGCTCAATCTTCTCCTATGATCGAAGAGAATCTCAGAGATGTTTGTATCCAACAGTCTTATTCCTCTCCAGGTAATAGCTCCAATCAGATTACTGTGGAATTGATTGATATGGAGGATAGCATTCCCACTTTGGTTTTTCCTAATTCTGTTGGTAAAAGGCCTGTGGCTGGGCCGAATCAGCCACACTCTCAATGTTGATCCTAACCTGGAACTGTCAAGGCTTTGGGCGTACCTTGACAGGCCAGGCATTAGGTGATCTAGTGCGGAAAAATCGCCCCTCCATCATCTTCTTGATGGAGACAAAAAATAATAAGGTCAAGCTTGAGACCACTCGACGCAGGTTGGGGTTTGATTTCGGTAGTTACGTTGAGCCCGAAGGTTTGTCTGGAGGGCTGGCTCTTTGGTGGGTTAACGAGTTGAAGGTTGATGTAGAGTGTGCTTCTAAGAATGCAATTCATACGGTTATTACTGAAAAGGGTTCTAATTCTAGGTGGGCAGCTTCCTTCATTTATGGTTGCCCCTCTAGACATGGGAGAGAGAAGGTGTGGGATGATATTAGAGATTGGACTCATATTATTGGGCTTCCTTGGCTTTGTATGGGAGATTTTAATCAAGTTATGAGTATTGAAGATAAAGTTGGGGGTAATCTGCCTTGTCATAACCTAATGAATGCCTTTCATAGCATGCTTCGTGATTGCGGTTTGGTGGATCTTGAATTCAAGGGGCCTAAGTTTACTTGGAGGAATAACAGGAAAGAAGGGGGTTTGATTATGGAAAGGATTGACATGGCTTTCGCTAATGCAGAATGGAGGGAACTTCATGACCAAGCGATGGGGTTTGTGGAAGCTGCTGTTGGGTCAGACCATAATCCCCTCCTCCTCCATACGTCTCGCCCTCTGGGTAAGGTGGGGAAACCTTTTCGTTTTGAGTCTTTTTGGACCTCTGAGGCTGAATGTAAGACCGTCATCTCAGGGGCTTGGGATAAACAGTGGGAAGGTTCTAAGATGGTGAAGGTTTGCAAAAAGCTAAGGGGCTGTAAAGAGAGCCTCAAAGAATGGCACCGGGCTACTTTTGGAGAGCTGCGTCTCCAAATCGCGATTACCAAGGATAAACTCCTGTTCGTCCAAAATCAACTTGGCCAAGGCTACTCTCTGGATTTGGTAAACACCGAAAGACCCTGATCCACCAACTAGAAGACCTTTGGCAAAAAGATGCTATGTATTGGCACCAGCGGTCCCGTATCAAATGGTTGCAAATGGGGGACAAAAATTCCAGATTTTTTCATCTGACCACGATCCAACGAAGACAACGTAACCAAATCCTAAAGCTCAAAGATAAGGATGGGGTGTGGAAATCTGATTTCAAAGAGATTGCGTGTATCATCAAGAATCACTTTCAAACCTTGTATGAGGCCCCCCCACACAGGGATCTGAAGGACATTTTGAGCCTGATTGAACCCAAAATTTCTGGTACCATGAATGTTTCCCTATGTAAGGAGGTGACTCGATAGGAAGTTCATCTAGCCGTTTTTCAAATGGGGGCTTTGAAGGCACCTGGATCGGATGGTTTTCCTGGCCTTTTCTATCAGAACTATTGGGAGGTTGTTGGTGATGAAGTCTTTGAAGCAGTGCGAAATTTCTTTCAAGATGGGGCCCTGGTTAAAGAACTCAACCATACGAATGTTACTCTTATTCCAAAGGTGAAGAACCCAGAAGACATTACGCAGTTTCGGCCCATTAGCCTTTGCAGATTCATATACAAGGTGATCTCCAAAGTCATGACGAATAGATTACAGCCTTTTATCAATGACATCATTTCGGAGCAACAATCAGCTTTCATACCTGGTAGGCAAATCCAAGATAATATCGTTATTGCTCATGAAGTGTTTCACTTTCTTAAACACAAAAAAGGAGGGTCTAAGGTGTCTATGGCTATGAAACTGGATCTTAACAAGGCATATGATCATATCTGTTGGGATTTCCTGCTCAAAGTCTTGGAGAAATTGGGTTTCAATGAAAAGTGGATAGGTTGGGTCCAGCAATGCGTGTGCTCAGTTAAGTACTCTATCAATGCTAACGGGGGACAGATTTGCAACGTGCTTCCTGGCCGTGGTTTGAGACAAGGTGATCCCCTATCTCCATACCTCTTCTTGATCATTGCTGATGTTTTTTCCATTCTTATTCAAAAAGCAATCAGTAACAAATCTCTGGCAGGAATCAAAATGAGGAAAAGATGCCCAGTGGTATCCCATTTGTTTTTTGCAGATGATTCGCTGGTGTTTCTTGAAGCTAACCCCCTCTACTGCTCTAATTTCTTGCACATTATGGAAAGTTTTAGCGAGGCGTCAGGGCTCTCTTTAAATGTCCAGAAGTCCAGCTTGATTTTTTCTGCTAACACGAGCCCAAGTCTCAGAGAGGAAATTAAAGGCATTCTCGGAATGAAGGAAATGGAGGGATCTGCCAAGTACTTGGGACTGCCAACCTTCTGGGGGAAATCAAAGAAGGAATCGCTTGGTTTTATCAAAGATAAGATGCTTAGGAAGGTTCAAGGCTGGGGAAACAAGGATCTCAACCATGCAGGTAAAGAGGTTCTTATTAAAGCTGTAATTCAAGTTATTCCTATGTATCCCTTCATGTGTCTCAAAGCCCCAGCTTCTCTCTGCTCAAATTTGAACTCTGTTGTTAGTGATTTTTGGTGGGGTAGAGGGGAGAAGGGGAGGAAAATTCATTGGGGATCTTGGGATAAACTTACTGTTCAGAAAGGGATGGGTGGCATGGGTTTTAAAGACTTCGAGGCTTTCAATATTGCTCTCCTTGCAAAACAGTTCTGGCGTTTGGTTTCTAATCCTAATGCTCTATGGGTACAAGTGTTGAAAGGCCTATATTTCCCCAAAGGCTCTGGTCTAGAAGCTATTAGAGGAGCTTCCCCATCTTGGGTTTGGTGCAGTCTGCTTGAAGGAAGAGAGTTGCTAAAAAATGGGTTGAGATGGAATGTGGGTAATGGGGAATCTGTGCAATTTTGGAAGGATAAATGGGTATATGGTCTCCCTGGTGACAAGATTAATTCTTCTCCGACTAATTTAGGGGACGAATCCAAGGTCGCTCATTTCATCGATAAGAAGAAGTTGTCTTGGGATGAAGCTAAGCTAAGCAGCTGTGTTTCTAAGGAAGAGGTCCAGTCCATTCGTAAGATTCCTATTAGCTTAAGTAATTCTGAAGATAAGCTTATTTGGAGCCACAATAACTCTGGGAAGTATACTGTTAAATCCGGGTACGCTCAATGGATGCTGATTTTTTCTAAACGAAAGAAGCCTCGCCCCTCCTCTTCTTATGCCCCTCCAATGAAGATGTGGAACCGCCTCTGGTCTATCCCTACTGCTCCAAAGGTCAAACATTTCATGTGGAAAGTTGCTCGCAATTGGGTGGCTTGTAAAGCAAACCTTTACCGAAAGAAGTGTGCCCCTACCCCCCTTTGCCCAATTTGTGATAATGAAGAGGAATCTATCGAACATATTCTGTTTCGTTGCCATTGGACAAAAGCTGTGTGGTTCGGGAGTGGAAAAGGGTATTGGGTTCTGGGAAAAGATATTGGAGCAGCAGATAAATGGATGGAGGAGCTGTTATGTGGGGATCTTGCTAAAGAATCAAGTATGGAAGATGTTGGTTTGATTTTTCAACTCTGTTGGGCGATTTGGAAGGCCAGTAATGGCTTCATTTTCAACAAGCAGCCCCCTGATCCTGAGGATACAATTCGGAAAGCCAAGGGCGCAAATTCTGACTACCTTCGTGCATTGGTGCCAAAGAATAATGGGAACCAAGACAGAGTTAGTCGTGTGGTGGAGTGGGTTCCTCCTCCTGTTCTTGCTATTAAATTTAATATCGACGGAGCTTTTTCTTCCTCCCGCAGCCAGGCTGCCTTTGGCATTCTTGCCAGGGATAGTGGTGGAACAGCTCTCCTTTGGCGTTTCGGTAAAGTGGAGGTAAGGTCACCTTTGGTCATTGAAGCTTGGGCTTTGCGTATTGCGTGTGCAATGGCATTAGAGCTGGACTTTACGGTGGTTTCGTTCGAATCGGATTGCAAGATTTTGATAGACTGCATTAACGATCCGAAGAAGTTGTGCCCTTGGGAGATTGCTGCTTTGGTAGGTGATATCAAGTGCTGGGCTTCAACGAGACATTGGTCTTTCGTGTGGTGCTGCCGGGAACAGAATAGGTGTGCTCATTGGCTAGCTTCTAACTGTCTAAATAGGAAAATTTTGGTTAATACGGGTTGTATTCCATCCGGCCTCAGGCCTCTCTTAGATAGAGAGTCCATTTCTTTGTAGTTCTCTCTCTTTTCGTTGTTGGTTTTTTGGATCCACTGATCATTTCAAAAAAAAAAAGTGTATGCGCCAGCTTGCACGCCGCTACACAAATCCTGAGAGATAAATCCCCTCGCATACTTGTGAGGGATTGATAGCACTTGAAAAGTTTCGAACCTTGAACTTAGATGGCCAGAAGAAAACCCGTACGTAAGTCTCACAGCTTGAACACTAAGCTAACCTATTGAAGTTTTATTTTTACCCCTAGTTCATGTCATCCGATCGATCAAGATCAGAGATTCCATTCCAAGTCAACTACTGTTTATAACCTATCCGCATAGTGAAATAAAAATATGTGTTAGAACAATAAATCACAGAAATTATTCAAACTGCATGTGGGGCTCTCTTTTGGGTCTCATACATTAAATTTAAATTGTTCACTAGTTTTAAAATAATTTTTTTGAGTGACCCAAAAAAAAAAATAGCTCAACTGGATATGTGTAAATGGTTGATCCAATCTTTGAATTTTTTATTCAGAACTCAAGATCCTAATTCTGATGAAGTTAAAAATTCAAAGCCTTATTTGTGCTTAATTGATTGACAGAAATGGCATGTTTGGAAGAATTTATTGCATTTATAAATGGCATGTTTGTTTTTTAGTTAATGAGGGTACTTTCTTTTTGGCATGACTCTCATATGTAGTTTGATGTGTTTTCTTTGCCGTTCAAAAAAAAATATTTAGTTTGATGTGATTTGAAGGTTTGGTCATTTTAACATAATTTTATATATGCCTCACAATTATTTCATTTCTTTGGTGTTAGATTTTTTGGAGGGTTCCAATCTAAAACCAGGCAATAGGTAGAGTAGCCTCTAGAATTTATTAACTAAGCTTGGGTGGCTCAGATGAGTGATGTGAGACAAGTCTAATACTCCCCCTCACGTGCAACCCGGATGCACGTGGAGGTGACAGACCAAGAGCTAACTGACTGACTAACTCGGGCGACAGAGATGACAGAGATTTTCCCACGAGAGGTGAGGCCACCCAAGACCTAACTCTGATACCATGTTAGATTTCTCGGAGGGTTCCAACCTAAAACCAATTGGCAATAGGTGGAGTAACCTCTAGATTTTATTAACCAAGTTTGGGTGGCTTAAATAAGCGATGTGAGACAAGTCTAACATTCTCCCTCACGTGCAGCCCGGATGCACGTGGAGGTGACAGACCAGGCGCTGACTGACTGACTCGGGCGACAAAGATGAAAGAGACTTTCCCATGAGAGGTGAGGCCACCCAAGACCTAGCTCATACCATGTTAGATTTCTTGGAGAGTTCCAACCTAAAATCAATTGCCAATAGGTGGAGTAGCCTCTAGAATTTATTAACCAAGCTTGGGTGGCTTAGATGAGCGATGTGGGACAAATCTAACACTTGGTATTAGTATTACATATATGGTCACCACTTGGCCTGATTTTCATGGGCCAGTCCATCACGGGCACCACTTTTGCTATTACAATTAAGAATCTGCTTCAAATTTATTCTGTATATTGGTACTACTTGTTTTTTATGCTAATGGGACACCTGAAGGTTCTGATTTTGGATTGATGTTTATCATAGCCGATTGTTTCCATTAATTGTTTTTCTTTCAACACCTCGTTGGAACTTTGTTTTCTCTCTTAGGGGCTATTTGATAAAACTGAAAACTGAAAGCTGAAAGCTGAAAAATTAAGTACTGAAAGCTGAATGCTGAATTTTTTAAGTTGAAAAGCTATTTGATAAATATATTAAGCACTAAATTTAAAAAAATTATGAATTAATTTTGTTCAAATTCTCTCTTAATTTACTAATAGTCACAATATATTTATGGTAATGGTGGAGTGGTGGTGGTGGTGGTGATGATGTAGTGATGGTAGTGGTGGTGGTGTAGTGATAGTACTGGTGGTGATGGTGGAGTAGTGGTGATGGTGGAGTGGTAGTGGTGGAGGTGGAGGGTGGTGGAGTGATGGAGGTGGTGGTGGTGGTGGAGTAGTGGTGGTGGTGATGTGGTGGTGGTGGAGTGGTGGTGGTGTAGTGATGGTACTGGTGGTGGTGGTGAAGTAGTGGTGATGGTGGAGTGGTGGTGGTAGAGTAGTGGAGGTGGAGGGTGGTGGAGTGACGGAGGTGGTGGTGGTGGAGTAGTGGTGGTGGCGATGGTGGTGTTAGAGTAGTGGTGTTGGAGTGGTAGTAGTGGAGTGGTGGTGGTGTAGTAATGGTACTTGTAACGCCCCGATTTTCGGACAAGTTAATTTAAAAATCCATAAAACTGATTTAAGAAATGAAAGTTTATTAAATAGAGTTTAGCAGCGGAAATCTCAAATACTAAATTCAAAGCTACTTAATTGTCTTACAACTCAACAAAATAAAACAGAGTTTGACACACGTGACAACACTTTTGGAAATTTAAATAACAATAATTTTAAATTAACAGATCTTCTAAGGGTAAGACATCCAAGGCTCGATAAACTCTCCTTCCTCAGCTGGGAGATCCTCAACCTGATACTGATCATCTTGTAGAGAATTTTGTTCTTCGGTCTCCTGATTACCTGGCATGAAACGCCAGCCCAACGGCACTATAATGAGTTTTGAAACTCAGTAGATAAATCTTACCCATTAACCCTTACACTACAAGTAATCGCATTTATAATAAATAACGTAAGAATTGTATAGCACAGAACTTGTTTCATTATATAACCATCAACTTAAATAAATATCATACTCTCAACTTTGATAAAAATTCCAACACCTCAGTGATCAACAGATTCCAAAATCATAATTTCACCAATCATACTATGCAAAATTTCCTACTAGGCTACCCTCCATAACGCGAGGTCCTAGTAGGCTACTCTCACAATTCTAGGTCCATCAGGCTGCCCTCAAGGTCCTGCTAGGCTACCCTCAATACTTGAGGTCCCGCCAAGCTACCCCTGAGGTCCTGCTTGGTCACCCTCACAATTCTAGGTCCATCAGGCTGCCCTCAAGGTCCTGCTAGGCTACCCTCAATACCTGAGGTCCCGCCAGGCTACCCCTGAGGTCCTGCTTGGCCACCCTAGCTACACTGGGTCTTTCAGGCTGCCCTCAAGGTCCTACCAGGCAACCCCCGATCACACGAGGTCCTGTCAGGCCACCCCCGAGGTCCTGCTAAGCCCACAACCTTTCATCTGTTTCCTTTTTTCTTTAACCATAACAACGTCCATAAAATATTTCTAAATCCACAACTCGTCCAATGTCCCTAATGTTTTTTCTACGTTCTCGGTTCAATCGACAAAACAATCATTTCAAATAACGAGTAAACAATTCATAATGTCACCACATACACAGGAAAACTGAATCACCGTCCACTCATCTCCAGTGAGTTTAAGTCCAAACTAATCCTTTCACATTCTCGATATGTTTTCACAACAAAGTATTTGCATACGAATCAATGAAATATTAACAACAGTTCAAAGGGCACAAGAAATACATATAAAGTATTCGGATTTGTCCATGTGACTTTTGGGTTTCATTAGGATTTTGCACATAGATTCATTTTCAACTCTTTTAACTTTGAACTTATACTTAGGGTAATTAGTCCTTTTTGTGTTTCTTTATTGTTATTATCTTTATTCTATTTTTTTGTTTAGCTAATCATGTTCTTTAGTTCCTTATAGAAATAATACTCTTGAAGCTTACGTCCTAAAATCCAGTGTAAAATGTTTTGCTAAAAGAATCCTTGAGATTAATATAATACATTATGTCTAATTACGTGCGAGTTTTTGGACAATAGGTTAATCATTCAAATTTCTTTATGCTGCACACTCAAGTTTTCTAATTCTTTTTTTTTTTTTACTACCACCAGTCATGAAAATATATGAAATGATTTCCATTGTTATCTAGTAACATGCATGTTGTAACTATGTAACTATAAACTATGGTTTCCATTAGCGCTTAAATTAGAACAAAAATAATGTATACGCTTGTTTCATGCATTGGTTTAAGCAAAGATAAAATCACATTAACAGGTAAGTACACAAATCCATCACGGAACATTACAATCAAGCATTGAGTGTCTAAGATTGAAATCTATTTTTGTTCTAAAATCAAGTTTTACGGCTGCTAGGTGGAGGGTCGCCACCGCGAGGTATTGATTGGTTCGATCAATTTTTTTGTATTTTCGGTTCGCCTTTACATGAGTTCGATTTGAACCGCGAATATAGTATGAAACACATTTAATATACTTAGAGCTAAGGGGTAAAGAAAAATCTACCTTGATCCTTGGAGTTCTAGCTAAAATTGAAAAGAAAAATGGAGGTGCGCGCGCGGTGACGGCTACGGTGGCGGCAATGGTGGAACCCGGTGGTCCTTCTCCTTTTTCTTCCTTCTTCTTCTTTCTTTTGCTTTCTTCTTCTTTCTGTCTCTCTCGGCAAAAAGGAAGAAAAAAAAGAAAAGGGAGGGAGGGAGTTATTATTAATGCTCTCTCTCTCTGCCGAAAATAATTGGGGGTGGGGGAATTTATTTTTGTAAGGAAAACAAGGGATTTGGTGGAGTGTGGGAGTTGGTTTTGTAGAGGAATTGGAGGGAGGTGGGAAAGGCTTGTTTGATAACCTAAATTCAGCACTTAAAACTGAATTAATTAAATAATAAGTGATTCAGTGGGTTTGATAACGACATTTTACATTGCTTAACAAATTAAGTGCTACTTAAAATGTAGGCTAAAAAGTTGAAAAAAAATAAGTAGCTTTGAACTACTTACTTCTGACTGAATTCTTTTGTTCTTGCATTTAATCACCATACCAACACCACAACCACCACCACTCCTACAACCACTCCGCCACCACCACCACCACCACTTCGCCACCATCACCACCACCACTTTGCCACCACCACCACCACTCTACCAACACTACTTCTACCACTCCACCACCACCACCATCACTCCCACCACCACTTCTACCATTCCACCACCACCACCATCACTTCACCACCACCACCACCACCACCACTCCATAACTCCCACCACCACCTCTACCACTCCACCACCACCACTACACTACCACCACCACTCTCTTATCACTCCATCACCACCACTACCACCATTACCACACTACCGCCACCACTACAACATCGCCGCCGCCGCCACCACAATGTCACCATTGCACAACTATCACTCCACCGACACCACTTATTGCCACCATTATACCATCATCACTCCACCGCCGCCACCACCACTCACCGCCACCATTACACCACCACCACCACTATCGCCACCACTCCACCACCACAATCACCATTCCACATTTACTATAAGTACATTTTGACCATTAGTAAATTAAAAGAGATCAATCGGAACTAAAATTATTTTATCATTTTTTTAATTCAGTACTTAATATGTTTACCAAACAGTTTTTTAGCTTAAAAAATTCAGCATTCAGCTTTCAGTACTTAATTTTTTAGCATTCAGATTCAGTTTTCAGTTTTATCAAACAGGCCAATATTGAGGAGTAGTGGAGAGAGGTGGGAGGGTAGTTGTTTTTCTCTCTCCTCTATATCAGCCGAATCAATTGGGAATGTGGGAGATGGGTTATTCCAGGGGAGTGGGTGAGAGGAAAGTGGAGAATTAGTTTTGATAGAATTTTAGTTAGAGATGATAATTAAGGGATGAGTATAGATCCTTGTATATCTAAAGTATAATATATATCGAATATGATTTAGTAAGTAATAACAATTATACACCTAATAAAGTAATTTAATTATTCAATCTAATTATTTATTGAATTAGTATTTAACATTTCAAATTTGTATTTACAAAAAAAAAAAAAATAGGGTAAAAATCCGGGTCGTTACAGTACTGGTGGTGGTGGTGGTGGAGTGGTGGAGGGTGGTGGAGTGATGAAGGTGGTGGTAGGAGTGTTGGTGGTGGTGGAGTAGTGGTGGTGGTGAAGTAATGGTGGAGTGGTGGTGGTGGTGGTGGAGTAGTGGAGGTGGAGGGTGGTGGAGTGATGGAGGTGGTGGTAAGAGTGGTGGTGGTGGAGTAATGGTGGTGGCGGCGGTGGTGGTGATGTGATGGTGGAGTGGTGGTGGTGGTGTAGTAATGGTACTGGTGATGGTGGTGGAGTGGTAGTGATGGTGGAGGTGGAGGTGGAGGTGGAGGGTGGTGGAGTGATGGAGGTGGTGGTAGGAGTGGTGGTGATGGTGGAGTAGTGGTGGTGGTGATGTGATGGTGGAGTGGTGGTGTAATGATGGTACTGGTGGTGGTGGTGGAGCAGTGGTGATGGTGGTATGTTAGTGGTGGTGGTGGAGTAGTGGAGGTGGAGGGTGGTGGAGTGATGGAGGTGGTGGTAGGAGTGGTGGTGGTGGAGTAGTGGTGGTGGCGGCGGTGGTGGTGGTGATGTGATGGTGGAGTGGTGGTAGTGGAGTGGTAGTAGTGGAGTGGTGGTGGTGGTGGTGTAGTAATGGTATTGGTGGTGGTGGAGTAGTGGTGATGGTGGAGTGGTGGTGGTGGAGTGGTGGAGGTGGAGGGTGGTGGAGTGATGGCGGTGGTGGTAGGAGTGGTGGTGGTGGCGGAGTAGTGGTGGCGGCGGCGGTGGTGGTGAAGTAGTGGTGGTGGAGCTGGTGGTGGTGGTGGAGTGGTGGTGGTGGAGTGGTAGTAGTGGAGTGGTGGTGGTGGTGGTGGAGTAGTAGTGGTGGTGGAGTGGTGGAGCTGGTGGTGGTGGAGTGGTGGTGGTGGTGTAGTGATGGTAGTGATGGTGGTAGTGGAGTGGTGGTGGAGTGGTGGAGCTGGTGGTGGTGGAGTGGTGGTGGTGGTGGTGGTGGTGTAGTGATGGTAGTGATGGTGGTAGTGGAGTGGTGGAGGTGGTGGTGGTATAGTGGTTGAATGCAAGTACACAAAATTCAGCCAAAATTAAGTAGCTCAAAGCTACTTATTTTTTTTCAACTTTTTACCTTACATTTTAAGTCACACTTAATTTGTTAAGCAATGTAAAATGTGATTATCGAACCTACTGAATCACTTATTACTTAATTGATTCAGTTTTAAGTGCTGAATTTAGGTTATCAAACAACCCCTTAATTTGGTGCTGCATTTTGCTATATGGTATCTCCATCATGTAGTTTGTGTTTGTGTTGCCTTTCTTTTGTTTCATTTTCCCTCGATGTACCCTTGTCGAGTAATTAATAAAATCTCTTTTGCTTTGTGGAAAGTTTTCCAGCAAAGGTTCTACCTTAGGTAGTCTAATTTCCGCGCCAATGGTCTATCTTCTTATTTATTTGGAAGAATTTATTGCATTCATAAATGGCATGTTTGTCTTTCCGTTAATGAGATGATACTTTCCATTTGGCATGACTGTCTCTCTCTTTTTTTTAGTACTTACGAAAATATATAACTAAACCAATGGAGACGACGACATAAAGTAGCAATGTAAAAGCGATATTACATACCTATAGAAGGCCACATATAACTAATCTAAAACCCACCTAAGGCAAAGGCTATCCTTAATTAAGAACTCCCTTAGAGAGATAGTTTGTAATGACTAACTCCTCATTTTGGTCATCCAGGTGTGCTAGGTGGTCAGCACTTTGATTGAGGTGTACCGGGTGGTCAATTCTTTGATTGGCATTACAATAAGTGTGAGATAGCATGGTTCCGTACAGATGAGCAAACCATGGGCCATGTTAATGATAACACTTTGGGGTGATTGCCCGAATTATCTTCTGTGATCAGATTTACAACAATGAGGAGTCGGATTCGATTGAGACACTCACCAAACTTTTCTCCAAGATGATAGTTAGGCCTCTATAGATACCCCAAAGTTCCGCTTTCAGACTTGAGTCACAAAGCAGCTTCCCAAAGAAACCTAAGATCCAATAACCCCTTGAATATCTAAACAGGCCTCCAAAGCCTCCTTTGCCCTTTGATTCATACCAGCAACCATCCGTGTTGAGCTTGATAGAACTTGTACACGGAGTAACCCAGTACAACATGGAGAAATGGGTCCATGGATGGGATGGGGAGGGGGGTGTTGTTGTTTCCTCAATCTCACGGGCATATGAGTAAATTAACTTGGCACTAATGGATACCACAAAATCAATGTTATCAAAACTCTTTTTGTTGCGGTCTTTCCAAATTTGCCACAGAGTGGTAATAAAGAGAGTAGGTTTGGCATGATGTCATATATATAGTTGAATGTGATTTGAAGGTTTGGTCATCAATCTAATTTTATGTGTGGGCTCACAATTATTTCCTTTGTATTATATATACAATAACTTGTGTAACTAGAATTATTGATTTGTTGTTGTGATTTTATTTGATTAGGTAAACTAAAAGATGAGGAGATTATCCTCCACCAACATGGGAAAAGTAAAAAGGTGGTGCTCTTGAAGAATCCAAATGAAGAGAGTGAGGTGGAGCTGCAAGTGAAGGGAAATGACTCTTTTCAAAATTTGGTGAATGACACATTTTGGTTCAAATTTAAGTTAGCATTCTCCTCAAGGATGCAAAACTAGTTATTAAGATTTCTGAAAATGAAAGAAAAGAGCTTTTATAAGGAGTAAAGAAGAGGAAAAAAATCTAGTCAAGAAGGGAGCGAATCGCCTAGAGACGGTATCTAGCGGGGTTATATTGGCGACATTCGGAGAGTTTGTGGCAAAGATATTAATTGGGATTAAAGGGTTGATCAATCCTTGTGGTTGGGTTGAAGATATTATCAACACCGCGGAGAAGGAGAAGGTCTCCCATGAGGCAATATTGAAGATAAGAAAATATGTTTATGACTTGAAAGCACATTTTGGCATCAACAAAAAAGATGGCAAGAGGGTGTTGGTATGGATGAGGATAAGAAGAAGAAGAAAGAAGAGGAGGGGGAGAAAAAGAAAAGGAGAAGTTAATACCAAGGGCGGAAGTATACCTACCATGAGTTGGGTTGTAGCCCAGGTCCACTTTAGAAACCCCCTCCAAAAAAATTATAAATATTTAGTTTTTACTAGTAGCGGAGTCAGAATTTTGATCTGAAGGGGCCGACTTAATATTTATATATTTTTTGTCGGAACGTATACATATTATATCATAAAGTGTTTGTTTTCCAACACATTAAATTTGTACATTGAAATAATTTTAGCCTAATGTAGTTAAAGTATACCAATCATTTTGCATTTTTCTTTAAGCTATTTCAACAATCACGTGTTTATTTTTTATTTATGAAAAAATTGAGAAATGAGAATGTAAAATAACTGATTTTTTATCAAATTAAACCAAAATTATTACGATTATAAGTACCTATACATGAATAATTATCGATAATATTCAAAATCAAGTATATAAAAATTTAAAAATTTAAAACTCTGGGTCTGGACCCTAGGGGGCCCAACACTATGCTACTGGTTTTTAGAAATTCTAAAATATCTAACTCTCTGGAAGCTCTAAAATATCCTTGTGAAATATCTAGAGTTTTTTTTTGTGAGAATTAGTCACATGTATAATTCTAGAATTATCTCAAAGTTTAACTTGTATGAAAATATCTTTGTACTAGTGATCCGCACTCAAGATTGTATAATCTTGGTGCTTAAAGTCCTCTAATTTGTAGCGTTTGATTCCCTAAGTTATCGTTTTCATTCCATTTTGCACGTTAGGTTGCGTTTTGATAGTTTCAGCTAATACGTGGAACTACGGCGGTTTTTATCGCCAAGGATTGCTTTCGGAAACATCCGAGCGCTCAAGGTTGTGAGGCATCTCTCCACCCAGTCCCATCGGGTGATTATTGAAGGGGCTAGAGAGCGTCGAGTCGTCGTCAAGCTGTTCAGACCAAGGCAAGCCCAAAAACCAGTTTTCTGCCGCCTCTGAATCGGTACTGGGGGTTGCCCAGTACCGATACATGCTGTCCAAGTTGGGATTTTTGAGCATCGTTGAAGACCTTGTACCGGTACTGGGAGTTGGCCAGTACCGGTTCAGCCTGCAGAAAATATCCGCGTTTTTGCTACTTTTCCAGCTGGTTACTTTTGGGATATTTTCCATTTCTGGCTACTTTTGAGATATTTTCTGGGGTATTTTTGAGGTGAGAGAGTGTCACTTTGTATAAATAGGACCATCTCTCTCCCTCCTTTATTACCTAGCCTGTTACTTTCTTAGATTTTTCTCCATTAATGTCTTTTTGAGTTTTTCAAGCTTAAATTCCATAGAACTCAAGTAAGTACTTGTTGTTTGTCAATTTCTCGTTTATTAAAGTTGCTCGTACTGATTAGATCTTTCTCAATCTTAAGTTTATTTTCGTTTTCATCGGTTAAAAATCATGTCTCGTTTTTATGCTTTAAGTATGTGTGAGTAGTCATTTGGCTAAGTCTTGGGCTACTCTTTCCCAAAAACTTAGGTGGTTATTTGATTCTCGAATCTTCGGGCTTAAAATCATGGTTTTCGGAATAGAGCTTAACTTGTATTTTTGGTCTAAACTAGGGGTGTTAACTTATTGGCATGCTGTTTAGCCAAGCAGTCTTGGCACGTGGCATGCCTAGAACTCGTGGCCTCCTATGTGTTCAATAAAAGTATTAAACCAAGTTGGTTCGCCTCCGGTAAATCACATCTTTTGATAAACGTAGTTTTTAAAGTTAAATCTTCCGAGCGTGAGCACGCGGTCATGACTCTAGCTTGAGTTATATTTGAGAATCGATAACAGCCTTTGTCAAGGGAAAGAAGATCCCTAGACTTGCCTCTTTAAGTTCATTAAAACTCATTTCTAGTCTTTTGCTTTAGTTTTTACACCG
The DNA here is from genome assembly GCA_020567845.1 of Rhododendron henanense subsp. lingbaoense. Taxonomy (NCBI): domain Eukaryota; kingdom Viridiplantae; phylum Streptophyta; class Magnoliopsida; order Ericales; family Ericaceae; genus Rhododendron; species Rhododendron henanense. The sequence goes on from CM036314.1 coordinate 27,206,185, forward strand.
TTCAAAGAAAAACCAAGTTCCGTCTCAAACGCCACCATCCATTACATAGACCTTCAATCCGATCTAAGCTGAATACGATTCTCTGTGGGTACGATCCCGGACTTCCAGATATTATGCTACCAACGACTTAGCCCTACGCTTGGGGTTTCAAACCTTTTTCGAAGGCAAGGTTGTGGCGTAAACAACTAGAGCTTTCCATGAAGTAGTATAAATAGGGATAGGTTCTAGCCATTTTGTACCAAGCAAAAAAAATTTGAGTTCAAATGTAATACAAATACTCTCATTCCCCACTCTTGTCTTTAGTATTCTTCCTCTTCTAAAAATCTTGAACGCATTTTAAGATACGTGATACATATCCGATACGATTTATAAAATTGAAAAAAAATTTGCCCACCAAAATTTTTTTTGGATTAACTAGCCCAGGTAGAATCAATTTCTAGTTCTGCCCTTGGGTAATACTATTCTATTTGCTTTTGTTTGATTACTATTGGTTGAAAATATGTTACTGTTACAAAAAAAAAAAAAGAATTTGTTTATTTTTCATTTAATTACTACTCCCTCCGTCCCTTTATTACAGTCCAGTATTCCATTTTGGGCTGTCCCTTAATAAATGTCCATTTTGTAAAGTTAGTGGGTAAAAGTTGGTGAATTGTCTATTTTGTCCCTAAAAGTAGATTCCATTTTAAAAAGTTAGTGAGTAAAAATGTAATGATGATGGGTAAGTAGGAAAAGTGGAAGAAAAAGTTGATGTGAAAGGTATAATGATGATGTCTTTTTAATAAGTTGGAGTTACGAAGCAGGACACTTAAAAAGGGACGGAGGGAGTAGTATTTGCTATTTAACTGTAGTTCACTTATTGTTAAAATTTGCACCTTTCCATTTGATTTATATCCTTAGTAGATGGCGAGGCCTCGCCATCTACTGAGGATACAAATCAAATGGAAAGGTGCAAGTTCCAACAATAAGTGCATGGCAATTAAGTAGCAAATACCAATGGTTAGATGAAAAATAATCAAGCTTACTTTTTGGTACTACCAACTGCGCGGCAACAATAACATAGTGTCAACCAGTGATAATCAAATAAGAACAAACTAAATAATATTAACCCCTCATCTCTCTTTTTTTCTCCCCCTCCTCTTCTTTCTTCTTCTTCTCCTCATCCACACCATCACCATCTTTGCCATCCTTTTTGTTGATGCCAAAATGTGTTTTCAAGTCATAAACATCTTTTCTTATCTTCAATATTGCTTTGTGGGAGACCTTCTTCTCCGTTGTGTTGATAATATCTTCAACCCAACCACAAGGATCATCGATCAACCCTTTAATCCCAATTAGTATCTTTGCCACAAACTCTCCGAATGTCGGTAATATAACCCCACTATAAACACTGTCTCTAGGCAATTCGCTCCCTTCTTGACTGGATTTTTTTCCTCTTCTTTACTCCTTATAAAAGCTCTTTTCTTTCATTTTTAGAAATCTTAATAAGTATTTTTGCATTCTTGAGGAGAATGCAAACTTAAATTTGAACCAAAATGTGTCACTCACCAAGTTTTGAAATGAGTCATTTCCCTTCACTTGCAGCTCCACCTCACTCTCTTCATTTGGATTCTTCCAGAGTACCACCTTTGTATTTTTCCCAAGTTGGTGGAGGATAATCTCCTCATCTTTTAGTTTACCTAATCAAATAAAATCACAACAAAAAATCAATAATTTCAGTTACACAAGTTGTTGTATATAAAATACAAAGGAAATAATTGTGAGCCCATACATAAAATTAGATTAATGACCAAACCTTCAAATCACATTCAACTATATACTATGATCAAAAAACATTCAACTATATACTTCCTCCATCCTTTTTTTAGAGTCCAGTATTCCATTTTGGATGTCCCTTAATAAATGTCCATTTTGTAAAGTTAGTGGGTAAAGTTGGTACATTTTTTAGTTTGCCCCTAAAAATATATTTCATTTTGAAAAGTTAGTGAGTAAAATTGTAATGATGATATCTCTATAGAAGGAAAGTTATAACTTGCAAAGTGTAATGATAATACCTCCATAAAAAGTTTAAATTTACGAAGTGGGACTCTTAAAAATGAACAAAGAGAGTATATGACAGTCATGCCAAAAGGAAAGTATCATCATTAACTAAGAAAACAAACATGCCATTTATGAAAGCAATAAATTCTTTCAAATAAGTAAGAAGCTAGCCATTGACGGGAAGATTAGATTACCTGAGATAGAACGTTCGCCGGAAAACTTTCCAAGAAGCAAAAGAGATTTTGTTAATAACTCGATAAGGATACATCGAGGGGAGCATTGGAGGACACAGAGTAAATAGCACGCAGAACATAGGGTATTTTTGTCCATCAAAGTACCGCAAGTAGTAAAGACATTTAAAACAATGGATTCGGAACCTGATAAAGATCTAGCTCGGATTAAAGGGCCCAATTGTCAAAAAAAGAGTGTGTATCCAGTCTAAACTCTCTCTTTTTTTGGCAGTTTAATTTACTGTCATCATATTATGAAGAGTTTTTTTATGAATACATCCCTCAAACTATCATCACTTTTTCTACTTCATCTCAAACTACCAAAACCTCTTATTTCATCCTCAAACTACCAAAAACTCACCTATTTGGTCCTCACCCTAACTCCATCCACGTTTTTGGACGGAAAAGACACCAAATGACATATTGCCCCACGTTTGAAAAAGGTAGATTGGGAATTCCAACCCTCACAACCCATCTGGCGCCAAAGCAGATGGGTTTCCCTCCAATTTGTCAAGGATATACAGTCACACATAGATTAAGAACAGAGAGTACTCCACTGCTCTTCCTCTTTCTCTTCAAGCATCCTCTGTTGATCGGCACTCTTGTTTCTTGACTCCTCTTCCAGAATTTCTATTCTAGGAAAGGTATTCTGAAGTGTCATGAATCTTTTTCTCCAACTGAGATTCAATTTTGATTTTTTGGGCATTTAATGACTCTATCTCCTCCTGTTGCTTTTCGTTGACCTTTTTCATTTGGTCCTTCACTTGACCATGCTTCATTCCTTTCATGTACCAGTTGCTCTTCCATTCCACTTTTCTGTTTCTGTAACGACTCCACCTCCTGATTCAGATCATTAATTATTGTCATCAGATCCTCAATTTGAGACGACAAGTCTCTCTCCTTATCCTCAAGTTTCTTCAGCAGAATGAAAAGGGTTTTTCAGTTTCTCTTTTTTGGGTTTGCAGAGAATCCAGCTCCAGTTCCAATCCCCTCATTCGAACATGCGTAATGTCTGAGTATGAGAGAGAGAAGAGGGTTTGTCCATGTTGGGAGTAATAGAGGTGAAATTCCATTTTTGCCCTTCAAAAAAGTCACATGCTTCGCATATGATGTCTTTTCTGTCCAAAAACGTGGATGGAGTTAGGGTGAGGACCAAATAGGTGGGTTTTTGATAGTTTGAGGACGAAGTAAAAAAAAGTAGTAGTGATAGTTTGAGAAATGTTATCATAAAAAACTCTATTAATTATGAATCGTAAGATGATGTTTTGATGACTTCCCTTCAGTGTAGAAATTCAATAACTAATCTTTTTTCCTCTCTCTTTAGCTTCACACTCAATTTTGGTTCTTAAGGTACACAAATTACGGGAGGGGGGGAGGCGTTTTAATCTTCAGTTTTTCTTTGAATTTATTAGGCATCAAAAATCTAATTTCTTTGAGTAATCTTGCAATTCATGTGTCATCTAAAACTGAATAGTTTGCCACCGTATTTGTTCCAATCTGTTTGACTGGTGTAAATCATTGATGGTGTTCATCGTTGAAGGCTTATAGAATCACAGTTCTGATAGACTTTTGATCCGAGACATTAATCCCATAGTGGTAGGCCGCAACCTCAGGTAGTAATATGCATTAAGGGCCTGATTGGATGGTGTATACGGTGGGTGTATTACACAATACACCCGGATTCATAAATAATACACCATTTGGCATCCCTTTCTTCCCCTGTATTAACTAATCCCTGTATTAGCTAATACACCAAGAACAGCCATAAATTATTGCTACCCTCCCAGGTAGCAATAACTAATCCGGGTGTATACGCCTGATTTTTGACCAAAACACCCCTCCTCATCCCCTCCCCAACGGCTCTCTCTCTCTCTCTCTGCTAACAGAGATAGCGAAGAATGGGAAGAAGAACAGGCCACCACAAAAATACACACACAAAAATATGTATGTATATGTAGAGACTAGAGAGAGGCGTACCTTGGGTTCCGTACATATCGGTGAGAGAGACGATCGGAGAGACGGAGAGAGACGATCGGAGAGACAGAGAGAGACGATCAGAGGGCGAGGACCAGTGGCCGCCGCCCCTGCTGCAACTTTTTTCTTCTTTCTTCTTCGTTTCCATCTGTTTCTCTCTCTCTGTCTCGCGCTCTCTCTCTCTCTCTCTATAAAACGATAAGAACAAGGGTAAAAAAGAAAAATGATTTGGTGTATTGGAACACATGAGAAAGAAAATGAACGGGTGGATGAAAAAAAATAGATGGCTGGGACAAATTGAAATTTTTTTTTAAACTAAATAACATTCTAAGTTTTTTTTATAATGAGTAAATAAAATTTATATTTTAAAAATTGTTATATTATTTAATTTATTGGTATAGTAAATTATTATAACTTAGAATTGCCAAAAAATAATTAAATATATTAAGTTTTGCAATTATATAATTAATGTTATGCATAATAAAGTTTGAGACTGCACAAGGGCAAAAGAGTCATTTAATAGTTTTTTACATCATACACCCTTCCTTCTAATACATCATCCAAACCATCTACTTTTTAATACACCCTCTATAAATATCACATCAATGTGGGCCCTCCCTTCTTAACTAATACTCCTTACTATCTTATCACCCCTTCATAAATAATACACCCGAAACACATACGGCATCCAATCGGGCCCTAAGGGTATAGGGTAAGCCTAGGGAAGAAAGTGTGACGGGAGAGGAGGAAGTTCAGGTGGTACGCAACAAAGGTTTCTAGCTCTCCCCACCAGGAGTTTCCCCAGTGATTGACATTTTGAATAAATCGGTCTTTTTATTAGCCATACGTTTTCTTTTCCAATTCCGAATAAAGTGCAGTGAGTTCGGGCATGCAAGTTCACTGCCCCTTTAAGTGTAACAACAGAGAGAGTAGTACTCCAGAAAGAAACAAATATATACTTAGTAAAAGATGGCAAATAGAAGAGCAAAACTTACAACGTACGGGTCAACGAAATTGCTTTAAGTCACGTTATCGCTGCTCCTAAAGTAACTCCTGCTCCTTCATCTCCTTGTAACATGTACCTCAAAATACAAAAACTAGCAAACACAATAAAATAAACTCATCTATGAATTATAAGTAAAAATAAAAATAAATCGAACTTATGCAACTGTGTTAACTGTCTCTGGCAATGGTGCCAAAATTTGATCATGTTGTACTGAGTCAAAAATATGTTTATAATAACTAAGAATCAACTACTATTTCATAGAATAGTGATCAAGTCCGAGTATCGAATCTGTAGGGACAATGAGGCTAAGTTATTACAACTCCGATCCGATTAATTTTTAGATAAATTCAAAGGGAAAAGATTGAGTTATAATATGATTTTTGGAACTAATTAAATTAAGAAAGCAACTAAATTAAGAATTTGGAAACTTACCCTTACTTATATACCCTATTTCCCGACCGGTAAACCCCAGCCGAAGCCCAAATCATTCCTCCCTTCTCTTCACATAGCCCACAACGCTTCTGAATCATCACACTACCAATGACCACGACTAAGCCGCCACAACCCAACGTCAATGGCCACTGCCACATCCTTCATCCATCACCGCTTGTAACCATTATCCGTTCGATTGGGCTTTAAGTTTGCAATTTTTAGAGGTTTTCTTTTATACAGGAGGTTCATATTCAAAGATAAATTCAACAAAATTTCTGACATACCAAGAAAAAAGATAAATTGAACAGTCTACGAATCATTGAAAGATTTTTGTCTTAGTCGAGTTCTGTCATTAGGGGAGGCCAAGGCTGTGGTGGGATCTTGAAGTTATATAAGTGATTCTTTTGGGCAATGGACACAAATTTCACCATTTGCCATAAAAGTTAAAAATCAAATTAATCAGAAGAGACAACCATTGTTGCACTATTAGTGTGTGCGTGCGTGTGCATTGAGTAATTATTCAATGGTCTTGGGGCACCGCTACGTGGTGCCCAAACACCCTTATCCAACACATATTTCCATATGAAAAATGTGTGGTGGATAAGGGTGTTGGGGCACCAAGCGGCGGTGCCCAAGACCACCAAATAATTTTTCATATGCATGTGAGATCAGTTGACGGCAGAGGGGTTGTGGCAACCCAAAACATAAACTTTACTAGCATAAAAGTGATTGGTGATGAGAAAAGTTCAGAACCAAAATGAGGATGATCATCTTTTATCCGAAAGGAAAACGGCATTTACTTCAAATGGTGAGCAGTTGAACTTATTTACAACACATGTAATAATACACTCAATCCAAAATAGGTGACACGAGAAACCCATTTCTTCTGCAACAGTGACCCTCTAGTTCACCCCAACTCAATTACTCCGCATGAGAAGTCCAATAAATCAACCCACTGCAAGGAACAACATATATTATTGGTTACCACTGTCCTAATTACAGCAGGAATAACTTAAACAGTGTTGATGATGAGTGAATATTTCCTGAAAAAATCAACGTGCTCATGCAAAAGTATAAATATCGAACAAAATGAGGAAACTACTGCTGCAGATCAATACGTAGGCCACACAGCAGTGGTGCAAAAGTATAAATATCGAACAAAATGAGGAAACTACTGTTGCAGATCAATACGTAGGCCACACAGCAGTGGCGCCTCCAAGAAACCAAACACTTCACACTTCACAGTCTATTAGATTCAAGGGATTAAAATACTAGTATAAAAAAAATTGCAGGGAACATAATTCTATCATTGGTTGTATAACAAATTACGTGAAAAAGAATCTCCTTTCTTATTCAACATTTTCTATTCACTGGCAACAGTGCAGAGCTGGCCAATGCCACAGATTGTTGTGATAATGCAACTATTGGAAGCATGATTTAAAATGTGCACAACAGAAGCAGCATCCTGACAATGTGCTCAAACATTCAACCTAACAAACAAAAAGTACAAGTCCAGAGTGAATTGGGGGACAAGAATATGAATGCTCACAGAGTAAGGAACACTATCCTTAGCTTGGTAAGTACTCAAGGGGATATTCTTGATGACCCTGCTGCTATTGAGGGTGAAATTTTAGGTTATTATCAGAATCTTTAGGAATCTCCTTTCAGTCAAAGAAGGGATGCTTGTGAGACTCTAGCTGCTGCCATCCAGAAGAAGGTTCCTTTGGAGTTAGGGGATAGCCTATGTTACGCGGACTCGCCACTTTGGGCAAAGTACCCGTGTCGACACGACACGGTGCGGGTGCGGGATCCGTACGGGATTCTTTGGAAAACAATCGGACACGTTCCAGAGAAGAAGAAGAAGAAGACGAGGGAGGAGAAGAAGTAAGAGGCATAGCTTACTAGCTTGTTTCGTCGTCGAAGATCGTTGTCGATGTGTGGTCCAGCTGTCATCGGAGGAGCAGCAGATCTCACTCCGATCGTGTTGCGAACCATTAAAAGCTCTCGGCTTCCAACGAAAGGCTAAGATCGGCGCTCAACGTCGTAGTTCCGACGCTCTCATCTAAGATCGCCATACTAGAGAGAAAATTACAGAGAAGAGAGAGCAGGGAGGCACCACTTCAGTTCTTAGTGGTGTGTGCGATTTAGGGTTTGGGGAGTACACGTGTAGTATACATGCCGTTTAACTTGAATGTTTTCTTTTTTCCAAATTACAGTTTACCTCCTTAAGTTACAATATATCACACATATATTACACATGTATATATATTTACAGTTACAGTTTCATAACATTTGGTAAAATTATAATATATTCTTATGAGATAATTTCACATATATTTATATAAATAATTAAAAAAATAATTTTGACGAATCCCCGCACCCATATCCAAATTCGGATACATATCCCCGAATCCTCTATTTTCAACTTTGAGATGTCCGACCCTTAGATATGTACCCGCACCCGATTCCCGTACCCGAGTCCGAGCAACATAGGGGATAGCTTAATTGGGCCTGTGAATGAAGTTGAAGTCCTGGAAGCTCTTAGATCTATCCATAGAGATAAGGCCCCAAGGCCTGATGGGTTCAACTCCGCTTTCTTTCAAGGCAACTGGAATATTGTCAAGGAGGATTTTGTGGCAGGTATTCTATTTTTCTTTGAGTCTGGTTCTGTGCCTGTGGGATGGAATGCCACTGCTGTGACTTTGGTGCCTAAAGTTGCTGCTCCTCAGTCCATAAAAGATTACAGGCCGATCGCTTGTTGCATTACTGTGTATAAATGCATCACTAAAATTCTTGCTAATAGGTGTCAAGCAGTCCTTCCAAGTATTATAGGCCCTTCACAATCCGCCCTTATAAAAGGAAGATCAATCATGGATAACACCTTGTTGATGCAGGAGCTTGTTAGGGATTATCACAGAGATCAAGGGCCTCCTAGATGTGCTATTAAGTTGGATATTATGAAAGCCTACGATAGAGTTGATTGGGATTTCCTGATTGCTGTTGTGACCTATATGGAGTTCCCATTGCAATTCATTCATTGGGTCAGTGCTTGTGCATCCACTCCAAGGTTTTCTATTGTTATCAATGGAGAGCTGAAGGGTTTCTTTCTAGGCAGGAGAGGGTTGAGGCAAGGGGATCTTATCTCCCTTACCTTTTCTTGCTTGTTATGGAGGCTTTCTCATTTATCCTGCAGTCTAGAATTGGTCAAGGTGGATTTTCTTATCACCCTAAGTGTGCTGCCATCAATCTCTCTCACCTAACTTTTGCAGATGATATGTTCATTGTATGTGGGGCCGCTCCCCAATCTTTTGAAACAATTAACATTGTTTTGAAGGAGGTGATCTGGGATTCAAAAGCTTAAAAGAACGGAATAGAGCATCCATGTTGAGGCACTTATGGGCCCTTTGCAAGAAGGAAGATATTCTCTGGGTCAAATGGATACACTCCTACATTATAAACAATAATAAATGGCTTCATACTGGTTACTCCTCCTGGACTATGAGGAAGATTTTTCCTTAGAAGAGACGATCAAAAGTATATTCAATCTCAGATCGGTAATGATAAGGATACGTTTCTATGGCTGGATAATTGGCACAACCTTGGGATACGTTTCCCAGGTCTTTTAACCTGGGAAGATCTTTAGGCTAAGGTATGCACTATAGTTCATAATGGAGGTTGGAGATGGCCTAGAAGTAGAATTAGAGATATCATTGCTAAAACTGCCCTGAACCTTATGCCTCATCCTGAAAGGGAGGATTCTGTGATCTGGAATTAAACTCATCTGGTTGTTTTTCTGCAAAATCTGCGAGGGAGGCTCTTAGATCTAAAGCTCCTGAGGTGGGATGGTATCAGTTCATTCGGCATAAACGGCATGTACCTAGGTGACCATTCATCCAATGGGTGACTATCCTGGGTAGGTTGAACACAAGAGACAGATTATTAAGTTGGGGGATTGTTCAAGATAGTAGCTGTGTTCTGTGTACGGGAGGGGTTGAATCCCATTCCCACCCATTCTTTTCCTGTCAATTCTCTTCACTGGTCTGGTTAGGAGTCAGAGCAAAGCTGGGATCCTATTCTCATGACTGGTCCTTAGTTTCTGAAGTTCATTGGTGCTCCAATTTCTGCAAAAACAAGTCTGTCAGGGCCTCTTTATTCAAGCTTTGCTTGGCTGCTTCTATCTACTACATTTGGAAGGAAAGAAATGGGCGTATATTCCAAACGACTGGGCATGACTTTGGTTCAGTTACTCACCAAATCTTGGAAGAAGTCAAGGCTTGTGCAAGCTCTTGAAGGAATGTGGCCAAGACTGTGGATAACCCAACATCTGCCTGGATTGGGGGGTTCCACATTCCATTTTTGTGCAGAGGTTTCTTTTCTTGTTTTGTAGTTAGTTGGTTGTTTAGTTTTGTCTCTGAGTTGTTTGTTTCTGTTCTGGAATCATTTGAGTCTTGTTTTGTGTAGCTAAGGCTCTTTTGTATTCAGTTTCAGGGCTATCTCCCTGAATTTTTTTGGGCTTAGTCCCTTTATAAATCGCCCGGTTCCAAACAAAAAAACAAAAAATTCACCTAGCAATTTTGAAAAAGGATGATGCTCAAACATGAAAAATTCATTCACCTGATCAACACAAACACACACTGCAAAACACCTGCTGTTCCTGTCCAAGAAGAGGGGCCAGTATCGGTTAGTGCATCTTCTATCAATAGCCCAACTGAAGCCGCTAGAGAGACGAATGATACAACATAAGCAAGGAAAAGCCAAAGCTTCAACCTGCAAATAAGGCATTGCAACAAGGAATTAATTGGCATTGATAGTGTATGAAAATAAATGACTGGATGAATTTGTATATCTGAATCGCCACGATCTTGGGATGCACAATTTTCATATTATTTTCTGATTTGAAACCCTTCTATGATTCAGTTCACATTGTAATACTAATGATGATTCTACACAAATATGAGAACTTTAGGATCACTTTTTAAAAAATGGCTTCTGCAATTTGTTCTCCTTCCACTTTCCACAACTATGAAATCCCCCCCGCTCCCAAAAACTTCTTTTAAGCTTTAAAGGTTGAAATCTCGTTTTGTGGCCTCCCATCCTATATCATGTTGCTAGAGATCTCGAACACCAAAAGAAAAATAAATTTTGTTCTTTTTGTTGCTTGGTAGTTAAGAGGGGAAAAGTAAAGAGAGAGAGAACTCAATTCAAGGCAAACCCATTCAGCAAAAGCTTATTCCAAATTATTTGGGTTCGCAACACAGTCCCAAATCAATTTCACTATTTCCCATGAAAAGAGGAATTGTTTACATATATCTATCCGAAGATTTTTACAGCTTTGAACTGGTAATGAAAAGAAAGCAACTAGGATGATTATTGGATTCTCTTTTGGATAGGCGAAGAAAGGCGAAGAAAGGCTGGAATGCCAAGAGGCGTTTCGCCCTGTTTAATGAAGGCCCACATAACATTAATCCACCATAAGGTAAAGGTAAGGAAGAGGAAGACCAAAATAAACATTGGTTAAGAATACTAAGTCAATTTAATGAAGCACCACACAGAGAGAGAGAGAGAGAGAGAGAGCATGTCTCTCTCAGAGAGATAGAGGAGGAACTATAAAAGGAAAAACAACATACCATCTACCATGTCAGCAGTGAGAATACAAAGATCATGTGGGCAAGAATGACAATACGTAAAATGACTTCCAGTGATTTGAGCCGCAAGTTAATTTACGCTCATTTGCTGTAAAATAATTTACCCGTAAAATGATTTCCCCAACTAATGAGCAACCAAACACAGAAAATTAGGAAAACAAATTTGGGGAAAATATTTCCAGCTCAAACAAACAAATAATTCATGATATCCAAAATGGGATTACTATCCATGACTCAAACCTTGATTTGACAAGGTTCTAATGTTTGCACTATCCGTCCTCGCTAACTTAAAGCTTCTCTATAAATGTTTTGGCGAAGCACTACGAGCTACAATGAGCATGCCACAATACTAGGGGTGGCAAATGGGCGGGTTTGGGTCAAATTGGGCAAGTTGTAAGTGGGTTGGGTCTTTAATGGGTCATTGACCCATTTAGACCCATTAACTATGAGGCTAATTACCCATACCCAACCCGACCCATTTATTAAAAAACAAACCCGACCCGCCCATTAGCCCAATTAAATACTACATACTAAAAAATTCTTGATTCTGGTTCATCTCTCTCTCTCTCTCTTCCCGTGATGTTGCCTCATTCTCAATCTCATGCCAAATGAAAAATTATAGAGTGTGGTAAGCTCACACACTCAAAACTTTGATCGATGCATGTGATCTAACCCGACATCGTACGGAGGCTTATTATACCATTATCCAAACCGTCTCGAGGAGACGAACAAGATGGACAGATCAGATTTTCTGTTCAAGCAATTTTTAAAAAAAAACGCAGATTTTGATCGGAACTCGATTTGCACTCTCTCTCTTCATTTGTGTTCGTTTTATACACTATGGAGTGCTAAAATCAGTCTTAACCTACTGGGCAACAACCAATATACTGGGCCCGAACATTTAATTAGTTTTTCACAGCGATTTAAGGTTCCAATTCCAAGCTTTTTCGAAGGTTTACGGTTCGGCTGGAGTTTCTTGTTATCGCAACGGCACTTCAAACGTACAGCACATTGATAAGACTAAGTAAAGAGGATATGACATTGATAAGACTAAGCCATTTCTGGAAGATCAATGAAAGCTTCGAATGTTTTTTTTTTTTTTTTTCCGTGCGGTTTGGTTGGAAGGGGCTGAGAGATGGAAGTGAAATTACGGGTGTTTATTCACGGCTGAGCCGGTGGACGGGTGGAGGCTGGGTACAGGTGTGAGAAAACAAAAACAAAAAAATTCGATCGAGCCGAGCTTGTTTTGAAAATTTTAACGATTTTTCAAAGATTTTTTTCAAACTTATTTTATTCGGAGCGACAACGGAGCTCGATCGGATGGTGATGGTGTTCGGCTGTGGAGGTGCGGCAGTGGTGTATGGTAGTGGAAATGGTGGTGCTCGGTGGCGGCTGGCGGTGATCCGGTTGGAGGAGGAGAAGGTGGTGATGGCGAGCACGGCTGCGACGAGGGGAGGAGGTGGGAGGAGAGTATTGACTGATAAATGGGTTATACTCATGACTTATTGGGTCATTTAAGTTGACCCAATTAAAACCCAATTAAGCCCAATTAATAAATGGGTTAGATGGGTTGGACCCATTCTGACCCAGCTAATAAATGGGTTGGGTTGGGTCTATTTTTTAATAGATGGGTTTGGGTTTCTTAATGGGTCTGGGTTCAATTTGCCACCCCTACACAATACAGATTACAGACACATTCCTTCTACACATATTGGCTTTAGTCAAATCTCCAAATACTAGTTCTAAAAACTGAACTCTGTTTTAATATAAAATCAAATCCATTGATACGAAAACCTTAAGGGATGCCCAAGTTGTTTTGTTACTTGACTTTAATCTCATGCCAAAAACAGAACAGAAAAAGAGTTATAACAGCACATCCAGTCAATAGAACAGGAACCTATGACAAAACAGCCATCAATAAATTGTCTGACCAAAAGGCATATTAAGGAGACAATAGAACAGGAGCCAATATAACAGCACCTCTCTATGCCACAATACAGATTACAGACACATTTTCTTCTACACATATATTGGCTTTAGTCAAATCTCCAACTACTAGTTCTAAAACCTGAACTCTTTTGATTTAAAATCAAATCCATTGATACGAAAACCTAAAGGGATGCCCAAGTTGTTTTGTTACTTGACTTTAATCTCATGCCAAAAACAGAACAGAAAAAGAGTCATAACAGCACATCCGATCTACCATAGAAAGGAGTCAATAGAACAGGAACCTATGACAAAACAGCCATCAATAAATTGTCTGACCAAAAGGCATATTAAGGAGACAATAGGACAGGAGCCAATATAACAGCCTCTCTCTCTCGGTGGGTGAGAGAGAGTACTTATTCCATAGCTTCTAGAAATAAATTATGACAGAGATAACAGAGATAGAATTATAGTAGTAACCAAAGTCATCCGTGCAATGACTAGAAAGAGCAATTAACATATACGAAGGGTCATCTTTAAAACATAAATTGGTGTGCATAAGCTTTGTTTAGTTATAGTAACCCCTAAATGCTTCTGTCTAGATGGATCTTTTAGAACTTTTGTTTAGCATTGTTATTTTTCTCTCTTTTCAATCATTAATAACTGTTTGTCTACACCTCGAGACTTACACATTGCCTGGTGAAGGATAAATGCTTTGCATTGAGCATTTGCCTCTAAAAAACTTATCCTATATCCGTAATTATGTTCATATAATATCACGCCTCTGTAGACAGAATATTCCTGTAACTGCCTTGACTGTTTGCAACCTATTTTGTAATGCTACAGCATTCTATGGTGCTTTCCACCACGAGACAGTATGAGTTCTTAAAGCGAAAAGAATTCTAAAAGATAGATCATTAAGGGAGGGTAAAACTAAAGAAGTGAGATAAGGACAAACAAAAGCTCTACATAATCTGCTCGAGGAGGCTATGAACCACCTTAAATGCTCTAAAAAACGTGAGCCGGCTTAAAAAAGGTATCCACACCAAATCAGGTATTCAGATGTTTGCTGTATGCTAGATTACTAGATTAATATTTAAAGATACATTGTCTTATCTCAACTTAGATTGCCTCGTGCCAAGATCCTAGTTTCAAAACTACCATCAAACACACCAAAGCCTCAATTTACTCCATAGGCCACATTCGAGATTAACCTAGTCTGGAATCATGTATCCAAAAGCCCACACTAGTCCAGCCACCAGTTATCTTGCGGTTTCCTTTCACTTGAATTGGCTTCCTTAAACTTGGAGCCTTATCGCAGTTCAACTCACAAAGACTTCACTTTAACCATATGGAGGGCAAACACAACTCTCCAATTTCATGATCAGAAAAAATCATCCCCCTTCCACATTGACAAGATTCCTCAAAAGATAGCCATCAAATTAGTATTGTTACTCTTAGGCGCAGTTGTCACCTCGTGAACCAAATTGTGAATAAAAAGTTCATAGTTCAAGCTATATTATGTGCATTTTCAAGTATTGTAGGGGCCTTATGCTTTTGTTAGATGTAAAACAGCTCATGTGGGTTCAAATTTCATCTACGTTGGAAACATTTATATATTCCATAAATATCCTCAAGTTAAGTTGTCAGCTTCTCAAAAAAGTTACTAGATTAGTAACATGCAATAGCAAAAACATCGTGCAAGGGGCCAAACCCCTTGCATTCAAAAGGCGAAACAGATTAAATGTACATAGATCAACTATAAACTGAACAAAACATCAACAAGAAAGAAAGGACAATCCTCTTTCAGCCCAACAAAGACACTGAATCCTCTAAATCCACCTTATGGGTTTTAGATGTAGAGCCACATTCAAGCATTGGTAATTTGGTTGTAAAGTAATTTTGTGTTGAAACTCCACCAATCTCACATACACCTACTGATGACATCATGTTTTGTGCTGCCCAATGTGCAATGATATAACCTCGGCATACCAACCAAGAAGAGAACCACTAAACATAACCAAGTCTTGTCATGTCTTGTTCGACTCAATCATGGCATGCTTCAGATAGTGAAGGAAATTAACAAATTATAAAGCTTTCCAGGCTCCAAATGCGCATCACCATCATGCTACAAAGCCCACCAAGAGTAGTTCCTGAAGTAAATTAACTTTCAATAGCCTGGGACATATCAGTGGGGACATTCCTTTTTTTATTTTTTGCAAAGGTTATACCATATGGTCCAACCTTCGCAGCCGAATAACTACAAATAAAACTAATGAACATTTCACCCAACCCATCAACTAAGAGGGACCTAAACCAAACCAAAATCTAAGACAACTTCCATTTATATCTAGTGTCTGCGAAAACCGAAAGGTCACAACAGCACATACATACAAGGATAACTTGCCTTACATACTTCTAAGTTCTAACATCTACTTCTGTCCTCCATTTTACTGCTTTTGGCACATAATGACATACACCCTTTATTTCCAAGGATGACTCTCTCCAAAAATAGTGATTGGAAGTGTTGATTTGACATCCAAAACTTACTACATCGCTCCAAGGTCTTAATATGAGGTATAAGTACATTAAAAGCCATAAAACAATCCAGTCATGCCTCACGAGGCTTTTGCAGATTTGATCTACTTAAATTGTAATAATATTTAGAGGAAACCTTAGTTGCACGAAGCGGGTGCAGAAGCGAAAGCGGGGCGGGAGCGTGGGAGCGAGGGAATACAGAAGCTCCCAAGGTTGGGAGCGTGAAAGGAGCGTGTAGATTTATTATGAAAATAATGTAGCATAGAGTATTCACTTTAAAAGTATAATTATTTTAGGAAGTAAAAATATGGGCCAAGTCCTCCATAAGTGTAAGAAATGGGCTAGTGTTAGATACTGCATCATATTACTTGGGCTAGATATATGAGTTCATCAAAGACCAATTAATAAAGCCAAGTGATAAATCCCTGTTTTTGTACAGAGATCATACAAAAAACTCTCATCTTTGTCAGGAGCGAGCTCCCATCTCAATGGCAGCAGGCTCCCATCAAGCTCCTTAGTTGAAAGCGCAAAAGCAGGCCCCCAAGGTGGGAGCGGCACCACTTTAGGAGCTCCCTGCAACTAAGGGGGAAACACTCTGGCTTCCAACTGTAATTGCAGTAAATAAGAGAAAGCAAGAGAGGGCAGAAACCCCACCACCCACCACTATCAACAAGATGGGTGGCTCAATTCCCAACGAATACCCAAACAATTACCCTCCCAAGCCTTACCGGAGTTATAAGGAGACACTTAGCCACACTAGAGAGCTTCAATGGAATCACACAAAAGACTGAAATTTATAACAAAATAAGCCTACCTAGTCAAAAACAGATATGTTACTTTGGAAAACCGAAGTGAAACTCCGTCAAAACATGCAGAGATGAGAATGACATGAATTACAATCGGCAATATCCCCCGGCAGATTCACTATCCAGAGTTCAACTTTCAATTTTTGAAACACGCGATATTTGGTCACCACCAAAACATACAAGCTCAAGGGTTGAAATTCCTAAAAATGATGACCCATCATACTAGCATTATTGATTGTAACTACACACCAAGAAATTATCGCTATTCTTTAGTGACAAAACCAAGAGATGAAATACACGTAAAGGGAGAGTGGAAGTGGTGATCTAGATGGATGGAAAATACTAACCTCCACTCGCCTTCTTCGTAGGGAGAGTAGTCAATATCCTCCCTTCTTACGCAATTGAACATCAAAGCCGCCAAAGACGCAAAAATGCCTTGAAGAGTAATAAAAAATAAAATAAAAATCACACAACCAGAGATCTCAGAAACAAAAACCCTAACCCCCAAGGAAAAACACGCACTATTTTTTTTAGCATAACAGGGAAGAGAGAAAGATGATACCAGGGAGATAGTGGAGGAAGGAGACGGAGACGGAGCTGCAAACGACGGCGTCGACCCAAAACCACCAACCGGCGCCGAAGACCGCACCTGCAACGGCTGGTCCGAAGATCGCCCACAGCTCCCCAAAATCCATCCCAATTGACCACTTGAAGGTGCTGTTGCGATCACAGACTAGAAGATCGTTGTATGTGTATGTATATATGGAGAGAGAGAGAGAGAGAGAGATTGAGTTTTGATTTATGTATGTAATTCCAGCCTCTGTGTGCCAAATGGTAGGTTATTAGTAGTTGGAACTCATCTTATTGAGAAGATTCAGCTGATTGTAGGAAAAGAGAAATCTTCTTAGTTATTTACATTCAGGAGGTGCATCGCGACCGACCGTTTAAAAGTGTTTCAAAACATTTTTGGATGGTTTGGATGTTAATGAAATTTTTTCTAGAAAGAGTTAAAAAAATTTGGAAAAAAGTTTCATTAAAATTCAAACCGTCAAACGGGAAAAAGTATTTTGGACGATCGCAATTTACCACTACTGTAAATAAGTTTCTATCGTAGGAAAAATGGTTTAAAATTTTAAATGATAGTCCATTTGTCTTAATTTATTTCTCTACTTCTAATTTTCTTAAACATTTCTAAATATTTATCCATTTGGTTTTTTGAAGGAATTAAAAAAATTTACCCTTTCTTAGTAGAATTAAAGAAATTATAAAAAATAAAAAAAAAGTTGAGGGCTAATATTGAAAAGTTGCATAAGTGTAAATTTTCAAAATTGGAATCAAAAGCAAAATATTTTCTATTGGCTTCGTTTTTTAATGTTTGTGTTACTATTTTTAATTTTGACATTTTAGAAAGGCAAATAATTAGGATTGTAGATGCTTCAGATTTGTTCGATTCCATAAAAATCCACCGAACAAACCAATTTTTTTTAGTGATTTTCACTCTCTTTTTTTTATAATCACGATTCTTTTTTGTCTTCTTTTGATGTAAATTTACTATGCTATCCTTTCAAGTGTAAAAGAGTATACAAATGAAATGTTAATTTTGTACATTCAGATCACAAGATGACAAAAAAGGAAGAGTGATTATAAAATAGCAGAGTGTGAAAATCAATTACTACTTTTTTTTTCAATTTCAAAGAACTGAGAATTAAAACCAAACCATTATGCATATTGAACTTGACCAGAAGCAAAGCGCAACAATTATCTGGTCCTAATCTTGTTCAATTCTACTCTATAAACATGCAAACAGTACACTAATACACTCTTAACAATCAAACAATCGTCATGTTATTTATGCCATGGGCTATTTATATTCAATTTTACTAACCAATTGTGAAAATAACTAAACTTATTTTACGAAGAAAGTTGATTACATAAAACATCTAAACAAACGAATTGCTTGAACTATCTAATCGTATCAAGTCTACAAGGCTAAGAGTTATTCAATACATAATAACTAAAATGTCATCTGAGTTTCCGCCATGGACTAAATGAACAAAATTGAATAAACGCACTTGTTTTTTCACTATTCAAGACAAGTCTTTTTTAACTAAAAATAGATTAATTGGTATTTTTAGTGAAAACGAATTGTCTTTTACCGTAAGGTGAAGAAGAAAATTTTACTGAAAATTAACAATCTTCTCCCAGTTAGAAGGAATATCTTTTTCAAATTTTGTTTCTAAATCTTCAAATTTGCATTGCGTTGTGGATTCTAGAGAAGAAAAAAAACGATTGCCAAAATTGGAGTAACTAATTACGTATGAAAGTATAATGCATACAACCCATGGTTAAGCCACTTTTGAATTTTGGACACCAAGCATTAGAGAGTTTACATGGTTAAGCGATGGCTGATTTTTGCGTTAGACATCTCATTTCACTATTGTAGTTTAATTCTACGAAATGAACAATTTCGATAATCCAAATTAACAAGAGATGAACTAGAACAGTACAGCTCTCTTTGTAATTAGGGAGGATCTGTACCCTTAGCTTATCGATAGGTGAGTCTAGCTCCTCACAATCCCTATAGAATTGGAGGATCCTCCATGTTACGACCTAGGAATCTGGAATTAAAGCTATACTCATCTGCCGACCCAAAAATAATAAGATGCGACTTCTCTCCGTTAACTATTCCTTTCAGCTGTACCATTTTCCCCAAGAGTTCCAATCATGAAGACTATGGGATACATACAATTGTTCCTGTTTTTCCTGGGTTTTGTCGTGAGCAAACAGAGTGGCGCATTAGCTAGTAGTACTATCTATTTATTGCATAGGAAATTTTATTCACTCCAGGTTGTATTCCGCCTGGGATTGAAGGCCTTCTTGAGAAAGATAGATCCTGTTTGGCTTTTTGTTTGCTTTGTTATTTTGTTGCCACCTCAAAACAAAAATTTTAAAAAAATCTTGAGTTCTACATCTACAAGGTAAATGAAGCAATTTCCAGGCTTATGCATCCAAAGTAAAACCACCCACTTCGAGAACTGCGTAATAACTATTGTTTCGATCTAACAAATAAAGGATTTCCATATCATAAATGATACTACAAAAGAGAAACCCTGTAGTGATGTATACATCAGGAAGCATCATACACAAGGTAGTACCTCACCTATTGTTTCGATCAGCAAATAACTATTGTTTCAATTTGCCAATCAAAGTTGCAAATTTGATCTTCAGAGAGTTCTTAGCCAACAAGCTAGAACAATGTACGCAAGGAGTTCTTCAGGGACAAGCTAGAACAATGCATGTAAGGAATTCTTCGGGGAGAAGGTGCAACAAGGAAGCAAACAAACAAGGCTAATGTGGACAGCAATTTGTCAGAAGACGATGACAGATACTCGGAGGTGAATAGGCTGTCGAAGAGTTAGAGGAGTCCAAGTACTTTGGCTTTGACAAATACATAATAATTTTCCTTCTAGTTTTCTTACCCTTTTGACAGATGCATTTAAATTTCTGTTGATTTTCAAGGGTAAAGAGATGATACAACAATGAAGGCGCAAACTTCAGCGAACTGAGTTTCTCTGCAACACACTTGACATAATTACATTGTATCCACTTAGCAGCAAAAAATCTACCGACTCCCTCTCCAAAAGGAAAGAAAACCATCTATCAAGTGAAAACTAGTATATAACTTGATATGTTTCTGTTTCTAAAAAACAGGAAGAGGTAAAAACTATAACTACAAGCAAATTGTTACACCCCATGAATACAGATAAAACTAAAACAACTACAATTCTGGTAGAGAGGAGCTTCAAAATTACAAGCAAAAACTGGCCAATGACCTTAGAATCCATAACTGATTCACAAGAAATGCCTTTCTTTCAAATAACTTCTCAACAAACATTATGTTAGAATCATACCTGCAATAATTGTCATGTTGTCGAATGAGACCAAAGGTGGTAATTCCGTCGTCGTACCCCTCAATATCCAATGACAATTGGCAAAATATCAAAAGCTTGATTAATTCCAGCTGCAAGTCTGCAAAACCACCTTTAAGGTACCACACGCGCGCGCACACACACACACAACGTACATCTACTAAGTGCAATATCCACCAAAAAGGAACAAAAACATGAAAACTGGGCAAGACTGGTCCAGATGCTAACAATTTCCTCAAAGAATCATTAAAACGCCCTTTTATAATTCTGATGCTGCCTACAACTGCTTCGAGGGTGGCATGGTAAGAACATTTACAGTACTAACTTTACATATCCTGCACAGTAGGTGATACCATCTAACTCTCGTATACGAGTACAAGAATCAGAGAAAACAAGCATTCGATACAATATGAGCCACTTGATTACATGCAACGGTAACAAACTCTAACCTACTGTACAGTTCGCTCTTCCAATGAATTTACAACAATCACACAAAACTTCATTTAGGCAAACCAGAACGACCCTCAAGAAGAATGCTCTGGCCGGGACCTTATCTCCGGGAATAATCAGCAATTCTCTTCTGCGGTGTAGTCCGGAAAATATCACTTAGGCAGAAAGCACAGATCCGGGATAAAGGTAACAGGATAGTCAAACCCCCAAAAGGGTATACCATGTACTCTTGGGTTACCCATTACGTTCCAATGGTTTGCCAGAATATGAATCCGGGTCAGACTCTTTCTCCTTTGAAAGACATCGAATAGGAACATAAACAAATCCTTTAGGTAATCGCTGATTCTTCACAGATGCCTGATCTGATGTCATTACAAGCTCCTTTTCAAATGTTTCTGTATGCTGTGTGATTTATAAGCACAAGCCATCATTTTCATTCAGATGCAATCTTTTAACCAAAAAATCAAAAGTTTCAATTGAAGCAACATCATAATTGATGTAACACAATCTATACCTTTCTACCATTTGACTTCTTCTCCCCATCATCCAAAAGATTCTCAGACGCAACAAATGATGGTCTATGAGGGATTTGTTTTCCAGCAAACGACACCCTCTCTCTCGGTTTTTGCATAAAAAGGTTTTGTGATGTAGAGCTGTCATCTGTCTTTTGGTCACTGTCCATAGACATGGGAATCTTAATACGACGTTTACCCGAAACTGTGCTGTCAATAGTTATGTCATCTGATCTATGGATTGCTTCACTGCCTGACCCTTTAAGGGATGTTGTAGCTGATTCTGAACTAACTTCAGTTGGGAAAAAAGGAGTGCGAACAAGAGCAGACAAAGCAACAGCGTCTCTCTTCGCTACAAGTTCTTCATGCGAGCAGAAGACCAACTCACGCTGCAAAAACGACAAAATAATTTTATAAGATCGCATAGAGATGCACCCGCACACACGTACAAATGCTCACACACACACACACACACACAGAGAAGGGGCCAGGTAAAGCTTGTCTATTAATTTATTCGGAAAAAAAAAATCAGAAAATGGAAAGCGCAGGGCTATGACTTCAGCCCTCAACCATGCAAAAAGACATTATTATAGCACAACCATGCCTAGGTGCAAGGAAAACAAAATAAAACAATAATATGCATCTGAAGTTCTGAACACTATGACTTCAGCCCTCAACTATGCAAAAAGACATGGTTACATACAAACATAACCCTTCACCCCTTCTTCTCCTCGTCCCCATCCTCTCTGTGGCTCTCTTTCCCCCAAATCCGACAAACCACAATACCTCTCGTCCTCTCTTCATAGTTGATTCGTCCATGGGCACTTTCAATTGGCTAAACCTTAGGTTAACAGCTTTTGATCATGAAGAACAGAGAAGTTTTAAAAGAGAGAGCGAAACGGGGTTCGAACTTTGGAGATATACATGAGAGAGGGAGGGAGCTGTTTATGAGGCCCTCAAAATCTCAATCTTGAATCCAACAAGGCTTCGTAGCTCTAGCAACTATTGACGGCTTTCACATCCTTGTCAGTTCCACAATTTGCTGATGTTTATTGGCGAAATCGCAGGCAGATTCCAAGTTCAAGGACGAGCCACCGCTGCTCAAAGAAATCGGAATCAACATGCCATAGATTGAACCCGTTTGGTGAGAGAGAGGGGTAGAGGGGTTATGTTTATTTCTGTATATGTGAATATGCATATACATATGGCTAAATTCCACGTACACCCGTTGTCGCACCGGCAATCTAGACAAAGAAGCTGTTGTGGGTGACGGTGGTGTAGCAGGTGAAGCCGAGGGAGGCGTAGAAGCATAGATGTAGTCCAGGTTTGGGTTGGGTTTGAGGCGCAGAGGTTTTGGTTGGGTTTGAGGATTACAAATGGGAAATTAGAATTGGGATGAGGGATTTGGAACGTGGGTTTCGAATTTGTTAATTATCGTAGATGAGGGGGTTAGTATGGGCGATTTATAAGGGGTAGAATCATCATTTCTGTCATTCCCTTAACAGAGTTAGCAATTTTTCTATTTCAAGTAGACAAGGGTTTGGGCGATTTGAAACGTTAGGGGGTGTCCATGGGAAACAATGAGGGTGTCTCCATGTAATTTCACCAAAAGACAGAGAAGAACAACACAAGAATATGCATCTGAAGTTCTGAACGCCTGAACCTACAAAATTTGGACCACCTAGGCGTACATTTTAGCAAAACAGAATATAACCATTTATATGCAATTATTATTTATAAGAAATAAGAAATCATTAATCCTTCAATAAAAAATAAATAAAAACGGACAGCTCCCTCTTAGTGTTTCGCGCATTCTTCCTACAAGCTGCATGCTAGGAAAAGGTCAAAAAGAAGGCAAAATGGAATATTCTCACGAAAACTCAGTATGAGAGATCACAATTCACACTTCAGCAATCTGTCAGGGAAGAAGCAAACTGGTAATCTTGGTTCCTTCTATCTTTCAATCTTGTCATTTTCACATTGTTTTCCAAACCTCAAATGAACACATTTCTGTGCATGAACTATGGAAATCCAAGATCCTATATCTCTTCCGACTACGGGTTCTCACATAGTAATACTAAACACAAAAGGAAATCAATTACTTAAACAAGCATTCTACTGGACAGGTATAAAACGAGAACATTAGGCAAGTAATAACCCTCTCTTCCAAAATATATTACTATTGCATATTCACCAAACGACCGAGAAAAGGAAGAAACCAGAGAACGACATAGCAACATGATAATTAATCACTACTCAGATAGGCTTACCTTCACTTTCTCTCGCTTGATAATTCTCTCGCAAAGCAGACGTAGTCTCTCCAATTCAACCTGCTCAAGATCATTTTACACGAGAATGAGTATGCATACACATGCATGAATATATCTACGCCACAAAGAAATGCACGCAACCTAAGACGAATTCAAACATAAACAGAAAAGAAACATTATTTTGCTACCATTTCTTTTGGGTTCTAATTCATGAGCTTCTTATCATTGAACCGATCAAATCAATAACATGCATACCAAACAAACCAACATATTTGAAGAATGTCATTCTTTAACTTCTTGGAAAAATTCACTTTGACTCCCTGTTGTTTGGCCCATGTGTGGTTTTACCCCTCACACATGATTATCAGCACATAACCTCCTTATGGTCATACAAACCGGAGGTTCAGTTCTGTCACATGGCACTCGGTTCATCATGCATGAGTCATTCCAAGAAGCGGTTAGGGAGTGTGCCTAGCACGAGCTTGCTTGGAGCCTAAGCCAAGTCACTCTACATAAAGTACATTTTCCTACCCTAAAAGGGTATGCCATTACAATTCACACAACAGCTATGTACTCTCCTCTCCATGAGCAAGGACTGACTTAACCATCGGAGTGCCTCCCGATCGTCACCGGTCAGTTAGGTACTAACGGTGGTCAGATCTAGGTCAGGAGGCGGAGCTCCGTTATGGATCCGAACCCGAGATTCAGATAGAGAACTAGATTCAACACCACCACACACTCCTTTATTCTTTTCTCCCCAAAAAAGTTGGATGTTGGATATTACAGTAGATGCTCAATGCTTTTGCTTGAATTGCATTGATGTGGATCGGTAGTCGAGATGTTCCTTTTATTGATTACTTTCCATGTACTTTTTGCATAATCAGTTCCAACTTAATTTTTTACTTCATAAATTACAAAATTAGCATATTAAATAAATTTAAGATCTTGGATGAGTAAATTTTATCATACATCTTATATTTACCAACATGATAAATTCTCATAGAATGATGAATTTATCACCTTTTGCATACACCTCTTTATAAATGCATAAGTTCAATGAAATTAACACTTCTACTAAGTTAATTAGTTTTTTATTTTACAATTTAGAAAGTTTATCAATTTAACAGTTATGCTAAATCTATCATCCTTTCTGTCAGAAGTCTTTATGGTGCGCCTTAAAGATCCTTGGAGAAGTCTTTATGGTGTGCCATAAAGATACTTGGTATCACCTTTTTGTGACCAAAATTTTTGGACTTTACAGAGGGGAGATTTATATTCAAATTTGAAGTGCATTTTATGTGCAATATTTGATTTTGAAGTACTTGACCTAATCTTCATTAGGTATGGTCAACATATAGGGATATTAAAGGCAAATAAGGAATACTTTAAATTTGAACATCTCATATTAAGTAAGAAAATTTTACTGAAAAGGCATCAAGGGGATGCCATCCATGAACAAAAGAAAGCAAGGAATAAAAAAGAAAAGGTTACTTATTGAAGATTTATTGAAGATCGCATGAAAAGAAACTTATTGAGACAGGACTTATTTTTAAAGATTACTCAACTTTAGGACGTGACACCGACTAACCCAAAGTACTGGCCATACACTAATACAATATCTGCAAATTTCAATTTATGATGTTTAATAATGTTTAGAAACGTAAAAGCTAGTTAATTGCTTAATTTAAAAGTTCAGACAGGAATGATGTCTACCTATTCCATGCAAACATATGATACTTTAATTCTATACTTTTCAAAACCAAAATCATTATGGGAACATACACCACTAGAACAGTAACAATATCTCAATTCTAAACAACCATGTAGCAACGTAAATCGAGAATGTTAAGAGAGCATCCTTACTTACCCTAATTTTCTTAAGACTTTTCAATTCTTCAACTCCATGTCCTTGAGTCTCCGCCTAAGAAAAATCAATAAAGTAAAGATGAGATGGGATAGAAATAAATAAACCACCAAAGCACGTGACATTTATTGCACAAGGACATCAAATGGCACCTTAGCTCTCTGCTCCGAGCTATGCTTTTCACAATACGCCTTGTGTTGCAACTTGCTACCACTTGTCTTCATATTCATGTAACAAGAAGCAGTTCTAGCACAGGTGGGGTGAAAAGTGCTCTGACAGTGGCCATAATTGCACTGCGGACCAATAAAACTGAAGTTGATGCAACAATTACCTTAATCTAAGCATAAACTCACAATCCAGACAGAGATGGGAAGAAGAGAAAAAAGGAGACTCATATGGCAATCTTCACCTTTATGCAGACACCTTGTTTGCGATGACAGATGTAACAAACGTCACTCCCCTTCAAGACTGACTCCTGGAGTTGTTCCATTACAACAACAGAGGTAAGTATCACTATCACATGATCTTTGACCAAATACAGCAGAAATAGCTTACAAATTCCAGCTTAATGCCAATGTTTTTCAACCATTGCAAAAAAACCTGCTCGCTCCGGCCGGGCCTGCAAAGATAGTCCATAGCAAAAGGTGTGCAATTTTCGGATAAAAAACAAAGTACTTCCGTGCATAATTTTAAATTTCTTGACACCAAATTAAAGATCTCAATTAGTTCTCTAATTTGGTGTCAAAAATACAAAAAACAATTATGCGCATAAGTTTTGTTTTGTTTTTTAAACTTAAAATTGCACACCTTTTCGTGGTAGACTATCTTTGCGGGACGGAGGAAGTATTCGTCGCCAACTTTTTTCAGTAGCAAATGAAATGCACGACAAAATTCCATTTTTATCTTAAATGGTACTCCAAGCACATTCACATACCATTCCCTCAACAGGATTCACTTGTCCCCTTCTGAATGTTGCTTCTAAAACCCACTACAACATAATAATAAAAAAGGAACAAGTTTAAATGCATTCCAACTAGGGTAAGGAAACTATAGGTAAAACACCTTCTCTCACCTAATGAATTATCAACAAAATAATTAAGAAGTTTTACCTCAGCACAGAAGGCATGGACCCATTGACCATCAGTTGACTTCCTAAAAGCACCAGCACTGCCACCACATAAACCACATTCTGGAGAAAAAAAAGGCTTTTCCCAAGAATTCATAGCTGGAGCTCCAGAACTTCTTGATGACAATAAATCCTCACATAATTCACAGTACCATGGACCCGTAGAATCTTTAACACTACGATAGCAATCCAAATGAATCGCAACCTGTTAGATCAAGGAAGGGAAAAAGAAGAAGTTAAAACCCACCAAGATATCATTAGGTTTTCAACAGTTGTGGAGTCTAGGTCAAAAACCTTGCAACTCGAACACACTACGATCTGGTTGAGAAATGTCTCAGACCGTCGGCAGATGTCACAAGTCCTAGGATGTTCTTTAGAAAAACCTGAGATTGCTCCAAAATCAGATTTTATTTGTGATGAAACCCGTGGAACAGCCAACTTTGAAAGTGTCTCCTTCGCCCGAGGCATCTGCTGAGAGTAAAGCCCAGGTCTTCCAGTCGAATGGTTCACTTTCAACAGATTCTGCACAGAATGGAATCAAGTATGAAGAGGATATGCAGATGATGATGCCAATGTTCAAAATGAATAAAACATAATAACATGTCATCTTTAGAAGGGACATGATAAACAACCTCTTCGTCAGGCGCATCTTTCCTTTGCGAAGAGATCCTCAATGAAGCTGCAGCGGCAGCAGTTGCAGCAGCTAGCACAGCCTGCGCTTCCTTGTGCCTTCTTTCTTTCCTTCCTCGTTTTTTCGCTTCTCTAAGCTCAGAAAGATACTGGTTGACAAGTACAGCATCCCATTTTTGCTTGGCAATGGCATCAATCTCCTGTGGTAGACCCTTCGCGACCTTGCAAATTAAATCATCTGCATGGACATGGACAACACATAAATATTGAAAATGATATAGCACAATGTCTACACGGAAGGAAAAACACAATAATTTAGAGTATCAACTACAGTCTCCAAATTACATGCTTACAAATCCCTCATAAAAGAAAGACGTAAAACAAAAACTAGTTACGCAAGTGCAAAAAGGAGCAAAGCAGAGACCGCTAATGCTCTTTCTCCCAACCAAATTGCAGAGCAGCCTATGCTGATGAAAAATAATTTCCCCTTCCACCTCGTCTTCTGGATTCATTTCTAGAACACCCATATTCCTGGCTTTAGCCAACTGTTCTAGCTTTCCTCCATCAAATTCAGATATGTCACAAGAATCTAAACGTTCAATGCGCTGATCACATATGCCAGAACTGGAAGATGCCTCCAGAGAAGAAAATTCCTGGTCCATTGAACCTGCCAAGTAAAGTAGGTGACAAATATGACCATAACAGATGTTACCATGAGAATCAGACAAGAATTTACCATGACATTCAGATTCTGCGTTACTTGAAAGCACCGCATTCTGCACTATCATCATTTTGTTGCGGACAAGTGGGTGAATGTAAGAACTGAACACTGCCTCAGCTTTTCTGCAATAAACAGAAGTTCTAAGAATTTGCGAAACAAAAAGGTTTCAAGAAAATCAAGTATAAGAGAGATACCCCAAGCAGGCATTAAACAGGGACCTCATTAAGAAAAATTAAAAAAGTAAACCTTACATGGGATCACGTATATTGTTCTTAACTCCAGAGCATAAAGTATTATCTGGATCTGAATTTGAGGTCACATTCTGCTCAGAGATAGCATCCCACTGTCCTCGACCACCTTTAGAAAGATGGACGTTAACAGGTTTGAGAAAATCACCGGTCCACATTATAGTACGAGTATCAAAAGTAGAAGTTCCAAGTGCACACACAAAAATGATCAAAGATTCAAAACCAAGTTCCAAGTGCACACACAAAAATGATCAAAGATTCAAAACCTTAATTTGTTTCCTTCTCTCATGAGATTGGAGAAAGGAGACCACTCAATAACTATTGAGAAACCAGATTACATTCTCTCTTAAAAAGCATTAAACTGCAAACTAAAATCAAGGACTTGCATTTCATATTGGAAATCTGAGATCATTGCACCGATGAAACGTACTGCAATGATTGAGCAAATATGATGTTAGGAGTTATTACGAGATGCCTCATTTGTTCTACATGCTGAACCATGCAAACTGATAGTCGAACTTATGTACAGCTGCAAGTAGGACTGCAAAAGAGCCGAGTCGAGCTGAGTTTTACCATGCTCAAGCTTGTTTATTACTCCCTCCGTCCCAAAATATTTGTCCGGTCCGCAAAACGGAGTCTTAAAAATAATACGATTTTTACAAGAAAAATTCAAAAGTGTTTTAACAACTTACTAGATATCAATGAATTCTATTAATTTGTGAAAAAAGTTTGAATTTTTTTTAAAAAAATTGCATTATTTTTAAGTTATCGTTTTGCGGATCGGACAAACAATTTGGGACGGAGGGAGTAAGTTTTTAATGAACCCGAGCTCGAGCTCAATGAAAACTTAACGAGTCGAGCTCGAGCCGAGCGGGCCTTGGCTTGACTTGAGCTTGTTCACGAGCCTTAACGGGCCAACGAAAAATGTATATATATCCTCGCATAGGCCTAATACAACCAAAAATATTTTGATTGTGAAGGTATATATCTTTCATTTTTCTATTCTTTACAAGAAAATAATCTCAATTTTAGAATAATAATTACATGTAATATGTTTTTGTAAGGATTTTGCATCAGGGTATCAAAATTGCTAATGCTAATTGTAGTAATTAACGTAAAAAGTCTACTAAGTCTTGGCTTGCGAGCCAACTCGAGCCGAGCTTCTACTGGCTTGCATTCGGCTTGATGACAAAATGAGCCTAGAATTTGAGCTTGAGCTTGTTTATTTATGTCTCGAGTCAAGCTCGAACGAGCTTTTACCGAGCCGAGTCTCGAGCGGCTTGCGAGGGGCTCTGTTCGTTGACAATACAAAGACCCACTTGTGGGCTGGGAGGAGTTGGGCCCAAAAATAACAATAAGTACAAAAAGAAAATACTGAGTCAATCAAAAGGTAGAAAACAGAATGCAAACTATACAAGTTGCATTTATTATTGAATTCATCAATGACCAGGGAAATTCATGAGCGAAAAAATGTATACACGATTGAAAACCTGAGATGCCTATTATAATCCTCCCAGAATCGAACTTGGATATAGTCGTCTTTTATGTGTAAAAAAAGTGGTTATTGGCAATCAAAGGAGTTTGCCTATTTTGCAACCTCGCAACTATTTCACCTCTCCTCATGGTAAGATGCATACAACTAAGAAATATGGACTACTTTGATAAGGCAGTTTGTGCATGTTGGATACCAAAACTCCTTGAACCATCCTCATACACTTTTTGATCATACCCAATTATTTGTCTTCATATATTTCAGAACAGACACACTGTGTCACATTACAACTTTTATGTTTTGGGGGGTGGGGGTGGGAGGCCTTGTGATAAAAGAAAACCATTACCGTGTGTGTATATTGATCCCTTCTTATTGGTTCTTCGATTTTATGCTCTTTTAAGAATTCTAAACCTCTGACTTTGCAATTTCTATGAAACAGGATAGTAGCGTAAGAAAGAGAGCTAGGCATTTCATATGTAGAAAGAATTCTATTTAAAGTTGAGAAGTACCCATGTCGGACACTCAAAACCTAGAGATGGATAAGAAATCTGCGTCTCAATTCAGCCGTTAACCTAGGAAGCAGAGTTTGTAATTTGGATAAACAGCGAGATATGCATAGAATTCGTATATCAAGCATGAAGTGCCCCGAGGCACCTTGTACACGCCATTTATGGTAGGAGGATACCAAAGATATCAATGTTTCGGCATCTCCCATATCCTTTTGATTAAAATTACATGAATCTGAAATCCAAACACATGCAAGCACCTGACACCCGTACCCATGCTCAGGAAACATAGCTTGTATGTAGAACGTGAAAAAAAAAGACAATGTCTTGTCGGTTGCCCATTTTATGGTGTACTGTCTCGTGCCCATCCCATGACAAGACAGTTATCTTATCTAGGTGTTCCTTAACTTTTTCTCGTTGGCAAATCACTCTCTGCATGCAATCTAATGCGGTGACTGATGAGGACGGGGGAGTTCATCTAGATTGCATACCATATCCTTTAGATTAACTCAAATTAGCTAAAGTGCCTATTATAAACATAAAATACGCTTGCAGTTGACAGGAGTAACGAATTATATATTTTTCACGTATTACATATTTATCTGCATAAATTATTCGTAAATGCTCCCCGGGCGCTCCCAAACAAGGAGCTTCCATTATCTTCCACTCCCCACCTCCGTTCCCGCTCCCGTCCCCGCTTCGTGCAACTAAGATTACAACTTAGACTTAAGACATGTTCGTCATTTCCAACAGTACCATATTGGAGAACAAAGACCTCTACTGTAGCCCTCAAAACAAGATAGGCCATATAAGTTTAGAAAGTAGGTGAAGATGTCAAATTATAAATTTTGTGCTTTACTACTTTGGAAGATATTTGGTTCCACATGGGTTTCCTCAAGCCAATATTGTACATTGATTTTCACACACAACTCTTCACAAGCATAAGAAACAATAAATCCTCCCTCCAATTCTTTTCAAAAGGTTAATATCACCCAGCTACCAATTTGGAGGTTGACCACTTTTGAATGTTTGAAAATCACTCTACATGGTAACAAAGGCATTCCATGTGTACAAAAATGAGAAGTTACATCTAAAAATAATTCATGTCATCCTCAGTGCACACCGATTTTATCCTAGATTATTGCTCAACACCTCCAATGATTGGGGACTAGATGGGTTTTGTTATAGTTGTTGTATTGCTCAATCATCATACAGAGGGATACAAAAGAAAGTTAAAAGCACAAAAGAACGTAATGAGCATGTACAAACTGATTCTACGACTTCAGAGATATAGATACACAATCACACGGTGAACAGTATGGCACACCTCACAGTCATGCAACACGTGATTCCCTTACATCCATTGTTCTGCAACTTATATGCGAAAAACAAAATTCCTTCCCTAAAAGGGACAGCAACAAGAAAGGTTTTCTAACTATTGGTATCCCAGCCAGCATCCCCAGATTCCCTGCAAAGTTCTGGTCTGGCACCCATTAAATATCAGAGTATGATTTATTTCAAAACAGGAAATCGTACATGTATCCGCGCCCTTGCTTCCAAACAATTAAGCACGTGAGAGCGATATCCAACATTTCTTTCTTGTTTGTTTCTTGATATTATTATCGATCTTCCAGTCACAGGGGTTTCAAAGAGTAGAGATATCCTTTTAGTCGCAAGATTGAAGGGAGTCCTTTATAAAATAAACAATTTTTCGAAAAGTCAACAAAACTAGCAGATAAACACAGATGGTTTAAGGGGCTAGGTTAGGAAGTGGGTAGGCGCCATTACCAAAAGAAAGGTACCAAGTACATACAACTAGATTCTGATCCTCCAAACTAATGGGAAAAGAAAGAACAAGAAGGTGCTTGTAATGACAAAAAATACAGCACTAGTTGATCAACCATATCATCATACCTTAGTTTGTCGATATTTTATTTTCGTTTGGTCAGATATCATCTTTGCAACAATTTTAAGAAAAAAAACAAAACCATGGTTTTCAACAATGCCCGGCAGTTATCAAAGCAAAGTATTTTTTCATGGGTTTGTAGAGTTTCAAAATTTAGGCATGTCTCTTAACTTTTCATCGGTACACTGCACTTTCCGTTCTCAACTACTTTGACCAAAAGAAAACAAAATTTTGTTCACTTCACTAGGTTCCAACGCGCCAACTAGATTTAACACAGCTAATGAACCATAGACATAAATGACAAGCACACAAAATTCTAAAACTTGAGAATGCAACATAACATAGCAATGTTTCAAAAACACACCTTCATGTGTAGGTGAACTGTTATCCAATGAATCGTGAACCACTTCATGATCCAAATTCTGCACAAACACAAACCAAGATGAGAAATTTACATTAACAAAAGATGTATGAAACACTTTGAGATGTATTCAAAGTCCCTAACAAATGAGCGTGACGTTGGCAATAGCAACAAGAAACTATATGATGCAATAGACATTAACAGTGACAGATAATCCTACAACAGTGGAGATGGTTATGACAGAACATACTGTGATGGCAAAGATGACAGGTGATGGCAAAGATGACAGCGATGAAGCAGAGTGAGGAAGATGGAAACTAAGTTGGAGGTAGGACTTGGGCAGAGTGGGATTTCTGTGACGATATGGGGAGAACAATGTAGTCATAGCAGTCACGAGTTTGGTAACTTTTGCATAACTTTTTCAGAAACTGTTTTTTATTACAAAATATTTCATTTTTGTTTTGTCGAAATATTGTTCAATATGTGCTGGCAATAATATTGGAAGGACTAGGGTAAAGGCTGCAAAAAAATTTAGTTGACCAGATACAGTGACATAGGTGAATAAGCAACACAAGTGGCTGAGTGTGCTTGGTGGCAGCAATGTAAAATGCACGGATGCCGATGATGGCAATGCTTGCAACCTGTGCCCAGCAACACTGCCGTAAACAACGCAAGGAGCAGCTGCCCAGTTTCAACTTACAACAGCCATAGATGTCAACTAACTCAGCTGGTGTTTATGGCCAAAGTAGGAGGTGGAACTCATAGTGGCGGTGAACTTAACGATTGTAACAGAAATAATAGAGGTATTGTGTCTCGCATTTAAGAAACAAAGATTCTGGCACTTTCAAAACAGAGGTACAAGCCTTAAACGATTTTAGCCTATGAAGCGCAGATACACATGGGATATGGATACTACACGATACGGATGAACCTGAAAAAATAGGATGCGGATACCTCAGGGATACGTTTGTAAAAATTATGTATTCTTACAATTATTAGCATCACACTAGGCATCCAAAAAAAAAAAACCCAAAAGATCCAAAGAAAGAAAAGCGTAGTTGAAGCATTTAGCACATCCCATACATATAAAATATCTATAGAAAAGATGGTATATATATAGGTGTGTGTGTGTGCGTGTGTGCGTGTGTATATATATATTGAGAAAGAGAGAGAGGATAACTAGAAAGATAGATATGCAATACGCAACAGTAAGTAAATATCTTAATTCCATCTATAGGTATGTAAAGGCATGTCATATACACTAAAAAAATTACAGGGCTGGTAATAAGGTATTAACAGCACATAACCATATGCTGAGAGGAAATTGCAACAAGCTACAAGACTATCAAATTTCTCAACCAAAGCTTGATTAAATATGATATCCCAAGTTCTATCCACATTAAAAAGCGACAAGTTTTCACAAGAAAACCCAAGAGAACAGCGGATTAGGAAGTGTAATGCTAACCTCCTTGGTGACATCAAAAACAACTTCTTTAGTTGTATAGTTTGCATCTTCACTGATCAAATGACCTCTATCAGCCTCATCAACTATTATTTCTTCATCACTAATCTTTTCCCTTGATGAGCAAATTACCTTGTTCTCCTTCAGAATTCTAATGTTGCTTTTGGTTCTTCTCCTTGGTGGTACAGACTTAACAGGAACAACCTCCGGGTTATCTGACTCCGAAACCAAAACAGCATCAGAACCTTCAGCAGCCCCCATACCATCCTTTGACGCAAACGAGGACTTGATCTTAACTTTCAGATTTTTCTTTAAATTACCAATATAAGCATGTTTTTTTAACCATGTCACAATTTTGGAACGCAAGTCTGGGACCACACAATTGTCCTGTGAAATCCAAAACCAAGGTGAGAGCAATATAAGCTAAAACAGTCAATAAATACACACATGCACATGCATTGTATGCATAGCTATACACTTATGTTCAGACACTAACGACAGACAGGGTGAGTAATAAAAAATGAGCCATACAGCAAGCATTGAGGCTAATGAGTCAGGTGGAACGCCAATCTCTGAGGCAACATCCTTCATATTGACTTTTCGTCTGTCAATTAGCTGCAGAAATAACAAATCGAATGTAAACACAAATGTCACCTTCAAATGAAGCTACATGTAGAAAAGAGTTATGTATTGACGAATTTACGAATGCAGTTCTTCCATCTACCTTTTTCAAAATCACTGAAAAATCTAGAGAATCGGATGTGATAACATCATCACTAAGGCTCCTGCCCAATGTCTCTGTACTAGCAGGTTGCTGTGCATTACCACATCCAGGCTGCAGCATAGAATTTGATCTGGCATCTGACAGTCCCCCGTGTAGCATAGCATTCCCCAACTTCTTTACATCGAGATCAGTAGCTTCTATTTGGACAGAGATCTTATCTCCATTTTTCCGGCCAACTTTAAATTTGTGTGGTTTGTTCACTGTTGGCGTCACTAGTTGATCCTTCGTAATGGTTGAATCAGAGGCAACTGTCATAGACATATCTCCTGACTGTTGGGTGCTGCAACCATTCTGGACTTCTGAATGCTTTGAGCAAAAGGCCCGTAACTCAACCTACACAGGGTTTTTTTTCTCAATTGCGATGGGAAGAAAAGGAAGAGAGAAGTCTTACTCATCAAGTGACGTTATGATGTAAAAGGGGTAAAACCCAAGGAAAAGCAGTGTCAATAAAAATTTACCTTTTCAATAGTGACAATAACATTGAGATAAAAAGACTGACATCCTTATTAAAATGAAAAGTACCAGTGCTTACATCATCACATCCCAATTTTCCCCAAATCTCCATTCTGTGCCTTGCCTCCCTTGCACAAATAGGATGAAATGAAGTTCTGCAAGTTCCTAAACATACAAAAAAATCAATGGCATGTTACAAACAGGATCATCCTAACGATACTCAACTCCCCATGAAAAGCAAATCCAGGAATTTCCCAACAAATAATAGATCATTTCCTTTGATAAAGGAGCAACTTAGTGACTTCAAAAGTAATAATAACTTATAGGTGCATAGAGGAGCTAAGCAACATCAGGGGTACATGTTTAATTCAACTACCAATGTAAACTTCAAACTGGTAACATTGAAATTCTGAAAAAACGTAGAAGTGATGAGTTTATTCTTTTACCCTTACTTGTTGAAATTATGTACATGCAATGATGATATTTTGAAGGGTAAAAAGAGAAGAAATAATATGACAAGTGCAATGATAATGCTCTCCTAATAAGTTGGAATCCCCAAAAGGGACCAATAAATTAGGACGGAGGGAGTATGTAACAAACTTGAGAAGGGAGATTTGAAATTAGAAGCCCATCGTGGTACTACATGCTACATCGAAAGAAAACTACCCATTAAATAAAAGTTCACTATCATGTAAGATGAAATTAATGGAGTTAACCAAGCCCAACCAATTATTCAAGTTCGACTGTAATCTATTCAAGAGAGGAAAGGGAGGGGATTTGGACTACGAATCCTACGGGCAAAGATTACAATTAATCTGCCCTGTGGTTACATTTTTTGAGTGGACTCCAAATCCCCCACAATGTGGGGATTTGCAATCTCATGGGGGAGGTGTCATAGTCCAATCTGCCCGGACACTAACCAATTAACACATTAATCCCTTCCTACGAAGCACGGATACTCCGAAACTAGCCGTGTATGGGTATCGGATACCAACACGTGCCCGGGCCCAGATACGCGTTGAGCACAACAAATGAGTATCCTGTATTAAAATCAAATATTTTTTGTTTCGGATAAGTTTCGGCTACATAGGGACACGTCGAATACTTATGGTTATGGATACGGCATCAGTGAAAACGAATTCTTTTAAATAATTAAGAAGCAATTTTAGAGGGAAATTGTAAATTCCATATTGACATAAAACTCTCTCTCTCTCTCTCTCTCTCACGGTTACAATATATAACCCACGCCCACCCCCCCACACCCATATGGCTACGTCATATGTGCATTGTTGCAACTCTCTCTCTCTCACGGCTACATCATATGTGCATTGTTAAAAAAACTCTCTCTCTCTCTCTCCCACACACACATATGGCTACGTCATATGTGCATTGTTGCATTGTACACATGCACCATTTTTTTAATATATAGTATAGTATAAACTACACCTACATGTACATATTTGCATATATATAGTATTATATATCCACGCTATCATTGTCTTTCTCATGATTGATACAATATCTGTGCTTGAACCACACTTGTATCAGCAATTCAACTACTCCTCTATTTCTTTTGGCTTTACTTGTATGCCTAGTACAAGATAACATGACCAATAATCACAAAATTCGTAACATTTACAAACCTATCCCAAACATGTCTGTCCTATTTGTTTAACGTAATGTAGTATCATTGAACCCATATCGTGTCATATCCTTATACCTAGCCTTATCCTTGCTTCATAGCTCCCCTCTCACTCGTCAACCAAAATACACATGATTATAACAATCCCTACTTCCAACTAAACAACCAACTTCACTATTAATCCCTTTTCAGTAACTTGTGTCATTGTGAATCGAGATACTCATTTTCCAATAGATTGAAATTGTTAGTTTTCAGCACAAGCTATAAAATTTGATGTCAAACATTCGATGTATAAAGACATATATGGAGGAGAATAACATAAATCGAGTTCAACTCTTTCACATTTAATTATGTCCTCTAGTTGAAAAGGCAATTGGCTCAATCAAAAGAGGTGGGACCAAATCCCACCGCCCACAATACTATAAGGACCATAACAATTCTATCAAATAAACCAAACCGAGCCTTAAACAAATTATACCCAATATTGAAGAAAAATGGAATGGAAATAAAAACTAAAACATAGTATGATAAGCTAAGGGATTGGAGTTGCCGACCCCAAAAGGTTCAAGCGTCCCGCCAATTGTAAGTAATGATCAGATCAAGAATCAAACTGTAAAACATGACATTCACCTCCGAATCTCTGATAGGAAAATTCAACCATAGATTCACATCTTTATAAAAGAATAGTAAATCAAAGTGCGTAATTGTATTGTGAAACGAATACCATATTCAATCTTAACTCTACGATTTTGATAACTATGGAGACACTATAAATTGCACAAACAAGTTAACGAAAGCATGTCTTACCAGGTCATTATCTTATAGGCATGGTATTTTTGGGAGGTGAAACTCAATGTAATTTTACACGGGTCACTTCTTCGTTTCTATTTTCTTTCTTTTGTTATGGTGAAGGTAGGGGTGGGGTGGGTAAGACTGACAGCCATAATTCAGGGTGCGTTTCTGCTAACCTAAATGGATTACAAGCTAATGGCAATAGTCAAGTTGTTTCTGCTAATGGTATTTTAGTTGATGTATGTAAGAAGAATGACCGCCTAGAAATCCGTGAAAACATAGGCTTTAGTCCATTTAATTTAGCGGAAACGCACCCTCGGTTCACTTAGTTCTTTTCCATACCGATACATAGTTAAAAATAAAGATACACCAACGCATAAGATACAAAACCTTTATTGCTCAAAGAGAGAGTACACAAAATCAAGCCAGACATGTAATAAAGATTTCATGAAACACAGTCAGCGCTATACACAATTCATGTGCTTCAATATGATTCAGCCTCAAAGATAAACATTTACAAAAGCCAAATATTTGTATTATCAAGTCTCGTCCTGGCTAATCATACGTCAAAGAAGTGCAGAGTAGTGTAAATAAGGAAACAACACATACCATTGCTACACCTGATACAGGTACCACACTTCACCTTGCACAAGTAACAAATCAGTTTTTTCCGTGTTTGCTTTATTTCCTCAATATTCATAACAGGCTCCATTAATCTCATATCCTGAATATAGACCTCCGGCATCCATTGACAGCAAAACAAATGAGCGAACTCCATACAGCCACCACTTTCATTTCCAACACCTCTCTTGCCAACAGGTTTTAAAGCACCACCCGGCTTTGGACACAGCAAGCAAGGTCTGTCCGAGCTTTGGACTGCATTCCTCTGCTTACACCAAGAGCACAACCAAGATGCCGCTACATCATCCTGCACACCATAACATCTCTGATGAACTGCTGCATTACATGCACTGCAGACAATCAATCTGTTCAACTGATTGCCCGTGTCACCCAAGCTACAATAGTGGCACAACGATGACAACCCATCAACTGGACAAGCAACAAGAAGCTTCTCTAACCCTGCATCCCCACCCAAGAGCTTCCGTTTCTTCGAAGGCCTCTCAGAGGTGAGATGTATCTTGCTCTTTGAACCTAAAAGCCACTCTACGCCGCTACTGCACTGCAACGAAGAAGAGCAACCCTTCTCTTCTTGAAGCAAAATATCAGCTCCAACACTATCAACTTCCATGAAATGCTCAACCTCCTCCTCCTCCTTCTCCTCCTTAACCACCACCTCCTCCTCCTCTTTAACAACCACCCCACAGTCAATACCAACCACATTTGCATTCACACCATTTACCTCATTCACAACGACTACATTTCCTATAACTGGGATTGAGAAAGACTTGTGACTATCTGAAAAAACTAAAGACCAGAACTCATGCAACTTGTCAATATCATCTACTTTCAATTCCCTGAAGTACTCCTCAGTCTCAACCCAAATGTTCAACTTATTCGGCTTCTCTACGCCTCCTCCTGCTGCCCCCGAGGACTTGGCCTCCACGCCGGACGAATGAGACTTCTTGTGCCGCTTACGACCATCCAAATGCCTCGACAAGAAGCAACTGGCCAGACCACTGGGGAGAGTGAAGACGGTAGAAGAAGAAGATACCTGAGCATCCTCAGCGTCGAACGGCGAGCGTTGGCACAGCGCCTTCCGAGCCTGAGTGTAGAAATCTAAGGCTGTCGTCGTTTGTTCTTCGAAATTGTCGCTTTCTTTCGACGGAATTTTGGACGGAACCCTAGAAATTGGGCAGGGCTTCTCCTCGGTGCCGCAACCTCCGTCCGCACCCCTACCCATCATCTTCCTTCGGCGGTGACATCGGCCTCCGGTCATCGCCTGCCGCCACCACCACCACCATCGCTGCATTCCATAACAGCAAACCCTAACCCTAGCACGTGCCTATGCTTCGAACCTCGCGCAGAGGTGTGTATTGTACAGAAGAGAGAGAGAGAAGGCGGGGGGGTGTCGCGGCTGGGGCTAGGGTTTTCGTGTTATCGTGGTTGTTTTGTACTTTTGGATCCGTTTTCTCGCGTGATTTCTTTTTCCAGTCTGATTTCGCTTTCGAGGGGATGAGAGAGAGAGAGAGAGAGATTCGCGTTTTTTGCAGGCAGACAAAGCGGTTCGTTTTAAAGGGTGAGATTTTCATTTATATTGGGGGGTTATTTTTAGTCTGTATGTGACGTGATAAAAATGCTACAACTACATTCATTTACACATTTACGCTCAGAAAAGTGTGAGCTTCACAAATTCTCGTGTGAATCTCATACCCTTGTGAGTGTAGATGTGTAAAAGTAGGTGTGGCTGCAGAATTATTGGTGACACTTCTGTATTAAAAAAAGCTAATTACGCTCGTGTCCACTGCTTAATGAGCGCACCTGTCTTCGGTGCCTCACGGGCTCGCATCCTTGAACGCGTTCCCATAGCTCTCTCTCTCAAAGAAAACTTTTTAAAGGGAAGGAAATTGGACCATCCCCAGCTGTGGGTTCTCAGAATGTACTCTACTCCCAATAAGTGTAGTGTAGGTATATTGCACCAAATCACTATATTATCCATTATATTTTTTTTGAAATTTATTTTGGGTCTCACAAAAATATCAAAAAATCCTTATAAATTTTAAAATAATGTTTTATGGGAACCTGTAAAAAATTAGCTCCAACAGATATTGGTAAATATTATTTCTGGATTCGTAGTTTCGCCCTTACGAATCCAGAAATAATACTTATCGATATCTGTTTGAACTAATTTTTTATGGGGTCCCATAAAACATTATTTTAAAATTTATGGGCATTTTTTTTGTATTTTTGTGAGATCCAACATAGGTTCCCAAAAAAAATGTAGTGGATGGTATAGTGATTTGGTGCAGTGTATGTTGTATCCTTCACTCCCAATCCAGCACACTAGTAGTGAGCAAAGTCATATAATGTGCGTGCAGATACGAGTGCGGGAACGCGAGTGTGAGCTTGAAAGCATCTTTCGAAACTCCACCAAACAACTTGAATTCATGAGTACGAGGATTGAGAACACGAGCACAGAACGAAAATTAAATGCAAGAGCGAAGACTATTTTGAAGGATTATATGAGATTAAGGTGGTGAGTGCAAGATTTTTAATTTTTAAGAAGTATTTGGACATTTTAATCAACATCCTATTTTCTTTTGATCGGCAATTTTCTAATAATAATATGTTGAAAACTATAAAATAAAATAAAAAAATTCCCTTGCGAGTATATATATATCCCAATAGATTGTGGATGGACGAGCTTAAATTTGAACTCTCGATTTAAACCAATCAAACAATTATAGATTTTGTTTGGAAAAGTTTTTATTTCCAGTTTTTTGTTTGTGTTTCCCATATTTTTTGAAACAAACACCATAAATATGTTTTTGTTACTGTTTTTGTTTTTGTTTACAAAATACATAATCAATTCCACTAATTTACGGAAATTCTAGAAACACAAAAATTGCGTTTTCATTTTTTTTTAAAACACTTTCGGCAGCCAAAAAAAATTAAACAAAAACAATTATGGCCACCGAACATGTTTTTTGTTTTTGTTTTTGTTTTTGTTTTTGTTTTTGTTTTTGTTTTTGTTTTTTAATAAATAAATGAAACTCATTTCTTGTTTTTCATAAACGAAAAACAAAAAACTTACAACTTTACAAAACAGAACCATAGCATTCTCACTTTATTCTGTTTAAGCATACAAAACGAGAGTTACTTTTTTTTTTTTCTTTTCACATCAAGAAATTACATTCCGTTCTAAGAAACCAAATACAGTAGCATTTACACAATGAATAAGGCCTAAAATCAACCTTTAAAAAGATAGAAACCGTGAAAACACAAGGGAAATCCCTAATCTTTCAGCGTAGGCGTGAGCTCTATTAGCACGTACTGCATAAGAAATCAAATTTCAAAGCAGACAACAAAGGAGTTTGGATATAATCCGGTGACTCGCAAGCACGAACGAAATACAATGGGGCTCTAATGAAATCCATAACCAACAAACAATACCAAAACTAATAATCAATCCTTGATCCAAATTAAGCATAAAACTACTGACAAATGGGTCACCCCTGATGATGGACCGGGTGCGTGCTGCGCGCCTAGTGCACAGCACGGTGCCGTGAGAGTTTCATTTTAATCCGGACCATTAATTACCGAGACGGATGGTCCAGATGGTGCACAACACAGTCCCCGCTTCCCCTGATTATAATTGCAAAATTGTTGCTACCGACAAATGGGATGAGTCCACAGTCAGTCCACAACACCCAAAAGAGCCAGGATGGTAGGCATGGCAAGGCTTGGGGAATCGCTTGTGAAGACGGTGAGTTACATTAACGATCTCTACAACTTTATACGTTTTGGCTTCTTACAGAGTGGATTATATTGAGGAAGAATGAAAATTTTGATATCACTTACCTTTTATGATCAAAGTTGAGTGTTTCATTTCGAGTTGAGCATCAAATTTTTTTCAAATGTGCAAATAATGATATTGCTTATTCTTGGCAGGGCCGGCCCTGAGAATTTGGAGGCTTAAAGCGACTTTTAAGATTGAGGCCTTAGTTTTCTAACCAAAAAAAAAAATCAATATGGGTGGTTAATACAAGGTAAAAATATTAAACATGTATTTTAGATTCGTAATTTAACTCAAATAAAATTTTAAAGTATTTTATACCATTAGAAAAAAATCAAACATAACGAAATACCACTCATACACTGCATTTCTTTAACAATCATGTTATTAACTTTAACTATAAGAATGCTATTTTTAGCAATGAGAGAATTGTTTACTTTAA
Organism: Rhododendron henanense subsp. lingbaoense; assembly: GCA_020567845.1. Lineage (NCBI taxonomy): Eukaryota > Viridiplantae > Streptophyta > Magnoliopsida > Ericales > Ericaceae > Rhododendron > Rhododendron henanense. Next base: position 27,248,783 of record CM036314.1, read on the forward strand.
GTCTTTTTTTATCAGAGTTTGTTGAGTGAAAATTAATTATTTTGATTTATATATAGTCAAAAGTGTTTTATTTGTGAATTTGATATTAGAAGTTGAAAATAAAATTGAAATAAATGAAGGCAAAAAAAACTTATCAAAACATTTATCATGTTCTTTGAGTAATATCTACAATCACTTAAACATAATTAATTTAGAATACAAGTGATGCAAGAATTGTCATCATCTACCTAGATTAACTATAGAAAAAAAGGAGAAAAGGAAAAAGAAATAATTTGCCCAAAAAAGGACCTCCTGGGAGTCGAACCCAGGAAGTGCTGCCTTAATAAGGCTCTTGGACCATCAGTGCTCAACTCCTCATATGCAAGATTAGAAACAACTTATAAATATATATAAAAGTTTTTGCCTGGAAAATGAGGCCTACTTTTGGGTTAACTTTCAGAGGCTTAAAGCGGCCGCACCCCGGGCTTTAGCCCAGGGCCGGCCCTGATTCTTGGGCTATTGAAGTTCTGCTATCCTTCTAGGTTGTTTATGCATTGGACCTTTTTTTATTGCTTTCATTTGACGAATTGTGATCAATATATCCTTTGATCATCTCACGATTTATTGTTGTCTATCACTATGAGAAGCAAATTAAAGTCTAGGCCCGATTTGGATAAGAGGAATCGCAAGGGAAGAAGAGGATGCAAATATGTCGTATGTGGTTCTTCATGATACTTTACCCCATCAAATAAGAATACTAGCTCCACCCTGCATGAAAATATAGCTGTCTAATAATTTTTTCCCACGTTCAGCATTCATTCCTAAACCTTTAGAATGTTAAATATTTTCCAATTGAACATTTTGTTACGTGGCAGTATACGTAGCCCCCTGCAAAGGCCATTTACAATTTATTGCCAATTAGATAATCTCAATCACTGGATAACTAACTTTTGTTTTTTTCCTTTCTAGGTATGATTTGGTGATTGTATGGTAGTTTGAATGGAGATCCTTTTCATGGTATTCTCTTTTCCACATTTTCCCCTTTTCGTATCAAGTATTGACTTAATTGATACTCCTGCTTTTTATTTCTTTTTATTTTTTTATGGCTTTTCCCTTGAGCATTGGCCAAAGTCACCATGAATATTTGCTGTTATCCCAAATAAGAGGTCTGGGAGAAAAATCCATTCCAGTGCGTAGTTCTCTTTTTGATCATATATCCCTTCTAGAAAAAAATTTCTATGGTAAGCTATTTGTTTTGGCTTCGTGAAATCTTTTTCTTGTGTGTGGTATTTGATGGCATGGAAAATAGTATGCCACCACAACAGGGGATACAAAGTTGTCAAGAATAATTATGTTGCTCTTATACATACCAGATCATTCATGACCTCATTTTTTCTCTCTTTATGCTACATTGCATTATCAATTCAGTAGCACTCTCTCTCTCTCTCCAAAATCAAAATCAGCCTCACCAATTACCCAAACTCTCTCCAAAAACTATCACACAACACCTTACTAAGTTTGTAGGATTATCATCACTCCTTGATGCTATCATCATCAGCAATTTCTTGGGCTTTCCTTTGGCCTTTGCATTTTCATCACTCTTTGATCATCGATGTGTTTTTCTTTATCAAGTAAAAAATTGCTTCTTTCAACTACTACATAGGACCTATGCAAACACTGTAACATATTTATTTAAGGCAATGGGCTAGCTATCTTTTCTAAGAAAACTTCCTGGGTGGTTGTTTTAGAGGCTAAGACTTAAGCACACAAGGATCTAGTAGGCAAGAGGCGAAAGTAGGGGATGGAAGTACTATGTAAATTGGTACCATTGCTTGACAAGCTTTTTAGCTTTTTCAAAGGCCAAAGGTTTCATTTGCTTCCATTTTCTAAATTCTCAATACTTTGTTTTTACTATTAAAGTTTAGGTTTTGGAGATGTTGGAGCAATGAAAGGACATCGTGATTTTAAAGGTCTCTCTCTCACACACGCGCGCATACATTCACGTTTACGTGCACTCATTGTACATTCATTGTTTGAATGAATACATTTTTTGGTATTATCACTAAAAAATGGTTGAAGGTGTGAAATCCTTTGTGTCTCTAGGTTGTTAATATATTGGCTACCAGTATTCTAGAGTTTACACTTAAGAGTATCCACAATGGCATAACCAAGTGCTAAGTTTTTAAAATTAATAATGTTAGTGCAAAATAGGCTCACAATGCTATAATCAAATTTAGAGTATCCACAATACTATAATCAAAAGTAAAAGGTTTGTAAAGTTAACAATATTGGTGCAAAATATGGCTCACAATGCTATAATCAAACTTAACAACCTTCTTAGAAATAATCAAATTTTGGGTTTTGGATAACCAAAACTAGTAACCTTTTGACAATAACCAAATTTAATAGGCTCTACGTATTCTCTATCAAATACACCAATCATTATTCAAAAATGTTCTATCTCTCTTCCCTTTTCCTCTCTTTCTTTTCGAACAATATTTTCAAAAAAAAATATTTTACTAGAAAATTGTTTTTGTCCCAAAAAGAGTTTCAAAAACTTTTTCTATTTCTAGTAAATATAGTTTTAATTAGTTTCAAAACTATTTTTAGAAAATCTATTTTCTACTGTTCACAGTTTTTAGTTTTTTCTAGTTTGAAAAAATGATATGACAAGTTTTTACTATCCAATTTTGACTATGTCATTGTAGACATCTACATTGTTAACCTTAGCAATCTCTTAAATAAATAATCAAAAACTGATGTGATAACTTTTGGTTATCAATTTTTTATTATAGCATTATGGATACCCTTAGCAACCTCCTTAGAAATAATCAAATTTTGGACTTTGGATAACCAAAACTAGCAATCTGTTGCTAATAACCAAATTTAATGAACCTCACATTCTCAATCAAATACACAAATCATTACAAAAAAATGTTCTATCTCCTCCCTTTTCCCCCCTCTCTCTTTTTCTTTTTCAACAATGTTTTCAAAAAAAAATATTTTACTTAAAACTTAAAAAAAAAAAAACTGTTTTTCCCCAAAAATTGTTTTGTATAAGAATTTTTTTTTCAAAATCTTTTCTTATATAAAAACTATTTTTTCAAAAACCGTAGTTACACGAGCTGTTTTTCTTTTTTTTTTTAAATTTGAAAAAAGTTCAAAAATTAATTTCTATTTCTAATAAATAGTGTTTATTAGTCTCAAAATTATTTTTGGAACAAACTATTTCTATGTTCACAATTATTAATTTTTTTGTAATTTAAAAAGGTGATGTGACAACTTTTAGTTATTCAATTTTGATTATGTCATTGTGGACCTCTACATTGCTAACCTTAGCAATTTCTTAAATGGATAATCAAAAGCTGATGTGGCAACTTTTGGTTATCCATTTTTTATCATAGCATTGTGGATACCCTAAGTACACTATAATGATGTGGCTTACTGATATTGAAGGTTGCTTTTGAGATTTTTTAAAATTAATCTAAATCTAATTATGCAATTGGTTAGAAATTACTTACAGGATCAACTAAATGCAAGGAACGAAGACCTATTGTAACAACCCTGATTTTTGGTAGGTAAAAAATTCGTTAAAAATTTGAATTTTATTTGAATTACTTGGATTTCTTTTAAAATTTCTTTTAACCCTAAATAATCCGTCATAATTAGATTTGAAACTTATAAAAATTTAATCTTTTAACCCCAGACAATATAGTCATTTTCTAAAGACAAGTATGCTTGTAAAAACACTTGTGTATTTTCCTAAGTGAGTAAATTATATTTCTTGGCTAGAAATCCTACTTGGTAAGTAGAATTAGTTTCTAACCAATTAGTTAGCCAAATAGATTGGATCCTAAGCCTAGTTAAACCTTCCTAACCATTTTTGAACCTTATGACCATTTTGAACCTTATGAACCTTTCCACACTCTAGTTGAACCATTCCAACCCTAGGCTAGAAAATCATGACTAGTCATTTCAAGACTTATTTACTCCTTCCAAGTACATCTTTTCTCATCATAACCTCATTACCCATTGAATAATAATCCGTAGGGTAATTTGTGTCCTTTGGGCAATAAAAGTAAGACTTCCTTCCTAACCTACATATATACATATATGTATATACATATTCCCTAGAAAGGCTACTTGGAAGCCTTATCCATTCTTTTCATTGACTTGTCACACTCATGTCAATCATTATGCTTTCTTAAATTACTTTCCTAGAAAGTACAATATTTTCTCCATTGAAAGGTCGCTTTGAAAAAGATATCTCTTCCAAGGATATTCCTTCTCATCATTTCCTCTCTAACCATTGGACAATATTTCGTAAGGAAATCTTTATCATTTGAGTAATAAAAGTAAGGTTAGCCTTTATCCAATGAGTACCCAAACTTGACTTGATAAGTCAAACCAAATCCCATCATTTTTGCTTCCATAAGTAGTACTCCTAGCCTTACAAGGCTACTCAAGCCTAGCCATGCTTAGTTTTACACATCCATATATATATATATACTAGTGTAATGCACGTGCGTTGCACGTTTTCGCGTGCTCATTTGTTGATTTGTTGTTTGGAAGTTTTGTTTGGCTATGGTAGTGTCTGAAGACGTGAAGTTATTAGAGCATAATATTGGTAGTTTTGTATGGCTGGTGTAATTTGGCTTGTTTGAGAGAGCTTAGTGGAAGCTCTTCCTTCAAAGCAGGGCAGAGATAGTTTGGTGTGTTTGGTAGTTTTTGTAAACAATAATGCTCAACACAGTCACAGAAACAGAGGGAAAACGTCGTGCAGATCAGTTAGCTCAGCAGTTAGAAGACAATGGACGTAAGATGGAGGGACTGCGAAAGGAAATGTTAGAATTTGCATCCTCTAGAAAACTGGTTGAGGCTCCTGTGGATCCACCTGATATATGCATGAATTCTGAAAGTGCTAAAATGGAGCTGCTGAAAGAACAGTTGAAGTTTAAAAAGAAGCAACTGAAGCATGCCATAAAGCGGTTAGTTTAAAAAGAAGCAACTGAAGCAACTAAGGCATCGAATCATAAAGCGGTTAGTTAAGTTGTGCCGAAATTTTATTCGATAGATGATGAGAACAAGTTATTTTACAGCTATAGACGCTGTAAGCTGCGGGGCAGGTATATAAAATTCTGAATTCCTATGCTTTGGTGAAGCGTAGGAGTGAGGTGGTTTTTTTTTTTTCCCTTTCCGATAAACGGATGTCTAGTTCTTGGCATTAATATAAGCTGCATGTTCTCACAGAGAGAGAGAGAGAGAGAGGAGCAAAGCAAATGATCTATGCCTTTCATATCAGTTTGTTTCTAATTCTAATATTCCCAAGTAGTCTACAATGACACTTCAATTTTCAGCCTAAAACCAATGCTTACCCAATTAAAGAGGGACAAAAGAGCCGTCAACCGCTAATCATCCTATACAAAGTCCCTGAAAATCTAAAGGAACTCCCGATAGAGAAAGTGTGCCTACAATGGCGACGAAGAGGGGAGAGAGAGAGATGCTTGAAAAGTTCATTGAGACAAATGCTCAGACTCATTTGGGTGCTTTGATGCAATTTCCTTTTCCTGCTCTTTCTTCAGATACCTCTGTGCAGTTGAGGTCACGATCGTGGCGAAAAATTTCATAATCATGAGCCACACTACTGTGTTCCAAATCGAAGTAAACGAAAAATCCCACTTCTTCACCTGAGCGGAATATTGAAATAACACAAGGGGAAAAAAATCAGAACACAAATTTTGTGAAGTACGAAAAGAACGGAGAGAAACCATCTCCAACTTTGGAACTATAAACGCAAATGAACAAGATTTGAGAAAATCAGATACGGAAAGATGAGAACCTTGATGTTTGAGGGCATAGGAGGTGCGGTTGTCATATATTTAGCTCTCATTGCATGCAATTTTGGGATGACGGTTGGCAGGACGGAAGCGAAACCAGGTACAAGGCTGAACGCTCTAATCAACTCATTTTCGATCCAGTCAAGAAGTTGATTATTGCAAACGGATATAATGAACAACGTCTGCACATAAGTAACCAACCAAACGCTGAATCAGAAGTCAAACTCGCGATCGATTTTAAGGTTCTATCCAGCTTTATAGTAATAAACAGCAGATTGTCAACTTCTGTTTCATAGCCTTCGTATCGTTTTTTCCTTCAAACCAAAGCAAACAAAGAAAATATCCATTCTCCAAGTGCCAGAATCAAAATACAGCAAAAGCTAGATAAACCAAAGATAAGATTCCTGCACCAAATAATTCTTGACACGAACCTGTATGTGAGTTTTAATGATTGCCTTCCCAATCAAAGATGCAAGAAAAAACTTCCAGAAAGGAACCCCAAATTGTCAGCACATGATGCCAGCAAGGTCAAATAGAGGATTTGGCACCTAAAAGATACATCATTCAAGCAAAAACACATTACTAATGACTATGCCGACGCAAAAGGTCTAGATCAACTCCAAACTACTCACTTGGACAAACGGCTGTAGGAATGAATCATAAAAATTTGTAAAATGTTCAAAGCAGATATTAATACATAACTCAAAACGTTAGGATAAACTAAAATCGTGTTACTACAAATGCCAAAAGGTAGGAATCACACATCATGTTATAGGAAGAAGTGATGCTAGAAAGTGGGGAGGAAATCAAAACTCACCGAAGCAAGCACTAAAATTGTAAAGAAGCTCAAATATTGGGAGTGCAGCAGGAACCAGCACTTGATCTGATTTAGATGAGTAGTTATGATTCCGTTATCTTCAGTTGATGAAGCATCCAATTCTTCCATCGTGTCCAATTTGCTGCCTGACAGACGGGCTGCACAAAAGAAAGGTAATATGATACTGTTTTTGTTAACTTCAAGAATCCATTATTTCGGAAACTCGGGATAATATTTTCAGAAGTGTTTCCCGAAAACTGGCCGCTTTACAGGGAAATTCCTTACAGAAGTTTCCGAGAACATTACAGAAATGCATTACCAATATCCTTCACACGTTTGCCTTTTTCCAAGAACAGAGTAGTTTTCGCAATCTGTATAAACGCAAAATGCAAGGCCTCCTCAAAGGTTAAAATGTCTTCGAAGAATCTTAGTGTTGTTTGATAATTTTACATATACCTATTTTGGTTTTCAGAAATGTTGAAATGGTTTCAATAAAATTTCCTCATTAATCTTCCTTCCAATTAGTTATTTCATAAACATTAGTTTACAACCTCTTGGTGTCCAAGAACATTAAAAAAAAAAACATACATACCTGCTCTAGAAATAAAATACGGAGGAAGCTCCCCCAGTGCAGTCCCAATGCCCCATAGAACAGCCTCCATCTGGATCTGAGGCAATATCATACTCAATGGGACATGTGAACCATCCAAAGACGAAAACAGTGGCGGCCCAAATTCTGAGCAATCCTTGTCAAGCCATGATGGGCCTCTGTTTAACTGTATCGTATCATATGGAGCACTTTTGAGATCAACTCGGCCACATTGCACTGCTTTTATTGTGAACAAGGCAATGTGAGGCCCTAGATAAAGGACAAAAGTGTGCAAACCAGAACCTGCACAAAACCAAACGCCATTTCACTACAATACAAGTCAACCAAGGATCAAAACTGCGTTAGGTATGATGTTTCAGTTAGCTAGGAAACGGAAACTGTTTGGAAACATTTTGGAAATTTTGGAAAGCGTAGCCAGAACATACTGGAAATGTCAACAGATTATGGGAACGTATGAAATGATGTTATTTCTGCTTATTTCTAATACGGGTAAAGAAAACTCATTGACTCAATGTTTCAGTGCGGTTCATTAAATTTCGACATGTTTGAGTGCGTCTCAGTAGCTGTCTGCAGAAACATTAGAATTTTGGTTCCTCCAGTGTTTGGTTTTGGTCTCCTAGGAAATAGAAAGGTCTTGGCTGTTTCAACGTAAAACATAAATGGAATCGAAATTTTATACCTTCCAGTTAACCTTAGCTAATCCTACATGTACTATTGGCATATGCACGTATTATAATGAAAGAAAATAACCCATCCCTCCCTCGCCCGCTAGCTAATATACCAACATGGCAATACGTAGACCACCACTCCAACACCAACCCTTACAACTGTGTCATTTGAACTCTTCAGATAGTGCTCCACGTTTAATTCCAAGCCTATAGCGGCGTACTCACAAAACTTCGACAAAGTGCAGGCAAGCAGATGCCAAAAGCATCTTGAAAGCTTACAGCCATACTAAACGCACGAAACCTTTATGGGCAATTCCAAGAATTACATCAAAGATGACCGACAAACCAACACAAGGCCTCTAAAGACCACTAAACGACAGAAAATGCCACACATAAATGAGATCACAAACCAGTTCAGACAAACATAAATTGTATCGCTTTAATTTTCAACAAAGATAAACTTACATCATAAATGCGTATGGATTTAATTCTTAGTTGAATACATCATTGAGAGCTAATTCAATCCTATTCCACTGACTCACAAACGTAACATATGCAGCAAATATAGCCCTGAAAACTGTTTTCCCTAAATCATAGAATCGAATCATAATCGAAACTGGAAATAAATCAATAAACTTAGAGCAGAACTGTGGGTGAATTAATTTCTTAGTTGAATACATCACTGGGAGCTATAGCATTCCTATTCCAGCGACTCACAAACGCAAAATCTGTCAAAAAGATGGTCTGGAAAATTCTTTGCCCTAAATCATGGAATCCAATCGGAATCGAACCGCAAATCAAATCAAAACTGAAAATAAATCAATAATTTACCTCTTCTCACGCCTCTTCTTTGATTGTAGCACGACCGGAATGCGGTGAACCAATAACTGATCTCGCTTCTCCTTTAAAAACGCAGACCGCCGGAGCAACAGTGCCGTCATCATGAGTTAGTAAAAATAAATCGGCTCCACAGGTACAGAAATTCAGCGAATTAAAGAACCAAAGTACCAAGAGCGAAGCCTGCCTCTCGTTCAAAGACGGCGCCGACCGCACCAAGTACAAAACTTCGGCGAAATCAGAAAAGAGAGTACTAATTTTAAGCGAGAAAACCGGACGACCGACCACGTCTCGATCGATTCTCTGACGATCGAGCGTTTGAAAGAATAATAGCGTACAAGAATTCCGCGAAATCAGCAAGTAGAGTACCAATCTCAACTGTGAAAACCGGACAACCGATCATGCCTCTATCAAAAAATCCACGAAATCGGGAACCAAAGTACCGATCTCAGCCATGAAAACCGGAGAAATCCACGAAATCAGCAACCAAAGTACCGATCTCAGCCATGAAAACTGGACTACCGACCACGCCTCTATCACCTCTCTCACGATCGACCTTTACCAAACATACCCATACACACAAACCTGCACGACGAAACACAGTGCAAAACCTCGGAGGGCATTAACGTAAAATCAGACGGTGTCTTGGCTTACCAACCCAGGATCTTTTATTACAAGTGTATTGATATACATACATACATATATAGTCACATGGGAGAGAGAGAGAGAGAGAGCCGAGAGAGTGAGGGAGAGGGTGGAGTGTGTGCATGTGTTTTGGACACTCTAGCAAGTTACCTACTTTGACCATTCTCACACTCAAGCCTAGCATCACTTTAAGCATAACCCTAGCCTTTTATTTTGTTCTTCCTTGCAAGCAAACCCTTCCTAAGGCAAGATAAGACCATACTTGTCACATTTATCTCCAACCCATTGGATAATAAATCTTAGGGAAACTTTTATCCCTTGGATAATAGAAAACCTAGACTTATACCTAATTTTTTCCACCAAAGTCACTTTCCTAGATTTTCTAAGTACACAAATATATTTATATATAGGTATATGTACTTCATAGCCCATTTTTTTTTTTAGGGAAGTATTAACCATATCTTTGTGAAGTTGACACTTGAAAGCCCATAGACTAGACTTCATGACCCTTGAAGTGTACTTCTATATATATATACTAGTGTTTGCCTGTGCCTACGGCACTACGCACTCCGGTTGGAATTGTCCGTGCCTACGGCACTTGCTAGCTAATGGCTCGAACATTAGTGTATAGTATGTGATCATTTTCTTAGTAGCACGAAAAAGAATTACCCTTGCTTATGGTACTCCTCCAGGCTCTAACTATACATTTAAGCTAAACGAAACCAAACCAACAAAACCCTAAAATACAGTTTAAAAAAAAAAACCCAAATCAACCACAAAGCCGAGAGATCAATGAATTAAGTTACCGAGATGAAGAACCAGAGTGAATCGTAGTTGCCGTAGAACGCCGCAAACAGGGGTGTCAATTTGCCACTTGGAGCGGAAAAAAAATTTGCCGCTTTTTTTTTTTTTTGGATCCAGAAATCTTTCGCTTGATATGGCTTCATTAATGCGATGTCAATTTATTATGGAAAGTTGTAATTGGTATCTGGACCGTTGGATTTGTTTGTATGAGTAGATAAAACTTGTGTGAGGGAAAAATCTGAGCCATTGAAAAGGAATATTCTTTAAGAATATTCCCAAACACCCTTCTGTTTTATTATATAGATATCACTCCGGTTCTAATCCGGGATCCCAGATTGAGTTGTGGTGCGGGACGCCACTGTGGGCCGTTGGATTTAATCCAACGGCCAGGACAAGAGATGGCAATAAATCTCACTGGAAATTACACTCTCCCCCTCACACTCACACTTTCCCCCTTCTCATTTCATTTCACGGCTCAAACTTCGGACCAGAGGAGAGAGAGAGAGAGGCGACGCGAAGAACGAAGACGAACGAAGAACGCGAACCAGAGAACGAAGAGGAGAAGAAGATCGAAGAGAATCCGAAGATCGACCGAGGTCTCTCTGTCTCTCGAAAAAAAAAACAAAAATGCGACGAAGATGACAAACAAAGAGGAGAAAACCCAACGCAACGAACAAAGACGACCGAAAACCCAACGGCTGAAGGTCTCTCTCTCTAGTTCGATTATTTAGTCTCTCTCTCTCTCTCTCTCTCTCGATTTGTTCCCATTTGATTTAGGGTTTCATTTCTCTCAAAAAAATTGGGGAAACTACAGATTTTTTTTGTTAAGGTTTCGAAACAGGTAAATCTAAGTGAGAAAGCATATCAAAACTCAGGTATATTGTATTAAAGTGGAGGGCGATTTCGACTCAGACAGTACTGCTGTTTGAATGTCAGAAAAGAAAAATTACTGCTGTATTCAGTTGAGAATCAATCTTTGGACGACTTAAGTAAGTCGGGTTCTGGTTTGCTAGAGATGGTTTTGTGGTTCATGAAGCCAACATAATCTCACAATCTATTAATCATAATTCTCTTGGTTGAACTTAAACCAAAATTTGTGCACTTTATTTAGGGAATTGAACTGCATTACCAGTTGGTAAATCTTATGTTTTCCTAGTTCTGCCCCCAGCTTTGAGTTCATACTGCCCAAGCCCCGTAAATTTTAGTCTATTACAGCAGTGTTTATTTACTTCATAGGAATGAAGATTGAAGACAAATGGTTTCATGAAATTCTCTATTCCAATCACTGACTGTTGGAGCCTTGTGCAAATTTTATAATCATTTTATAACTTACCTTTAGATGTATACTCTTGAATCATTTCGAATGTCAATTGCTGAAGTCTTATTAAGTTGGATACAGGGTCCTATCTAGATGAATATCAAACACAGTAGCACATGACATTTGTTAATTACAAGGATTAAATCCAAGTCTTACTTAGGCCTGTCTTGAGTTTCATTCATTTCCTTACTGAAGTAGCATATGGAGTCCAATGATTAGAAGGATTCAATCACCTTTCCCACTACCAGAAGTATATACCAAATACTTCGTGGTGATCTTTATTAAGTGGAGCATTCAGATTCATTGTTTTCATCTAGAGTCCGTTTGATTAGAAGAAAAAATATGATCGAAAGTTTAGTCAGAAGAAAATATTTTCTTTTATGCTTTTGGTTAAACCAAAAAGTTGCATGAATCTTGCAAGAAAATATGTACAGTTGCTAAATTACCCATAACATACATTAAAGGTGTATTGTCGAAACCTTTAATTGTTTTGAGTATCATATAGTGGCCAATGGTTACATTATAGGAGGAGAATCATAAGGAAAGCAATACATTTCATGGAAGGAAGTAGTTCGGGTAACAATGGAAGTGGTGATCCCGATTTTGGGATGTTTTGTTTTTGCGGAGAACTAACACCATTGAGGACATCTGGAACACAAAAGAACCCATGTCGAAGGTTCTTCGAATGTGCAAACTATAAGGTGAGCTGCATGCATTGCCCCAATTTATTCGTTTGTTGTTCGTTGGAGCTGAAACCCTAAGTTCTTATTGTGTTCTTGTTTTTTACAGAACCAACACTTGGAGGATTGTGGTTTTTTTTGCTGGTATGAGCCTTCTATTCTGCAAGGAAGGGCTGATTTGAGGCCAATGATGGTTTAGACCAAAAAAAAGGCTGTGAGGACTGTTCAACAATGTGAGAGTTCAGCATCCATGACCATTAGTGAAGAAATGCTGAGGACAACAATCACAATGCAGATGAAGATTGAAGCCATGCAGAAGGAGTTTGATGCAATGCAAATGAGAGTGAGAAATGGGGGGAAAATGAACTGGAATTATCTTTGGATTGTTGTTTTTTGTGTTATGTCCTACATGTGTGGCAAAAGCGCCAATGATCTCAAGTAGTAGTAGTAGTAGTAGGTTAGTGAAATTGGCGGCCTTGTATGTGGTCTATAGTGGTAGTTTGCTTCGAAGCGTGATACACTTATTTTTGTTAAGATGAAGCTACAAGGTAGCCATTTGGAAGACTGTGTGTATGGTAGTTTGCATATTTTTTCCTTTTGGTGCGTGAAGGTTTCTGATTACACTTGGCCTCTCTGGTTTGCATATTTTTTCCTTTTGGTATATTCAGCAAACTGGAAATGATTTGGATTATTTGTAATCCAAAAATACAAGACCTATTTCCTCTTAGTACCAGCATACCGTGATAGCATAGAGGAAGCTTGATATCCTTTGTATGTTTCACATTTTTGCTTACTTGGTTTGAGAGGGAATGAAGCTCTATATTTCAGACAACCAGGTGATCTTGACTGAAGGTTTTAATGGTGTTGTGCCTGTGAAGTATTTTGAAAAGATCGAATCATGGCCAGATAGATGACCCATACCCTTTTAAGCCTGCAGCATTTCTGAAGTGTTTATTCCTCCAATTTTTTGTGACCTGTGGGTCATTCAATGGTGATAGATGCAGTAGCTTTCTTTCGGTTCAAAATCATGGTATACCCAAATGGCGGCCTGTAATTTATGTTCATTAGTATGTTTTCCAAGATGTCAGAGAACTACAACTGGTTT